>CM050423.1:17675512-18394068 GCA_027564155.1 Gymnocypris eckloni scoliostomus | reverse complement strand
CTCAATACTTGGTGAGGGCTCCTTTTGGCACAATTACTGCCTCAATTCAGTGGCATGAGGTGATCAGTTTGTGGCACTGCTGAGGTGGTATGGAAGCCCAGGTTTCTTTGACAGTGGCCTTCAGCTCATCTGAATTTGTTGGTCTCTTGTTTCTCATTTTCCTCTTGACAATAGCCCATAGATTCTCGATGGGGTTCAGGTCTGGTGAGTTTGCTGGCCAGTCAAGTGACCATGGTGGTCATTTAACCAACTTTTGTGCTTTTGGCAGTGTGGGCAGGTGCCAAATCCTGCTGGAAAATGAAATCAGCATCTTTAAAAAGCTGGTCAGCAGAAGGAAGTATGAAGTGCTCCACAATTTCTTGGTAAACGGGTACAGTGACGTTGGTTTTCAAAAAACACAATGGACCAAAACCAGCAGATGACATTGCACCCCAAATCATCACAGACTGTGAAAACTTAACACTGGACTTCAAGCAACTTGGGCTATGAGCTTCTCCACCCTTCCTCCAGACTCTAGGACCTTGGTTTCCAAATGAAATACAAAACTTGCTCTCATCTGAAAAGAGGACTTTGGACCACTGGGCAACAGTCCAGTTCTTCTTCTCCTTAGCCCAGGTAAGACGCCTCTGACGACAACTGTAGCCAAATTCTTTGATGCGTCTGTGTGTGGTAACTCTTGATGCCTTGACCCCAGCCTCAGTCCATTCCTTGTGAAGTTCACCCAAATTCTTGAATCGATTTTGCTTGACAATCCTCATCAGGCTACTGTTCTCTCAGTTGGTTATGCATCTTTTTATTCCACATTTTTTATTCCACTCAACTTTCTGTTAACATGCTTGGATACATCACTCTGTGAACAGCCAGCTTCTTTGGCAATGAATGTTTGTGCCTTACCTTCCTTGTGAAGGGTGTCAATGATTGTCTTCTGGACAACTGTCAGATCAGCAGTCTTCCCCATGATTGTGTAGCCTAATGAACCAAACTGAGAGACCATTTTAAAGGCTCAGGAAACCTTTGCAGGTGTTTTGAGTTAATTATCTAATTGGCATGTCACCATATTCTAATTTATTGAGTGAATTGGTGGGTCACAATTAAAAGAACCAAAGACTTAAACTAACTCAGTCTGTGTGCATTGAATTTATTTAGTACACGTTTCACAATTTGAGTTGAATTACTGAAATAAATTAACTTTTCCACGACATTCTAATTTATTGAGATGCGCCTGTATATGATAGTGCAGACATACACATTGGAATAACACAGCAGGGATGGAATATAACACTAATATAATAAAAACAGAAAATGTATTGTGTCCCAGGACCACAAAATCAGTCATATGGGTAATTCTTTTTAAATTGTCTGAATAAATAAGTTTTCCATTGATGTATGGTTTGTTAGGATAGAAACGATATTTGGCGAGATACAACTATTTGAAAATCTGGAATCTGAGGGTGCAAAAATCTAAATATTGAGAAAATTGCCTATAAAGTTGTCCAATTTAAGTAATTAGCAATGCATATTACTTATCAAAAATTAAGTTTTGATATATTTACGGTAGTAATTTGCAAAGTCTCTTTGAAACATGATCTTTATGCAAGATTCGAATGATTTTTAGTACAAAGAAACATCTATAATTTTGACCCATACAATGTATTGTTGGCTATTGCTACAAATATAGCCCAGCGACTTAAGACTGGTTTTGTGGTCCAGGGTCACAAATAAAGCACTATATACAGAAGTAGAAGTATAGAAAAAAATAAAACCTGTATGTATAATAAAATGTGATTTATTTCAATTTCATTATATACCTGTTGCTGTCATAATTTTATTCCATATCAATAGTTTATTTATGCAAATAATGTTTGTGATACAAGCCTCCGTTATACCAAAACATGCTTGCAACTGAGTAACATTTGGCAGTGATAAAAAATTATAGATTGTTTTTTTCTAGATTATTTCCTCTTCCCTGACAGGAAGTAAATTACAACACAAACCTGTTATTTTTACTCTTATTTTGTTGTTCAGAAACAGCAGGTAACTCAGGCAGAATGTTTTTTTATTTTTTTTTGCAGGTGGTGACAGAAAAACACAGGCATGTCCAATTCAAATGCCCATAAAATCACTTACTAACCTCTGAAATTGGTAGAATTGCCTTACCTCATCAAGTAAAGCTGTTACCAACCGAACAGAGCTTTAGCTTGTTTAATTTTTAACTCAAAAGATTAAAAGTAAAAGATTGAAATTATAATAAATATGAATTTAATTAAATTGTGAACTTTTTCCTCTGTCCTTGCACAAAAATATGCAACAAAACAAAATTTTAAAAAGCAATGGTATTATGCATTTATGTGACCCTGGACCACAAAACTAGTCATAAGTAGCAAGTGTATATTTGTAGCAATATCCAACAATACAATATGTGTCAAAACTCTCACATTTTTGAGAACCCAGAAATCATTAGGATATTAAAGTAAAGATCATATTCCATGAAGATATTTTGTAAAATTCCTACCATAGTGATATGCATGTAAAATAACTTCATTTGGACAACTTTAAAGGTGATTTAATCAATATTTCATTTTTTTTTGCACCTTCAGATTTCAGATTTTCTAATTGTTGTATTTCAGCCAAATATTGTCCTATCCTAACAAACCATACATCAATGGAAAGCTTATTTATTCAGATGATGTATAAATCTCAATTTCCAAAAATGTACGCTTATGAGTGGTTTTGTGGTCCAGGGTCACATATTTCAGTGTCAAGGTAAAAAAAATTTTTGAAATAAACCAATAAAAATACATAAATAATAATAAGGCTGTTTAAGCATTATCAATCGTGTGTCTATTGGAGTCTAATAGGAGAGGCCCTCGTGTCCACCCCACCCCACCCACGCCCTGTACAGACGCACCTGGCATTAAACTGGTGGGGCGGCGGTGCTGGCTGAACAATGGAAGACTGTCAGCGTCGACAGCAGGGCACGGCTTGAGCCTCACCGCACTGACAGCCCAGGCCTCAGAGGCTAAACTGCTTTGCTGGAACTAATTAAACAGACGAAATTACGACATGAATATGCAGATGTTGTTTACATTTTACCATATGGCATTATCTCAGGTAATAGCGAATGGGATAGAGAGGTGTCTTCCTCGTCAAGGCGAGAGGGGACAGACTGAGAGAGCCCGGACCATCAAGACATTCTGTGAAGGGATGAGACAGAAAAATGCTAATTAGTAAGCTGAGGTACAAAAGCGGTTGCAGATCTACTTTGCTGTTGGAGCAGTTGTGTAGAGGGTAACACGTTTCACATGACATACAGTGTATCTGACCCAAAAACATTTATCTGTTCTCTCTTTATGCTTTAAAAAGCCTCTGTATAGCCTCGGTATTATAATATATTATATTATCTATAACAGATCATATATTATTGCTATTTTGCCTTTTTTGTTTGTTAATTTTTAAATATTTGTATATAATGAAGTGGTATAATGCTTTTTATAGTTTGAATTCAATTTTAATTTGAAAGGTTTTGTAATTATGTTGTGTTTTTGTTTTTAGTATTAGTTTCTGTTTTTATTTTTCATAATTTTTAGTTGCAGTTATTTTAGTACACCAAATGAAAATATTCTCTTGGCGACTATTTGTTTTTGTTATGTTTTATTTTAATTGTGTTAACATTTAGTTTATTTCAAGTCACCATTTTTTTTAGTTAACCATGATACAATTGCTTCACTGAGGACTAATTTGAACTTGCTGCCATCACTAAGAAATAAATATTAAGGATAAGTATATATGATTGTCTTATTAGCTTCTTCTTCTTCTTCTTCTTTTTTTAAACTACATTTTCAAATAAGAAGGTGAACCAAAAGACACAGTATTTATGCATTCATCTCTATTGAGACGATCTTCATTTTTAAATGCAGAGCTCATACAAATCTCGGCCTTTTGACCTGCATACCTGGCAACACAAAAAAGTATTTTGAATAATGCAAAACACAGCACTAGTATGAAAATATTTGACCCTTCGTTCACGGCACTCGTATTTGGAACTAAACTCGCCCTCTCGCTCTCTCAGTGTTTGTTGAGCCTAATGCTGGCTCCCTGGGAGAGACTGCCAGGAGGTTAAGAGGGAGAGGGCCAGACGAGGTGAGCAGGCTGAGGAGAGCGGGATCATGGGGGCCAGCTGGAGAGGTGATAGGGAGCGTAATTGTGCCCGCTGTGTGGCTGGGGCGGGGGCGAGGGACTGGGTTGAGGAACTTGGTAGAAAACGAAAGGGAGGGGACTACTCAATTACCTGTGCTCCCACTGACCTCCCTATCTCTCTCTCTTGTTTTCTCTCTTTCTCTCCCAATGGGCTGTCTGAAGAACGATTTGTGAACAATTTATGGACTTTTATTGGCAAATTATACTTCTAATTCCACATATTATAAGTGTTCTAATAGTAAAACTATTTTATTGTTTAATTAAAATAATTTAAAACTTTTTTTATTAAATGTTAAACAGTAAGGATAAAAAAGCCAAATAACTGTTAAAAATAATTTATCACAGTTGTAAATAAAACATACTATTGGAGTATGTTTTGCAAGAACCACATTTTTTAATGTTTACCATTGGATCTTGAATGACAGCTCTGCAGTCAAATTGTATTTTTCTGAAATAAAATATCTTCTCACTATAATATTTGACCCTGGAGCACAAAACCAGGCATAAGTCAATAGCCAACAATACATTAAATGGGTCAAAATTATCAATGTTTCTTTCCAAAAATCATTAGGATATTAAGTAAAGATCATGTTCCATGAAAATATTTTATACATTTACTATGGTAAATATATAAAAACTGCATCTTTGATCAGTAATATGCATAGCTAGGAACTTCATTGGGCAAATTTAAAGGAGATCTCTCTCTCTCTCTCTCTCTCTCTCTCTCTCTCTCTCTCTATATATATATATATATATATATATATATATATATATATATTACACTCTCAGATTCCAGATTTTCAAATAATTATATCTTGGTCAAATATCTGTATTATATCTTGGCTATCCTAACAAACCATACATCAATTGAATACTTATTTATTCAGCTTTCAGAAGATGTATAACATCTCAATAATAAATAATAAAAATAATACCTTTATGACTGGTTTTGTGGTCCAAGGTGACATAATAACATGATGTCTTAATAGCTTTAATGTTAATTTCTATTTCTTTGTGAAATTTAATAGCAAATCTTAAAATAGTGCATTCTTCACTAATATTTTTTTTAATATTGGACATTGATTGGCATCTGTGCAGTCACTCTCAAAATACTTTTTGTTTTTGAAAATAATATTTTTGTAGTCACAATCCTCTCACTATCACATGATAAGACAATGTCTTGGTTTCCTAGCCTTAATTCAAAGTGTTGCTTGCCACTATTTTGTAAATAGTAAATCATACACCAAATGTTTGATATTTACCATTGGATCTTGATTGGCAGCTCAAGAACAAAGATCAAGCAGTCACTCTCAAATTGCTTCAAATTTTTCTGAAAAGAATATTTTTGTAAGTGCAGTCTTCGCACTATCACATAGTAACGTGACATCTAGATTTTCTAGCTTTTAAATTATTTTAAATAAGCGATTTAGAAAGGACTCCTGCAGTTGGGGTCGCACTCGGGTGTTAAGTCAATACTTCACGGCCGTGTGATGTCTTAATACACTGCCTGTGTTGTTCAGACAGGAAGGCCATGCGTGTTGGAGGAAGGCTACAGCTCCAGCTATTGTGAAGCTGTCATGCCTGCCCCTCAAAAGCAGATGAAGCCGTCAGATTATTAATATATGTATAGTGACAGGCCCCCATCGTCCACCCCCTCCCAAACATCCTACCCTGAGTCGCTCAACCCAAACCCAATCAAAAAAAATATGCTTGCATTCAAAGTGAAGGGGCGAGAGGGTGGACTCGGAGGGTCATAGGCCAAATAAATTTTGAAAGCAAATTCTTTTCCCTTTGCAACCTGTTTTTGCTGCTGTCCACTCCCCTTCTCCTCCATGTCCATTCAGCCACGACTTAAAGCTGAATTGGCAGCCGCTTTCAAAGTGGCTGGCAGTGGGGTGATCCCAGGGAGCTGTGGGGCTGACATCTCTCCGAGCGTGTGTATATGGCAGGGTCAGCCATCGCCGTGACTCCTAGGCCTTCGCTCACTCAGCCGCTACCACCAGTCAGTCCTGGGGAACTGAAATTACAATGTGAAAAGCTGGCGGACTGCAGGCATTCTTCACCCCCCATGGCATTTCTCCTTTCTCGTGACAGTTCCTCTGAGACTGCTTTTTTCTTTCATGTTTCATTTTCTTTCTCTTTCTCTCGCTCTGATTATTTAACAACACAGAAACAGGGCTGCCAGGGAGGGAGATGCTTGATTGACAGCCGGAGGGAGTACCGCAGTCAGCACAGGGTTAAATTCGATTTTCTGCATGTTCACCACTGTTGTCTGGAGGCATTTAATGCCTGTTGTGAGACTTTTTTTTGATGGATCAATTATCCATTTTAACATGAAGTGTAGCTAGAAACCAAACAGATGAAATGTGAGACACCTGTCAACATTTGCTATTAGCAGGAGGAAATTGAACTGATCCAATGACAGCTAATTAATTCTCTGTTCCAGTCTGTAAAAGAAGCATTAGCGGGTTTGAACATTAAAAAAAATGCAATAGATTGTAATTAAAAAGCAGAACTTGTATAATGACCCAGGATGAAAATCTTGTTCATCTGGAAATGGAATGAAACAAACAAGGAAAAAAAAAAAACAAAATTGGATAATTGTTTTGTAAAGCAATAAATGAACTTTTATACTAGAATACTGTATTAATACAATATAATAAATAATTACTTTTTTCATGTCTTGCTTGTTTTTATATGCACATTTTTTGTAAGCATATATATATATGTGTGTATTTAAGTATTTACATAGAAATAAAACCTTATCTTTAAAGTTTCCTTAATTGAAAGTTTCCTTTATAAACTGAAATACAAATCAAAATATTACCGTATTAAAAAAAACAATAACAATATTGTTTAAAATAATTAAAATGACACAAACCACAAAATCCAGCTCTGTTTACCGGTATTTAAAGTTATAATTGCAAACTCTAGATTTAAGTGCATACCGTGTGTTTGTGTAAAAGCCGCGTGGGAGAATCTTAGCAGGATAAGTGTGTATGAGCCTCCATATGACGAGAGAGAGCTTCATTGTGATTACGGATGGCATACATTTACTTCCTATCATAAGGAGAATAGGAGGGAGGAGATGCTTCTTAATTTCATCTCAGGAATACACAGAGCTGTCCCTTAAAGCCTTTGAAACAGCCGCCTGCGTCAGGGCCCTCGTTGTATGCAACAATCTCAGACTTAATTTAAAGATCAGTTCAGGGTCTAGAATGTGTGTGTATGGAACGCGGGTAATAGATAGAGCCGTCATCCCTCAGATGTTTGGAGGTAATCTTCAGCGAGGCTTGGTCTAGCAGGCCTCTACCCTAAAGGGATTGATGCAATGTCAGCACCTTTGGCTCAGGGGTCACCTTCTCCTCTAGCCTCCTCACTCTGACAAAAGCGCATTTCTCGTACTCTATCTCCCCATTCGCTCCTCTCTCCGCTTTTTATTCCTCTCTATTGAATTCATCGGCTGTGGAGGCAGCAGGCACCTTCATTTGAGATGTGAATGAAACATTTTCATTAAAAGAGGCTGGAGAAATCCGAGCCGGAGACAAGGCCAAAGCCCGAACCAAGACAATGACGACTCGAAGATTATTTCTCTCGCTCTCTCCCATCGCTCGTGCTTCTCAATTTCGCCTGCCGTCACTCCGTCTGCCGAGTGGCAGGCTGATTGAAATCAGCACCGTGTCACGGCCGTCATATCTCGTGCAGACATAAAACATGCAGGACCATAAATAAGCAACAGGCTACTGTCAGATCTTCCACCTCGGTGTCTGAGCAGTGGGGAGAGAGATGGGAAGGTTAGGGCTCTGGGGGGTGTGCAGAAATGCCTATCCACCGAAGAGCATTGCACAGGCTTCCCAGAGACCCGGAGAAGACAAGATAATGTCTATCGGGTTATCAGCCGGTTCAAGTCGCTCCTCGGACAGCGAGGCCACTGGGACAGGTTGTCAGGGATTTTGCGTCCTTGTTCTTTTGCTTGCACTCGTTGTGTGGCATTTGAGCTTCGTCCAGACAATAAGAAAAATATTAAAAACACATAGTGAAAGATGTTGATCCTCAGCCGATAACCACCGTCAAATACTGCAAATTTGGAGCTAATTAGCGCGACAAAAAAACACAAAATTAAATTCATCTTCGAAGCAAAATGTCACCACAAACACATACTCAAAAACGCGTTCTTTTCAGCCAATGAATGCTCTCCACTTGTTAATGTAATAGAATACCACTGCTTTGAAGGGTGTGAAAGAATAAAATTACTCGCCCACGCAACCTCTCGCAAATTCTACCTCGCACCCGTGCTCGCAGGCACAAGAAAGCAGTAAGTGGGATTTTCTCACTTCAGCAATGTGATATAATTGCTGAGCAAAACATCCAGTTCACTCAGGTAGCTAATGGTCAAGAGACGGCAGTGATAACGCGATGAAGTGCAAAGTCATAATCATGTCCGCTGCCTGTCTCAGACGCTGGCTTTAAGACACTAATAGGACTCAAGAGGGACTGAACGTTCCCTCACAACCTGACTCAAACCTGTTAGCACAGTTAATGAGCAAAGTTAGCAAAGCTCGGACAGGGGGCCGAGTCGCACTTCCTCCGGCCTAATAAAGCGCTTCCTCTTTAGCGTGATTGACAGGAAAAGTAATCAGTTGGGGCAGAACATTTTTCTACAATGTCTAACAGTGACAGCACTGGGCTTAATGCAATTTAAGAACGATTACAGACAAATTGCGACGGTACACAGAGATTTGGGCATTTAACATAGCTTAGCCACAGATGGCGGAAAGTTTCCTCTGCGGCAGGCCATTGTTTACTTGCGGCGGTGAGAGTAAACTTTTCTTTGTGGATGTGAGCCCATCTGCCTGTCACGGAGGACTCGCGTACGGAGAGCTTCTCGCTGCACTCCCTCTCCCTTCCTTTTTGCTCACAGGCCCGTTCTCCTCCATCTGCTTGCTGTCCATTGATCTGCCTACTCAGGCATCAGTCTGTTTAACATCTGCTACAAGTAGCTCGAGCTCAGGTAACTAGCTCGCCGCTCAGCACCGCTTATTGATCTGTGTGTCCACCTGCGTTAACATCTGTTCCTCCATGTCTTTTGTCAAGCAAACATCCACTTTTTACTTTCTCCCCCTCCGCGGTGACAACTCTTCCGCCACCTCGCCGAAGTTTCGCTCCTCAGATTGCGAGACAATGGATTGAGAAGGTCAAGCACCTGCTTGAACGAGAAAAAACGTTTTTGATTTTAAAAGCAGCGGATTTTGGTGAAGTGCTAGATGGCTTTGTTTGGGAAGGAAGAGTAACTGTTGCTCACTGCTTCAAAGGCCTCTAGCACGGTTGAATATTTATTCGCCGAGCTAAATTATTAAAGATCAGCATGGTTTGGAAATTAATTAATACAAAAAATTGCCTCTTGACTATAAATGTGTACGTACTGAAATGAAGCCCCTCCCAGTGAAAATAAATTTGAATACGTAAAAGCTAGTGAAAAGTCGCTGGATTCGTTATTTTGAGTTTGTTTTTATTTAGAGATCAAAGACGTCATGCATATTTCACTCACTGCTGAATTAATTTCAGTGTCATGTAAATTCTGGGATTTCTGTTGCGGCGTAGTATTACAATATCAAGCATAATCTGCCAGTGATCTGCAGTTTTCAATGAAAAGATCCTCTCAGCGTAGCGCAGGTGTGTGTGTGCCGCGTGTTGTTTTGCGTGTAAAGTGATTTTGTGTGTGTGTGTGTGAGGGAGTAAGCCAGGCGTGCAAGCGGAGCATCTTAAAATCTATTTAGAAATTTACCTTGGCAGGCGTACACTGCCAATAGGAAACACTGTTGCAATTTTAATTTGCTCTTTTGTAATGACGGGCATAGGTTAGTTAATTTCAATTTCTGATTTCAAAAGCTATCAAATAGCGCTCAGATGAGAAATCAATTTTCTCAGCTGCTCAGGCTTTTGTGGCAAAAAGCCTGCTGCCATTGGCGGACAGACTATCACATGACCCAGCCAGGGATTAGTTCAGTAGGCCCATGTTGCAGCCACCTCAATTACAGCCTGCCTCTTGTAATTTACCTTTATAACATCTAATTCCCAGACAGAACTCATATTTAATTCATGAAAGCCTCCGCAAGAGTAATTGTAAAATAAATTGCCATAGAAAATATCAATTTGTGACTACAATTTTTATTAGGTATGCTAGCGGCATTCAGCACTGTGTCGCCGTTTCATTTTGCGGTAAACAAAGAGAGGAAAAAAATGCAACCCTTGTGCCAGTACCAGGCAATAATTTTTTTGTTGCGCCGAAAATGATTTTAAACAGTGTACTTGAGTCACAATCATGTTCTCGTTCTACTTGTTTGAAAGCGGATTGGTCATTTGTGCTGTGCGGGAATTGATTTATTGTCACATAAATTGCAGCGTTCTTGATGGATCGATGATAAGATGTTAATGCAATGACAATGATGACAATTTATTCAAAGTGCAATCAGAATAACTACTCTTTCTCATTTTTTTGATCAATGTCAGAATGAATTCAAAGTAGCTGGTTATATAAGTTACCACGGCCGAAGCTGTTAACAGTAATTATGTAAATCCTTTATTCCATCCATGCTCACATAAAGTATTGCTGGACATATGTTATTTGTGCCTGAATGGTTTTATGACACGCTACTGTAAAAGTACAAAAAGTTCAGTCGTTACCAGAAGCGCACAAATTACAGCACGCTTTATTATTGTAAATGAAAAAGAAAGTATCTTTACATAAAGAGCTTGTTAAATTCATTCTGTGGCAGATGTCTTTATGCATGTGCATTGCCAAACCTCAACTATCCTTAGGTTTTATCAGCATGCCTCCCCCATGTGTAATTATTTGACTGTAAGGTTACTCTATATTGTTACCATGACAACTGTTTGGGTGAGGCCTCTTCCTCTTTCAACCTCAGCTGTCATCTCTTTACCTAAAAGCTTTGTAATTGCTCTCATTTGCATACTGCAATTAAGTGTGTTAGCTCACAGCAAGACAAATCAACCTCTCCTCTCAGATGTGTGGATAGTATAATTATATTATCATAGGACATCAAAAAACACATAATGTGAAGATTCCCGGCCATTCATTCCTTCATTGCTTTATTCATTTATTCATTCATGCCTTCATTTGTCCGGTCAACATTTATCCAATCACTTTTACAGTTGTCTTTCTGTACATCCATCATGCTAAATAATGTTAAGTCTAAACAAACAATGCAGTGGCGGATAATTGTACAGCTTAAATGTCAAATGTTCAATGTCAATTGTATAATGTTATTATTTTACATTATTTTAATAAACTGATATTTAGCTTTTTCACTAGTTATGATATTTATTAAGATATGTTTATTTGTAATATCCATTTTAGACATCAGTGAGTATACTTACACGTCGATGACACATCAAGCACGTGGTGGTGGTTGTTGTGATTGCAAAGCAGCAATATTTGAGTTAACCCACAAAAGACTCTCTGAACTCATAAAACAGCAAAGCTGCTCACTAGACCCTCTGACATGCCTGTCGGTTATAATATGTGGTCATTATGAAGGTTCTCTGCAACTAATATGAAGATGATTTATTTCACTGATTTCATGTATATGGCAGCATATTATAGACAGAAGTTACCCATAGTAATTTATTCTCTATACAGATTACAGCCACCACTGAGTAAAAAAAGAAAAAGAGAATGCAGAGGATGCCCCCCCACCCGAGTAATTTCTATGGTGGCCGAGAGAGCTCAATGCGCTGCAAATAAAAAACAACCCTGTAAATTAGGAAAACAACTTTGTCCATTTTACAACATACATGCTGCAAATGCTCACAACACAAATAAATAAAGAAACACCCCAAATACTCACAACATAACCAAACAAAGAAACAAATCAAATTATTAATTTGTGAGCATTTGCAGCACCTGCTGTCAAACTGATGAAGAAGTTTTCTTGATTTGCTGGTGCTTTTTCTATTTGCATGTGTTTTCTGAAGATGCAGCAGCGTGTTGAGCTCTCTCGGCCACCGTACATTTCAGATGAGTTTCCGTACAGGAGTTTTGATCTTGATTTCATAAAATCAAGAGGCTTCAAATAAAACACAAAGAACTGAATTAATTCTGAAGCACATACAGTGTCTTAAATAACATGGTATTATTTTGTAATTACACTTGGAAAATGAATGAATTTGCATTCACAATTTATCTCATGAAACTTACATTTGATATTTAATGTTCTTAAATACAAAATTAGTATGTTGTGCTGTTATTTCGTTTTTCGTTACCGTCAAAATTAAACGCATAGGATAAAATGAGAAATACAGTTTTTTAAATATTGGGAATTTCAAATAAAAAGAGAACTTGGGGAAAAGATTAAAAATGAAATAAAAAAACAATGCAGGAAACGTGCTAAAATAGCTTGATATCCATTTAGAATTGTCCCCAGTGCTATTGAGGTAAATAACTCCAGGCAATTGCTGAGATGTGTTATTATTTTTTAATAATAGTGCAGAAAGCCCACACTGCCAGTCAGAGGTGAGGTGAGCTGGAATCCCCGGGTGCCTGCCTCATTTGCAGTATGCAGCACGGCTGCCGAGGGAAGAGGTCACCGGAGCAGCTCTGGAACTCAGACTGCACGATTCATTTGCCTTTTGTTCAGGTCTCAGTGGTTGATTAAAACGGTACTGTATTTTCTCTTTATATACTTGACAGAGACAGAGTGAATGATATGAGTCGCATTGTCTCAGGGAAAAAAGAGCTTTCATTTTTAGAAGATGTCCTGTAGATGATATCTTTGTGATCATGTGGGGGCTTCTCGCTGTCATTCTTTCTGTCTCTGTGTATCCATCTCCCTCTCTCTCTCTCTTTCTCAACAACTCACTTTTTGTCTTACATTCCTCAAAGCAGCCGAAGTGCATTGGCATGTTAATTTCTGATTAATGCGACATTTATTGGAACAGAATTTGGAAACAGATCTAAGTGATGGTATCTTTTGAATCGAGGCGAATAGACTGTTGGTATTAAAGCTAAAATTCATCAAAAAAAATAATAATACAATAACAGCACAATTACATATTCTGAAAGAAAATGAAGAAATTTAATTAGTATCTGATTTACACACAGTACTTTAATTAATGGTATAAAAAAATGCACTACGTGATATACTTGTGAAAACATGATGCATAAAACATAAACCTCTAGATGAACATCAAACATGTGAAAATGCTGTACAAATCTACAAACACAATTACAGAAAATAATATATGTGCTGTTTGCCTCTTCTGGCAAGCTCCATTTGTTTGTCAAAAGCATCTGTTTGAGTAAATACACAGCACATTAATTCGGCGTCTGATATTTCCTTAAACAAGCGATGCTATATGCGTTACGGCATGTGTTGCTAATAAAATGTGTGCTAATCGAGCTGTAAAGAGACCTGAAGCTCCTTGTGTGCCAGTGTGACACAGAGAGATGTGTTAGCCCGGTCAGATAGGAGGTTGTTTGCCTAGGAGTCTCAGCAGAGCCTTGGAAACCAGCTCCCACGGTGGGGAGAGACAATGCAGTTTGAAGCGGTGATTAAATGGGAAGGTTACAGGTCCTGGGCCAACCACATTGTTTTTCTTTGCCGTAGACCCAGCGGGATTCTAATGAAGAGCTCTTGAACTGCCGGTCAGGCGAGCTGTGACAGTGTTTCAGGCGGGACGGTCCTCTCCGGGCCTTTTTAGAGAACACACACACACCTATGAGTAAGGGCAACGCACACAAACTCGCATATCTTCATCTATGTATGCACACGCACACACACACTCGCAAAACACACAGACTTCTATTCAGCAATGTTTCTCCTCAAAATGAAGATGTCACTCATGTGACCCCACACAAATCAGCAGCTGTTCATTTCTGGCCTTGTCTGACTGGAACAAGATGAAGCCACATAACCGTAACATAGAAAAGAAAGAAAGAAAGAAAACAGCAGGAAGATAAACATCTAAAATTTACAATATGTGATTTGCTTTTCAAAACTGGTGCATCTCAAAGGTCATATTTTTCTTCCGTAATTTTTGTTTTGTTCTTAGAGCTAACATATGGTATATTTAACTTAACATAAAGCTCCATTAGAACAGAACAAAAGCAAAAAGTTAAAGAAAACTCAGGTAATGCAACACATGTTTATAAAACTGATAAATATTAAAGTAACAAAAAGCTTACTAATTAAATCAAATATCAGGAGGGGAAATCAGCACATGAAAATTTGATAATTATTTACTCATGTCGTTCCAAACCTGTATGACATTTATTCTTCTATGAAAGTATGATTTTTCATTATCACCCTCTGACTTTCATTGCATGTGAAACGAAATGAAACAAAATGAAACGAAATGAAAGAAAACAAAAAACACATTTCAAGAGACATTTCAAAATATTTTATTTTGGGAAACAAAAAACAAATCAACAAAAAATGGGGTGTTCAAAACAAAGGAAAACAACACAATAACAACGAAAAAATATTTCTAGAGACATTTCAAAATATTTTATTTTGCGTTCCAAAAAAAAGATAATCATACAGGTTTGGAAGAAATGATGACAGTTTAATGAGTGACAGTTTTTTTTTTTTTTTTTGCAAATGCCATCAGATGCCAAAGATCTTCTGCAATACTTTCATTGGCTCTTTTCCCATTTAACATTTTTCTGCAGACATCAGACGGTGTGTAACAGGGGTACATGACAGCCACACCAAGATGTCCTTCCTGCCTCTCTCTCGGGCTCCCCAGACAGGCTGGTCAAGCAGAAATGAGCCCCACATCAATTTCCATTTGTATTTATCCAGCCCATGACCCTGGTCTTTTCACAGTGCTGCAGGAGCCACAAATTACACCCATCATAACTCGCAGCCCGACTGCCCGGCGCTCCCGCTATCAGAAAATTAACATGCTTATGTATCAGCCAGGGGTTCAGAGTGTCACAGCACAATTATACAGTCATGCTACCTGCCTGGCTGACTGGCTAGGGCCTGGGGGTTGGCACATGACACACACACACATTCCTCAGTAGAGGAATCCTGGAGGGCTGTAGTGTCTATCACAGAGCTAGTTAAGATAACTTTGGTTCAGATGGCTGTGTAACACTATCAAACATCACAGGAAGCTGCAGAGTGCTTGCAGCAATGCTCATGTAACAGCAAACATTCACGCATGCTTATCACATTATTGCATTGGGAGGGGTTGTGGGCATCAAAGAGAGAGAAATAGAGACAGGAAGAAAAAAGTGATACTAAACAATCAATCTGTGATAAATGACAGATAAAAGATATGTTATACTGCCTTCAAATGTTCAGCAATAAAGCTGGATTGAGATGCAAAACGATTCAAATTCTGTGATCAGCAGAGCACCTCTCAGAAGCTATCGGCTTGCTTTTCGGCCCCCCCATCATCCCCCACCCAAAAAAAAAAAAAAAAAAAAAGCAGAGAGAAAGCTTCCGTGCTTGGTACCCCGGTGTGCTCCGAATGTCATGCCATTAGAGGCTGTGAAATGAGGTGCCACTCATGAGTGATTATGCTGCTGGGAGAGGAGAACATATAGACCCTCGCTGTCTGGAGCTACTACTGCCTAAGCCTCACATAAAGCCGCTCTGATAAACGGACACACACTCGCTCGCACTCACACATCTTCATCTCACGCTGATAATGTAGGAAGAACGCGTTCTCTCTGAAAACTTCACTCTAATCCCTTTCAGGGCAGCTTTAAGTTTAATGGAAAAGTTAAAGCGTGTGTGTATGTGCATATGTGAGGAAAACTGAGGTGAGAGTGATAAAATGTATAGGAAAATAACTCTGAGGAAATATTGCAGATGGATCTTATTGTTAAAGGAAATATGAGTGACCACAGTGAAGAGATTATGGGAAATTGTTTGAGGTCATGGTTTGTAAACGTACATGTATGAGTTCTAAAGTATTCTATAAATAAAAGTGGTGCTAAAATAAAATACAATTTCTAGAAGTTCTACAATTTTCAGCTTTGTAGTCTACATGTATTATTCAAATACCAATTGAAATTGTAAATACAATTAAAATAATACATTTCTGAAAAGCTATTAATTTGAATAATTAAATAGAATATCATATCTCAAACTTAAAAACAATACATTTTTATTTCAGCTTAAAAATGTAAATGAAACCTGGAAAACTGAAAAGAATCATGTTTTATTCAAACTAAATAATAATAAATAATAGTAATTATTATTTTACAGTAAAAGTTAATATTTTAGTAATTATTGTTGTTGTTATTACTATGTTATTAATATTAATAATATTTTTTCCCAACTAGACAACTATAGTTTTATTATTATTAAAACAAATGTCAGGTTTCATTTACTTTTTTAAGCTTCTTGCAGTAATCAGCATGAACATGAAACATGTATTTGTTTGTTTTTTTGTGCAAACAAATAGCTTTTTGGTCTGTCAGACTGAATTCTCTGTTATGTTGGCAGACACCGTACCTTTAAGCATTGATGATAATAAAAAGCTGGAGTTTTTCACAGATCTGTGGACTGAGAGGAGGGAGTTTATTTCTGTTAATGTCTTTTCAGAAAAGATAAATAAGCATGATATGCAGAGAGACATGATTTGTGTTCATTTATACTTCTGTAAAAATGTCTGCTTCATATAGTATAACAAAAGGTTCTGTTTATTTATTTTTTTATTCTATGATACATGGCATTTATTTTTAAACGTGTCACTTGGAAAGAAAATATGAGAATCTAGAATCTAAAATCACATTTAAAGGAACATTACATTAATACTTATATAGTACTGTACTGAATAACTGATTAGAACAGATCACTTGCTATGCAACATTTTGCCTGGCTAGTTAAACAAAAAGTTAAACAGCCTCGCTGCAGTCAAAATGTCATCAAGCCACGCTGTTTAGCGGGTGTTGATGAAAAGAGCGTCTCCGTGCTCATCTCATTCCGGTCTTATCTTTCACTCACCACTGAAAACACTGAGTCTGCTGCCCGGCACAAAGAGCATTGTGTCTCCTTTTATCCCCGCAGAGGGAATACGCACAACCCTCACACTCTATTGGGTATTGCAGTGTTGTGCAAAACATTGTAATGTTTCAGCACAATAACATATTGCAAGCTGCGATTGTCCATACAATCTGCAAAATCCTCTTCCCCGCATTGTGCTTATTACTCGGATCGTGAGGTATGAACTTGGCATGACTTACAACGTAATTTGCAGTCTACGCCGTACCATGCACATCTCCTCACTCCCCTCTGCACTGGCTCCCCTGACAGAGTCAATAGGGGGCATCTCTCATCTGTCCAAAAGACAAACAGTAGAATACTAATTAGATCTATATTTGTCACCACTGCTAGCACTTGCCCACACACTCACTGAGTTTTCTTTGTCCTCTGAGGTTGTAACTAGTCGTGGTCTGGTCTGCTCATCCAAACTGCAAACCCCCTTGAAGACCAAACGCCCTTTACGTCGACATGTGTGTATGCGAGGACATTCTCCACGAGCTCCTGAGAGATGGAGCAGACCCTCTGCTGACTGCCTAACCCAGAGGGGAGGCAGCGGCGCTTGCTGAGTGCAGCTCTGCTCAATCTGGGGGCCAGATGGCTGCAGGCTTTGGGCAGGTAGAGGAGGCAGTGAATCTGTGAGTCGAGTAGTCAGGCAGAGCAGATTCCCTCAGCTCATCTTAATACCCTCTTGTGCCACGGCCATGGGCAAAGGCCACAGACAGGCCAGCGGCCCCCTAACCGAGTCTCCAATTACCATGCTTGTCTCTCAGTGTAAGTCCGGTCTACTGTTTCTGTTTTTCTTTCCTCTACTGAAAAAAAAGTACGACAAAACTCACTAACTCACATTCGTCAATATTCAGCCAAATAATTTATATTTGCATTAAAACCTAGTGTAAAATATTTTTTTATTTTATCTAAGTTGTAAATAAAAGAAAGGTTATTTGAGTTCTTCTTGCAAGAAAGTACTATTTTGGTCTACTTACGAATGTAATATTTAGTTCAGTATGTTACTTGTGATTCTTGTAATTAACTGTGAAATTTATTAGCAATTTCTGAGTGAAAATGGTTTAGACACTACATTTCTTTTTTCATTATGACCACATTAATCACAAAAAATAAAGAATGTAGGAATGAATGAATGAGTAAATAAATACATAAATCATTTTTTACCCTGGAAAAAACTTATATTCAGAACATGGCAACACATTATAATAACTTTTATTAATTACAATAATAATCATTATAGCATTTTAAGTATAGTTATTTATTAATTTAACATGCATTCGCACAGTCAGAAATGTTATTAAATATGTATATTAGAAAAATAAGTCTAAAAGTCTAAAGTCAAAAATAATGTATTATGTTTGTTAATAACTTAGAAATGATGATCAATGATTGATTATATTATGTTATAAATTAATGCAATACTAGGCATGTTATATCATATCAGAGTTCTTATATATCACATTTTACTTCTTCTGAAGTTGAACAAAATATTTTTTATCAACTATCTTAAACATACATAAAAGTAAATCAAATAAACAAATGCAGTAAATTAAAATATTTTTCCCTCTTCTATCCAAAAGAGATGTAAACACAAAATTAAATACAAATAAGTGTTAGACTAAGACTAAATTAAATACAAATAAGTGTTAGACTAAGACTAAATTAAATACAAATAAGTGTTAGACTAAGACTAAATTAAATACAAATAAGTGTTAGACTATAAGACAAAATTAAATACAAATAAGTGTTAGACTAAGACTAAATTAAATACAAATAGATGTTAGACTATAAGACAAAATTAAATACAAATAAGTGTCGGATTATAAGCAAAACAACTGAAAGCTAAACTTAGTAGAATGCTGTAAAAGCAAATGAGGAACAAGGTTTATTCCTCCCAAAGGCACGATTTACATGAAACAAATGGATGCGTCATGGGTCCTAATAGAATATTTTGCCTTTGGCTGGGCTTGTGTATCCATGTGCATGTGTATGTTTATATGCGGGTGCTTCCCTGTTCCACCTGGGCTTTAATCGGTATGACTGGCAGGGAGACTCCGGCAGGATGTGCTCAGCGAGGTGAGACTGGCGCAACCCTTCCGCACGCTCCACGCTCTCTTGCCTCCTTCTCCCTGCTCTCCCTCCTCGTATTATATAAAGAGTGGCAGCAGGCAGAGTGACAGACTGCCCCCAGAGATGACACCTGTCACAGAGGGGAGCTCTGCTAATCTACAAGCCTCATTTTGTTTGAACTCTCTGTCACCTCACTGTCAAATCCTCATCTTCTCAGTCACTGCCAGCGTCCCTCCCCTCGGCCTCTCTCTATTGCTCCAGCAACCATCCCTCCCCCATAGACGACACCCCCAAGCTTCATCGCCCATGCTACCCGCACTCTGACCAACATCACCCTGTGTAGACGCAGCCGCCCGCCCGCCTGCCCGCCCGCCACACACACACCAATCAATCCTCCTGAATCATAAATGCACACACTTGTGTATTACATGCATCGGGATGGATTTTTATTTCAGTTGACGTTTTCTGCACATGCATGGTTCGGTGTTGATGGGGTCAGGATTGTCTTGTCATTCACAATAAGCAAGCATCAATGCACAGAATACTAATTTACCAGCCATATCCATTCTAAATATCCACAGATTTACTACTAGCACTTTTTTATTCCAAAACTGACCATTTTCAGCATGATCTAAACATATTAATGATTAGAAAACAGAACTAGCAACAATCATCTCTGAAGCTGAAGTGCTGTGCATACTGCAAGATAAAGCCCATTCATAGCGGCAAAGCTAGTGTGCAATCGTGTTAAAGAGTGTGAATGACCGCGCTCTGAGGCCGAAGTCTCAGTGGAACAACCCTCTCCACCCCCTGCTCAAATATCTGTTTTGTCCCTTTTGCGTCCAGCCTGTATTATAATTATAATGTAATTCATTATGTCTCCGCAGCACATAGCACAAAGGGGGGAGTGCTCCCCCAAAGTCCCTCCTTGCTGTTCAGGCTGACCCAACACGTCCTACCTCACCCTACAGCTCCTACTTCCCAGGCATAAATGCAGCCTCACACCCCCAACTGAATCATGGGTCCCTCCTTGTGTTGATTAAGATATCAACACCCTGGGTGACAGCTGTGTGGAGACCCATCTCACAAGGCACACTTTGAGGTCCAGACCAACGGTAGGTGCACCGTGGATGTCCTCGGATCTGTTAGAAAGAAAAATCAGAGTCAAACCAACTGCAAGCCATTGGAGAACAAATAGGAATAATCAAATAAAGACATAAAAAAAAAAACATTTTGGAAAGGTAGTACTTTTGGAGTTAGTGCAAAGTAAAATTACAAAATGTGAATGGATTCTACATTGGCAAGATTGAATCACTGTCAATGCTGTCTGTTGCACACACATACACACACACACACAAAATACATATCATACTAAGGTCCAGTTTGGGCTCCAGTCAACGTATTCAAAAGCCCTCCATTAAGAGGAATTATCTTTTCGAGACACATGATTGTGTCCCAAAATTACTTTCTTTTGGAATGTGTTGGGCTTAATTAAATCCTTTTGCTGAACAGGATGCTGCATTTTCGACAATGGTGAGGCCGTTCCCCATTGAACATAATGGTTCTGAGGTTAAATTGAAGGTTGTGTGAATTCTGAAGAGAGCGGCTTTTGCTGTACCCGGGAGGGTGCATTCATATTCAAATGGTTGAAGATGGACATGTACCCGGACTACAGTACATGTATGTTGTAACATAAAAAATATCATCATTTTACTAATTAAATAATATAATTGTAGTGCAGTCACTGAATGAAGGAGGTTGCAATTAATGTATTATTTATTTACTAATAAATAAATCTATATTACTTGCACATATAATGTTCAGACAAGCAACAAACCAAGTCTTTTCAAGACACAATCAGACGTGCGCATCTCTCACACACGCAAAAATTGAAATAAGCCATTATATAGGAGCACAACCTGCCGTAGCACTATTAAAGCTAAAATCAGTATGGGGCGATAACGTAACAACATGCCTTAGCAGCATAATAAGTCTGTTTAAGATGGGAGCAGTGACTTATGGGAGAGTCGGAGACTACGCACGCTCTCTCCTGCAATGGGACGCCCAACATCAATCCACCATCGCACCTTCCCAATTAACACCTCGCCTGGCAATCGCTGGTAGGGCATGAGGCTGACTCCCCTGGCACCCGCTACCTGTCTCAGCTCCTCTCAACACGTGCCCACCTTCAATATGGAATTAACAGTGCAACTCACTCCTCTCGGACCCAGCATGCCTCAGATTAAGCCTGTGTGGGTCTGAGATATGCCAGCCCTTCTGAATGAAGGTTCCTGGGGGTTAAGATTCCGAGTGCAACGGGGGCCAGTGCCAGCTATTGTGCCGCCATTCTTTTAATAATAATTAAACTCCTGTATGAATAAGTTCTTAACTAGCACCCCCCATCCTAATTCCTCTTTCAATGAACACCTGATAAGAGAATCATTTTATGGCCACCTGGGTCCTCGAGCATATCACACTTGATAAGACCTTAATAAATCTAATAAGTTGTTGGTGCTTAGCAAGGGGCCTTTGTGTGACAGAGGAAGAGCTTTTCCCTCTCGCTTCAATTGAAAATGGTGCATTTCCATAAACACAAAGATGGGGCATTTTATCAACAAGGATCCAGTAGAAATCTTATAATGGCATCCATATTTGTATTAAAAGCTTTTAAGATGTTAATAATTATTACAAACAGGGCATTGTGTTAATATCACAGGCGATTTACCTACTTTTTTTGTAGACATCTTCCCTTTATCAGAGAGATAACGAATGAGATTTAGGTGAGAATTCATAGCACCTTACAGAATATATTTCCTGACAGGGACAATGAACAGTTATTTCCTGCTTTATGGTTTTGTCATACATTTTATATGGGTTTGACAATATACTTTAATAATATTTCTTAAAACACAACTGATTCATTGTTAATACAAAAATTAGATAATGACAAAATACATGAAAAAATATTAATAATAAAACATACAACCACCATTACAATATTTATTTAATAAAAAAAAAGTTTTACTTAAGGCCCACAAAAATGTAAACATTTATTTTACTTTAGAAATGATAAAAAGTGGCATATAGGTATTTTTTATGAATTGCATTTTAATGTAAATTGAAATGAATTAATAGGTCTAGACAAATAATAATAATAATAATAACAATAGCTTAACACGACCCAAATATAAATTGCTTTTTGATATCACCATAATTATTGTAAATTGAATCAAATGTTGAAAGATGCTCACTGCTCCAGTGCTCCCTGTAACCTTTAGAGTGCACTGTATAGCGCCTATTAAGCATCTCAGTGATCATTTGAGACCACAAATCCTCAAGTATTTAATAAATCACAACTTCAAATATTTTATCTTGTACCTGCAGGAAATGAATTCACTTACTTGTTGTATACTTGTATTAAAACATATAATTATTTTCTACTTTCCCCATGCTCATAAAATCCCCATGCTGATATAGTGTTTAATAAAAGCACACTTATTAAAATGGAAATTTTTATCTAATGTTTAACTCCAAAACCGGCACATATTGTGGATGGTATTATGATTGTATTATCTTTTACTTTGGGTTTGACATCATTAATCCATCTACTTTTCAGAGATATTATAAAGTGAGGATCTGACACACGTGGCTCTCTGCTGGAAGACACCATCACTAAATTCAATTTCTATCCACACTAAATAGGCAGGTGAACAGCGGTCAATTACAATCTGTGATCATCTGCATTCATAATTCATTTCAACCACATTATAACAGTTTTACAATTTAGTGCTTTTATGAGTTGCAGCAGCAATTAGACAAAGCAACTGATATAAACTCAATCACTGCAGCTTGAGACTTGATTAATATCTGCGCGTCAGTCATACAAGTTGCATCGGCTTACTATTTGTAAACCTCAATTATCTGATTAGCAATCGAAATAATAGAAATACGTTATATGTTAAGAGAAATAAATAAACAGCAGCTTGCAGTGCCATAAAATAGCCATGTGTGTTAATTATGCAGTAGAATAAATAAAGAGAAACAGAAATTACTTTCCAGCCATCCTGGAAATAAACTCAAGACTAAATTGCAAATTAAATTATAGTAATGTATTAATTATACAGTGAAATAAATCAACATTTCTAGCCAACCTGGTGAGAGAACATTAGAAAACTGTAATGAAATATATCACTTTTATAAAAAAATAAAGTAGCAAAATGAAATAAATACAAACAGAACAGCATGCAAAATCCTTTGACACGGTCCATAAGGCTCTTGAAGCACAGGTCATATGGCATGAGAACTAAGTGTCCCTTTAGCCTTGTGGAATAACAATAAAGTGTACAGTAACCATGTTTCTGCTAGTTAAATCTGCTGCACCCACACTGTGCGCTGTTCAGGCTTGATGGACAGGAACACATAGTGAGCTATTAGCTGATTATAAGTACAGGCTAATCCCACATTTGTCAGTTTCCAGCTGATGTCTGTTTATGGAACAATGAGGCCCAACTCTCCCTTCTTTTCAAAAACAAGTGGACTGCAATCTCCCACACCTGTAACACGGCGAACACAAGCCACACGCTGGCATGCGCTCTCACACGCCCGCACGACTCACATATCGAATAAAGCCATCATGTACTTATTAGAGGATGGGTTTGGCACAGCGTGACAGCCTTTATACACGACTGTCTATTAAATACTCCCACAAACGGTGCAGGCGATCTTTGAGGGCTACACCAAAGACCCCTCATGCATCCCTGCTTATGAGATGTTTTGTTGTTCTATTCAAATCAGATATTTAAAAATATATATGAGGTAAAATGCCCTTGACATAGCATTTGTGGGTTATGAGGAAATTTGTTCGGATATGTGTTTAGGTTTCACTTAGTCTTTTCTTATTTGTGAATATGACAAACATGATAGATGACCCTTTCATCTATGTTGACACTTTGTTTATTCTTACGTGTTCATGCTTCGATACTGAGATGCGCTGGCCTTGGATGCTTCACCTCTGTATATTCTATTTGAAGATGAATTGCAAGGAAGGAAATTATGGTGTTGCTTTTCTTTGTGAGGAGATGCTTTCTGCACGAAACCACAAAGCGTTCTGATTGAATCTTGCCCTAATTCTGTATCTTTGATTCTGGACCTCCAAGTTATAAATAATGTATTAAAGGATTTGCAATGTGCATTAGGAGGCCCATCACTGAACTGCAAGAAAAAACGTGCGATAGAAAAAAAAGACTACTAGATCTACTTTATAGTTAAAGTTCTAATATATTCCATCATATAATAAAGTTTAAGTTTACTTAAGATTATTTGCTGTCGTTTTTGTTTTTCTTTCCTTCTTTTCAGTCTACGATGGCTTATTATTTTTTGCAGAGAGGTGTCTCAGGCCTACTGGGACCACTTAAAAGTTTATGCAGAGCACCGTAACACAGAAAAAGCCTTGAAGTATACACACATAGCGCCTTTTCTCTGAGCCTCTCAGGCCTGGCCAGGGGAGTGTTGTTGGTTTATGAGAGGGAAAATAGCCCAAGCTTCTGCAAAAGTGAAACAGGATTAAGGCCTTTGTGACACACACAATGGCTAGGGGAATTAGCAATAGTTGTAGGCACTTAGAGGGGCTCTCACACTGAAGCTTATCCCAGATTTTGCACAATAATCATTTGAATATCAACAGTGTTTTGCAACTACAGCGCTAATGTATAAACTTCTCTCTTTTGCATTAGTCCAAATCCCCCAGCTGATGAAGCCGTTGCAAACTCTGGGCGATACGTAAAACATCTGATCAATGTAAAAAACAATGTTTTGTAACTTTATTTTATGCAGAGTTGAAAGCAAAAAGGAGCTGTTGCATGCATGATTACAGCTCACAATTTTTTCTCCTTTACATGTTTCAAATTGTTTAACGTATACATTTAAAACTTTAATTACAAACTTTCTGCAGGTTGTCCGTACTGTTCCAAATATGATTTTTTTCTTGTTGGCTTATAGATAATAAATCATTAGGTTGGTGTGTGGAAAGTAGCAGTGGGACATAGAGTGGAGTCTGTTGGCATCTGCTTATCTGCCTCATTAGACTGTCTTTTACGGGGACTGGGAGGGAGGCAGACACTGCTGTTAGCAGGGAGCTCACAGAGGGGAGTAATCCTGCACTGCTACCTCACTACATTCACACTGCCATGCCTGGAGGTGTGATGGTTTCAGTTTTTGGAGAGAGAGAGAAGTTGGAGAGAGATAGAGAGTGAGAAAGGAGAGCGAGGAGAAAAAAGTATTGTCTATATCACAAAACATTGAGTGAGATCAGCGGACTTGTCAAGAGGCCTTGGCTTGAATATGAATGATGAGAGAAGAGCAGGGTGGTCTGGGTGGCTTGGGCGGAGGCGGGCGAGAGAATAAGCCCAACTGTCCCTGCCAGCCTCACAGCAGGCAAATCAAACACAGTTGAGACACCTCCGCTCAAACTCTCTGATGACAAAATAAGAGAGGAATGCAGCCGAATTTCACACAGGCGGTGTTCACAGCTATCCGTATCGTCCTCTGCGGTGATGATCGCAAGTGAGCGTTCGATATTTTACAAAAAGAAAAAGTTTACAACTTTGTTTTTGTCAGAAACTGTCAAGTGTTAACCAAGCAGTTTTTGTCTTTTGTCCTTTCTCTCTCTCTGTCAAGCAAAACAGTTGGGTCAGCTACAAGTGAAACGTGACGTTTTTCGGCTCACTCTAAATGAAGACATTAAGACATGAAATACCCCTCACCCCCCACTCGCACAACCCGCCCGGCCTTCCCCGATCCCCACAGACTTGTTCAATTCACTAGAGTGTCTGCATAGTTCCCTCATTCAACTGGATACAATGATCCGCGAGATGAATAAAGTTATCTCTGGGGTGAATGGGATGTTGCTGAAGGGAGGAGACAGGGAGGACCCAGCGGGGGCCTGAAAGAAGCCCCGTTTGAGGGGCAGATCTGAGGGGTCGGGACCCAGCTGCCTGGCCGGGTGAAAGGGACACCAGCGGGCTGGACAGGCCCAAGGAAACAACAAAACAAATCCTCTTTCAATAAAGACATCCCACGCCGGACTCGCTCGGGTCCTGCCGCAAAAGTTGCTGATCACTCACATTTCACACATTAAAACTTTGCTCTTTAGGCTGAGTGCTATACATTTTAGTCGCAGTTAAAAATCACAGTCAGCTACTTTTTCCCTCCACTTTTCGAAGGGGGGAGGTACTGAAGCCAAACTAGTCCTAGTTAATTTGATGAAAACAACAGGGCTACAAAGGTAGGAGCTGTTTTGAATTCTCAATTTTTTGGCATTTGGATAACTTTGGCTGACTATCAGTTGTTGACACCGTTCTGGCATTGTTTAACATATTTTGTACTCCTCTTAATGTTTTTTTGAGGAGAAACCGACATACTATATTTTTGGAAGCAAAATAAATAAAAAAGGTTTAAAAAACAAAAAAAAAGTGATGTAAAATGCATTCTTGATAAACATCTTTTGCTATCCACTAGCTTTAATGCCAACAGTTGTGTTACAGTTGTTTATTTGTGTTCTAAAATTTCCTAGACCAACACTATATGTCTCCTATTGGTTAAAAAGCGCATCAATTGAAGGGGTCACGTCTTTTCTGGGGTTACACCGTTTCCTTGATGGCACTGAATTGCTCTAAGTTGGAATTTGCAGGGGGTAAGTAGGATGATAATCAGGCCATATTATAAGGAATTGATGGTTCATTTTCCCTGTCAGCAGTAGCACTGCCTCGCCCAAAGATGTGCCGACCTGTGCAGATGGGGTTCAAAGCCAATTTCCATGTTAAAAACTCCACACGCTCCAAAAATCCCCTCTGAGTGAGGGTTTGCTGATAGGAGCATGTGACCACGCTATCTGTTCTAGCTTGCATCTGTGTCAGCCACTAGTCAGAACCCCGCCACCCCGAAGTCTGTGAGTTTGCATGATAAGACGTGGTAATAGTACTGATATTTTATGCATACGTCGCAACAGAGTAAATTAGTAGGTAATATTTTTTTGCGTTCGCTTTGGACTGTCAGATCAGAAAGACTGGCTTTGTGTGCGTCGTTTGAGTAATAGACTAAGGCTGTCTCAGCTATTGCTTCAAGATTTCTTCTTATTACATCTCATTTATTTCTTTTCTGTTTTAACTGCCCACATCAAATGTGAGCCAGGAGCCCTCTCGCAGTGATCCGGCTGCCAGAAAATCAGCTTCTTCTCATTCATCATCTCCAACATTAAAACCCAATTGCCTCCAGGCTGCTGTGTTTCTGTATGTGTGCAGTTTAGATGCAGAATAAAACCCGAGGAAAGAGAATAAAGCCTGCGTGTAGACAGCACAAATTGTTTGATGAGTTATGAGATGAACTCATATGAAATGCAGAAAGAGATGATAGTGCCAAGTAGCATTGCCTGTATCCCGAGGACAGGACAATCTTGCTTTTTATCCTCGTGTCTGACAGATCATTTGTTTTCATGTGATTGAGGGAGAGTATTTTAAAGCTAAGCTCTGTATGTAATTATCCGAAACCCAGATTCCACTAATTTCCACATTGTGTTAGGACTCCTATCTTAATTGCAATCACACATTCCTGTAGGAGGAAAAAAAGCAGCAGACATTTTTTTTAACAGACTTTGTCAAGATTATTAATATCAGAGAGAGTGGCATAATGGTGTCAGAGCAAAGGAAAAGTGGGGCTCCTGTCTAACCGCTCGAGCTTTACGAGAGATATTCGTGAAGATAACGTTATCCGAATAAAACCTTGCATCCTGAATCCCAAAAACAGACAAAAGTTTGTCAGTGTATAGGCTTCGCCATTCTCACCGGACACACCGCAGGTAATGAGATAGGGGTGTGATGACTTATTAAACAGAGCAAACCTGCTGCTTGGCTTTTTCTCTTTACCTTTTCACTCATTTTTTGTCCTCAACCCTTGGAGCCAATGAGACCATGTGACAAAGCTCCCGCCACACAATTCTCTTTCCTAGCCGGCTTTCATCAGGCGATTTGGTGGCGAAATATGAAGGCGATTTTATCTCGCTTTATAAATTCACAAAAGGCCCCTAGAGTGCCCCCATGGAAGACATACCGCATCCCAACCATGTGCCATCACGATCGCTGATCCCCTGCAATTGATAACGCCACCTCTCCTATTTAATGATTTGACAGGCATCAGACGCCAGTCCAGCAGCCACGCTGGGGGTTTTTAATATACTTTTCTTCATGTCCTTGCCTGTTTACACAGAGTGGGTCAGAAGAAAGAAGGTATCTGCTCTATCTCCCCCTTTGAATGTGAGATTTATATTAAAACGGGGTTTCTGTGCACCCACTCTTATGCCAGTGTGATGCTATTCTTAGTTCTAAAGAAGAGATTTTCCCCCAAATTCTAGGAAAACACCTCTTTTAAACTATACACCTCTGCTAAACACCTACAAATTATTAAAGATTGAAAACATATTTAACTATTCCCTACTAAAAACATAAACATAAATAATAACAATAAGCAAAAAGAAATACATGTTTGGATTACAAAAACAAAAAGTCATAAAAAATGTATTTCAATTTTGACTAAACAAAAAAAGTGTGATACAATTAGTATGTTTAAAATGTGTGCTTATTAAAACAAAGATAAAATATGATTTTTTTTGCCTTTCTACTTCAAACCAAAAAATCACTGTACTATATTTATCTATATAGCTCTGTATTATATCTACCTCCATTTATATAAATATACCATCTACATGTTAAACTCTGATAATAAAAAGAATATTACAGAGATGAACCTGGAAGATAATGAAGTGAAAGATGATGTTTAATTATACTAATAATACATATAATTATGCAGCATGTTTTAAAATGAAAATCATTTTTTCTACATTTAATTTAAGGTATGATGTTGAAATCTCCCAATGAATCATCTGTACAATAATGTTATAATATCATGAATATTTATAAGAATGTACGTGTGGGCGGTGTCATTTCTTTTCATTGGGACATATCAGGTGGATAGGTATTTCCAGTCTTCTGTCTTACACTATTTGATCTACTTTTCCCTTTAAACGTCCTCCACAGTAATAGATTTGAATTTACTTTTGATGTCAAAATCTCAGAATTTGAAAAGCTGTCATGACAACTAAGCAGGTGGCACAATAATCTAAAATAAACCACGACAACCTGTTATCACAGTAAGAGCTGGCTCTGACAACAATCATCTCTGTTTATCAATAATGTAAAGGCTTACAAAATTGATATGCAGCAACAATTTGAAATTCATTTCATTTTGGACACTTAGGTAATGAGAATTTTTAACATCAGCGCAACAAAGTCTCCAGGACACTAATAAATCATGCATCACTTAATCAGTGATGTATTATTTATTGGTATTCAATTTTTCATGTTTTTTGGCTCATTGATCCTGGAGAGGTAAAAAGAAAGAAAGGAAAGTATTAACTGTGCTCGACTTTATTTTTAGATAATTCAGGCGAGACAGAAACTGGTTATTTTTGACAGAGCCTTTAAAATGTAACAGTTACTGAAATTTTGTTTATTTCCTTTTTTAAAGAGAATGATTGTTATTATTATTATATAAAAAGGGGTTCAGCAGGAGGTGGATTATTGAGTTGTAGCATTGAACACATGGCTGTGCAAATTAACTTTTCCCCCCCGTGCTTTCTAGTAAAAGCCAGGCAGCCTCCCCCGGGGAAGGAAGTCAGCAAGCTCCTTTGCAACACACTCTCTGGTTCACAGGGTTCCAGTTTGATCAGCCTTCCATGGAAGCGCACTACTCTTGATACTCATTAGGTTTCCTTCATTAAAAAGTTTGATGTTTTTCACAATTCCGTGCCTTTTATCAACACGTTACGTGTGAAAAATGTTAACTCTTTCACTGCTCAGAAAATCTATATATCTAACATCAGCAAAAACTAAATAAAAAAGCAATAATCACTTTCATTATCACAAATCTGCTCTAGTCTGTTGCTCCTAAATAACTAATTTAGCTGCAAAACAGCTTCATCTATTTTGCCCGTTCATTATTCTTCCCCATCATATATCTAAATACAGATCTTCGTTTTATAACTGACAGCTTATTACCTCTGAACACATGCTGATAAATTTAATTCCAACGAGTTAGCTTCAATTTTCCTGTCCTATTACCACCTAATATTGCACCATGTGGGAGAACACTGAGCTAATCTCTGGAAGAAAAAGGCAAGAAGGAGAGAAAAATAACAACATGTTTTGATGCCTAGTTTTCTTATTTCATTTGACAATCAAATTATTATTATTATTTGAATTCATAATAATAATTATTTATTATTTGGAATAATTTAATTGTTAAAATGTTTTTATTTTTTCAATGTTCAATAAGCATTTTATTTCCTGTTATAACAGTTGAATCTCTCTTTCAGACAGTGCAGAAATTGTATTTCTGATTTAGATATAATCAGAAGCATCTACGAGACTAGAGACATTTGTATATACAGTATATTAGATCATTTAAATCCAATCCAACTTTGATATTATGTTTATAATACTAATAATTTAAAACCTGTCCAGCATTATTATTTTTCTCACAAGTATATGCCCTCATGAGGAGCCACCCTCTCTGCTTTGGGACAAAGGACACAAGAGACCTTCTTCAAAGACTCGGAATGCCTCTGAAACACATGCCATCAGAAGAGAAAAATATTGTGCTTAATGTTTTAAACATAATGCACACAATGCACTGCAAAACTAATAAGCCTCCTTCAGCATATACCCCCCACGAAAGCTGCATTTAGAGCCCTGTTGGGTTTCTTATTTGCCAAAAATAAATAAAGGAGCTGCATACTCTTCTTTTTTTGCTTTGATGTTGCCCTGAATAGCACTCAATTAACAATGTGGCTAATGAGCCCATTAAGGATGAAAGACTTCTCAACAGGTACGAGAGGAGGATGCTGTTCGTGGAGTCTCGGGGCTCAGTGCTCGGTGCAGCAGAAGTTGCGCGCTGCTCCTTTACAGAGGCTCTAGAAGCAAAGCCCTTGTGCTAATATCAAACAGAGAGAGGAATTACAGGCGTCTTTTCTCTGCACACTTCAACGGCAGAGTAAAATAATCTTATATCCAGGCAAATAAGAGTCGAAGCCGCGGGATTTATACATTTATTTATGCGCGCGCCATAATATGTTTCAAATAATTAAAATATAAATATTTGTGGACAGTTTAACACGATAAACGTCCGAGTCAGAAAAATAATGATTTACGCAGATAGCTATACGTAATATGCAAATAAAGAAATGTGATTTCGATGATACAATGTTTATAAAAACATTACCATGGAGCTAAAACTGTTAGAAGACACTTTATTTGCACCGTGCACACTACGTTTGTTTTCTTGCTGTGATAATATCATGTTCATTTTATTTTATTCTTCTTCTAAATAAACATAGCCTGCTTGCCTGTATTTTTACGACCTCTAATTTTGCAAGACTGCCTCAATGTGTGTACGTAACCTATTTATTCAGCCCACGTGAACTTCAAGACATAAATAGCCACCGGATGTTATTTATCTCGTGCGCGCAGCTGAGTGATTCTTTTAATACAGACACTTCTGGCTGCTTGAAATGTTGAAAATAAAAATCAAACAAGTCAAAATAGGTTTCATCGCATGTACTGGAATACACATGATCGTTGTGACATTGATCAAGCTTCTGCTGAATTGTGCTATATAACCCAATGTTATGTTTGTATGTTTTTTATTATTATTATTATTTAGAAAAGTTAGATCAGCCTTGGATTGTTCAGATGTTAAATGGCTGCTGTCCCTGCACATAGAAGTGCTCATCCGACACTTTTTATTTTTAATCAAAATTATATATTTTTTTTAACTCAAATAAGATTTTATAAAATGAGCGATGTGATGGTGATGACAGCAGCAATAATAATAATAATAATAATAATAGGCCTAATACACATAAATAAAATAATTAGTCTAAAAATATTATTTGTTATTAAAGAGTCCTATAGCATAATGTCCCTGGTTTAAATACATAGTATACATTTAGAGGGGAAGTGTCAGGGTGGGGAGACTTTTTTATTTTTTATAAATAAATTGTACTCATCTAACAGGCTAACTGTACATTATTAACACTAACAATTAGATAGACAGTAAAAATAGTCTACAATAATCTATAGTATATAAGAAGTTAAAATCATCATAGTGCCCCATACATCTCCCATAATTAAATAATTATTCAGGCTTAAAATGCGGACTTTCTTACAAAGCTCGAATTACCAGTTCACATGCACCACTATCTCTCGGTTTTAATAACTATTTTGATATCATACCGGCAATCATTTTTGCATCACATAACACATTTTAATATGATAGTCAAGGTTATTTAACCATGGACCTTTAACCATCAACCGCATCAGAGCTTTTCAATAAATGGCGTTACATTTCGCGTTTGGGTGGGAAATAAATAAATAAATAATAACAATAAAACGCGAGTTTAGGCAGCATTTCATTGTATGGCATTTAAATTATTTACGTTCCATGTATTTGGAGTTTGCGTCGTATAACCACATGCTAAACATATTTTAAAATAATCAGTTACGTTTTAAAGTTCCAATTCTTTAAAGCCGAGAATGTAAAAGTGTACACATTTTAGATTGCCGTTGAACTGCTGTTTCTCCAAGAGTTGCTTCTCTTGCGATGCTTACCGCCGCTGTCCGTGTTACCGCATCTGAAGCAGGTTCTTCAGATTTGAAAAGATATGGTACTCTCCTCTCCATCCATCAATGATGTCATAACCTAAATATTTATATTAGAAAAAGGAAAATGATATACCGTGCAATCAAATCCAATTATAAAGATATTAGCAGACTAATTGCGTTTTATTAGCTTGTGAATAAGATGGTGCTGTGCCAAACATTGTGTGGTGACAAATGGACTGATGCAAAGGATGGGGCCCGTGTCTGACCGAATGGGGGGCCCAGTAAACTGATTATGAAAATGTGCAGGGCAGCACTGTGTTTTAAACTCCCAACCTCAGCACTTCAGCTTGAACACATCTCTCTCTGAATGATTTTCCACCATGGTGCATCTGCAGGCTTCCTCCTGGATGTGCTGATGTGCTCTATTTCTCTATTATTAACTGAATGTATTGTATTTCACTAAACGTTTTCGGTTCTTGAATAAGTATGCATTTGGTCTGCAACATATTGAATTGTTGCTTTTTTGTGTTCAGTCTGTGTTGTGTTTATCAAATCATGGCACAGTTTATACTTCATGGATTGTTTACACTTGTGGGTGTACTAATTTACTGCCATATTTTGTATTGTTCTGATTAGTCCATGGACTAGATTTTGTGTTTATTAAGAAATACTTTGTAAAGCAGAATTCACTATATTAAGCCTGCATGCTTGGAATGCAATAGTATGCGTATGACATCCACCAGCATGCAATTTTCTGTTCCAGCCTGCCACTTACTGTACATTATCACGTTCCCTGCTTTCTGAATAGACTGAATGGAAAAGGAACGAGAGAACACCAAATAGCACCATTTTGCTTTCAAAATAAATGCAACCATCTGGAAGAGTAACAATGCAAATGATATGGAATTCACTGACATTGAGAAGCTAATAAATAAATAAACTGCTTGGAAGTGGAAGTTATTGAGATGTTAAACCGGCACATCCGAAGAAGTTTCCCAATGTTATCTGTAGCTTCAGCTTTGGGATGGCTCGAGGTGTTTGGAGTGTGAATCTGCCTAAAGCCGCCAATGCAGACGTACATGGCATATGCTAAATACAGATAAGAGTGTTATTTAATAGATCTGAGAAAAGACCCGTCCACATGGCTCAATGAATGTGCTTTGAATGTGCTTGATACGTTGGCTTAAGCTGAATGAAGTTTCCAGTGCAACACTGAGTTGCTGTTTGAGCTTGTGACAAACTTGCTGTTTAGTTAAGCCTGCATCCAGGGGAGGGATTAGAGAAAAGCCGTCAGGATCAGCCTCTGTCTCCAAAAAAATTCTCATCACAAGTAATTGCATACTCCCAAACAGGGCCAAATCAGCTACTTAAAGAACAGAAATAATAATGAACGTCTTTTCATGGGTCAGCAGAAGTATAGTTGAAGCTTTATAAAACTGCATGAGATTTACTTCCATTGCGACTTTCTCACTTTGCATTTTAAATTGCATATTCATATAAACCACACCAGAACCTATAAATGATCCTTTCTCTCCATGAAACATGCATAGGCTGAATGTCATACTTTAATTAGACAGTTTTTTTTCTTCTCTAATTTGCTCACTGACATTTTCTCTAACGGTTGAGTTCACTAATAATTTCTGATTCTTAATTCAATTTCAAATGCGAATGATGAAGTGTGTGGGGCAAATTAAACATATACAAAAGTATTTTCTCTTTGAGGTTTTTGCAGCTATGGAGTACAGAGGTGATGTGAAGGGCAGCTAAGCCTCTTTTAAGCTCCTCAAACCTCTTAGAGGTCTGAAGCTTCTGAGGCTTGTGCAGCTATAACAGGAAAGACTAAGCAAGTCCTTCAATGACATAAAACGGCAGCTTGTTTAATTTCATCCATTTATACATTATGTTCATTTTAAATTCCTTTTGAAACTTCTGATGATCCAGCAATGGCCAGACAATGAACATTTAAATTCTTTTGCTATGATATAAAATCATATAAAATAATATATATCAATGCAAACTATGCATTTAAATGCATATACTACGTTGTGCCCCTTAGGGACTTCAGAAATGCTTTGTCTTCTACAGCTTAACAACTTCACTACCAAAACTTTCCATTAATCAGGCCAAATTGGCTCTAAGGTATACACATATTTGGGTGTGTAGAGAGCCATATCTCTGAAGCAATGCTGCACATTTCTGCAGAGCTTCTGGCATATAAGCTGTCTTGTCAAATCAGCCTGTCTCAGCTTAGCTTCTTTAAAGTCACACTATTTCAATTGGAGCCATATAAAAAAAAGAAAAGACTGGTCTGATTTGCAGGAAGCCTCGGGCGAGGGTTTTGAGGAGAGCATGATAAGCAGGGGGTGGGCGCACATACTGATCCATTTCTAAAAGATGACTCTGTAGAGCTGTTATTTCATGTTTTTTTGGGATACAGGCACCCTGTTCTCTTTGAAGTCACTGTCACTCATGGGAAGGCGGTGAAGGTGATGCACTAGGGCAACATGGCCTCTTGCATAATTCTTCATTCTTTCTTACCAGAGGGGCTGTGCAGCCTGACTGGAGCATATGTCACAGCGGAAAGCAGCAACATCTGGCAACAGACAATGAGATATCAGAGGTTTGAACCTTATTAAAGGCTTCAGACATATTTGCCATCCAACCTTTTAGTTCCAGCAGCTATATCTTCTCTTTCTCACACTAATGACTTTATTCATGGAGACTTTTTACATGCAATAATCACATTGTACAACAATAACAATAAAAATAAAACATTAAAAACGTTATTAGATCTAATTATACAATTACAAAATGGATGTTTTAAATGCACATACTAAAGCATACACTTAAAATTATACATATATTCTACTGTCAATCAACAAAATCTCTGTTTACGTTTAACATTGGAACAAAAATCAGGAGATTTGAAAATATCTTTATTTACATTCATTGGATAATTATGGTCAAGTGACTGGTCACCGGTCTGGGCGATGGCCTTTGACTGCTCTGTGCACGGTTAATGAGCTCCAGCGACTTCTGCTCTCCTCATCCCACATGCATGAAGCCTGTTAAAACAGACTGTTAAAGATATTCAGCTCTCCACTTATGTTTGCATTAAAAACCAATAGCAATTTGAGATGGTGATCGAAAAACCAGAACCAGCTAGATTGAAGACAATTACTTAACATGGGAAGCTGATTATACTCCTTTTTTATTTTATTTTTATAACACAAGATATGCTTACCAAGTGGCTGAAGCTCATAATTCAGGTTGACAACAACATTTTGCCATAAATTCAACTAGTTTTTACTTTATAGTATGTTTCAAGCTTTTGTACATTGAAAAGCCTTTCTATCCCTTCCTTCACTAAAATGATCAAATTAGTTCGCTGTCATCACTAAGGTAATGTTTGTTTAAACGGCCCAATTATTGACTCCTCATAAAGCCTCGGATATTAAAAGGCAGAGCAGTACAATCCTGATTTATAGTAATTTATTCAGTAATATGAAGATATGCGGTGCTCGGAAAATAAGTCAAAGGGCATCTCTTTCACACCTGCTAATAAGGCAGTTCGGCTGGTCTCAACTGTAATATATTTTACCAATAAAGCAGCAGCAAAGCCCGGGTGGCCTTTGACCAGGACCGAGCACTCGGAAAGCAGCAGGCAGTCACTGCTAACTAGGCCGTCTCCTCTCTCTAATATTAGCTACCTGTCCCCTTGGCTCCGCTCGACACGGAGAAGGGCTTAGCGCTTGATATTTTCATTTGGGCTCTGCCAAGATGCAACACCCCTGCTTTAATCTTGTGTTTGACGTTAAGCTCTGTGTCACTGAAAAGCCTGAGTGAACTTCAACCTTAGGGTGGTGCTGTCATACAAAGATGATGTGGCTGGGGAGTGGCAGCGCCTGGTCCGTCCTTGACCCCAACTATTGGCCAGTCGAAGCCTTTCCCCTGCCCTTTTCTAACCAGGCCAGCGCACTGACAGGTGAAAATTTAGCACTGAGGGCTCAGAGCCGGGCCTCTCTTGTTCTGCCTGTTTCCGGCATAGTGCTGCAGACAAAGCGTCATCGCGATTTTCACTTGAATAGAAGAGGACAAATCCCCAAAAATGACCAGACTTTGACAGCCATTGACCTTTGAACTCTGTCACGCACTTGTCATCCACAGGATTATGGACAGTGATGTCTCTATTTCAATTCAAATGTGCAAGTTTGAATAAGGCGTCGCAATTCGCTCGATCCGAGACCTTTATTTGAAAGTAGAGTGTCACGTATAAGAACAGAGGCGGAATAGAGACAATGATAGCGAGAGAAAAGCTTCATTATGGTACAGATGTCTCCATTTGACAAGCGGCTGAGAATGTCTATTAAAATATGGAGAGGATAATTGTTTTAAATGAACAAAATTAATATAAGCAGGACTTTCATAGCACATAATGGCACTGTTAAGAGAGGTACAGTGGCTTAATGAAATACACGTCTTCACAAACAGTTAAAGCACTCAAAAAAGTCACATACGCACACATGTACACACATAAAGGGATACTATTATGACATTACATAAGCAGAGACAGTCAAAGACTGGCACGGAGTCAGATCTCCCATGCTGAGCGAGACTCCATCACAAAGACAAGACAGGCTTTCCTGCTCTACAATCCCACTGACAGACACAAATACACACACACAAACACTTCGCCTCTTCTGCCTCATCATTTAGTGGGCAGCCTACCTGACTGATGCCGGAAAACCAATTGTTCGCCATAGCATCAATGTCAGTCTATTACTCCTTTCGCATGTAATGACAGCCTGTCCTTTTGGCACAGATTATAGTGCTCTGTCTCAAAGCAGCAAAGTGTGGAGTTTCCCTGACCTGCATGGGGATGAGTGTAAACACCTTCATTTAGCCACCAAAACAGAATACATTTCACTGATTAGGGAGTCATTTTCTGTCAAACTAATCACAGAGCGCTTGGTTGCGACATCAGAAAAAGAGTGCATTATTGATCTACTCAGCTGAAGCACATTGTTACAGAATGTGTGTGGGGCTCTTTATCTGAGGCAGGAGACGAGTTGGTGCTCACAAGCAAACATCACAACAAATTCGGCTTATATAAAGTCTATTTACCACGGCAGATGTAAATATGATTTTTTCAGGCTCCAGCATACTTAAAAGATAAAGAGGGAGGGGAAAAAATGGTTTCACTGTGCGAAGGAGACATAATGCATCATTATAAAGCATACGAGCGCTGGCAGCGAGCGGCATTCGGGAGTCATTACCGAGCCCGGGGTCTGCTCCATTTGCCATGCCGCATATGTGAAGCCTTTGTGGAGGTACGACATAAAAGTAATCTACCATTTCAGGCATGACTTCCACTGCACTGAAGACAAACCTGTGGGCTTTTCCATCATTATCAGGGTGACAGGGCCACCTGAAAGAAAGCTTTTTCCTCTCTTTCATTTGCGCCGTATAGATATTGATTGTAATGGGAGCAAATTTCTCCCCATCATTATCATGCTGACCAATATCAAAAGACTAAAATGCCGCGTTTAAGAATCTCCTGCATAGCAACCGCAGATAAAGCACATTGTCCTGACCCTCATTATACGCAGCCAAACGGCAAGCTGCAAGCGTCTTTGATCAGCCATTTGAGCCTGACTGAAAACTACATGTTCACGACCACAAAGTATCTCTCTGAACTGACTAATTGAATAGAGTTGGCCGATTCCATTATGGCGTAATAAAGCAGTCAGCATATTTCCACAGGTTGACCCTAATCATTGGAATGTGCGGTGGATTTAATTACCTCCACTGAAGAAACCAAAAATATGGCGGAGATCAAGTGAATTATGCCCCCTTTCTGATATTGTTCTCTCTACTTAATGCTTATATAAGAAGGTGACATGAGACTTCAGTCAAAACAAAAGCCAGAAGCTACTAATGAGACTTGTTAGTGATGCTAATTTATGTAAATGTTATTAATTACAGACACCTATCTTTCATCTGTGCCATTTGGCAGAGAAGTAATTAAAAACAACAATGAGAATCCCAGCAGTGGAAAAGCAAACATGATCAAAGGGTGCGAGGAAAGGAGAAAGACCCTTTCCTGAACTACGCATTGCCATGGGCAACTAAGGCCTCATTAGAGTCCGAGACATTTGGTTGATCACCAGTTAACCTGATTTTCATAAAGGCTTCACACCTCACCGCCATCTCTTCTTCCTCAGATTGACAGGGCTTGCTGGCAATCTGTGTTCGCCACAAGGTTACAAAGGCCCCATATGATCAGTTACAGTATTATGTCACCAAGCAACTTCAAAATCGCCCCATGTTGGGCGGAAAGCCACGGTCGTCTTTGTAGCCCTGCAGAAGGGCCCTTTGATAGGAACAAGGGCAGGAATTGTGGCATGTATCATGTGAGCTGAGGTAGAGCACTGGAAACAGATACGGAGAGATCAATAGTCCTCACTGCTGTGCCAGCCCTCAGGATATTGACCCAGTCTCCATGGAGGACCTTCCATTTTAAAGAGTTCACTGAAGATAAGAGCTACTAAGAGGAGGAGCCCTTTAGTACTTTCGCTAGCTTGCCTATGACCATAATTTCCTCAAGACCTCCAAGGTATTATTGGCACCAACAGCTTAAAAAAAGAAGACATCACTGCGCTTGTGGCAGAACAGATCCATAGGGCAGATCAAATGGATTAAATTGTCTCAATATCTAACTCCAATTAGGAAAAAGGTAATAAAAACCTTGAGTTATTTTTCCCCCTACAACCGGCCATTGGTTTCAAATTGACATGGACATAAAACACTTTATATTTACGAAGAATCATTTAGTTTTCTATACGAGACTATTTATGAGTTAGGAAAAACTAGAAACACAATTTTATTTTTCCTTTTTGACAATAACAGTTTGGAGGCGTCTTGCTATTGATTGAGTAAGCCATATTTGATGCTTGTTCTGCAAAGTTAGTTTTTTTTCTTCTTTTGTTTCACATAATTATACTGTAAATTGCTGTTAATCACTGTTCTACTTCTATAATGAAGAGCAGGAGCAAGCACGTGAGGAGAGACTTTGGAATACAATACAGAAAATGAAACATGAAATGAATGGGATCCACCTTCCTGGCCCTTTCTCTCACTCTGTAATTTGTGGCATTTAATGGAGGAAATCATTGTGATTTTGTACAATAATATGAGATGGAAAGTGGAAAAATTAGAACCAAGACCTGTTTTTATCATGAAATAAAAGAATACAAATATTCAAATAATTACACCATATTGTCTTTTCTTTTATCCCCCTCCCCTCCCTACTTCCAATCACAACTTCCTTGTTATTCCACAGAAATGGGAACTTAAACTCTACAGTGATTCATAGCTTCAATGTATCAATGAGATGCATTTTACAACAGAAAGCGTGGAGAAAAGCAAAAACAGAGTTTGATGGTGGCCCTTTTTCAGAAACAGCTTATTTGCAACTATTATTTATGATGATAATGAAAACAATTTACCAGCAGAGATGGGTAGAGTACCCAAAACTGTACTCAAGTAAAAGTAAAAGAACTTATAGAAATATTTCTTCAAGTAAAAAGTAAAAGTAATAGTCTGAAAAGTTACTTGAGTAAGAGTAAAAAAGTATCAGATAAAAACACTACTCAAGTAGTCAGTTACTATTTACTTTGGATCGTATAGACTATTTTTAATTTAGAAATAGATATAATTTATGTAGGTTGTGTGTATGTACTACTCTTCCCTCTTTCCAAACACACACACACACACACAGCCGTTCAAAATAAATTGAATGTAATTTATTTCAGTGATGATAATCGAATTATTGAACGAATCATTCAAACTGATTCGTGAACCGATTCACTGGTCTGCCAACTGCTTTGATCAAGCCTTTGAACAGAGTTGACTCAAAAGAATAAACCATTCGTGAATGGGCATCGCTCGTTGCCCCAGAGAAAAGTAGACGGCTCGTTTGGAATAAATTAAAGCATTTTTCTAAACTTGTATTGCATTAAGATGAAGTAACGAGAGGAGCGTCGCCCACAGTAACGAATTAAAAGTACTGTTTATTCACAAAAAAATTGTAAAAGTACCCATTTTTAAAATTTAGGCTACTCGAAAAGCATTAGTTACCCAAAACATGTACTGAAGTAAATGTAACGAAGTAAATGTGACTCGTTACTACCCACCTCTGTTTACCAGTGTGGCCAATGGTGATAATTATTCTAATAGAGCGCCTATTTTCAGGCAGCACTAACTTTTAGATGTGTTAAAAAAAAAGACCAACCAAAACAAACAGCATAATTTATGTGAAGAGATATAATTTGATATGATTTTCCATTCCCAAAGGCTTGATTTGTCAGAAGGCAATTTAAAATACAGAAATGTGTTATAATTTAATATCTTCTACTGATAACTGATATATCTGCACTCAATAGACATGACACCTGAAAGGCACCTAATTCAATTCAGCCCATTTCAACCTAATTCAAATGTAATTTCCCTACATGAATGCAAGTTGTTACTTATTACTTATGTACTAAATGTACTAATACATTTAGATAAAAAATACTATTAATAATATGTTAAATTATTGAACTTACATGTACATCTCACAAGATTTCACAAATAGGCTATGCATCATTACTAAAATGCATTCCTGTAAAATAATTCTCAAGTTCGTCATGTGTGGCATGCATACACTGACTATGTAAAATGTAATTAGAAATGGGAATAACTATAATGAAGAAACTAGAACAAGTCCATTGAGAATGTTAGGGGTGAAGGTTGTGTTTAAAATGGGAGATTAGCTACTCATCATAATATTATTCTGCCTGCAATAAAAGCAAGTCGTAGGGGTGGGTCGATAAAGGTTTGACAGCATTTCCAATTCATTTTCCTCAGCTCTCGAAGCCAGACTCAAATCTAACCATTGATCGCACTGTTAATCCATAACCAAGCTCAATCCATCCTCATGGAATGTACCATAAAATAAAATAAAACCGATAATAGGCAAAGGAACTCTTGACTTTCCAAATAACTGGGGAAGAGTTAAGCGCAGATTAGGCTTTGGTTCATTTAATATACACTTACATACCTCACTAAAAGCACTCAGGATTGACACAGACTTGATTTACTATGCTGCATTGTTTGGAAAATAGTAAGTGCTTTGTTTGTGGAGACTGATTTATTCCTAAAAATGGAAGAAAAATACTCTATTTTCTGCAATTTACACAATTTTGAAATGCAAAACGGAACTAAAACCTCAAAATCCGCATGAGCCTACAACCTTTTCACTCTCCTCTGTTTTTCTTTTCCAGCTGAGTGACCTCCTCTGTTGGAGCAATCTACATCTGACCCAAGACCATGAGTGTTCGGCATTTGATGACTGTCCACTGACCAGCAACAACCTTCCAGATCACTGAAAATGCCAGGCGGGTGCACCGGTCCTCTCTTATCGTGAATGATGGCATGGCATCATTTTAAACAAGTGCTGTTTGTTCCTGAATAAAGTAGATTGCAAACATGTTTTTATTCACTCTCTGAAGCAATATAAAGATACTTTTTTTATTAAAAACTATTATGTGGCTTAACATTAACATTTAAAAAAAGCGTCTTGAAATATAAACGTCTTGTAAAAGGTGCTAACATTCTTTAAATAAAATAAAAACATGCTTTTGACAAAAGTCATGTTTTTTTTTTCTTAAATAGTTGACTCTTGATTTTTTTCCTCCGTAAAATCTGTTATGTTCTCAGGAAGTATGATTAAAATGGTTTTGAAATGTACAATGCCTCAGTTTTCAACCTTGTGTTATAATAGGAACTTAATAAAAAACTGATTCAAGGACACACATTTTATCACAAAAAGAAATGGGAGGCCTTTGTCTATAGACATTTTTTTCTTCCGACAAGAAACATGTTTCAGCAGCCCCTGACAAACGTATGATTGATCCTTGAAAATGACCCAATCCAAACAGAGAAGCTGATAATGGTTTGAAAAGATGGCTCTATTATGGGATAGTATTTCATGTTGTGGAGAAATTGCTCCTAATGAGCCTTGTTCTAAAGGCCTACAGGCCTGCCATCCCTCCCTTACTCTCCAGACCTCCAGGGGTTAGTGTCTGTGCGTCAGGCCCCATTGTTGCCTGCCGACGGATAATGTCCTTATTAATTGTACCTCTTTGTAAGGTGTCAGCTGCAGCCTTGATTGAGACGGATGGGTCCTCTGGAGTCTGCTCCTGGCCCTCCACTACTAGCCTATCTTTAGACAGCACACAGGTGCACCATTTCTCATACTGGAGCTCGGCACTTGCCCAAGGCACTCACTGAAATATGACCAACATTTTATGAAAGAGGAGGAAAAACACTGAAGAGAAATAGTGAAGGTTTAAAAAGCATTAGTGTGTTTGCACGTCTGAGGGTTAACATGGATAAGCTGAATAAATTGCTTCAGTAAACAACAAATGCAGTGTAATGAACAAATGCAAATGTGAAGGCAAAGTTAAACCAAAATCTATTAAACATCAATTTGATGTCATGTGGCATGTCTGTTGAAAAAGAAGACAGAAAAGGTTTGCAACCTTAAAGTCAGTAACTGAAATGTATTAAATTAGTTCTGACAGGACTGTTGTGTTTTTTTTCTTTTATTAGTGACACAGTATAGTGAAGTGCTGAGAGAGGAGGCAGAGAGTGGGAGGTAGAAACACCTTTTACATCTGTCAAAGTGTACAATGCATCTGATGTTTTAGGTGAAATCCAACCAAACATCTCAATCTGTCAGAAATAACCTTGTTAACATTTTCCAAAAGGTTCTTTTATTTAACTTTTGTACATTCGGAAAAAATGAAGAAGAAAAAAATAATAATAAAAAGTAACATGCAGAACAATAGTGCAACGGTTTAAAGGGTAAAAAATACAGGCTAATGCAATTTTACTTATGTGTGTTTATTTTTTTGTTTAAAAATGCTTCCATCAACCGACATTCATGAGGTTTTAAAGATGTTTTAAAAGTTTGAGAGAGATAAGAGTTGAGAAGTCGAGAATATAGTAGAGAGGAGACTTTGACCTGAAAACTAAATAAATAAAAAAACATCCCGTTATCCTTATGATGAATGTATGTGACAGCAAGTAACCCCAAGTACTGATGTGGGGCAGGCTGGGGTGACGAGGTCCATCGGTGTGGTCCAGACTTTTCATAATTACCTTCTCTGCTTATCTCAGAGGAAGCGTGTGTGCTTCTAGAGTATATGGGGCATATCTACACTGGGACTTCCACATCAAATGCCCTGTCCCATGGCAGTATGCCATAAGCCACTGTCACATACCTGGCCCATTTATCTCTGTAATTATGCTCACCTGGACTACATGCCTGAGACTAATTTGGTCATTAGTTTCAGCGCAGCTAGTTCTTGTTCAAAGTCAGCTCTGAAACTTCCCGTATCCCCAACAGTTACTAAAATCATAACCATTTACACGTGAATAAAAACAGGTCACTGGTCGTGCATGATTAAGCACAGTCTGGAGGCAAACAGGCAAGTACCCACCGTGTGATGTGCTGCTGTAAACTGTATGAACAGCTTGTTTTCATTTATCCCTGTAAATGTTAGAACAAATTAGTGTGCTAATATTGATATGGAATTGTTAGTTTATATTAAAGATGTGTTTGTGCTACAGAGAGTAGCTACTTCAAAAATGTACCAGAAATAATATAGTTTTATTCACAAAAAGATAAAGGTCCACACCAAACTTTGCTACCACCATATAGTTTTAACAATCGTTCTAACTAGCTTATATTATGAATATAATATGAACAAGATGAGAACTGTGAACAAAGTGACATTTCCTGGATGAAGGAAGGTGTTAATCAGGGAGGTCTGTAGCCTAATGGTAAATAGAAATGTCAGGTCTTCCAATCATATAAAGATTACGGCAGAAATAATAGATTAACCGACTGCTAGTTCTGATTTGAGAACGCTCAGGAGTAACAGTAGATTTCAAATCGCGTCATTCTGGATAACAACATAACTTCCCTTGACGCGGTTATTTCGAATTCATATTCATTTCCGGGAGAATTTGTCAGTGACCCAACACTCCTGAAGTACTCCGGACAGTTTCAAAAGTCATTCCAAACAACGTGTCACTGCAAAATACACATACAGTACATGACATGTATATGTTGTTTAAAAAAAAGTATTTCGTTAGAAAAAATACTTTTGAATGAAGTATTTTTAGCAGGGGTAAAGGGTTAAACCAACATTTACTGACCCATGCTGTGTTTGCTATAAATGTAAGAACTCATATTTTAAAAGTTATTGTATAGCCCAGTTCTGATTTGATGCACCATAATAATAACTCGATCTGTTTAGTCCGATGCTCGAACAAATGACTCAAATGAGTTAGCTCTAATGAATCGTTTAAAAACGAACCTGAATGAACTCATCGATTCCTTCACTTCTATCTCAATGCTTCATGAAATATAGTCATTAGGCTGCACCTTGCTGTGCCATCGAGAAATCAAAATATATTCTCTAATATATTATTATTTGTGCATGTTTGCTCTTAAGCCTTTGGGCGATTTTTTTAATATATATAGACCTATAATATGGACTGCTGCCAATGAATAATAAGAAGGAACTAGGAGAGGCTTTTATCCACCATGTCTATTTATTTTGCTTTAATTATTCACTCTAATGCAATTATACATTAACTTTATAAAATTATAAAATCCTACAAAACTTTTCCTCTCTGTTAGTTCACTAACCCTGCTTGTCATAACAGAATCGAAGGTCAGTAACATAATCTTTAGGACTACTAGAAGGACAGCTTGATGGGATATGAAGACTAATAAAGTTATTTCAATAAATGAACCTTCTTCTGAAGACTATATTATTTTAATAACATTTGGCTCTAAGACTGGTGCTAATAAGTTATTAGTAATGAAATATATTTTTCATTGATTATTTTGGTTTGTTGAGAAAACACAGTTAATTAAGTGGATTGAAGCCTCTATGAGATCACCAGCATTAACATCAAATCCTTTCCTCCTCATTAAAGGCAACGCAGTCAATTTAATTAATGCATATTAATCCCCACTGATGCTCATTTCAGCTTTAGGAAAAAAAGGATCCACGTAGCAGGGCTAGCCTGACTTCAAATCACTTTGTTTCAAACATGCAAGTTTGATCTTTGCCTGAATTTGTGGGCATCACATGGAGGGGCCCTATTTGAACATTCTGTAGCATTTTGTGTGATCTTTGCATGAGCTAATTAAAAAAAGGGACAATTAATCACAGATGTCCTTTCAAAGTGCATGGAATACTGGACCACATCAGCCTCTGGATATTGCAATGTGTCAATGGTTGCTATACATTACACTAAAGTATGCTCACATTTAAAAGTGTGCATAAATACACCAAATACAATTAAAATAACTCAACTTGCAGAAGATTCGGTTTAGCATTCTAAAATGCCTTTGCATGCCAATCTGCAAGCACAGTTCACCTTTCAAATATTTGTATAATTTCAAGCTGCTTGCTATGTCAAGCCTTTCCCTTTCCTTTGACTAGCCGTGTCAGAGGTTATCCAAAATGCCCTTAGCTGTGTTTTCAGAACGAAACAGTCTCTTGCCAACACATTACTCCCACTGGCGATAGTGAAAAGCAAATAGCTGCTGCCAGTGGTCAAACATGACCCAGGCTCTTTTTCATGGACATTGATATGCAGCAACTGAACTAAAGTGGCAAATTTTGTACTCTCTTGTGTTTTTATCTCACTGATAGCGAGCCTGTTAATGATCAACACAGCACTGGCGTCTGGGATTGAACTGAAAATGAAAAGCGAGTTGATCCCAAATGCTCCCTTTATAGAATTTCTGCTTTCTAGTCTATATCGTATCAGTCAGAGAGTTTGCAAGGAATGATAAGAAACATAATGAAAGGTGACTGTTTTGAAGATAATGTGAATGCCTTTATTTGTAAAAAAAAAACATGTATATGTACATAAATCATATTTTGAATCATGTGTGATTCAAGCAAAACAACACATTGGGGAAATTGGCAAAACTTGTCAATCGGCGCTTCTGTTCAGACCAAGTGCACTGATTCATTTCACCTTGCATACATGCCCGCTGTCTGACATAGAATAGAACAAGCCTTTGTTCTTGGATGATTTTGATGAAATAAAGGCCTGAAGGTTTGAGTTAAATCAATGAAAGCTATATTTTAAACCAGCAGCAAACTTAAGAATATAGAAGTGTGTTTGCATCTCTTGATTAAAATAAATCAATTAAAATAAATATATAAATACTCGTAAAATATTCATCCTCATAAATTACAAATGTAACTTGTAGCAAATGTTAGCGCCATCCATTCCACCTACTGTGTGATTATTGCTGATCTCTGTGTTATTATCATTAGCTGTTTGAGGCAGGTGTCAGTACAAACATGACCTCTTTTTAACATTTGTTCCTTACTGACTATTATGAGTTGCATCACTGAGCATTTGACTGTAGTAGCAGTTGAAGCCTTGTTTGCTTTACAGAAGTGTGGCGGCACAAGCTTGGATGAAATGGGAAATAAGGCATGAAGCAAGAAAGGAGGGGAGCAACCAGCCTCAAATTCCATTAAGAAAGGTGCTGCACTTTTTCTATGTGTCAATTGTTTTTGTGTCTCTTGAAGTATAGATGATGTTTGAATTCAAAGTATTAAGTCCTGTGCCTGCTGTGTTAAATTATGGCCTGTGAGACACAGGGTGGGGTAATCAATGGCGATACACAACGGCAATGTGTAATGTGTGTGCTCCTAACAGCAGGGACACTGTACCCCCCTGCTCTGTCCCCTCAGCAGGTTAAATAAATATGACAGTGTAAGTGAATGCACTAGATTATATGATATCACTGTGGAATCAGAGAAGCGCTATTACACTCCCTTGCCCACTGTGAGCAGCACTGACGGAGTTTGCTTCAGATGATCCCCCTCCATACACACACACCCAAGATGCCAATAGGTAGAAGAAGAAATATAGCTGTGTAAACTGAAAATATGGATTACTGTGATCATGGGCAATCGATCTAAAGAAGATACACTCAGAGTGACTATATTTCATTCTCTGGTTTGCTTTCAGCCTGGATTGTCTAATCAAGTGGAGCTGTGCTGTAGAGGACTGACCTGTTATTTGCAAAGCTGATGTACTAATACTTCACACACACACACACACACACACACACACAACAAAATCAAAATGTAATTATTAAAAGCATCTTTGATAATGTGTATATGAGAATGTATTTCAGTGTTTTTTTTGTTGGCATGGTTACTATTTGTTCTTATTTCAGATTTGGTGCTTAAAAAATAAATAAAATATTGTTGGTGGGTTTTTTCACCCAAATACAACACAAATTATCTATCTATCTATCTATCTATCTGTCTGTCTGTCTGTCTGTCTGTCTGTCTGTCTGTCTGTCTGTCTGTCTGTCTGTCTGTCTGTCTGTCTGTCTGTCTGTCTGTCTGTCTGTCTGTCTGTCTGTCTGTCTGTCTATCTGTCTATCTATCTATCTGTCTGTGAATTTATTCAGAATTGTTCTGAGAATTTTCTCCTTTTCAGAGGGAAACGTCCACAATTTTGACGTATTGAAAGTAAATTACACATCTCTTAGACATGCTTATTTGTAGCTTTTGAATGGACAAACACATCATTACAGGATGATTTGACACTGGAGTTGGAGAAGTCATTTGAAGATTCAGCCCAATAATTCCTTTGATGGCGGGACTGATGAATGATGAGATCGATGAAACATCACGGTAGAAAGAAGCAGATGCAGAGAGAACAGCTGTGGAAAGACAGGTCTCTGCCACAGATAAAGGTTGATGAATGGATGTGCTATTTTCAGGTTGACCTGGTGAAATGACAAAGCTCAATTAGCTGGCTCTTGAATGTTGCTGAGCCGGTGGTGAGCTGGCCATATAGTAACCCCAGAGCACTGATCCACTGCAGGTATTGATTAAGCCACTCTCTCAGCAAGCAAAATGTATCAAAAGAAGCATGTGTGAAAGGCATTATCGGTGACCACTTCAGATAACCTGATACAACCCGATACAGCCTTCTCAAAAGGTTGTAACCCCCCTGGCCCTCTGACTGTCATTATTTTACAAGCTCTCGTCCAGTCTCTCTCTTTTATCTCCCTTGTTTTTGGAACTCATTCTGTGTATTATTGTGCCTCATACATGTAGCTCGTATGATGTGTGAACACTGCATTTCATAATAACATGCAGTACAGCATCAGCATTTCCTTGCGAAGATGTTTCTCAGACTCAGCCTCCTCCATTGTCAGCTGTCTTCCAGTCGTCTCTGGGGCCTTGTTGGTTTGCAAGGTCTTAGCAGGTAGATGTGGTGTTGCTTGTTTGCCTGTTGGAGAGACAAGTGTCAGCGGTAACCCCTGAACATCAATGCCACTGCTCAAACAGATTATGAAGACTGATGTAACAAAGCCCAGTGGAGATTGTGCCGAGAATGCAAGAAAACAATGGAGAAAAGCACAAAGAGAAAGAGAACGATGTTGGCCTGAGGGCAGACACAGATGCATTGCATGTTAGTATGTTTGTGTCAAGGCAATTGAATCAGTATTTTGCTAATTGCATCTAATGCTTGTTTATTGAATGTTCAGGGCAGTGTTGCTTATATGAAAATATGAACCATCTGATCTCACCAAGTTTTATTTAGAAAAATAATGAAGTTATGTAAAGACTGAAATTACAGTAATATTCTGGGTTCAATATAAAGTTATGCCCAGTCAACAGTAATTGAGGCATAATGTTTATTACCAATAATAATAATAATACGTTTGACATGTTTCTTATTTTCTTAAGCAAATACACAAAAGATATGGATGAAGTCAGGCACTTACAGTAGAAGTGAATGGGGCCAACTTGTAAATGTTAAAATTGCTTAGTAAAGTTTGCTGTGTAGTTATATCTAATCAATTTATTGTAATGACAATTTAACCCCTAAAATGCTCTACAGCTTAATAATACTTATAAAATTATAATCTTCAGATTTCAGCTATTCAATCTTCAAAAATTGGCCCTGTGCATTTACAAAAGTGCAACAGTCAAATTAACGAAATTAAACAAGTTAATTTCACTCAAATTCTTCAAATCCAAAGTTAATTTTTCTTAATAGACAAAAGTTACATAAACTCAGTAATGGATGAGTTACAGCATATTTTATATCCCAGCATGCTTTGCTTCCAACTGTTAAAGAAGAGCCCGTTTTGAAATTAAGTGTTATTTTGCATGTTACTGCACAATAATATAAAATACGTGTTATTGTTTAATGACTTTATTTTTAGGTTAAGTTAACAAACTTAATAAGTAATAAAAGTACTTATAAAGTACTTAAAAGTAATTTAAGTAATAAAATCCTAACTTGCTGCTTATTAATAATTAGTAAGGTAGTTAAGTTTATGTATTGGGTATGATTAGGGATGTAGAATATGCTCATGCAGAATATGTGCTATAAAAGCACTAAGAAACAGCCAGTATGTTAATAATAGGCATACAAATAAGCAACTACGTAATAGTGAGAATTGGTCCCTATAGTAAAGTGTTCTGTTACGCAAGGATTTAAACATGTTTTTGGTTGTAATAGTTTAATGTAATTTATTTGTTTCAGCTACACAAATCACAAATTTGAGTCGATTTATACTCAAATTTATATCTATGGATTTATATCTATATATGAATTATCATATATATGGATTTATATCTAAATGACTATTCTCTTTTGTGGACTCAAAAATATGTTCACAATACTAATAAATATTGCAATCATATTACTGAATACTTATGATACATTAACACATTTGGGTTTTACAGTAAGTGCCTCAAACTTACCTGCCTCAAAGAAAACAAGAGTGTGTAAATGACTTTGTTGTAATCAGTATTATGGTACAAATGCTGTCAACTGAGATTATTCTGTATTGAACATGGAATATTAATTTGAGCAAGAAAAAGTAAACAACATAGATAATGACCTTTTATATTAGAGTCTGGTTTCAGCTAGACTGACTGAATAATAGCTACTGGATAGCAGGTAAAACTATTGTGTAACTTGCTCGAGATGTCTTTAGATGTGTCTTTTTCATTTCCAACCTTTAGTTTAGCTGTTGCTGAGCTCAGTATTTCATATGGAAATGACATCTCTGCCTAGAGAAAAATTCTATTTATTTTATATTCTCAGACTAAAGCGCATTACGCATTCATATAATTCAGAAGACTACGAGGCAGATCCACTCTCGGTCCATATACGGGTAATTATATGAATACTCTGCATACTCCCCCTTTCTCTGCTCTGATATGATCTAATAACATGCCACAAATTATTGCATGGCTGCCTAAGCCTGGCACATGTCTGATTGCTTGGATACATTAATGTGCCTTCATAGAGCTTTTAGAGAGCTTGAAGGGATGCAATTTGAGAATGTAATGGGAGTGGGTGCTTTTAGCCTTGGACATGTCGCTTACTGGGGCTTAGGGGCTAGCTGACATTTGGAGGCATGTGTTCATTGTGAAAGCTTCATATGCCGTGCGCCTAATGTGCAGAATGCAAGTATTGTAAATTTCCCATGCACACCCTATTCCCACATTAAAACCAACAGCAAAACAACACAAAAGCATGTTTTCTTACTGTCTGTCAGAGAGGCTCATCATCTTCTTTTTCAACTGTGCCGGTCTCTTTTCTCTGGTGAGAGAATGGCCTGAAAGGGAAGGCTTGATGCCAGGTATTGGTGACACGGCAAGGGGAATTTGCTGCCTTTGCCACAAAAGATTTGGGGAGCCACATTTGCATAAGGTCAGAGCCTGCCTCCCGATGGAAGTTGTGCAGCATCTCCCGTCTCTTAGCAACCCTCTTGCTCTCTTGGTCCTTGCGTTAAATTGACTGGTCCTCTCCTTTTCTTCCTTTTCAGTGAGAGGCTCACAATAAAATGCCACCCTCCAACCTATGTCTGTCACCCAGAAGGTCATACTTCTCTTTTTTCCCTCCCCACTCATTCTCTTTACAGCGCTTTCATCTCCAATAATGATGCAACGAATATTTGTTTGGTGTTCATGGATAAGGAACAATTTTGTTCTGTTTTCTTTTATTTTAACCCTTTTTTAAACTATGCTTTATTTTTCTAATTATGAATAAACAATTGTGGTGTTCACAAAGGAATTAAACAACTTTATTTTTTAAATCGGTGTTAATGAATAAGGAATTCAGCTGCATTATTATACCAAATAGAAAAAAAACTGCATAGAAAAATCTGAATAACCTGCTGAGGGGTAATAATTGTTTCCAGGACATATGATGTTCTGTATCTTTTCCTTCCTGCGATGGTGGGGTAAAGTGGAGTGGAGCTGGGTGTGTTGACAGAAATTGGTTGGCCCTTCTGCCTTGGTGGTGGGAGGGGGTGAAAAGATCTAGATGCCGAGAAGCCGTGTTAATAAAGGGTCAAAATTGGACAATAGTATCCATCACTGCTTTCAAAGCTGCCTCTGTTATCCAGACCAATTTCTGACTGCTCTATCGAACAGAATTGGAGGATGATTCAATTACTATGGTTTTGGCATGGCAGTGGCTACACACCATCATTTACAGGGCACTTTAAATACTCCACCTCCTATATCTTTGTGTGTCCTGGTGTGAATATTATGTTGTGGATTATGCACATATCGAAATGAATGACTTCTGATGAGGTAATAAAATGTGGTAAATAAAGAGTTAATGACAAGAAATGAGTCTAAGGAGGCAATCTTCAACAGAGATTAAGACCAGACAAGCTGTGATTATAATTATGATAATGTGATGATGTTGATAGCAGAGATGATGACGATGATGGTGGTGGTGGTAATGATGATTATGGTGTATATAATGAAAACATACATAGTGAAAATTGAAATAAGTTAATGCAAGTTTTGCTTTTTTTCTCCCATCATCATATAAAGTCGTCTTAATTACATATCACACAAATCTTTAGTCATTTGCTATTTCAGATTATGTGACATTGTCCTTGTTAGTTTCAGACAGGTAAGGTTTTGAACACCACATTATTTCACATAATCATGGCTTGGTCATGGTTGTTATTAGAATGAATTAATGAATGTATGAATAATAGGGATTGATTAAGCGCTGCGTCAGTCACGCCACATACAGACGCTTGTCTACGTCTATGTTAATGAAAGTACAAAGATCAATTTTAAAATGTACTAACATGCAAAAGTATTTAGCTAAATTAAATGTAGCCTATATCCAATGCTTAGACATTAAGCTAATTTTGGTATTACTCGACAGAATTATTCCCATGATAATTCACGTTATAATATAAAGCAATAGATTTAGCTATAACTGTATTGTTATTAGGCAATAATAATAACAATACTACTACGATAATTATTGTTATTATTATTAGGCCTATTATTAAATAAAAACATGGCCTGTTCTATATTTTCTGTTTAATAAAAAAAGGATGGGGATTGGTGTTGGGAGATTGCATATCAATTATTTTTGAGTAAATTGATGTTCACTAGATACGTGGGGGATTATATTTGTAGCAGACAAGTACGAGAATATTATATCAAAGTATGAGACACGTGACCTAAATCCAGGCATACAGATGAAAATAAAATGTTTCATTACGCGCCAGTGTCGCAGATGAAAACACCACACGATGATTTTTTTTTAAAACAAGACTATTATGTTTACGTTTGTGAAAATGAGATATATGAATGATTTTTCCTTCTAATTTTGTGGTGTAACACATCGCGTTTTAAATTAGCAAGAGAAAGCCATGAACGAGGCGAAATAGTGAGATGAGAGTAGGCTATACACTCAGTCATGCTGGCAGAGGTGGAGGGCAGTCTGAATTGTGTCCAGAGAGAAGGGAAGCATTAGTGTTCCTCTCTTGTACTGAAAGGTGCTGTAAGTGTCCCTGAACAGCTGTTAGCCACAGTGTTACACACCTGTGAAGTTTGCTCATGTGAAAGCTGGAAGGAGGGCGGCAAGCAGCCTGAAGTCAGAACGGTGACCCCTTCAAATTTTAATTAACTGCGAGCAGATGCACCGAAGACAAAGGTTCAATAAAGGACAAATTGGGAAGCATGAAGAAAGGAGAGAGGGAGGTAAAGAGGTGGGAAAACATACATGCAGCCAATCTGATCATTTTGCCCTTTAAACTTATTCCGACGGTTTCACGAGCAACCCTCAAAAATATAAATCATGTGTCTGCTCTTTAATTTGAGAACTGGATAGTTTTAGAGAGACAAAATGTTCAAATTGCATATTTTAAAAGAAATGTTCAAATAAATAACCAGACAAGCGATAAATCCGATGAACTTTAATGAGGAAAGGGGGAAAGGTCCCAATTAGAACCAAAGAAGATCAATCAGACGACTTAAGATAACTTTTTGTCTTATCCTATGTTTTTTTTTACGAAAAGTATGTCAGTGTTTTAAAGAACCCGCAAACGGACCGGATAAACAAAAAATTTGAAAACTTTGCATTCCCCAAAAAGTCACAAAAGGTCCAACACATGGGCAAAAAAAAATAAAAAATAAATTGATAATAAGAGTTTTCTTGATGAAGATAATAGGGTCTTGGGAGGAAGAGAGGTCATGTACTTTAATGTAAACTGTAGTAAATTCTTCTACAGGGAAATGTCATCTCTTTGGTTCTTTCAGAGGTGTGCGACACCTGCAGTGCGGGGAAACACTCTCCCTGAGCGGGATGCACCCACCTGTCTGACAGCGCGTGACCTGTTTAAAAGACTATTACAGTGCGAGGATCATGTGATGCACACGTGAAGTGTGTCCCTGGTAAAAGCACATTCACGTCAAATAGATGCTGCACTCATTTTGACACTGCATGTGAAAAGGATACGGTAAGATTGTGTACGCCGAAACAACATTTCATCGTGTGTTGCAACAATAGAACATTTTACGTTGACCAGACATATTGAATGCAAATATCGCAGCTATTACAAAAACAAATCTTTACATATTAAACTGCATGGTTCATATAAATATTACTTTGCATCAGGCTAATCTAAATCATGCTGTAAAAAAATATATAGTAACTGAATTGTGTCCTTCTTACAAAGAAATAGCCCATTCGTATAAATAGGTTAAATTGGTTTTATGTAATGTTGGATTAATTGTCTTTTTAAGTACCTTGAACCCATTGAAATAAACCAAACAAAACGGACATCGGCTTGCAACCTGTGGTGCACCCTATTGACTTTTTTTTATAATTGACGTTTTTATAATTGCGCTTCAATGCATGAACGAGAACACTAGAGAGAGTACGCAGAGAGTAATATTAAACTAGCCACTGAATATCTGAAACTCGCCAGTCGTGACTGTGAGCGTAAAATATTCTGCTGGGATATCTCATTTTTGATCGATAGAAGAATGAGGAGTGATGGGCTTCTAAAATCGAGTTCCTAAACGCGATAGCTCATGTATAAAGGCCTCAACATCTCCCAATCTGCGCCTCAAGATTGCGATGATGGAAAGCCCTTGGACTTACAGAACTGATTACATCAAAGAATCCCACGCTTATAGCTATCATTTGAAGTAATCTCCAGCCCTCTCTGGTCTCTCTCCTAAACATCCAGCGTTTCTCATTCCACTTGTCATTTCCCCGATGCTCCTGTCTCTCGTCTGCTCGTCATAGCCTGTAATAAACTGCCCTTTTTGTACGGAGTTAAAGTCCAAAGGGCATCAGATTTATTTCCAAATGACAGAAGAGGGGACCAGGGACAACCTCATATATCAGTCCTTCTGTCTCTCCCTGCACTCTTCCATTTCACCTCAAAGACAAAATCATCACACTGTGCCTTTGCTTCCACATTAGAAACATTTAACTATTTATGTTTTATATAGCATCTATTGATCTATCTATCTATCTATCTATCTATCTATCTATCTATCTATCTATCTATCTATCTATCTATCTATCTATCTATCTATCTATCTATCTATCTATCTATCTATCTATCTATCTATCTATTTCATATCATTATTCTTCAGGTACAAATATGTAGGGCACACCGTGTACAGATGCATGATTTTACTTTTCAAAAAGGAGATCCCCTAACCTGTGTTTAGGCTTACAATAATCAGTTTGCTTTGCGATCCTCATCCTCTTAACACATTGCCCATGTCGTTTAAAGATTTGAAGAGAAACAAATTGCACCCTGCCTGATTGAAATATCCCGAGCACTTAAAAGAAATAATGTCATTACATTTGTAGGACCCCTGCTAGCTACCCTTCTGATTCAAAATATCTCCCTCGGCCTCTCTTTTCTTTCTTTCTTTCTTTCTTTCTTTCTTTCTTTCTTTCTTTCTTTCTTTCTTTCTTTCTTTCTTTCTTTCTTTCTTTCTTTCTTTCTTTCTTTCTTTCCTCTTTTGTCATTAGCTTGGTATGCAATGTCTATATGGTAATTTATAATATTTTCTAATATGTGACCGTGGAGCACTAAACCAGTCATAAGGGTCAATTTCCTGAAATTGAGATTTATACATCATCTGAAATCTGAATAAATAAGATTTCCGTTGATGTATGGTTTGTTAGGATAGGACAATATTTGTTTAAGATACAACTATTTGAAAATCTAGAATCTGAGGGTGCAAAAACAAATCTAAACACTGCGAAAATTGCCTTTAAGGTTGTCCAAATGAAGTTCTTAGCAATGCATATTACTAATCAACAATTTAGTTTTGATATGTTTACGGTAGGAAATTTACAAAATATCTTCATGGAATATCCTAATGATTTCTGGCATAAAAGAAAAACCTATAATTTTGACCCATACTGTGTATTGTTGGCTATAAATATACCTGTGCTACTTGTGATTAGTTTTCTGGTCTGGGGTCACATAAGATCATTATAACATTCTTGTTAGAAAGAAAAGAATAACCCTGATCCTATAAGTATATTTTGAAATAACCGTTGGCTCTTATCACGCCTCATCCTTGCCACATGTTTTGATATGTCCGCTGTATCACACGGCTGTAAAACATCTGTGCATGCGCTGCTGCGTGGGCAGGACTTCCACCCACAGTCAGTGACCTGCAGTGATTCCTCCTGCACCTCCACCACACAGAGGCTGTGAAACATGGGCTCTAGCTTCCTGAAACGGCTGCTCTGCGTCTTTTCTTGCCACTGCCATTCCAATACAACCACATCTCCTCCTTTAGCTCGAACCGGTGTGCCAATGCGCCTCCCCCTGCTGCACTTGACCACTACAGTCAAAAATACTGTCAAGCCACTGGCTGTGACACAAATCCAGATCAACGAAAGTGCTTTGGTTCTGTAACGTTTCCTCTTATCCCATTGCAATGTAAAACCAAAATATTGCTTGTCGTCGTTAAAGAGGGTCAAGACGATGGTGAGCACAGTAACTCAGGTTGTGTCCCCTAATTAAGTATTTATGCGGCGGCAACTGGAGAAAGAGATATACTTTTACACAACACCAACCGCTCAGCCGGTCTTTTCTTCCCTTCCCCCTCCATGTATTGCTCTGCTTTTCCTAACGGCAGCGGGGCCATCGTTCCGTGCACTTCCAGCAATGATATCAAAAGGTTTTTTGGTCAAGCCAAAGAGAGGTCATTCTAATAATACCCAAGGTCATTGGTGGGAGCCAATGAGTCTCCCAGTCATTTTTCATTTGTTCGTAGAGTTAACGACAGTTGCAGGGGGACGGGAACTTGGAGCCAGTAGCCATGTGATGTCACAGACACATGCCAGGGGATTATAAGGGCAGGCAGGGGACAAGGCCTGTGGATTTAAATAAGCAAATATATGCATTTTATTTCTTAGTACCATGCAAGTCAAAATTAATAGTAGAATGTTTCCATTAAGTCTGCAAATAACACATTCTGTCTATTAAATGCTAAAAATTGCTTTAATTTAAAATCGGATTTCAATTTTTCAATGTAACAGTAATATTGGATAAAAGAAACATTCATTTGTGACATTTGATGTTTGTTGCAGGTGGAAGTCCATGTTATCCCGATGTTCAAGATGTTTTTTTCAATTATTTTTGCTGCCACTGTAAAGACAGCAGCGACCTAACTTAGCAACCCGGCACATCAGTGCATAACTTCAGCTTGTGTTAATGATAAGGAAAGAAACATTCTGACAAATTCATTTTGAGGAATCATCTGCACTCCACTCCTCTCTGCTTCATTGGTCTGCATGTATATAGCTCTGTTCCTCTAGCACAAGGTCATGGAGTGTAAATATGAATTGCGTTTTGCATTACATCCAGATGAGTGAAGCTGTCAGATAATACCAGCTTTCAGTCCTGCATTCTGCCACTTCTCCCCATTTTTGTCCAAGAGGTCACGGGCAAATTGAATGTGGCAGCTCGGCCAGCATGTTCGACAGATTAATATTAGAGTATCCTGTCATAGCCCAGATCAGGCACAACACATACTGTCTGCAAGGGGTCTCCGTGTTTTGGCTGATGGAACAACTCCAGGCAGTCCCAAGAAGAAGGCAGAGGGAAGACAGAGGCGTCTCATTCCAGCTTCAGGGTACAAAAGTAATTCCCTAATTAAGAGGTTGCAAATTTATTTTTTATATAACATTGTCAGGTGCCTGAAAAAGTTACTTTTCTTCAGGTCAACACATACACAAGCTTTTTAAGTGATCACTTTTACATTGTTTTAGATTGTTCACCTAAAACTGAAAAGTCTGTCTTCCTTAGAACACAGATTAAGATACGTTTAAGGATGTTTCAATTGTTTCTGTATATGTTTGGTCCAAAAACGGAACCCTTCGACTTTAATAGCATGGACAGAGAAAAGGGACATTTTTATAAATATAAATGTTTAAACTTGCCTAATGTCATTTTGTAACATCTTATTTCATTTCTGCCAGCTACCTATCAATCTCAGCAGCTGTCCATTAACACCTGGTTTGTTTTAAAAAATAAAAATAAACCAAGAGCATGAAACTGCGGTCTTGGAGAAAATGACTTACACTCACAGACTTTTCTCCTTGTCAAGGTGAAAAGTGAATCAGTAAGCATGAATGTGGATGCCCAAATACTATAATGATTATAAATCTATTGAGGATTTACATGTTCCACACCTCCAATGAGCCACAGGACGGATCAAAACATGCAAAACATAAACTAATGGCACCTGTCACTGTTTTAATGGGAGATATGGTAGCACTGCTTGAGGCTTAGAAGGGGGAGGTTGTGAGGGTAAAATGAAAAGAAAGAAATGCCTTCTCAGGAGTGAATATTCATATCAGTATTGTCATCTACAATAACAAGAGGTGTCATTTTCACATCATTCAGCGAACACTGATGTGTGTTAGAACTGATCTGGATGACATCTTAAAGAACAGTGGAACATAGTCACCCATTCAACATGCTCAGGCTGGCCCTGCAGACGGCTCTCTGATGTTATCAAAATATCAAAAGTAAGTCCTGCACAAGAGATCTGACAGGGGTCAAGGTCTGTGTCTACATCTTCACATGTGTCAGTATAGGTCTGGGTAGGAGACCTATGGTGTAAATGGGCTTCTACGCCTGTCATCCCCTTAATAGAGCTGTCAACCAATGGCACAGCCCAAGGAGCAAAGCTAGTGGCATGTTGTGCAACGACCATATGTGGGAAGGTGTCATGAAGTCATCGAGGACTTAACGTTGAGCATAAAAATAAGAGCATGGTGCCAATGGACCATTTTTTTTAATCTTACCCTGTCCATCATGTATATTCACATGGGAGAAAGAACAAACATTTTCGAAAATTTATATTAAACGATGATAACAATAAAATCAAATGCATGACAACTTTAATACAAATCACTAAAATCGCGAAAAAAAATACCTGTATACGTCACCTGCGCAATTTTCTTCCGAAATATTATTTCAATTTTATATATTATTCAATGGTTCAGCGAAACGAATGAATGAATGATTGTTAAGTGATAAGTAGTCTACAATTCAGCCGTTGTTGTTGCTATCATTATTATTATCATTTCGTAGTATAAGTCATATTGTTGTTGTTTTGTTGTTAATCATATCCACTAAGCTTTCCATAGTTAATAAATAGTGTCCCTCCAGGTATTTTTTTAAAGAAAATAACAGCAAAAACGAAATGCTTCCTTTTGTTGGCTTTTCTCCCGATATTGCACAATGACCTGTAAAAAAGCAGAAGACGGTCATAAATCAAACCTAGAGTGTTAATTCGTGTTTTTTTGGCTTGCTGTATTTTCTCTTACTATCAGCGTAGTAAATGTCGAGCTATAAATTGCATATAGCTGTTCTGTTCCTGGTGTTTTGGAAATCCGGTAAAATACATCAAAGTAATATCAATGCAGTTATCAATCATAACCAGACTATATATGATTTCAATGTAAATTATGGCTCAAATTACTACGTACATCGTTTGTGACGTTGACCTTTATTTATCCCAGTGTCAAGCAATAAGTGATACAGACTAATAATAATTATTATTATTAAGAAAAAAAAAACATGCAAAGTGTGCACTTTTGGGAAGGGGTGTGGACAAATGCACTATCCCGAGTTGTCCAGTGTTGCGTGTAAGTGCATGTGCTAAATTATTTCGTCATTTATAGTTAATTAGATAGCATTCAGTGCTTGTTTTTGTGCTCTATACTTTCCACACTCTTCAGACACCCACACAGGCTCAGCGTAATTAAACAGCGCTCCTTTAATTGTGTTATAGGCTACATTGCTTGCAATAGTAAAAATGATCATCTCTGTTCTCTATTGAGGAAAACACGGATCCTCTCTCGTTCCCCAAAATGTCTCTTTCCAGACCGATCCTCTGTTCATCATGAATTCTTTAGCGGATGAATTCTCTCGGTCTGCTTCTCTCTCTCCTCCTCTCTCTCTCCTTTATTTCACTGATCTGAGCTTGAAATGCGAAGGCAGCACAGCCTTCAAACGTGTGATTTTTTCAAAGGATCTCTGGAAGCAATCTCAGCTCGCCTGACCCCTGACAGCTGCACATCTCTTTATTTCTCTCTCTGCCGCCACTTCATTTGGTAGAAAAGCTCTCAGATTCACACCTCTGTCGGACAGCACAAGTGTTTAAATGTGCATACACATAACATGCCATGTAGAGAGAACATATAATAATTACCTGTAATAAAACTAATAACAATTACTCCGTGTTCTCCTTGTTGATTTCAGGGCAAACATTTTGAACAGGTCCGGTTTCACAAAGCTTTGAATAGTATTCTAACTTCCCAAAAAGTTTTTCCTAAAGAAGCGTAATCAAAGTAATATTAGGCTATAATCATTTTTTATTATTATTAAGTTAAATTTTGGAAGGAGGAGTCCCGTTCCCTCTCGGTGTATCCAAAAAGGACACCAAACAAAATACTGGTGTGTTTTAATTATTGCACAACCAAGGTATATTATTTCTGAGAAATCGTGCTTAAAACGATAACACAATATAGGCCTGAATTCCAAAATAGAATAGACCCATCTAAAACTTTATGTATGCATACTATGATCAATATAAATAAGTGCAATGAATGTACTCATTAAAATATTAAAATCCCACTAAAATGCAACAAAGGCTACACAGATAAACAAATTGAACAAAGGTATTTTGAGTAAACGAATCTTTTTCATCAAATGGCAAATTCAAATCTGGTTCAATATACTATAGTCTGTATAACATATTGCATGTTACATAAAAATGTCAAAAGTAGCCATTTTACTCTGCTGACACCTCAGCCCAGGTATTCTACAAATACAACAAATATTTCCCTGGAGCTAATAAGTGAATAGTCACTATATGTGAATGCAGAAGCCCTTGTAATAATCGACACTGCATGCCATCAATCTAAAAGCGTTCATCCTGGGCCGTTTTCATTAATCTTTATGTGGAGTTCACCAGATGTCAGAAACTATAATTATTTATTATATTACATGCATTCAGTATTTTCGGCGTCTCGACTTTCAGCGACCAGGTAAATATGTTCGTGTTGCGGAGGAAAATCCCTGGAGAGATAACGAACTTCAGGCCTTAGTTTAGCACCCTTGGACCCAACAGCTTCCATAACGATGCACTTCAGTTTAGCTTAATAACGTGCATCTGACTGGTTTAGGACACCACAGGATTTTAAGATAAGCTTTAAAGCAAGTAAAGGTGATGTTAGGATTGTATTTTGCAGGAAACCCTACCCAATCGTTGAAGTTGTCGCGAGGTCCATGGGGCATAAATATAGGCCTGGTTTAATAATAATTAGTATAATAATACACTATAATAAATTAATAAAAAAGACTATTGTTTCGTTTATTTTTCAATTATGCTGTTGAACAAATAGCTATTAATTTAACTGACATACTATTAGACAAATACTGCCTTTTGTTTTTCGTATGAAAATATATCATGTTTTTGCTATGTTGGAAATGTAGTGTTTTGTTAGCCTACATAATTTAAAAGCATGCATATTGTGTTTTCTGTATCTTCTATCGTTGCCATTACTGAAACAAATGCATCTATATTAATATAAACGAAGTACACAATGACTTGATTATTGCTGTTAGTTTGTAGTACACCTTGAATTATCAGAATGCAGGTTCCCCTCCCTGTTTTTGAGGGTGGATATGTTGTGGGACCCTCCCTCTTGTGAAATGAGACTGTAGGCCCTATCATTAGATCGGATGGCAAGTCTTTATACAAAGTGTTTTGCATAATTATATACCAAAGCCAGAATAGCCACCCTCAAATTTTATGGGTCACATAGCATCCACAATTGCCACATTATTGTCCTCCGAAGTCTGGCCCAACCAGTGACAAGAAGAAAAAAAAATCTCATCTGCCTAATCTAAGCTTGGGAGATTGAATTTTCATTCTAATAAAAAAGTAAAGAAGATTATTTCCAAACTGACAACTTGTTCGCATTTAGCGATACAGTTTAGAGAACTGGCCAAGACATAAGGGAACGAGAACGAGACTCTAAAAACAGACCCAGATCTATGTTGTGACTATTATTGTGTTATTGTTTGAAAATGGCAGCATGATTTTGCTTGTCTGATTAAAACACGTGTCATTGATTGTATAATAATAACAATACACATTATTATTTGTATTATTATGTTGCTCATTATTTCTGAAACAATTAATTTATGAAGTAACACCCAGTAATAATTTTGCACATGCAACGTAAATAATAGCATATTTTAGAAATGTCAAAGTTACACTAATTCATAATAATAATAATTATTATTATTATTATCATTATTATTATTATTATTATTAATAATAATCGATTAGTTTCATAAACATAAATTACAATATTTATCAATTGTTTAAAAAAAATCGAATCAGCTTTATTTTAGTTTTATAATCCAAATACAATTATCCAGGTTTTTAACATCATTTTGTAAGACTTGCAGTAGTCAGTGAACCTGAAGTGGACAATAGAACACAGCTAAGAGAAAAAGAGTTCAGTGGGTCGATCGTGGAGGTCAATCATATTTAGAAATCTGCTTCGTTTTAAATTATGTTCATTTGTTCCTAAAACTGTCCGCACGGACGCCTGATGTCATGACAGAATTACGTTTAGTTAGTTCGTTTCTGTAAACATATACTGAAATTAAATTCTATTTTAATTGAGATTTAAATTACTGAATTAGTACTGAATTATTGTATGCTGTCAAAGGAAAAGATACAAGAAAAGAAAACATATGCCTACTAATTTTGAGTGTTAAGTCTTTATAAATTTTTTTAAACTTTATAATAATAATAATTATAACAACAACAACAATAATAGACACATTTATTTTAACACGGTATAATTATTGGGTATAAACAGTACATTTATAAAGTTTTCAACACGTGCATCAAAACGTTACAGCTCTTTATTTCTAAACTGTTGTTGTTGTTGTTTTTAATTATCTAGATGGAGTGTGATAATTATTTTTACCATACAAAACGTTTTACCAGATTCCCAATAAAATACGAGTCATCCACTTGTCAGACTATACTGTTTATTATACCACTATAATAAACATGCATTCCTTCTCATAAATCCCACAATTCATGTGAATGATCTTACAAAACGGATTTTTGAAAAAACTAAAAGATAAGGAGAAATACAACATTAAACATCAAGTTATCCGATTGTACAAACACATGTGAAACTGAAAACAAAAATATAAATAGTATTTGCAATAAATATATAAATAAATAAATGTACATGAATTGGAAAGGAAGGTAAGACGTTGTATGTACAAGCCATTACTATGTTTACAGTATCACATTTTAAAGTTCATTTTAATACGTTAAATAAATGGATTGATAATAAATTACAGATAACAAATTACAAAATATATTTAACAAATGTACATATTTTTAAATGTATTTATTTGTAGTACACGTTTGGTTTTCAAACTCAAAGGTAATAATATGGACAAACAGAAAAAAGCATAACTATAATCTTGATAATTTATTGATATTTGATACATTTTAATAACCGTGTAATATATCAACAATAACCAATGAAAAAGACAATGTCTGATAACTTCGACATGTGTGACAAAACCAGCGGGCAGTAAAGGAACCTCTCTTTGACAGATGAACAAAACAGCGCCATCTTGCTTTCAAATGTAAAACAGCAGCCTCAGTGAAAAACATGTCTGAATGACCTGGAGATGTCTGATGCTTGTGCTTTTTATTTCACTGAGTGAAACCCAGTTCAAACCTACATTTATGAAATTCCAGTTTTGCTCTCTAAATTGATACATATTAGTTTATATTAGTGCTTTTTTCCGATTATGCACAAATGCATCTCTGCACTATCGAGCTGTATTTTCTTTCTTAAAGCATCTCCATACTGAAGTCGACAACATGCTTACCTCTCTCAGCATGACTGGCAGCAGTGCTTGAGAATTTAATGCACCCGTGTCTTATTGTTCAATCCATGCAAGGATTGTAGCTGGAGGGGGCCGCTAATGATCTTGAAAAAAGAAACAGGGAGCATGTGTCTCCAGAACTGACATCGCCTGCTATCATGAAAGCGATGGCGCGGGTGTCGGGTCTGTGTCTTTCTAAGTAGACACTCACTGTTCAGATGTTTAGGTGTACATCTCAAACTGATGCTGCCGCACACAATTCCAGATGATATGGGAAGTCCTCCCTTTCTCCTGTTTGAAAATTATGCTATATTATGGTTTAAAGATTTTAAGGATTAGCCTACTGTCCTATAAATGTAGTCATGTTAGTACATTTTAGTTAAGTTATTTACGTACATTTTTTTGGATGTATTTATTGATTTATTTTTCAAATCTGAGTGTACGTTTGTCTGACCCACTAACTATTAGCTATTCAAAGGAGATTTCACAACATGGGTAATTAACGTCAAAATTAAAATATTCGCAAAATACGTATTTGTAAGTTGTGTTTGAAAAGAAGTTGTGATTATAACCAACTTTTCGATCCATTTGATTTTCAAAATGTACTTTATCTCAAAGAGAGGCACGGCTCTTTGCGGAGAGATGGAGAAGAAAGAATAGCAGTCAGCGGTCGAGGACAAAGATATCCAAGGCCTTCGTCGATCGGGTCTTTTTTCACCGCTGTGTTTAGAGGATATGATATTTGCGTCGTTGAAACACTGTTATCTTAGAAATATATTTTGATGGTTGAGTTAACGTGCTCTAATCTAATAAAGCCCGTGTATGAGAGAGATATCGTACGTATCATCCCGTTTATGTGTTACACGTGTTTAAATAACACAGTTAATAATTCCCTAAAATAAGCAATATATATATGCAATAATATTTAATTAATCAATCATTCATTAAATCATATGTAACGTCATATTAGGGTGAACTAGCACGGTTTATGCTGTGATGATTCCGTGTTTCTTTGTTTGATCACAAACGCGTTTCATCTCGACATTTTTTAAAGAGCAGCTTTCATTGCTGTCAGAAACTAGAGTAACCCTGTATTCGTTTCTTAACCCGGAGTCTGTTCAATAGATGCAAACACCTTTACATAGCCTATTAAAGGCTACAAGAATTTACACTTGTTATTTGTATGCTCAGGGGTTATTAATACTGAGACGCTTAACATCTAAATATTACAAGAAATATGATATACACATTGAAAAATAGTAGGCTTATCAATAATGAAAATAATTTTCTCCATGACGACATCAGTTAACACCACCACCACCAATAATAATAGTAATAATAATAATATATTAGCAGCAATTTGCAACAGCAGTAGGATTTTTTAAGTACACATTTTGTCCTCAGTATGGTTCTGAAACATTTACACCCTTGATGTTACCACTAAGTTGACTTTTTAACTATAGCAAATTAACAATGTCAAATGTTATAACATTATTTTAAACTGACCCTACATCCTAAAAACACAGACTGTGATCCACGAACGCTCTCCACAAAAACGTGCATTAATCATCAAATTATATTTTACACGTGATTCTACATATAAACATACGAAATGCAGTTCTAGCGTTCAAAAAGTTCTCTCTATAAAAATACATTTCCTTTTGAAACTGATTAGCCTCTTATCAATTATTATCTAACCACGGTAAGAAACAGATTTTATCCACTAGTCCCAAGTCAAAATCCAAGTTCTGCATATTAGGTTAGATGGCACTATGACTGTCTTTAGTTTTGAGCTTCAGATCTCTCTCTCTCCTCCTATTGGTTCCTCTCTCACGCGCAGTGAAGTGAGTTCACTGACTCAGACCAGCGTTTAGCGGCAGACACAGCGCGCGAGTGCAGTCGGTAGAAGGCCGCTTTACACAGGTATCACATTTTGTTAACGATGTGTCGCATATGTTTTCCTCTTTACCCTTATATGTCTGAGTTTTTAAATTCAGGCATTTCTCAGTCGGATAATAAACAGGGTGTTATCGATTTGAAGCGATGCTACGTATGGGTGCTTTAGAAAAAAAGTAAAATATTATGGACTCAAGATGAAAGTCATTCGGTTCAAAATGTTAGTCAAGTTGCCGAGTAGCCTATTGGAAAATTACTACCTTGTCAACACAAAAGCGGTACAACATTTACAATATTAAGCCTATGCTGTGGGGGAAAAAACTGTAAATTGTAAGCAACGTGCCACTTTGTAGCATAGGCCTATATGTGCATTGGTGCAATTGTCACCTTTTTCTTTAATGGTAACCTAGATGTTCCCCCTTTCGGCGGTACTAGGCCTATTTCACTTACCCCAGTTCTGAACTTGAAGTAGCTTAAACAGGGACGAAAAGAGGTTAATACACACACGGATCATCTAAAAACCTACCGAATGTTTAGCGCAAGGTAACCACAGTGTAGAACTAGGATGTGTGTTTTTCTCAAGAAACAGTGAATGGACGTCCTTGTAAAGACGTGTGATAGTTATACTAGACATGTGTCTGAGAGGAACCCGTGCACTGGGAATGCTAATGAGTGAAACCAGAATTAACCCGTCCATTTGAAACTGTGCTAGAGATCAGTATGTGACCTGCTCCTTTGCTCCTAACAAATCGGTGGAGAAAAAGCTTCTCCATAGACTTTGTGATGTTTCATTAGCTACAGAAAGACGTATGTTTGACAAAGCGGAAATATTATTATAAACAGCATAATTAACAGTTATTACATAACAAGGATTGTGTGTTATTGCGTATAGCTACTTTTAAGCTACTACTGTCTTCTAGTTCATAGATTATTGTGTTATCGGACTAATAATAAAAATAGCCGAACATTCTTCACCCTAAGAGATTTGACACACTATATGAATTCAGCAGCCGAAAATGTTTTGGGATTATTTTATTTTTTTAATACAATGGGTGTCCAATGGTTTATATTTATGCAGTAGTGTGATCCCTCCCTTTACTTTGGTATTGCAAGTTACTAAAATGATATATCAAGCTTAAAGTATTTAATGTTATTGATTTAAAGCTTGTTTTAGCCCAGACTGAACATACTACACTTCGAAGCATCTCAGCAACCCCCTCAGACTCTCCCTTTGTGTTAAAGTTGGCTCAAGGTCTCGGGAGGTCCTGGAAGTGACAGTTCTGTGAATAGCGGGTAGATGGCACAATTTTCTAACATTTAGAGAGAGGAATCCACCGAGCCGAGAGCAGCAAGTCTATTTTAAAGCACTTTATTCAAACTAACAAAGACAGACGGACAGGCAAAAATGCACATACATCGCAACGAAGCATGTTATGTTTTAGGTAACCATTACGAGTGTTTTAGGGCTCCATTTTAGAATTATATCTAGCCAAGATATATATAAAACTAAATAGGCATTCTGACCCAATCTTGCATTTGGCGGTTTTGTAAAAATATATAATGGTTATTAATATAAAGATTGTCTAAAATCCAAGCATTTACTTAAAACAGTCGTAAAAAGGAAAGAAACTCGCTTATGTGCTAGACTAGGCCACGTTAAATTGTTGTTTAATTGCTCCATTCCACGCAATTTGCAGATGATATATAGATGACGTCAGACAAAAGTTCTCCAAAGTACCTCATTATTTGAAAAGCCAAAACACTAAGGTCGTGACGAGAGTTTTTCTCATATAAACTGATATAAATCTGGGGGCTGGAATTATGGACAGGTCCCCTCTATATTCAGCAAATCTTACGAGGGGCAATAAATATAATGAAACAGAAATATGTTGATACTCAAGTGACGTGAAGGAACAACAGAGACGTTAAATTGTCTTTTTCTAAGGGAGTGGGGGTCTATGCTTTGCTTATTATCACTGCTCTTTGGAGGTCGCTATGGAAACCAATTGCTGGCTCTTTCTTCGTCGAGCCCATCATACAGACAACACAAGCGAGCATATGATAGCCTATCTCAAAGCTATGATGGCTTTTGCTAAGGACTCTAACAGATGTATAACCGATCGACAAAACCACATTCACTTAGCTTGAAGACATAGTAAGGGTTAGGCCAGGTCATTAACCTGATATCCAAATTAAGTTGAAAACCTCCAAAACAAACAGTGTTTTTTGTTACAGTACGACAGTTAGTCCAGATAATTATGTGCTAACTTTTAAAACTGGGCCTATATTTGATTATTTTTGGAGTATCAGCAATTTAGTGTAGACGATGCTGCCTGGCGGGAACCGAGGACCGCCAAAACCTTATATTTACACAGTAGATAACGATTTTTGAGGCAATTTTGCCGAACCTACAGCATCACATAATAACGCCTTTATGAAACAAAGCCCTCGCACCTGCAATAATATCGACATTCTTTACACGAGTTTAAAATGTCTGCTATATGTATAGTTTATCAACGGAGAAGCAGTTAGAAATCATTTGTTGTTGGCTCGGCTGGCCAGCCATAGTACCTTTTCCACGAAGAAATAAATAAAAGTGACATTGTACTGAGGGAAACCTCATTAGTTCGTTGTCCGACGTTAATAAAAGAACAGAAGTGCAAATTATAGAGTTCAGCCTCAACACACGCTCTGTCAACTAAAATCAAGTCTGTGAAGCCATGATCCAAATTACTACTAACCTGCTCTGGTAAGCCTATCAAAGCAAAACGTGCATTTAAAGCGACAAATCATCTTTGACAAAATTTGCTACAACTTAAGATCTGTGACGTTTGTGTACGATGGAATTTGTTGCTAAATAATTTTTAAGGATGCAATGCCAATGCCACCATCGCTATAACTCTTGCCTTCCCGATCAGTTTCAAGGAGGACCCTGAATCTTTAGTAAATAAAGAAATTAAATGAAAACATTAATTTAATATGGAGTTTATTTAGCTCTATAAAATTGTATATGCACTGTACTGTTTATTATTATCAGGCTATGCAGTTGAACGAAAACGAGCAATGGTGGTAGTGGTCTGCTTACCATAATTGTTCGTCCCATTTTCCCTCAGCCATCATAAGTTAGGCTACTTCATCTCAGTGTGCCTGGTCAAATAACGTAACAATAAAGTGTAACAACGCTATATTTGGGGTCTGGATGTTACCATTTTTTTCCGTCAAAGCTATACCCAAGTAGAATTTGTAAAACGAAGTCTGGAAATGTACTGTATTTTAGAGAGAAACTAACGAGCTAGCAGGAGTCTTGTTAAATTGGGCTACATAACCCCACGTAAAAAGGAAAGTACGTTTTAATTACATTGATAATGAAAATATCAAGCATATATTTACATTTTCGGACTCTTGGACTCCTGACAAAAACTTTAACGCGGTTTCTGTCCATTTTTTGGGGCCTTCGGTGTCGATTGAGGGGGGCCAGCAATGTGGTTTCTATTACAATACACCGCTTTGCTCCGGGGAGCCGTAGCTTGCGTTGAATTGCAAGACGCCATATTGACTCAACTAATAGGACACCAAGTTGAAGGCGCAGTTTACAGGATAGCTTCACACGCTTGGTGTCTTCTAACAGATGTGACATATAAAATGCTGCTTTCGAGGTAGAACAAGTGGGTCTGCATTTGGTCATTTGTCACGTTTACAACAAGATGGCATTTCATTTGACATGTATTGAACGTCCAATGTTGCATTTCAGTTCCGACGTGTCAGTACCTGCTCTGAGAAGATTTTATGTATTTAAATGTAAAGTGATACCCAACAAGACAATGAGCAAGAACCTGTGCGCATATACACATAATCTATACATGGTACGTAATTATATGATAGACTACTTGATGTTTCCTTATTGTTTTATCAAAGACGCATTAATTTTAATGTGTAAAAGTACATTTTAGAGGGCGAATCAAAAGTACTTTCTCAACTTTAAGCTGCAGCACACGTGTTTACATAGCCAAATTTAGACGTAACCTGGACAATTTCCCATGCCAATCCTCAGAGTCACCCTCGCACCCCTAACCCCCTCTCTCTCTCTCACACACACACACACACTCTCACTCACTCTCTCGCATCTCTCTCTCATACACATACGTAAACCCAACCTTCAGCTGTTTGAGACAGAGCATGAGTTCACTGTTCGATAGAAGAGACAGACTTGTCTGCTAATGAATAACACAACATTGAAAGCCTTTTGATTTCAAATTCATAAATTATAATTTAATACCAAGAACAAATTTACAGCAGAATGCTTGTTTACAATAAGCTAACACAAACAAACAAGAATTGTTTTCAACTATAAACTTCACACACACTCACGTATATCACTTGCAATTAATAATAATAAAAAGTATCTATACGTTATCAATACCCTGCAGTAATATATTTTATATATTTATATATAAAACGTGGGTCAGTTTAAACTGTTCATAATTACAATCATGTATCATTCACTGGTCCATATGTGGCAGAGAACAGCCCAAAATAACTGTTCAATCAACAACACAATATGATCCCTTTTATCCAATCACAACATGGTGTCTTGTGTGTTGAAGAAAAGCCTCAAAACAAGGACGAAATTGCAAGCTTTCACACATACACACAAGGCATCTGTTACAGACCGAAAAGGAGCAGAACACCAAGTCAAAATAGCCACCCCCAAACCAGCTCACCCTGTTAAGTGTCAACCTATCGTCGAACATTTTTTCCATTTTTTGTCTTTTTAAATACAAGGGCTAGTGTACTTAATGCACAGATTATATCTATACAGTCAAAAACATTTACATTTATATATATATATCAAAGGTAAAATAGGTTAGCGACCTGTGGCCATGCATTCACAGTCTAAATACATGAAAAGAAAGGAAGAAAAAAACATTTGTCTTAATATGTATGTACATTACAAACAGAACTTTCAGTGCTACTAGCTAAGTCTGTCACTCATTTGAAGACATTTGTATTACCGAAAAATTGGCAACCACAGTTTTTATTCTTAATCACATATACGTTGTATAAAGAAAAGTCCTTGAAATGAATTGACCTATATTTACAAGAATACTGCCTCTACTTGTGTTTTTTCCCTCAAGTGAAATGAACAATTATAAGACTTATTTTGTAAATTGTAAGCGTGTTCCCATGGTGTATAGACTTCAGTAACCGTTAATAACACATTTGCGCTGTACAGGCACTTTAATGCTTTAAGTGTTGAGGGACGTCTTATTAATACTGCTGCTTTATCATTAAAATAATGATGACCCATCATTTCCCCAAGTTCAAAATACAGTTTACTGTGGCAAAACACTTGAGCGAGAATTCGCATGGCGCAACTTAAGGTGGGTTCCGGTAATACATCTGACAATATTAAGTGGGGTCTCCTTAACTGTAAAATCAAACATGTTGTTCAACTATTTGCATTACAACCTGACCATTCCAGAACCCAAATATACATATATAAAAAGGAGGCAGGTAACTCTCAACCAAATACGATGAGATTTTGCAAATACTTTTGTGGCGCATATAACTAACTGATATAGTTTTTGCCGAGTAGAGTATTGCTCCTGCATCCATTTTGAAGGATACTGATTTGTGGTGTCTATATCAAGTTAGAAGAATAATGTAAGACATTGGAACATTACTAGTGCTCTGGCATTTTGTGTATGCAAGTTTGAGTTGATCATGTAAATAATCCCTATCTTGTTCATTAAGGGACATCAATGGAGTAAGTGCGCTTGCAGCATTAAGCATAGCCTATATTGCTGTGGATTCAGTTTTAATTCTCGAAGAACGTCTTTACATTACTGAACTGTTTTAGAAGAAGTCATGGTTATAAAAAAAAACTGCATATACTACAGATTCACATAGGCCGGTTTGGAACCAGAGAGGAGGAACAAAAATGACAAAAACAGCTATAGATACATGGACACAGGACAATAAAACAATTTGGAAAAATAACTTTTTTCTTCTCTTCTTAATCTTTCCAAATTGTCGCTTAAATGCACTTTATAGTTTTGCTGTCCCAGAAACGATTATCAAAATCCTTGAATAATTTTCTCTTGCCTTTTTCATTTTGTATTAATTTTAGTGGGTTATTTATTTATTTCTTCACTTTTGCATTTATTACAAAAAACAACAAACAAACAAAAAACATTAGAACAAACTGTTCAGAACGACACCGGGAGCAATCTCTGTATTTCGAGGCTTCACTGAATGTCTCAATTTTAAAATTCACAGTCATTGTATGAAAGTCTTTCTTCGTGAAAGTAAACTCGTGTAACAGCCGTTTCCTTCTACAAAAGAAGCGCTAACTATTGTAGTCACAGCCCCTTTGATCATTCCTTCTGCCTACTGAATCGACATGTAAGGCCAGTTAAAACTGCTCCCCGACAGCAACATATCCCGGATGAGGGTTTCAATTGGGGTTTTACCTACCAATCGGACGAAAAATAATTGCTCTATGACCGAAGACGAGACTGTACGGAGAGGGCAAGCGCAGTAATAACTTCCCAAATCGAGTTGGCTGGTTGGGATACTGGCTCGAACATACTCCTCCAGAGCGCACTGGGACTTCTCTTGCAAACTTTCCACATGGGCCACATCTGACAGGCCACAAGCATCTATAAGGAATGGAGAGATAATCAAATGTTTATTACATCAACTCTACACCTGGACCATCCATTTACAAAACGACAAGGCACACTACAGTATAACACATACTATTTCACTGAACATTGCTATTGCGTCAGTAGCTATATACATCACAATATCCTAACGTGTAGCCTAACTAACGCAATGCACAAAACATCGCTTTCTGAAAAACATGCGAGTTCATTTGAGCTTTAACATTCAAATTCAGAGATACATAAATCGTTTATACGCTGCAGTTCTGCTGGTACGTATTTTATAAAAGAGCTAACTGAATAAACGTTCAAGCCTATGTGTTGTTCCAAATCTTTTGCATTGTGACCCAATAAAAATGACAATTTAGTAGCACGTGGGTCATACTATTGTGGCTAAAAGAAAAAAAAGGAGAACAATAAATATATAAAAAATATGTTAAGAAATAAAAAGTCAGTGGAAGCGTACTGTTTCGGTGTTATTATTATTATTATTTTAAAAACATGTATAGAACCAACACACCCTTTAATCCTAAACGTTTAAACCATATTAAAAGCCGTTTATTTAAAGATCGACAGCAGTCTCGAAGAGCAAAATATCCACAAGAGGTGGTATAAGACTTTAAATCAATAAGGTGATTGCAAATTGCTGCCCTACATAACATGGACTTTTAAAGGTGTAATGTTAACATCCGTTCCCTTAATATGTCTTATTTTACATTTTGATTCATTTATATGTTATTGTTGTTATCTGTAAAGGAAACAACACGATATATTTGCATTCCGGGGCAATCTTTATTGTGCAACTGGTAGGCTACTAATGCTTTTCCAGTCATACATTTTCGAGAGAATACATTCGCCGTGAAGTTTTAAATCTGTGAAACTTTTCGCTTTAGCTCTGCGATACACAAATAAAGAAAGGAAGTCGGGGTCATGACCCAGTTCTGGAACGAGTCCAGCATGTGTCTTGGATCCCTAGATCATCCTAACAAAACAAGGAAGAACTGTGAGCTTTTAACAACGCGCAAAATGTCTTGTCACCCGCCACAATAAAGAACAATTAAACAAAACTAGCCACTAGTGTTTATCGCAACGTGAATATATATCTATCAATTTAAACTATCGGCTCCAGTGTAAAGCTGGGCTGTGGTATGTGTAAACGGAGCATTAGGCCTTTCTTCCATTTCCTACACAGCCTCGCCCCCTCCCTTCGGGCATGACATCCTTAATATCTGTCACTGCAAATAAATACAAATAATTGATTGCCCTTCAAGATCTTATTATGTTTATGTATTGTGAAACTACAACAACATATGAATAAAGGTACAGTTTAGAGTTTGTATGTCTATAGCGCTCATTTTCTCACATTATTTTTGTATACATTATTATTATAAAAAAATAAAAAATCCAGACTAGCTAATAGGCGCTTATTTTTCCATTATTTTGAATGCGTATATATAATAGTTTTAATTTATCGCTGGCTTTCACAAAATATTAATTGCATCACCATTTAATTATTAAAGGAGGTTAAGTGTTAAAATAAATTCGTACGTGATAAATATAATTTCTGTATTATACTGACGACACGTCGAAGACTTTAAAAAATATTAGTCAGAAGAAATAATTTAGTTTTACTTATTCATTGAAATTAATTATTAGATAGCTCTGCAAAATATTTACACTTACGTGTATTTTACGACGTGTGTTTTAATAATGTTTACAGATAAATATGCTAGAACATGCACACATACCGTTTTCTAGATTTTATTAAAATAATCCACGTTTCTTTACTGGACAAACACACTGAAATATAAACTAGATGTTTAGAAAATGAAAACTTACCTGAAGTGAACAAAACGATGGCCTTTAAGCAGCTGTATTCGGCAGAGTCAACGTGCAATGCTTTGAGCTTTTCTACTTGTTCTTGGAAGATCCTAATGTGGTCCATAAAGGCGACCACTCTGTCCGCAGACATGGGGGAGGCATGGAGCCCAGCCGCCGCCAGAAGTGGAGCCACATGGAGCGGCATGGAGCATTGAGCAGCGTTGAGCACAAACAACTCACTCCAGGTCAACCTCAAAAGGGCAACCTGGTCGGTAATTTGGAGGTCTGGGAAGAAGGGAATATTCCTGGCCCACTCTACCGCACTAAACAGCATCCTGGCTGCCAGTTCACAAATGTTCTCGATGCCCATGATGTTGTTGGGCTGCATGCATTGACTGCCATACCGAGAAGTTGGGTAGGGCTCCGCTCGTAGTAGTAGAGAGATATATCCGGATAAGTAGGAATGGCAGTGCAGTGGGTCCCCATTTGTCAAGGAGAACTGACCATGGTGTGGCTGTGTGGGTGGCATCCGTCCCCTTTGCACTGCTGCAGTAAAAAGAGAAACTGTAGATATTGATGCTTGAATTCCACAACAACAAAATATAGCTTGACCTTGTTTCTACTTTACTTGACGTGTTGTTACCACAATTTTGTATACACCAATTGCATTAATACAATACATTTTTATGTCACTTGACACGTGCAGAACTTTAAAACTATCAATGTGGCCTTCATGATTCAACTGTTAAGTGAAATAATATTATTTCACGATATGCTCACTAATGCTCTAAAATAATTAAAGTAAAATCCAATGATTTACTTAAAATAAAAATATATATTGGCAAATGTAAAAAATTTAGTGCATTTGTCAAATAATTTGTGTTTACGTTTCACAGCAGACAACATGAGTCCAGTGAATACATGCACAAAGAAAGACATGAATGCTAACCCTTAACCTATTTAGCTAGCTACAGAGTCAGTGCTGCTGTCTATTGAGAATCTGCGAGCAAAACTGTCTGGCGGAACGTTTATTCAAAGAAATGCTATCAAAAGCGTAACAGTGATTATTATTTACTTTTATATCGGAGAATAGCGATGTAGATTGCGGTCGATCTGGAGACCCTAGCCTAGTGTGTGTGTGTGTGTGTATGTGATTTTGACGCTGCCTCTCCATACTCCCTCGCCATAACCGCACGGCATATCTGCAGTGATATTATTCCAAATAAACACGAACGACCCTGTTTTCGTCGCCGAATAAAAGTGTTGATCTATTTAACGTTGCGAACATGTAAAATGCGAAATCGTCGCTTGAGAGAGGGTGTTCTTTATTCGAGCATTACGGGAGCCGTGATAACGCTCAGACTCGAGCGCTATAGGCGGTTCCTTCGCGTGCTGCGGTCGGGCAGACCGAGAGAGAAGAGTCGGGGATGAAATACAGGGGGGCGCAGCATGCATGGTTTAATCAGGTTAAATACAAAAGACAAAGACAGCAGTAAAACAACAAAAATCCCAATACCTTCCCGTCTCATGCCAACTTTGAGGCATTTTTTGAGGCGGCAGTACTGACACTGATTGCGATGGTGCTGGTCAATGGGACAATTCCTGTTGGCACGGCATGTGTAAGAGAGGTTCCTTCGTACGCTCCGTTTGAAAAAGCTTTTACACCCCTCGCAAGTGAACTGGCCATAGTGTTTGCCGCTGGATTTGTCCCCGCAAACCACGCACTCTATGTGCTGTGGTTGCTGCTTCTCCGGCTGACTCTGCGTCGTCTGGTTCGTCGGGGTGGACTGTGTGTTGTTGTTCGGGGGTCCTTGAATGGGTGTCTGAGGGGTCTGAGGGGCAACCTGAGAGGCCGTCAGACCCAGCTGGCCTGGTTGAGGGTTTGGAAGGGATAGTCCTCCTTGGGCTTGCGATGAGAGGGTGCCCTCGGCCACATCGTCCTGGGAGCCTCTCCACACTACCATTGCCATATCTATCAGTCAACGTTAAAAAAACTTTTTGTTCCCCGTTTTTGGTTTCAGAATGCTTTGTTTCAAAAAATAATAACGCAGCACGGTGCCTTTATCACTTAGGGAGGTAAAATAAATAATTCAGGATCGGCACTGTCGGTTAGAGTCTGAATGTCCGTTCAAAGTTGCGCACCGACGACAAATAGTAGTCTATTTCTTGACTGGAATAGCGTTACCTGGCATGTGGTTACAACTGAAGCAAAGACAAGCCGAATAGCAGCCTTGCTCTGAGAGGCCAAGTCCAGGGGCACTTGCAGTCATCCATCCAGTAAACCCATCAAGGAAAAAAGGGAAATAAACACGGCGGAAGAAGATACGACCAGAGCAGGACAGAGAACTTCGCGTGTGTAGCGTTGGCGATGTTCGGACGCGCAGAAACACGCAGCTTTCAGAGATACTTGCGACTCGCGAGAAGTTCCAGCGTAAAGTCTTGACGAAAACCAACAACTGGTAACAAAAATATTGCCGCTTCTTCCTTTTCTTCGGATGAGATAGCGCTAGCAGCCGCGCGCAGTTGCAGCCTGTGCTCGAGTCAAATATGAAGTCAACTCTCCGGCAAGCAGGACTGATAATAAAACAAAAAGATCTCAGCCTATAGAACCTCCTTCATGCGCGTAAAATAATAAGAGAGAGAACAGAGAATCAAAGTGATCAAATATGTTAAAAAGGGGGAGGTTAGGAAGTGACTGCGATTTGTAGGCGCTGGGCTGGCAGAATGCTTTCTCTCTGATCAGCTCACTGAGCTCTCTATATAGTGAACTTTGACACGACTGCTGCAACTTAGCACACGTTACCATGGAGATGAGTTGCCATATATGGAAAGTGACTGTGTTTGACTGGTCAGAGCTCACGGACCTCCCCCTGAACCCCATTGGCTAGTCGGCACTTGTGCTACTTGGTTCTTTGCCAAAGCCAGGAAAAAGGGTCGAGGAGCTGCTTGGTCCTAAAGAGAGTAGGATACAGTTCTATGGAAAAATGATCGTAATACATTTGTTCATTATTTGTATTATTTGAAATAAAATCCAATATTGCAATATATTTTAAAGCCGCTTTCCACGCCACATAGGTCCGGGGCTTTAAAAAAATAAATATTATGCAAATGTGGCCTATATATTATTTTTGATTTTTAAATAATATGCTAGCATCCCTCTTATGTGACCACAAAAATAATATATCCGTGATAATGATATTTCTGTCATTTATATTTTTGATTTTCCAATGTGTATTACATGCATTGCATACATTTTTGTTACATTCATATATACTGACCGCAACGTATGATTTGGTCACTTTCATTAATCCATTTATACGCATTAACGCCTCGTTATAAATCATGAAACTGCATATCATTTATCAAGTCAATAGTGCACTGAGAAATACATTTAAAACGGAGACCGTCCACGAGGGAACAAGCACTTTACGAGAGGCTATTGTTGAAAGTTCGACGTACTCTGTTATATGTCAAAGATATGTATCTTGTACGAGATATGTACGAAACTCTACTTTGTCAGTAAAAATGAAAAATCCTACTAAATTAATAATTAAAAAAAATAATTAAAAAAATCAGCAAGAGTCAGAATGTGTGCAAAGCTATATGTTTGTGAATATAGGCTAGAGCTGGTTTATTTTATCTGAACATAGACTTCTTACAAATACTTTTTTTACGTTGCGTCTGATTAGGCTACCAATCCTATAAATTAATTCAAATACCTATTATATTTTACTTAAAGGTCTTAAATTGAAGTCGAATGACTTTACCTTCAAAATCCCAAAAATATATCTGATGATACTGACGTTTATACCGTTATGTACACAATTTACAGTCTTACTTAGGAAATCAGCACCATACACGTGCTGTTGTGTATATGTTCTTTCGTTGTAATCCATAGCATTAAGTGAATAGCCTATTTGTGTTGTTTTTTGTGTTTTTTTTTTTACTTATTATAATAGATTTATCCCTCATATCGACGGCCAAATGGCCCTCAATACAGCAAGTTTTTATGCAAAGATACATTCAGCGTGTTCTCATATAACAAAAGAGAACTTTAGGGTTACTGTGTTTTTATGGCCTTGGCATGCTACAGATATATCATATTATTCAGTGAAGTTATTCAAATATCCCATAACTTTCCTCTAATGGATCAGTTGGTTTTCTAAAAAAATAGAATAAATTCCCCCGAAAATAAAAAAATCATGCAAGGATAAGACGAATGATGCTCATTGAGAAAACAGAATCCCAAAAGTCTTATGTTAATTGCCATGGATGTTCGCTGGGAGCCTAGGGGTGGTCAAATGAGGTGTCTCCCCTTTCGCTCCTCGGGTTATAAGTCAGAGCACGTTTTTTTCTTTCAAAAGCTCGCTTGTTGAAGTCTACTTTCTGTATCACCAGAGGTTGTTGGAGTTGGTTCCACTGAAAACCGTACAGTGCTAAATCACAGCATATGCTGCCTCGGAGGAAAAACGCCGAAGACTGGACGTACAACAGTATATGGGCGCCCCCTAGCGTTTGGATTCTTTCTGCCTGATATCGCTCTTTAAGGTGGAAGAGCCATCTTAAATGGAAACTACATCGGTCGCTCGCCTCTCACACACACCAAAGTAACATGCGCCTATTTTAATCTGATTAATGCTTTTGAGATTTCCTTCTAATTGACTTGGACGTTGCAGAGGTGCGCTTGTAGGTCTCTTCCACACATTTTCTCCACAGCGTTGTTCACGCAAGGGCTATTGCAGCGTTTCGGTTTATTTTGGCCAGTTTATTGAAACGATCAAAAGTGAGCACCGTACCTCATCTCTGACCATTCAAATGCCTGTGTGTGAACAAGACAGCCGACAGCAATGCCGTAGTAGTAAATTATTGCGTAACGTTACCGATGCAAAGTGGATTTTACCCCAAGATCAAGGTAAGTGTTAATATTTTCACACTTTAACTTGCGAAGATACGGATGTTCCGTATTTGTTTCTTTCTTTTGATGCAAGGATACGACTAGTAAAGACGCATAGAGAGACATGCATGTAGTACAACTCTTAAATATCAGCAAAATTACCGACAAAGACCAAAAAGAAAGAAATGAAGATTAAAACAATGCTCATGATACGATGATTGTATAATGAATGGACAAAGTGTTCTGCTCAAGGATGCGTTTGCTAGATACAATGTTCATTTTTTAATTATTTTAATCAAAATTGTGAATGAATTCACAACACAAAAAAACAACCAGGTTCATTTTAACATACATATTCCAAATAATATGTACATGCTAAATGAAGTTTGATTCTCAACAATTAGCCCAAACATACCAAATGCATATGATGTTGATTCGTCTTCCCCGTGATGCATCCTCTCCTATATGAAAAATATACTTAGTCTTCTCTTTCTGTGCGAATTAACCCTCTGTTTGGAAGTGGAACCAGCGTTTCCTTTTCCACTGACGGAGACAAAAATGCGGCTCTCTGTTTATTTGAATGATTACTAAAACTTTAGGTAGGGAAAAAAAGAAAAACCGAAAAATCAGTCAAACTTTTCTGCGACGCTTAAATCACATGTTAATATTTAGTACATAAATTAATAGAAGGACAGACGTGTTGATGACATTTAAGAAAGAGATTTTTAGTTTTAGTTTTTTAAACAAACAAAAAAAAACAGAAGATGCGCCTGTGCGTCTTTTTTCCTCAGAAGGTAAAAAGCCTCCTCAGTGCAGCTGCTTTGGGCTGTGTGATTGGGGAGTCAGAGAGACACCTGTCTGTTTATGTGCAAACTAGTAACAGTGATATGCCTTTGTCGCTTTTCAATGGTTAAGTCCAAAGTGAGGACTTTATTAGATCAATGAATTTCGATAATTGAAGCAATAAACCTTTACCGTTATGTAAATACTGTTTTAATATATCATTAAGTTCATGAACAGACAAAACATATATCTACAAGAATGAACATGAGAACATCCCATCGATAAGGGTTTGATATGTATGCTTACACAGAATAAAACGAAGCTAACAGTATGCTGCTTCTCCTGCTATGCAGTCGTCAGACGTCTGTCTATCAGATAGCCGGGACTAGTATTCACTAGTGACGTCAAATTGCCGTATAGCAGACAGTTATAGTTGAAGTAAAGTAATTCAGTCAATGCCTGATAGGTTTTAAGAGTTGTGTACGCAGGGAGCTTTAATTGCCTGTTCTGGTTTGCCCAACAATAGCCTAGCTAAAGGAGAGTCAAGTTTCTGGACTGAGTAGTAGCAAATAAATATAAGCTAGATGAACGGAATCTCATACATATACATCCATTCAATAGGCATTCTAACAATAAAATTAAATAAATTTTATTAAATTTTATTTATTTATTAAAATTAATAAATAAACAAGCGCCTGTCCTATTCACATCCCATTTTTAACCCAATTTCCAACGCAAATACACATTGATTTATATTAATATATTTAATATAAAGGCCTCAAATGTCACTCCTTACACGTCTAGATAACATGACGTACATTTAATTAAATATGCTTTATGCTTTAACCTTTAAGTTTTATTTACTAGGTTATTTGTTCCACCTCTGAAAGATCACAAAATAAAAGCAAACGCCTCCAGCAACCAGAAATGAATCACTTTGTGCTTAAAATAGCCTTTAATCGGTGGTTGTGCTGAAGGAACTCACGAAAGCCGTTTTCAAGCAACTTGATGTTGATCAGTAACGTGCAAGCAAAGTCGTCCTGGTACATTTATCATCGTAAAACGCACTGCGAAAGAGTCCTCACACAGAGCCCAGCAAGCGTCCACACACACAATAGCGCTCCCCCATCGGGACCTCCATCGATTAGGACGAGACACTACACTAAATATTTACTGATCGCACACAAATAGCAGGATCTTGAACGATTTTCCATGGCTGGGACGCGAAGAAAGGGGTAAATCACTTTATTATTGTTTGTAAAGTAAAGTACGCACGCTGGGACACGTGTGTAAGATGTGACTCCTGTAAGAGGAGTTATACACGAATAAATCGATAGACGGTGAATAAAAGAAGGCAAATATCCAAACCGCAGCAAATCTCAGTCATCAGCCGACTACACATAAAATATAATTTAAACCTTAAAGGGAGCAGCTAAAGTTTGATTAACTAATATATACAATGTAATATCGAATATAAACAATAGCCTACATAGGCATATTTTTTTCAATGTACTTTCCCCCATTTTTAATGAACACTCAGTAGCCAACATTAATTTTGCTCATACATGAGAGTTGTTTTCAACAGCTCTGCGAGCGCAGGTTAAGGCGCAGGTGTCTATTGCGCTTTAATGGGTTGGAAGAGGAAAGTTCACCCTAATCTTATCGCTGCCTCCACCGTATCCTTCAAGCACGAGATAGAGGAAATCTGACCCTCAGGTCACTGAGATCCCGTCCTGATTAACCCTTACGGACCCGGTACAGAGCAAAGGTTAACCAGGCTAATCAACACGAGGAGACTGATTAAGGCGAATCACAAGTCAGAAACACATACACATCATTTATTCTTTTAAATATCTATTACCAAAAATGTATCAAAATGTACAATCACATCTCACCGATTCTAGGTTATTATAGGTAATTGGATGCATCATGCTAATGAAGGGTTGACATATTTGGGCTTCAAGATGATCATAATACACTAAGACGTGGCAATGTAAAAATTTTTTTTTTACTTATATTATTATTATTATTATTATCGCTGCTGAATGCTTTTTATGTGCATGCTTATGGGTTGATAAGACCCGTGGTTTTCATTCCTGGTCATGGGAAGCCACAGCACAGCATTTTTTGTCTCTCTTATTGGAAGGATTGTAAACCACTGGATCAGACAGTGTGGTTTAAAACGTGTCCAAACGAGCAAGTAATAGACCTGTCAGCTGGTGTGGTTGCAGTCTATCTGTTGTGACGGTGAAGCATTTTCTGACATTTCGCAGTAATTAGCAATTACAATTCTCTTGGCCAATACTGCAATAAATTTGCGTTCGCAAATTAGCCGTTTTTATTTATTTTACTAGACGTAAAGAAAGCATTATCAATTTATTTTCAGACTGAAAAACATACCATGCATATCTACATTTCTTGCTTTGAAATTTGTAATATTTTAATAGCCTATTAGTATCTTAAATGTGTATAAACAACACGAAATATTTATAATGCTATTGGATTTTAATTTTTTTATTATAGGCTATAAACTAATTAATTAAGCAAGATCAATTGAAAGCTTTTTTAACTAGCCTCACAAAGTCAGTGATATAAATAACTTAATCTATCAACTTACTGGCAGTCTAAAATGTACATGACAGATAACATGAAATGTTTTCATAAACTACATATATTTCTAATATGAGGAAGTTGTCTGAAATGTCACTTATGCAAATGCAGATTATGCCTTCTGGCACTATAGTTTATTGCTAAGTTCCACCTGTACTTTTACTATAAAAGGGACACTTCATGTTTAAAATCGGATTATTCTCAATACATTAATCCAACATAACACAACAACTTCTGAAGTATTTTCTCACGCAATCCTGCCATTTTTATTGTTTGTCATTTATATGGATCTAAAAAACTCCCCTTGACATATTTTTCCAACTCATTGAAGAAAATCTCATATCGGTTACGGGCAAATTGAATAGGATTATGGTTTTATTCTCTACAGAAGCCTGGCTTTGTGCCCAAATATGGTGTAATTTGTTCAGCATTACCTCAAGTCTTAAAAACAACACCATTGCCCTGGGAATTCAGAAGACTTACTGCTTCTTCACAGGACAAGAAGTTCTCGCTATGTATTTCACTCTTTAAGATAAGAATATGGTCCCATTGTTGCTACGGTCCATAAAAAGAGATCTTATGAAAGTATAGCCTACACCCATATAGCTTAGACTTCAAAATGTAACTGTGTGGGAAGTCTTTCAAAGTCCTTTTCTTATTTCTTATAGCATAATAGCAGATTGCAGCGAGATTGAGGGGATACTCATGACCTGTTACACAAAGTGCTAAAGAATCAAAGATATAGCAACAATATAAAGGAGGTAATGTAAAGCGTCATACTGAACTTATGCAAGGGTCAACTAAATACACATCTGGTGCAAAAAAAACTACTTCTGTCATTAATCTGATATGATTCACCTGCCATATGTGATAAGGGATTATGCAAATTGTTTGCCATATGCAGTCAGTTTAAAACAGACAGCACACGATTATGAATGAAGATTTCGAAGTGATTATTTATATGTGTATTCTGCAGTTGGGTTGGGTTGTATGCATGTATGGCAATGTGACATTAGCAAATATTTAGTTCATACTTTTTGTCGATTCTTACTATGCAGGTCTTTGTACAAGCTAGGACTATATCAAGATTAAGACATTAATGAAAGGCTCACAGGTTCAGAGGGGATGTTGTAATATATAATGGCAATACAAATTATAATAGCATGGTTACATTTTTACAAAAAAATAAAATAAAATAAAATAATACAAATAAATAAACAAATAAAAGCAACAATTTGAATAAAAAAACAATGATTTCATTGGCAATTAAATTCTTATTAAAATTGTATGCAAGTGTGTGTGTGTGTGTGTGTGTGTGTAAGTCTTTGTGTGATTGATTCATTCAGTCTGTGCAGGTTACCTTCTCCCTGTCTATTTCTGTTTGCCCTAAGGGCCAATCTAAGAAGCCAGCAGAAGCATGATAGAGCACAGAGTTCGATTCTCCAATGATGGATTACAGAGTCAATTTATACAGCAAAAGCTTAATTTGTTTTAACAATCTCTTCTTAGACTGAATGACAAACTTCCATTATCCACTTCACATCAAGTCAAAAACCTTGTGTATAACAAAAAAAGGGTGATGCAAATAACATGGACTTGCATTATTAGTATTGTTTTTACATGTAGTCATCATTATAATCATTCCAAATTGTTATCCCTTCACATACCATGAATTAAAACAAATAATATAACAGACAACATAGGTGTAAAAATAAAAGTGCCATATAAGTGTTTTACTGAATTAACAGGAAAAATGCTAGGTAAGAATGTTGTCGCTATTGACAATTTAACTATGATCAACTGTCCGAAACTCTAGGCAGAATATGGCGTTCTGGCAGATAGCTGTGCTTTGTCTCAGACCTTTGCAGGATTGTGACGAGGGCAGAGGACACGGCCACTGCGGGAACTGAAGAATGCTGAGTGGTGACGTTGACATCAACACCAAATGCATGATGGGAGGAGGAACTTGTGACAAAGTGGGGAAGGTAGGCCTTGATATATGCTTTTGAACCACTGGAGCAACTAACCTGTAATATATTCTTTTACAGGCAAAGGATCATTGGCTCAACTGACAACGAACTGCTTGAAATCAACTATGTACGTATTGTAATTCTACACATACTGTTATGATGTATGATTAAATAATGCAACTGAACCAGAAGTAGCACTTTATTTCAAGAGAATGAAATATATTCTTGATGACAATACTAGAAATGTTTTATTATCAACTGTACAATAATTTCTGCCAAAAGCACAAGTAAATAAACATGGGTCCTGTATGCATATTGTTTGTTATTATTAAATATCTATATATCTATCTATCTATCTATCTATCTATCTATCTATCTATCTATCTATCTATCTATCTATCTATCTATCTATCTATCTATCTATCTATCTATCTATCTATCTATCTATCTATCTATCTATCTATCATGGTTATTTTATGGGCAATTATGTAAAAAGCATGTCTTCAGCTACGAGGGATTTGTCCTCATACCTTTCTTATGAAGTCTACATCATTCCAATTTTAAATATAAAGCTTTTGTGAAAAATGTGGATTTGAAAATAACTAAATGTTGGTTGTAGTACAGCTCTAAATCTTCATTTAATATGGAGCTGTAACTGACATTTTATTACAAAAAGTACCATTAAAGTTTCCATTTCTTTAGCTGTTATGAACAATTCTAGATAGATACTGTTTTCCACATATACTCTTCTGCATTTACTATACTAGTCTGTATTTAATCACTGGCCACTAAACCCAAGTTATTAGGGAATATAAATGTTTTCAAAAGTAATCAAAGAGCCAAAGCAGATAAAAAGAGATGAGAGAGAGAGAGAGAGAGAGAGAGAGAGAGAGAGAGAGAGAGAGAGAGAGCTTCAGAGTGTGTACTTGCTGCCTGTAATTGAAAGCAGCTTGTTTTCTAATGTGGACTACTGAGACGTGGGTAAATGGTTTTAAGATTGCATTCACGCTTGTACCTTACATGCTTCAGAATATATTATGAGAAGTATTTTGAGATATTTTGAGAAGTACCTTTAAATGCAAGGTGGTTAAAACAAATGTTTGGGAAAATTGTATTTAGCCTAATGTCTTGATTAATCTTTATTTAATCTGTTATCAAAGAGTCTTACAGTTTAATTGTTTGACTTTTGGAGTAAGTAACGTGTGCAATGGCCCACCTGAAACAAACCGGCTGAATTGCAAATGCTACTTTCACACTAGATAAGACTTAAAAAACAAACACAAACTGAAATGGTTTGCAAGAATAATGTCATTGACATCACAGATGATCTTGTCACTCGCCTGATCCAGATCATGCAAATAATTTATATAATTAAAAATAATAATTTAACACTGATCAGTAGTCACAGTTTTTAACATAGGGCCATGAAATTGAATTTTGAAATCAACTAACAAATTATGTTATTTACATACACAAAAAAATAATACAATTTATTACAAAATATTTTGAGATAATCCTACAAAAAGGATAATTAATCTATGCTAAATACAAACCTAAAATGTATTGTAAATAATTCAATAAAAAAGAAATGTTTTATATAGATGATGGGAGTACTTTTTAAAAGTAAGTATTTTAATTCAGAATTTCACCTTTAATTCAATGCGTTACTTGCTGTTATTATTAGTGAAATTTACTTGCAATTTCTGAGGGAAATAGTTTCAACACCATTTTTTCCCCAGTGCATTCAACACTCAGTAAATGCAAATCTGTCTGCTTAATCTGAAATACTTTACCAAAATATGCATTCAATATACATGCATTCATATAAATTAAATGCAAGGGAGAAGGGAGACAGCAAACAGAACTAGTGCAAAAAATGAACCAAACCACACACACTGGCAGCGGTAAGGCAGAGAACACTCGGCACAAGATTTAATGAGTGCTGAGTTGTTGTGGTATTTGCAACGCGGCCAAAAAAGCTCAGCTATGTTCAGGAAGCATGTGAAGTGTCTGCAGTGAAAAAACGTTGTCAAACAAGATTTGGGATCAATTACCCAGACAGAGAGTGTAATGTTTATGTGAGCCCCCTGAAAGAAGCGGTGTCCGGGTAAACTTCAGCTGCAGGCCCTGAAGTGCTCATGTAGCTGGCTCTTGAAGTTTTCTCTTAGGACGTTTGTTTTGTCACCTCCATTAAGGGCTGTTTGGTCCTAACAACGTAGTACTACTCTGCTTCCTCTTGCCCTGAAGAAAGAGGTTTAAAATAACATTGATATAGCTGACAAAAATAACACAAGATGTCAATTCTCAGGTTTAATGACAGAAGTATTATTATTAAGATTATTAAGTTCTTAAGTTATTTTAGAGGAACATATTTGCAGCTATTGTGTTAAGTATATCCTTTTCTTAAAACAAAGTTTTTGTGTCTTTAAGGCAAAATAAGGCTAACTTAATGTGATTGTTAATTAATATCTTACAAAGTACAGTTGTAGTTTGGCAGAGGACCAAATTTAACACTTTAGTATCAGTGTTTTTATTCTGTGCAGAGTTTCAACATGACCAAACTTGATCTAATGTCGCTGTAGGGAGGGTGAAGTTTTATGCAACATTCAATAACCTATTAAAAATCAGGTGTTTTCAGATGTCCTTTTAGACATTTTTACCACACAAGTGCTAAATAATATTAACCACAGTCTTTGATCTTGGTTTAAAAGGTCCAGGTTTGTGTGTGCACGCATTTTAAAGCCACAATACATAACATTTAATGAATGGTAAGTAGTACCTAAAGCAAGGTATGGAGAAGTGCAAAAGACATAATATAAATAAATATATCAGTCGGATTTCTGTATCCTCTCAAAACACGGCAAGATGTTCCTTCCTTTTGAATTTTTTAAACATTGAGGCTTCTTTCTAACGGGACACCTTTCAACACATTTTCACCTATTGCACTTTTGAGAAGTCTTCCCAACAGAACTTTAGAAAGAAAAGTCAGAGAGCTGTGGCCTCACTACGAGTCTCTGCCCATATGGTAAGCTGCAAACAAAAGCATCTGCATTCCATTCAGCAAGAGTAAGAGGTGTGAATGTCAGCGAGACAGGGCACTGGGTCAACGCTTACAACATGTCAAGGAAGCACTGCATGGTTCAAATACTACACGGTAGAATGTGTGTGAAAAAGAAACCTGTTTTTCACAGCTTGAAAACAAACTAAGCACAATGCTTTTGTTCTGCTAAAAGTGCTTGACAGAAAGCATTATAACATTTATCCAGTCGTAATGTAATCCAAAGTTTCACAATAGTTACGCCTGTAGCATTTTATTTATAAACGCACAGGAAAATCAAGCATGATTTCCACATGATACAATGTCAGTCCGCACACAGCGATAGTGAGCGGTAAATCTTTACAAGGATAAATGATAGCTCTCCAGGCAACAGTTGAACGTTGTAGCACATAATGTAACATATTTAGCTTTGATTTCAGGAAATGAAATCTATGGTTCACTTCAAAGGGCCTCGCAGTGTGGACTTCCTATACCAAGAGCAACTTTTATGGTTCCATGGGATTCCTATGTCTTCTAAATGTCTCTATATACAATGGGACTGCAGCATATAAAACATTCTTGGATACTACTCAAACAAAAGTGCAGACAGAAATCAGGGGTGCATTTGAACCATGTACAATATGATAAAAATCAATTGTACAGTAGAGCTGCACGATTTAAACAAAATAAAATTAATATGTAATAGCAATTTCTGATAAAAATTGTGATTGGAAAAAAAACATTCTAGGTTTATTGCACTTGTTTGTTGGGCTGCAAAATTTGACCAAAACTAATAACAAAGTCAATATGGCTAAGATGTATTAATAATTATAATTATTAAAAGAAAATACACAAATGACCAAAAACAAAATATAATATTACTAGATTACTATACTGGAATATTTCACTGTAAAAAAAGAGTAAATAAAAATATAATAATATTAATAAATTATAAAAATGTAATTGTAATTAAAAAAGTAATTAACATTTAAAATACTTGTTGTATACCAGATAATAATAGTCTTAATTTTCAAACATTCGAACAACTAACTTTTATTTTAGCATGTGGAGCAGCATTTACTGCAACCGGGTCGCTCTGAGATGTTGCAAACACTGACAGATAATGAGCTGCTCATATGTAAGAAGAACACAGTGCCATGCTTCACTCTAAAAACATGCAGTGCATATATGTATTTAATTAAATGGCAGCCTTTGTGATTAGAAAAGGGCAAAAAGCAATATCATATTTTTTTTATTTAATTTTGATTATTTGTGCAGCCCTATTGTGCAGTATGTAGTATGCAACAGTCATTTAAAACACAGTACAGATTAGCATTTTCACATTAAACGTACTCCCCAAAATTTAGAAAAAATATAAAATATATACAAATTAACAAGTTGCATACTGTGTATACCATATACCCAATGATTCTTGAATCTTAAAGGAATAGTTACCCCCCCCCCCCACACACACACATGAAAAAGTACAAAGCAAACCAATTTTTGTTTTAATTCCATAGTGTGGATTCCATAAAGTCCATATTGTGGAAGTCAGTGGGGACCAGATACTGTTTGTTTACACACATTCTACAAAATATCTTAATAAAATAATAAGAATATAATAAAATAATAAATTAATCAGTTTTCATTTTTGGGTGAACTTATGGTTTAAAACTGTATAACAGCCGAAGTGCACAATTTCTTGCTTATTATACAGGTGCATCTCAATAAATTAGAATGTTGTGGAAAAGTTCATTTATTTCAGTAATTCAACTCAAATTGTGGCACTTGTGTTTTAAATAAATTCAATGCACACAGACTGAAGTAGTTTAAGTCTTTGGTTCTTTTAATTGTGATGATTTTGGCTCACATTTAACAAAAACCCACCAATTCTATCTCAACAAATTAGAATACTTCATAAGACCAATAAAAAAACATTTTTAGTGAATTGTTGGCCTTCTGGAAAGTATGTTAATTTACTGTATATGTACTCAATACTTGGTAGAGGCTCCTTTTGCTTTAATTACTGCCTCAATTCGGCGTGGCATGGAGGTGATCAGTTTGTGGCACTGCTGAGGTGGTATGGAAGCCCAGGTTTCTTTGACAGTGGCCTTCAGCTCATCTGCATTTTTTGGTCTCTTGTTTCTCATTTTCCTCTTGACAATACCCCATAGATTCTCTACGGGGTTCAGGTCTGGTGAGTTTGCTGGCCAGTCAAGCACACCAACACCATGGTCATTTAACCAACTTTTGGTGCTTTTGGCAGTGTGGGCAGGTGCCAAATCCTGCTGGAAAATGAAATCAGCATCTTTAAAAAGCTGGTCAGCAGAAGAAAGCATGAAGTGCTCCAAAATGTCTTGGTAAACGGGTGCAGTGATGTTGGTTTTCAAAAAACACAATGGACCAACACCAGCAGATGACATTGCACCCCAAATCATCACAGACTGTGAAAACTTAACACTGGACTTCAAGCAACTTGGGCTATGAGCTTCTCCACCCTTCCTCCAGACTCTAGGACCTTGGTTTCCAAATGAAATACAAAACTTGCTCTCATCTGAAAAGAAGACTTTGGACCACTGGGCAACAGTCCAGTTCTTCTTCTCCTTAGCCCAGGTAAAACGACTCTGACGTCAACTGTAGCCAAATTCTTTGACACGTCTGTGTGTGGTGGCTCTTGATGCCTTGACCCCAGCCTCAGTCCATTCCTTGTGAAGTTCACCCAAATTCTTGAATCTATTTTGCTTGACAATCCTCATAAGGCTGCGGTTCTCTCAGTTGGTTTTGCATCTTTTTCTTCCACACTTTTTCCTTCCACTCACCTGACCGTTAACATGCTTGGATACAGCACTCTGTGAACAGCCAGCTTCTTTGGCAATGAGTGAAGGGTGTCAATGATTGTCTTCTGGACAACTGTCAGATCAGCAGTCTTCCCCATGATTGTGTAGCCTAGTGAACCAAACTGAGAGAGCATTTTAAAGGCTCAGGAAACCTTTGCAGGTGTTTTGAGTTGATTAGCCGATTGGCATGTCACCATATTCTAATTTGTTGAGAATTGGTGGGTTTTTGTTAAATGTTTTCTTAAACTTGTGTGCATTTTAAGAACAAGTGCATTCTGACTGCATTAATTTATTTAATACACAAGTTTCACAATTTGAGTTGAATTACTGAAATAAATGAACTTTTCCACGACATTCTAATTTATTGAGATGCACCTGTAGTTGTCTCTGCATATTAATTTGGATACAAAGGAAATATTTTAACAATGGGGGATACACACTTTAGCTTGAAATAAAATTAGCCTCTTAATTTTGTTCAGTTTTTATAGGAAAAATCCACTGACTATGAAATGCGCACGAGCAATATGTAATAGATTCAAACAATACAAATAAATATTTTTTGCCTTGGATGAATTTTCTGATCATTTTAAGAAGTTTAATGTTATGATACATTATGAGGCATTACAAAGATGGCAATGGCAAAACGAGTTAATTTCCCTATTTAGAATGTCCTATGTAAAACCAGAGCCATGAGAAGAGCACACGACTGCAGCAATATTAAGTGAGTTTGAGGGAATTTAACCTGCTTTGAACACCAGTAAACAGCCAAAGAGCTGTCACATCAAAGAATCCAACAGATCTAACCCCACAAACAAGGTCCAAGCCTAAGCAGAAGCCTCAAAAAAAGACCTATTGCACTGTCTAGCAACATCCCAAAATACGACGTGACCTTAATCTGCCCGGTGCAGCTAGCGCACTGAATCAGCTGGACCATTACATCAAAGTCACCAAAGCTCATTAGACTGGAATGATCAGTTTAGACATTGCAGTCTGACCCAAAACACTCACTGATCGGCGGCACTCATTACTGCTCTTGGAAGTCACATCAGGTCATGCACCGGCTAAACTCTCCCTCAACATGCCTGATGCTCCTATCTGGATCTGTGGACACCAGGGGAGGCGTGACGAGGGCCAGATTACATACCTTTTGTGTAAATTGTACAGACACAAAAAATTATAATCCCTTATGTAACTTATGTCTGAAGCTTTTCCTGTTTCATTCATTTTTGAGAGCATTGGATAAATGAGTATAGGGTGTCCGCTTGGCCCAGGTCAGTCTAGACTTTTCTTTATGAATGAAACATAAGCAGAGGAAACACTGCTGACATGGGTGCGGCTGTTACGCCATGTTTGAAACACAGGTTTCTCTCCCTTTTTTCTTTCCCATGTCAAGCGTCATGCTACCGAAGTGCTCAGATTCATACCATTCCTATATCCCCGTGTCAGACAATTCCTGAACTTGCCAACCCCCCTAACTACACATAAGCCCTGACTTGAATTACAGGGTTGATACTAATGAAATTTTACTCTACATAATGAACACCTGGGAAGTCAGCAATCTCTCCAAAGGTAAACAGTGAAATGACCTTATTAGCTGGGCGTGTTTGCATTTTACATGAATAAGGTCGGTTTGTTCTATGTCAGCTTCCTCTAATAATGAACTCAGGTGTCAGCGACTAATATAATCTTCTTGTGAAGTACACAAGTTAAATGCAAGCTAGTTTTGCTATTGTATGCATGGCTAACATATTTAATATGATGCAGGAAGACTTACGCTTGTATATCAAAAACTGAAAATTATTATTATTATAATACAGCCTATTTTTCCCCTCTAAGTGAATAAATGTGCTGATTCACACTTCAAAAATGTGATAAAAAAGAGGCTGGTGCTAGCATATCTACAACACTATGTAACTTTGGGCATTGACCTGCAAATGGAAAACATTGTATTGCATTCCAACACAGTGACTCTCTCACATGTAATTACTTCCACATTACATCCCTCTCTCACTCCCTTTTATGAAAGCAGATCCCCTCTGACATCTCCAGGAATACAGCCATGTGTTAGCAATGCACTTATGTTACACTCACATTGCCACAGAATTCCACTTCACTGCACGTCTCTTCAAAACAATTGTGCGCTTTACTGCCCCTTCCTTATGTCTGCAGAATCGATTTGAGACGAAGAAGCTAAAGCTTCCACTGACGATCATTTCTCATCTTTCCTCTGTTTATAGGGGCCTGAAGGGTTCAGCGAAAAGTGAGGTGGCTACATTACAAACTATTAACGATTTAACAACAATTAGACCAAGATTTTTTTCGTAGTAAGTTTGAGGATGGGTTTCATTTAAATAAAACACCTTAACAGAATTGTTAACAGTTAAAGTTAATGGTACATGCAAGTGTATTATTCTGCCGATGGGGGCGGTTATCAATTGTCGATTAAAAATAAACAAAACAGAATATACAGCACGAAAAAGATAGCACAAACACTGTTGTCTGATTCCAGAAACAACGACTTCTATATGAGACTCTTTTTAGTGAATCAATAGCATAGAGCACAACTAGTCTGATTCCCGAATGAATTACGAGATGGCTATTTTTAGTGACTCAAAACCACACAACGCAACTAGTGTAGTCCAATAACTAAAGAAACGACTTTTGTGAGATGGCTTTTTTTAGTAAATCAAAGCATACAGCGCAAACTCTTATTCCTGAACGGACAACTTTAATGAGGACAGTTCATTTAAGTGAATTAAAAGTATATAGCACATTATGCATTTTGTCAGTAGTAATTGATACATATTGATTAATCACATATGTCACCCCATCCCCATTATTTTTCTTTATTAGTATTAGTATTTTCTTTGATAAACTGTGGTTCTGTTTTGCAGATTTTGCAAGGCTTAGTGAAACAAGTATAAGTTACAGATGGCAATTCATTATTTAGGCCAAAGTCAAACCAAATAAGGCTCTCGAACACTTTGGATTGCTCCAAATGCAAACAAGTGGAGACAGGTGTGAAGAGGCATGAACAAAAACAATACCTGATAAAAATCATGTTGCCATATAAAATCAGAGCATAACTTTTAATGTCTCCCTGCCTTGCATGAGAAAGCAGAAGAAATTGAGGTAGGTGAGACTCCTGCTGTGGGCAGGTACAGTGCCAAGACTCCAAGCTCGCTTTACATTATTTCTATGAGGCATATTAAAGTTCTTCATCACTTTGTCATGCTGGCAACTAGTTGCTAAGCTCACTCCTGTACCTTCATCACATATGAGAGCCTGCTTTGTTTCTCGCGTCACCTCGTTTTGCATCGGATCTGCGGTTCTGAGCTCACTGGGGTCTGGGTTTGTGGCGTTATACAAGACAATGCTTTGTGTACACCATAACGCCTCCTCCTGTTCGACTCAAGGTGAAAATAACAGAACAAGCAGTCAGCCCATTATTATAATATCAGTTTACATATCGAGGGCACAAAACAGTGAGGGCTATTTCATCAAGCTAATTGCCTGTGTGTAAGAGGGAGCAAACTTTTCCTCTATCTCTCAGTTATGAAGTCTTTTTTCTTAATCACAAATAGAGCCCTTGTATTCCAGAGGGACGTGCATTCTAATTTACAATTGAACCACAGAGCAAAGCTATCAATCTTTCCCAGACAGTTTTTCGTCTCCCCCATCCTCGTTTTTTTTCTTTTCCACAATATAACTGTGTTGAAAGCATTAATAGATCAAGAAACAGGACGGCATAGCTGAGTTTTTCCACAGAGCCACACTCAGCAATGCAGTGTTTGACAGAGGCAAACCACAAGAGTCAAGGCCTTGGCACTGTTAGCTATGTGCAAAGGCCAAACACTCTTGCCTTCATAAGCTCCTGGCAGCAAAAGCCCTCAAGTGAAGGACCTCTGGAGCTTAAGAGATCATTCTCTGAACTTACATGTCACATAGACTAACATTTTCTCCAGATAGGGCAAGCAGTGGTAGTTAGAACTGTGCATCCGTGTTTAAGTTTCATTTATTCAGCGTTGGCTTGTGCAATGCCAAAAAGGTCACTTGTAGCCTTTCTAAGCCTTGGACTTGACTGGCCCATCTCTCAATCACTAACGCTCATATCAAAGCCTGGGAGAGAGTGAAAAGAGCGATTGGCCTGATCCCACATTCCTCCATGCCAAGTGACACCCACTCAGAGACACACCCTGTCCCTCCCCCTTCCCTGTAATGATGAGTCTTGTCGTTAATGAGTTAATGCAAAAACTCTCAATGTCATCGGCAAAGATAAGAAGGAAGAAAGCCATGCATTGTACGCATAATGACAGACTCCCCGACTGCCCCCAAGATGTCACGGGTCAGCCATGTTAAGAATGTGTGCGCCCAATCATCTACTGATCCTTATCTGGTTGGCCTGCAGCTAACCAAGACATGGGCCCGATCAGGGGCGCTGATGAATGAACAATGGGCCCGTGGATTGTTCTGCCATCCACATGACAGCTTCTATACCAACACATGATGACATAACCAATCAATATATCAATTATCCAACAACTTATTGGGCCAGATGAATGAAAACACACATTATAAAACATATTTTGTGCTAGGCTTGTGGGAACTACATCTAGGGCTTGAAATGAAAAGAGAAAGGAGGAGTGTGACCTTACAGTGAACTGTATGAACTGTTGTTACTTTTGTTACCCGCCATCATCAGGTCACTGTTGCTGTTGGTATTCAGAAGTATGCAGACTGCTGGTGCAGAGGTCATGGCATTCTGAAACTATTGTTATGTGCCTTGCAATAAAATGTAATATAATAAACAAAAATGTACATGCTTTTGAATGCTGCAGCTTTTACAAATGTATTAAGGACTTTTAATGAATATGTTTGTGTTTTAAGAATTTAAGAAAATAAATAAGCATAATTTCAGAAATATGCTATGATCAAGCTTAGAAACATTTTTTATAAATAAAATAAAACCTTGTATTATTTACACAAAATCAATGTGAAAATGACAAAATGTGTATGCAATTCTCACTAATTTCATTGATTCTGTTGATCAGGTTGTATTGTTTCAGATTAAAACACAATAACTAATTACACAAAACTTATTAGATGCATTGATGATACTCACTGGTGTTTGTATTGTTGCTCTCCCTCCAAAATGATGTCACTTCCTGGAACACGATGTCTGTAAAGAGCTGGATTTTGTTAAAGGGATATTACAAAATAATGGATTGAAAACACGGGAGACATGGGTCAAAACATATACCTTTCAAAACTATATTCTAAGAAAACATGTTTTTGATTTATTTAAAAAGTCAAATAAAGCAAGACAAATAAGAAACATCTAGCTGAAATACTTCTGAATAAACTGCCAGTCTTTCTTTTTAGACACAGAATAATAAGTACAACAAACTAGTAGTGACAGTAAAAAAAAAGTAGTGAATATAATATTTAATATTTCATCCAGCATATTAAAACACTTGTGATTGGAGATGCAGTACATGCTTGCATATGACCCAAAATAAATTCAGATGCACTAGCCTACTTTTCAAATGAATGAAATCTAGAAAGATGAGGAGAAAATAGCAAAACTGAAAAGCTAAATAAAAGAAAAGTATTGACAGTTTACATAAGCTATGACACCCAATATAAATGCACTTGTATGATGCCACTACTAAGGGGCGGAGCAATGTGTCACGGGTGAGACAACAATTTCTGTTTATGTGCATCTTAACATAATGACTAGATCGTGAATATTTCACATTTTACCATACGGGGAGTTTGACTAAGTAAATTATATTCTGCTTACGGTGACAAATTATTGAAAAGGTGAAGGGGATGTATTCCAGCTGTCAGTGACATCATAAAACCTGACAAATTGTATTATAACAGTCAGTGAAATCCACACCACCAAGGCGTTCTTTTTCTGCAGTCCCCAGCGCAGTCTTGTCTCAGATTCAGGTCTCTGGCTCAGGCTGCCAGCTTAGACAATAGGGGCCCTGCCAAGTCCACTGGCATTTTGTCTGGTTCAACATTATCTGAAATCAAACGCTCTATTCTGCTCCCACCACTACACATGGAACAATCAGCGCTGATGTGGGAATGCCTGTAATTCACACAATACGTTGACATTTATACCCAGCAGAGAAAAAAAAAGGAATTATAAAAGACTGGAGTCCATTTGTGCATGGCACACAAGACAGAGGGGTGGAGGAGATAATGACACTTTAATACAAGGCTGTTAGTAAAGGTAGTTCTTCATAATGGGAGGTGGAGAGTCATTTACAATGGACACCTGTTTGCCAAGCAACTCAGTGTGTGGACAAATAGAGGACTAGACGAAGTGGGGCTAATAGATTATATGCAAGCTTTTGCACATTTTCAACATGCTATAGATAATTGTAGTGTAATGTATGCGCTTTATGTGTTTGTTGTACAGAGAAAAGCAGATGGATTCTATTGCTTTGCAGCTGTTTACAGAAACTCATCCTGCCAGATGCATACAATGTTTTTTTGTTTTGCCATTTTAACAAAGAAATAGATATAAAAATACTTACATATATACTTCCTGTTAGTGGTAAAACACAATCATCTTTAACGATAAAGCATACTGACACCATCCAAAATAACTGGGGATTGTTGCCTGCTATCCGAGACCTAATTAAGATCACTTCTGTCTTTTATAAATCCTATAACACAAGATTAAGCCCTTTTGACCTCACGGAAGAGATAATGGCATTAGCTAATGTCCTGGCGATACTGTAATGCTATGTGTAGCACATAGCACTGTTTGGTTTAAATACCAATAAAAGTGCATAAACACAGGCATCTTTTGTTAAATTGCAACATTCAGAGATGACATAATGTGCAGTGTCTTGATGATAGTTTACAATTGAACTGATATTGACTGAATACAATTTAATATTTCATTTTCAGAGAAGTTAGAAGTGTGAAACAAAATTTGAAACAAAATGTTGGCATTTTCTCATGCTACCCTAATAAATGACAGTAACATTTGTATAGTGCTAAAATAAAATAAAACACAATTAAAAGAGGCATTTAGTGATAAAAGTCTTGAATAACTAGCACTATTGCTATGCTACTTTATATCTCTGGCTCTGTATTTTGTATGTAAGGGAGTTTCCTGTAGTCTACAGGACACTTCAGGTCAGTGTGTACAGATTGGTCCTTGTCAGTAAGATATGACAGGCTCTTTGTTGGGAGTTTTCCTTGGTTGGCAGTGTGGAGTTGGGTTAATTCAGTTGACCCACGTTTGTTTTCTTTCAGGCTAATGTTCCTAAGAGCTTCAAGCTCCCATCCTGAGATAGCTCTGCAATGCTTTGTGCCTGCAGCCTCAGTGGTGTAAGATTTTACCCCCTTGAAATTGATGGAAACCCAACACTAAAACAAGACAAGCCTATCAAGATTGTAGTGTCTGTCTTGCTTCGCTGACTTTCCAGAAAAGTCTTGGTCTTGTGCCAACCCATGGGAGCATTGTTCTGTTGTGAATGAGGGTGTTACACTTGAATACCAAAGAGAGTGTTTAAGTTTATATCTGTATACTACTTTATAACTTTGTGAAATATGTCTAAAGTAATATAATCCAAATTCCTGAAATGTTGGGACATTTTTTAAATATGAATAAAATGAAAACCAATAGACTTTCAAATCACAAGAGCCAATATTTTATTCACAATAGAACATAACAAATGTTTAAATGGAGAAATTTTACACTTTTATCCACTAAACAAGCTCATTATAAATTTGATGTCAGCTAAAGGTCTCAAAAAAGTTGGTACAAGGCAACAAAGAGCAGAAAAAGCAAGACATTTTGAAAATATTCAGCTGGGACAACATCTAGCAACTAATTAAGTTAATTGACATCAGGTCTGTAACATGATTAACTATAAAAGGGATGTCTTAGAGAGGCAGATTCTGTCAGAAGATGGGCAGAGATATGCATTAATAAAATATATAAGCCATTAAATTAATACAGGTACAACTTTGTGGTATGTGCGGTTCTCAGTTATACATTAATTCAACTTCTGCAAAAGCCTTTGAGCATATATTTAACACACCATTACTTTGTCGTTGTACGCCTGTGACAGCTAAAATACTGCCCCGACAGCCATTCTGGACATTAGCCGTAAGAAAATGAGAAGTTTTCATGGAGCAAGACCATAACATGAAAACACATCAACATGTGAACAGCAGGCGACAAGTCATAAAAGTCAGTGAACTGTCTCACACTTATCACTCAAACGGTTCATATAATCTGTCCTTTTTTTAAACATCCTCTTCAAATGTATGCAAAAACTATAGAGCGCATACTATGACATAAAGACTACTTCAGAAAGTGTGTACGCTTGAATTGATCTTTCGCCAGATCGTAAAAGACCTTTTGGTTTGGAGCAATTTGTTTTGTAGACAAATATAGTTTGTGGCTACCAATGAATGTATGTATATATATATATATATATATATATATCACTATTAAAAAAATTTGAGATCGGTACAATTTGTTTTGAAATAATATATATATTTGTATTTTTTACAGATTAAATTACATATTTCACTGAACAAAATTGACAGTAAAACATTTATAAAATGTTACAAAATATATTAAAATAAATGCTGTTCTTTTGAAATGTCCATTTATCAAAGAATCCTTAAAAGAACATATCACAGTTTTTGAGCACCACAATAACATATTAGAATGATTTCTGAAGGATAAAGTAACACTGAAGGCTAAAGTAATGCCTGCTGAAAATTCAGTTTTGCCATCACATGAATAATTCTGTAATCGGAGGAAAAGGTGGATATGTTTAGATTTCTTTCTTATTTCATAGTTTTGATGACTTTACTCTAATCCTAAAATATTGTTTTCTAAAAATTAAAAAAACTTTTGACTGCTAGTATATGTGATTCCCATAAAACCTATAAATATGTTTAGCTTTTTAGACTGATATGCTAATTTAAATAAGAGATAATAAAAAGCTCATAAATGAAAAAAAGAGCTAAGAGCCCATAGCTATTGCTCTTAATGACCTGTGAGCCCTTCTCTACAACCTCCTCGATATACATCTCATTTGGTAATTTGATTCAAATGAAAATGTGCGCAAGCAGCGGAAGCAGCAACAAGCATCTCACTGCTCCAGATGTGAGGAGTGTTTTATTACCAGAGAAAAAGAAGCTGATAGCTGCAGGTGCTAGGGCTGACATAGCAGGGCTGGCTTTGCTCTGTCTTGGCAGAGAAAGGGTGGGGGTCGGAGGGGGATATCCATTGCCTGTGTTTAATCAGGGCCAGTCGGATGGGATGAGATTCATTGCTCTTTGATGGAGAGCACTGTTATGAAGACGGACAGTCACTTTGCACTCTAAGCGAAACCATCGTTTAGCCTCAAATTCGGAGAGAAAAGGTCTATTTGTTATCCACGGTGGAGTGAGGCAGCCAGGTTTGGCGATGTTGGGTGAGAGCGGCATGAATTGGCCAAACAATTACAACACTCAGGCATATATTTGGGTGCGGGATAGAAGCTAATAATATAAGAGCTTTGCAGCTGAGCGCTATGTGTGTGTGGAAGTGCACAATTTTAGCATTAAAGTGTTAGTTTACCCCCAAATTAATATTCTGATATGATTTAATCACTAAAACCACAAGAAATCTGTTTATCTTCAGAACACAAATTAATATATTTTTAATCAAATCTGAGAGATTTTTGTCTTTCCATTGAAAGTCTGTTCACCCAAAAATCTGACGCTTCAACACGTTTGTAAAGAAATAAAAAAAGAAATCCATAGGAATTGCATGGATTAAACCAAGTCTTCTGAAAAGATATGGTTGCTTTAAATAATGAACAGATTTATTTCACACCTTTATTCACATATAAACATAGATTAGATAACAATGTTTATTTACAGTGTTCAAATTTGGTCAATGATAAACAAGCATGCTTTGACACCGAGAACCAAAGAAGTTCCTTCACACAAGCATGTTTAAACTCCTGCAAGAACCAATGAGGTTTGTTCTTGCACGTCAAACAAGTAGGGTTGAGGTTATTCTGTTTATGTTCACAGAATAATGTTTAAATTTGAATAAAAATTTTAAATCTGTTCATCATATAAAGCAATCATGACTCTTCAGAAGACTTGGTTTAAACCACTTAATTGACATGGATTTGTTTTTTGATCTCTTTATGAATGTTTTGAAGTGTCAGAGTTTTTGGGTGAACATAATTTCAGTGGAAGAACAGAAATCTCTCAGATTTAATTAAAAGTATCTTCATTTGTGTTCTAAAGATTATTACATTTCTTCAGGGTTTGGAACGACATGAGGGTGAGTAAATAATGACAATTTTCATTTTGGGGTAAACTACCACATTTATTATTGTGACTGTAATAAAAGTTCAATTTTATCCATCTTACAATTCAGCTGATTTTATCATTAAATCCAACTGATAATTTAATTTTGTGATATTTCCAACACAGAATTGAACGCCTCTAACCAGTCAACTTCAATAATTCAATATGACAAGCAATAACTGAGGGGGACATTCCGGTCCTATGGTCAGGTGAGACTGCAACCTAATTAGAAAGTGTTTATTTTGGGGTTTACTGGCCCTTTAACTCCAATCTATTGAAATGTCACTCCGGGTGACCCTGCGTCAGGGTGAGAATGTCATTTGTAAACACACAGGGACTATGAGTCTCCAGCTAGGTTATTAGTAATGACAGCTGACAGACAGGACCGAGGGAATACTGCAACTCGGAATTAGCAGCAACTATGTCTCATTTAGGACGGGATTATAGGCTTTTAGAGACATCAGTTTTTCTAATGGTTTCGCTTGGCATGGCCCATAGCGTATTCCACCATCATCTTCATTGCAATTTACTGAGATAACACCATCAACTTATTAATGTACTCTGAGCATCAACTTTTTGGCCTACGCTTGGCGGTACTTAGCTAGCTAACATCATTCTAATCCTGAGGGTTACTCTTCTCTAGTAGGCTATGATGGATTTATTAGGAGACTGCATGACTTACTGCTAAAGAATGGGCCTTGCCACTAAGTCAGGCGGTGTGAGGAAGACAAGTGTATCCGAAGTCCTAATTCTTAACTCAATCATCTGCTAGCGATGTGAATTGCATTATGGATCATTCTGACAAGACAGCCCGCCCCAGTCTCGGACATGAATTTCGACAGGGATTCCAATATGCTAAGCAGGAGTGTGTCAGAGAGGTTAATATACATGAGAAAAAGCTCCTTAAAGTTCCTATCTGTCTTGCCGGCCTGGAAGTCTAGATATTCTAATGACCATTGCTAATAAAAATGCAAAGGAATCAATTAGTTTAATTAAATCTGGCAACACACACTGACTTCTAATGTTTAAGGTCATCAAGTATTCTCAATCAGAGACATGAACGTATGCATACACAATGTGGGCTCATGGTTGTACTCAGTATGGCAATGTTGTACTGATACAGATCTTGTTTCAACTTTAAAGCTAATGTGTATATTAATGTCCTCTAATGAAACAACAAAAAAATAGGTGCAGTTGTCACTCTCTAATATGGTATTTTTTGAACTAACTGTATAATTTGTGTACCTGCACAAGTGTGCTATCATAGCCACAATCAACTGCAATGTTATATCTAACCTTGTAAAAAATTACAGAAAGAAAGAAATGTAAACATACGACTTATCATAACAATAATAATTAGTACTACTTATAACCTTTATGTTTCAAGTTCTCTATTTTGTATTGCAAAATTATAATATTACTATGCTTTACAATAATACCAATATTATCCATAACCTGACAAATGAATGTAATGAAACAAAGAAAGAACATTTAAAAATGTATGTATTTTTCTACATTTTACATTTCACTGTAGAAAGAGATTCAGATAATAGGGAAAAAAAAATTAAAATAAAAAGGTTGCTGCTGCATTTTTTTTGTGGAAGCTTTACCAAATAAATAAATAAAATATATATATATATATAAGATTAATACAGTTATTTTGAATTGTAGTAATATTTCACATACTATTACTGTTTTTATTGAATTTTCCATCAAATAAATGCAGCCTTTGTGAACATAAGTGACTTTAAAAAAAAATATACAACATTGTAATTATTCCAAACGTTTGATATATAACATATCTATCTATCTATCTATCTATCTATCTATCTATCTATCTATCTATCTATCTATCTATCTATCTATCTATCTATCTATCTATCTATCTATCTATCTATCTATCTATCTATCTATCTATCTGTATTAAATATGCATTATCAATGTCCTATTTTGTTATTTTAACAACACAAGATATCAACGTGTTTTTCACTGTGTTTTTTCAGAAATGATGTTGCATGCAATTAGAAAACAGCCTCCTATAACATAAATCCTATATGAGAAGTTTAAAGAAAATCTATTTTAGATTACTTACAGACAGCAAAAAAAAAAAAAAAAAAGAAAAAGATATGTGTCATGGTGCGTCCTCAAGAGAGTCCTCCAGAAATATTTTGAGGAATAGAATATGAAGCGATCCTCCTGGGACTGATAAGACTTTACGGCTGGTCGGGTATTTTGCCCAAACTGACATTTTCTCCTGGCCTTTCAGCCTTGTTCCCGACAGCCTTGATGGGACCACTTTCATGTTTTGTTTTCAAATTCCTTTTTTTGTTGCTAACTAACACAGCTTGACAGGACAGCGGTGAACTTATCTCAAGGAGCGTGGTTTCACAGCACATGTGCCTTTTCAGCCACATGTAGCACTTAGCACGCTCTTTCCCCCTCTGCTTCTGGTTCTTCTTTCTACCCTGTGGCAGCTATCAGGTCTGTGTTGTGTTTAATAGTATCTCAAGCTTTGGACCACTGATACCAGCCCGAGCGGTCAGAGTGTTAGCACTCCTCCAATATCTATTACAATTAGTTTATGATTAAGGGGCCCGACTTGGCCGTTTGAAGCCTTTAATGTTGTGTCAACTGGCTGATGATGGAGAGAGAAGCATGGACGCCTCCCAGAAACAAAGAGGCTGGTAAAAGGCTCCAAGTGAACCATTTTATCTTTCTAATGGAAACCAGATGACCCTTTCCTTCTCTACATTTTTTAAGCAACCATTTTTTTCCGGGGTGAGATAGACAGCTCTCCCACTCCTAGTTATTTATGCAAGGGTTTCTGGCATTTATATTTCCTTACTCCTTTCAAAGTATGTTTGTAGTACCATTTTAAGGGAGCTTCTATTGCAATATGCAGCTTGAGGGATAGTGACCAGTGAAATCCTCTCATTTCTTAATTAACACGACCGGAGTTGCTAAGGTTACCTCTGACCTTTGGAATTAACACAGCGATAGATACCAAATAGCAGAGATTTACTTAAAGCACTCTTGAGAAAACCCGGCTTTAACAGAAAACGTGGTGACAGTACATTATAGGAGACCAATTAAAAGCAATAAATGACCTCCAGAAAGGAGTGGGAGTAGACAAACAATTAAATTCCACCCATTTATAGAAACATTAACAACATTTTGAATTAAGCTCTTCAGTATTTAGCAGTACAGTGGAGTAGTGCACTTTTTGCGATATTAAAAGCTCTAGTTTAAATGGCGAAGTGTTATTAGCTGTTACTTTGATTATGTCTGGAATTTCTGCATGTTCACAACTCACACCCACATCTCAAAATAATTGATGGAAAAAGGTCAGTGGCTTTTTAGGGTGGTGTGTTTAAAGGGAGGATTCAAGTGCAAAACATCTCTGTTACACAAGGAAAGAGCTCAACATTTTTTAACAATTCATGTATTTAAATAAAAACATTCTCATGATGCTTATGATTACCCTACGGACACTTTTTAAGACCACCAAGGACAAAAATGTTGGCGTTAAAGAAAAGGAATTGCCTGTGTCCTGTCACTGAGTGGATAGCCTTGAAATAGCTTTGAATATCCGCTTTCATTAAGTTGAAGATTTTGTTCATTAAGATAACACTATGCACTGGAAATGTTTGATCAGCTCATACAATTTGACGAATGCACCAAACCGAGATAACAATTTATTTAAAAGCTATAAAGTTAATATTTGTTTTCTTCAAGAACATGATTTCATGTGTCCTGTCACTGAGTGGATGTGTGAAATAGCTTTGAATATCCGCTTTCATTAAGTTGAAGATTTTGTTCATTAAGATAACACTATGCACTGGAAATGTTTGATCAGCTCATACAATTTGACGAATGCACCAAACCGAGATAACAATTTATTTAAAAACTATAAAGTTAATATTTGTTTTCTTCAAGAACATGATTTCAAGATTTATTCAAAATAGAGGGGTTCAAAAAGTCTAATTCCTAATTACGTTTTATGAATATCCATGACGATACTGAGTGTGTGTGTGTGTGTGTGTGTGTGTGTGTGTGTGTGTGTGTGTGTGTGTGTGTGTTTTTTCCGAAATTACACTGTTTGAGATTTCGGTGAATAGCCTGAATCATGAGAAAGCTTATAATTACAGTTTTTGGGCGGAGGAAGATACAAGTACTTGAACCAAAAGCGATCATCTTGTTCTGTTTTGTTTTGTGAAAGTTTTGCACACATTAAAACACACACACACACACACACACACACACACACACACACACACACACACACACACACACACACACACAGAGAGGAGAAAACTCTGGCATGCAGGCAGGCTGATAAGTTGCAGCTTGTGCAGTTTCGCTCAGTTTACTTTATCCCTGGGCTGGAAATGACCTTGTGAACTTGAGCGTTTTTCCCTTTTCTTTCGTTCTTTCTCTATCTACCACCCCACCACCTCCTTCTCTCTCTCTATCTCTCTCTAACCTGCTGTACAGTCAACAAGCCACCCACAATACAGTACCAGCATGAATGTGCTAATGGCTGTTGACAAGTGTGTTTTTTACCGCTCTCACAGGTGTGTGAGTGTGTCTCAATGCTCTGATACATCACAGCTCAAAGGCTGTTGTCCTAAAACGATTACTATTTGTTTCTTTAGCAGCAACGCAGACCTGTATTCACCCAGCATGCTTTTGTGCACACATGGCCTGTAACCCAGCAAGCTGTGGTTTAATCATTGCCGTGACCTGCTTATCTGTTCGTCAAGCAGGTAACCATTAATAGGTGTTTACTTTCCGATGACCCCTGCAAATGTGAGCAGGCCCTTTGCCCCATGAATGTCAACAAAGGCCTGATTTCTTTCTCACTTTTTTCTTTCTTTCTTTTACTTCATGACCCAGCTGTGGTCTTGAACTAGCAGGACTTCTTCATTTCAGTGAGAAGTCCAAACAGCATAAAATGTATTTTTGAATTCAAGCTGAGGGTCAACAGCTGAATAGGAAAGAATGCTACACAAATGCAAACACCATGAGTGAAAGATTATAATTGATGGCTTCACACAGGAAAGAAAAAAACACAATCTCTTTAAAATCACGGTTGTCAATTGTAGACAACATTCCTGCATGCAGCTCAAAGAGTAGATACAAGCAATGCCAAGGTCATGGTTTGATTTACACACAATGTATTAACTGTTCAAATGTAAAGCTTGAATGCAATGTAAGAGACTTTTGATAAAAGCACTTGCCAAATGCATAAATATAAATGTAAACTTTCAGGCATCATTGATTTTTCTTCTAAGAAAAAGACCTTATAATCTCAAAGTACACTCTCACAGATCTCAAGATGTCAGATTGAGACGTCAATAAGAACATTTGATATGAAAATAAATTCACTTCACATTCACTTCATACTTCACAAGGCCAAAAGTATCTAAGCAATACTATCTATATAATTTGTATAGCTCTATACTCTTACAATTTGTATAGCTTCTCAGGAGTTGTTGCAAATTCCTTTTCGTTTACACTACCCTTGAAAAAGTTTGGGGTTATTGAGACAAATTATACAGCAAAAACAGCAGTGGTATTGTGAAATATTATTACAATAAAACAAAAACAAAAACAAAAAAATATATATAAACAGCATACTATCACTTTAGTGTATAAAATTATTTAAAAAAGTATAAAAGTATTAATTCATCATAAAAACGGACCCCAAACTTAAGAAATGTAATGTAACTATTATTTATATTTTAATTATTTAATATAATATATTGTATCAATAAATCTGAAACATGTTAAAAAAAATTATTATGTTTTAAAACCCTTTTTTATATTAGAATGCATTTATTTTTCTTTAGGAAAAAACAAACATCTGAAACAACTTGATCAAAAATACCAGGGCTATAAATAAAATGCATTCTTCAAAAAATTGTCTTAATGTAACATTTGAGTTTCATTTATCGAACTGACCAATCTTGTAAAAGCACCACCCCAGCCTTCAAAACCCAACCTTGCAGATGTCCAGATGTGTCTCCCTCCCTCTCTTTAGCTGCTGCCCAAATGATAACTCGCCCTTTGTCTCTCTCACTGAGCTGGGTAATATATAGCTGTGAGGCGTCCTGACATAGTTATATTTGCTGGTGTCCTAGAAAAGACAAGGAGACTCAATTACAATGGCAGCAGAGCGAGTGCCTTTACGAATGTCAACTCTTCGCCCAGACGCAGCGTGATGAATCACACCTGACCTCACACCAGGCGTCCATTTCTCAGTAGCCTGCGCACAAGTGTGGACTAGTAAATGAGAAATCAGGGTGGGGTAGTGCGAGGTGTTGGGGGCTCGGTTTTCGAGAAGCGCGCGAGCGTGTGTGTGTTTGCGTGCGGGGCCAGAGGCCAGGAAGATGAGACAAACAGTGGAGAGCCCGCAGACGTCCTTGCTTGCACTGCCTGTTGAGAGAGGAGCAGCGTAGACGCTGTGGAATTGTAAGCAGTTGTTTAAAGCTTTTAGACGGGGGTTTTGGGACCGTTCCGTTGGGAGGCTTGACGGCCCTGCTGCAGCTCGTGTGATGCTCTCCTGCAGCTCTGTCAGGAGGAGAACTAACCTGCATCTCTGTTTGTCCACACACACATGTACACACACACACACAGTGTTGCCTGCCTGCCAGCAGCCTCCTCTTACTCCAGGCAGAGAGTAATCCTTGTTGACAGAGAGCGAGTGTGGTTATTAGGTCACTTGTGTTTTCATGCTGTACTGTAAAGCACTTAGCAGGCTGTAGTGGCAGCGGCTCACAGACTCACACCAGCGCTGTGGCAGTTCAGAGCCACTCTCCTCCGGGAGAAGGGACCTCTTATCCCGCCACTGCACCGTCTGACCCTGGCAGGACGGCGGGTGAGGAGTGGTGGGTGGCGGGGTCAGAGACGGCTGTAACGCTGCCCTGGGCCAATCCGAGGGCAGGCAGGGTAGTCCCTGGCCTCCTGGGAGGGAGGAAGGGTGGAATGAGCAACAGGCAGACACAAGGGCAAAGGCAGATGTGTGCAAGGATAGATGAGGAGATAAATCACAGGCTGTCAGAGCCCAAGGCATTTACATTCCTGAAACGGAGCTTGCACTGGCGGTTGGGGTACAGAGACCTCTGCATGCATAGAGTCCAGCGCAACATCAGATGTAGATGCGATTCACACGCAGCTGCAGAGGAGTTAGGTCATTTGTTCATTATGTAAGATCTGACCTTAATTACACTGAAAAGGGTGCTTTTAAATGTTAAAGGAGTTCCTAAATAAAGCAATTTAATAAATGATACATCTGATGGAGCACAAGAATGATTTATTGCACAGAAATGGGCCAAATTTTCTAGAGCTTTTCAGGGAATTACAATGGGTAGCAAAAGGGATGAAATTTACTAGATTTATCTTGCACTTTCAAAAACAGCACACACTTTAAACCGATTGTCAAAGTTCAGAGGACACACACAATATTGGAAGTGAGGATGGATTGGGTCATGTGATTATAGTTTATAGTTGGCAGGCGGTCTGTGATGTATCGTACCTGTGTCCTGAACTTATTCAATGTCATATGGAAGGACAGGACACCCTTATGGGATGTGAGTGGTCTCATCGGGTTGTTTCGTTGATGCTTTGACTTCATGAAGAAGAAGAACTGTGAAACTAAGAAACAAACAAGACTAAACAGTCTGAGTCAAAGCCTATCTATTGATAGAAGCATTGCAAATGTGGAAAATGTGTTGTTGTGCACAGTAGGACATACTGTGCACAACACTGTTTTATTACAATACCCACAAATGTAATGTACAAAACACATGATTTATGATTTATTACAAAAAGATATGAAATATTTATCGAGATACAAACATGTTTAAACAGGTACAAATTACTCATTGAAATAGTAAAAGAGCAGAATGTGTAACAAAGAGCAAATCATGATGCATTTGTATTTCAGGATACATATTCTGTACAGTTTAACATTATATAAACATAACTATACATATGCATAATAAATATACACAGCACACAAACATATATTATGTAAACAAAAACCATTAATCGCGATTAATCGTTTGACAGCGCACACACACACACACACACACACACACACACACACACACACACACACACACACACACACACACACACACACACACACACACACACACGTATAAGATATTAATAAAGTAGTTTTTTTTTGTCTTTAATATGAGAGTTTTCTCCGGTAATGCACTAGCCTATTTTTCCACTAGGTTTGAAGTTAAAAACAAGTGGGGAAAAAATCAGCAAAGTAAAACGAAATACACAATCTCTGACAACAAGTCTTAATATCTTATGCATTATGCATCATTTTTTTGTAAAGTATTTTTATATATTTTAACTGAAAACAAGTTATACAAGTCATTCTCATTAGTCCTGTATCACAATATTGAAACATCATGACTTAAAAAAAGCATATTTAGCTAAATGCATACTAAATACATAATGGGCTAAAACATAATTTAGCAGTATTCAGCTATTTAGATGCTAGAGTCCTTTCTTCCTTTCATGGCGCATGGAAAAGTAAAGGCTCTGACCATGCTTCTACTAACAGTGTGCAAATCATAGTTGGTATCCAAAGTGTCAGTAAAACAGTTAAGCAACATCAAATGATGACATTGGCTTTGCAGACCTCTTTCCATGATGTCAAGAGCATAGTGAAGCTTAAAGGGGATTATAGGTCTAATTCTATCGTTAAGGCTCCCAACTAAATTGACTTGGCTGAGTGCATATGGTGGACCAAAGCAAACTTTATTTTTTTATCGGTTGATGGGCGCAATGGTTGGGCCACAGAGGGGTGCAGAGGATAAAGTCAGAGAGAGAAAGAGAGAGGAGAAATCAAGACTAAGAAAACTCATGGCAGGAGGTTTGCTGGAGGGTGGATGGTGGGAACTGTCATCAGGAAACCCTTGTCAGCCCGGAATGAGGAGTGTTGAGTAACTAATGAGAATGTTTTACACAAGAAATGTATCAAGGTTGAGGAGACACATCTGGGTATGCAACTCACACAAAGAGTCATCCAGCTCAAAATACTTTTTTATTACTCTAAGTGCAATCCTCCCATCTGAAACCCAGCCAGAAAGCGAGAGGGAGCAAAAAAGAGACAGAGGACAGAGGGAAACAGCTGGGTTTCCTAAGCAGAATTGCTGGTAAAGCTGAAGGGAGAGAGGCATTACTTTCTATGGAGAATATGGAGGAGGAATATAAACCCCAAGATAAGTTGCTGGGAAGAAAGCCATGAAACAAGTGAGTTAAAAAAGAGGGAAACCAAGAAGGACAATATCAAGATCAGGGCCAAGGAGAAGAGATTATGAAGAACTAATAATGAAACATCGCAAGAGTGAGAAAGGAGGGGGAGTGTTGACGGCGGTTTAGGAAAACAAGCGAGAAAGAGATAGTGGCCAAAATCAGCGGAAATGTAATGCGAGAGAGGCAGGAAAAGGGATGCATGGCTCTGATTTATGAAATGAGATGAACTGAAACGGGATGGAGGCAAATTCCAGGAAGACGTCTGAAAGCCAGAAAATGAAGTCACCTGTGCAAATACAACTCATATTTACTCATTGTGGAATAATCTTATGACAGTTCCCCATTTTATCTGTCTTGGTCAGGGCTCTCAGGAAGAGGCCTGGGTCCAGGAAAACAAACACAACTGCTAAAGCAAAACGATCATGTGCGCTTGGCTCTCAGAATGTGAGTTGAGCTGCAACCGCTACCCCAATAAGCCATGAACAAATGGACTATGAGCTACCGAAAAATACTAACATAATTTAAGACTGTAGACTCATTCAGAATGTTCCTTTAGAATCATGAAGCGAGACTTTTTCTTCCAGCGCTTGTCAAAAGAATTGAAATACGCCAACCACAAACAGGATCAGCAGCAATAACAAAACTAACCCATGCAAACTTCAACATGGGATGTGAACACATGTTCCCAACTAGTCTGCCAATTACTCTACCTCAGATTTACTGTTGTTCTCAATTAAAGAGCAGTTTGGCAACAAACAATTACATGTGTTGTGATGTTGCGGTTGAGCCAAGTTAATGTTTCATATTAGAGCTCCCGCAACAACTCACCAGGCCAGAACCCATGCTGTTTAGTGCATACTTCACGCAACGGGGTGCTTATAAGTCATTATGCACGCCAAAGTTCTACTGGGCCATAATGAGCGAAACAAAAAAAACTCCTGCACAAAAGCGCGCTACGCGAACAGACGACAATCGCAGGAGTTCCTTCCAAATATTCCAACTCATAAACATTTCAAAAAGTATTAGAGGGTGCACAGGATTTACAAATCCAGGGATTTTCATCAACTACTGCCTTAGGACATGATTGGGTGTTTTTTTAATGGATTTGATTCAAATAATGGCTATATATTCTCAATGGACGTTTATAGTGAATACAGAGCTCCTTGTTTTGAATGTTCAGAACAGACTCCGATCGACGTGTTTGAAAAGACGATGAACACTAAAGTGGTTCATCTGTCTAACAAATTAGTTTTATGGTCACGCGCATGTCAGCCACCGATTCTCTGCATTTCAGGATAGTAATTTAGGGCGGCTGCATATTTCGAGCACTTCAGTCGGAAGTCACATATTTGTAATTTAATGTTTGAGCTCTCTTTTAAGCCAGTTAATGTGTGCAATCCGATATAGTGTTTGCAAACCGTTTACTTGTGACCTGTGCTCTCCCTTACCTTAAGCCATTCAAGAGAGCCAGCAAAAGCAGAGTGCCTTTTAAGGCCCTGAGTATTGCCAGAGTCCTCCTTATATTACTGATGATATCTTTACTGAGGGCTTCGCTGACAAGAGCCCAGGGATCAGAACTGCCCATAAAGCAGATGGGAAATTACATCTCATCCTAGGCCCTGCGCTCAAATGGCCTGTCTGTTGATGCAGCGGGCTTGTGGTGACTTTAAACAGGGACTTACCCTCCGACCCCAAACCCCCCCAACCTTATACGATTGCGGTGAGGAAGCTACTGGAGGTAATCAAAGCGGGTCGAGAACAACTGGACAACTGCACTGACTGGAGATCAGTCTCAATCCTGGGAGTCTAATGGCTGGAAGGAGATATCTAAGACTGTGTCCACACACTAGGCCTGAAAAACCTTTATAACGTCAAGCCTGTCATTGATAGAGTGAGATCTAGACTATCGTATTTGCGGAAGTGTGCCTCAACAACAATCTTTACAGCCGGAGACATGAAATGCTACCATAATTGCGAAATAATGCTTTTTGTGCTGTTCCAATATTTCATCCATTGAGGACTTAGTTTGACTAAATATCAGCCGGGGTTGGAACGAGTGTGTGAGAGAAAATTCATTGTGCCGTAATCCCTTAAGCCCTTCAGGGATGGCCTCTGACCAGGGCATATGAGATCCACTACCCAGCGCTAATCTGTTCCCAACACTGATGAACCCAGAAAGTGGCTCTTGCGGTTAACAAACTGTCCACGGATGGATTATCCAGTTTGCAGCAATGCAAAGTTCAGAACACAGCAGCTGTAATCCCAGTGTCTCGATGACACACGTGCTGAGGCCTTGCACTCAATAAGCGCAAGCTTGGCCCAAAGAATTGTGTTTATCCATTCATCCATGCTCCTTCCTCCCCCTCTCCGTGACACAAGCACTGATCACTTTATCCCTCTGTTTTAATGGCAGAGAGACAGAGCTAGCACGCTTCCGCCACGCACGGCACAAATCCCTACTGACCTGGCTTACCACTGGCTGACCAATATCTAAAACACTATTTGCAAGAAAAAAGAGAACATTTTAAATTCCAAACAGTATCAGTGCTGGTGAGCATTACATAATCAAAGTATGGTTTAAGCTACGTAAGTCATGCTTTACTTGTGAATTTACTAGTAGTATTTTTTCAAATAGGTAACATTATTATTTAATTGATTTGCTGACAACTTCTCCTCCCTTCCTCTTGCTGGGAGAAAAGGTGGTGTATTTAAAGTGGCCATGCAGTGTAGGGGGTGTTGCAATATGTGTGAAGCATGATGGGTACTGTAGTTTAAGAGTGTGTAATTTGGTCCCACTTTATATTAGGCGGCCTACAATGTACTTACATTTACATTAATCAGTTGGTACAATGCACTTAATGTGTGCATGTTTTTACATTGTACTTATATTTAAAAGAATACCTGCATGTAATTACATATGTAATACATTTCTGTAATTACATTTATAATATTTCCCTTGAAACTTAACCCACCATTAAACCTACCCATACCACCAAACCTGTCCCTAACATACCCGTATCCCACCTCAATAGCAGCAAAAGTGTTTTTTAATAAAATATAAACACAATAAATATGTTCTACTTATTTTTAATATAAGTACATAGGCCACCTAATATAAAGTAGGACCTGTAATTTTTATCAGTAACCATTACAGGCCAAGTGTCCACCAAATGTTACCCACCTGTCATTACAGCATATCATTGCACTCACATATCATTGTGGAACACAAAACGAAAGAAGTCATAGAGGTTTAGAATGACATGAGGGTGAGTAAATGATGACATTAGTTAGCTGAGGGAGAGAAGAATTAATGCAAAATTGTACCCATAAAAAGAGTACAATATATAATTTCCATAAGTTCTTACTTTTTTCAACTCAAAAGAGTTTAATTGCAAAAATAGATAGCTCCGATAAAACACAATAAAGAGATAACAGATAAATCATGTTTTTATTATGTTATCATGTTTTTATTGTGTTTTATTGTGTTGGTCAGCTTTTTAAAAATATTTGTTTAACCCAGTCAAAATAACTCAACCTCAGAGTTATCTGTTGTTGCAAATGAAATATTCATATATATATATACACACACACATATATATATATATATATATAACTATTTAATTTTAACACATTTTCTACAGTTTCCTTTATTTTAGTTTAAGAGAAGAAGAAGAAGAAGAAGAAGAAGAAGAGAAGAAGAAGAAGAAATGGGTAACACTTCAGAATAGGGAACACATATTCATTATTAACACTTTTCCCTCAATAAACTCCTAATTTGCTGCTTATTAATAGTTAGTAATGTAGTTGTTAAGTTTAGGTATGGGGTATGTTTAAAGGATTTAAGATGTGGTCATGCATAATAAGGCATTAATATGTGGTTTATAAATACTAATAAATATCCAACATGCTAGTAATATGCATGCTAATAAACAACTACAAGATAATAGCAAGAATAGGGCCTTAAAATAAAGTTTTAGTGAAAAAAGAGACGTTTTTACAGTTTAACATTCTCCAGCGGTGATACTAGGAATAATAAAAAAAACATGCACACTAATGTCATATCATAATCCAAATTAAACTACTGCTATTCTTATATTCAAAGACTCAGGTCAGCGCCACTATTGACAGAGCAATGTGGCATGAACTTTAGCCTATGATGACTGTGCAGCGTGTACAGAGATGCCTGGAAATATGATAAGGTGAAGGCCATAGGAGAATGACTTGTTTGCGATGTTAATTTCCAGAAAGAAACCTGTGTGAGATAAGACAGAGATAAATTAACCTTTGGCCTACAACATTCAGCACAGTTTGAAGACACTCAAAAATGCATTTTCATTCAGTAAATGAATAAATGATCTGGGCTGCGTTTCCCAAAAGTATCGTAAACCTAGACACCAATGGTTTCTATGATGCATTTATCCTTACAATGCTTTTGGGAAATGCAGCCCTGTACAGGCAGTGTAGATATATGCTGTGTCTATTTACGAGACATTTGAAGAACAAGCCCGCTCTTCAAGTTATACAAAAACCAACCTTGAGAGGCAGACGCTTATCCCATTGTAAATGGACACATAATCCAGCAACTCAAATCTCTTTCCTTCTTTGCTGAATGTGTTATGAACCAATATTACATTCATCGACTAAGAAATGCAAGTAATTATGAGAGCGGTCCCTGCCATCCAGCCAAATGGATGGGCAAACGGGGGAGGTTCAGGGACTGTTCAATAGCTTTCATTAGAGGAGGGAAAGGCCTTCAAACAGCAAGGTTGTTTTTTAAAGGCTATGGGTGCTCATCTCCTCTTTTCACCCCACATTTAAAATAAATAAATAATCCACATCAGCTGTCCCATCATTTCAAGAATGGTGACCTGACACCTTGAAACCTTGAAAGCCCTGAAGGGTCCAGATTCTATTCATTTAATTATTTTAAATTCACCACAAATCTCTCTCTCTCTCTCTCTCTCTCTCTCTCTCTCTCTCTCTCTCTCTCTCTCTCTCTCAACGATCACCAGTGTCAAGTTTCAAATCATAATTCCACCTCAAGCTTTATCCCATCAAAGCCATTTATTTAGCGATCCATTCAATTTTTGCTCCTTTGTGAAGGCAGAATTCCCAAATAGTAAATAATTATATAGACAGTGAAAGCAGTACTGTAAGTCTCCTAGTAAACCGGTAATAGCTACCTTTGTTGGTGGCCTCATCATTTTCTTTCTTTTCTGCATTATACTGTACCTCTTTAAGATGTGTGAGTCACTCCAGATACACTGAGTCCATTCATCTTTGGGCACTGGTCAGATCCAGCGTTTGTGTCACTCAGTTTTTGAATGCTGTGACCAAATTTATTTTAGCCATAACTGTACGACACTATAAAATTCAACGGGTCTTGTTTATAAAGTGGAAACTAGTATCACCAGTAATCACATTTTAACTGGCATTCATATAAAGTTAAAAGATAATGAGTTTACTTACCTTTTATGACTGCAATTTCCAAAAGTACTGTGTGGGGTAAGTTGTCACAGCAAAATTCAAACAGCAAAACCATTCTGAACCACATGAAATAAACGGTAATATGCAAAAGTAATTGTTATAGTTAACAAAAAGTAATGTCGAAAGAACATTAACAATAAAACATTTCATTTTAAAATTATTATTAGAAAAAAAGAACAAAAGAAAGAAAGAGACTTACACCTGTGGCAGATATCACATCATATCAATAGTGACCAATATAATCGCTTTTCAAAAGTAATCATGGAGAATTACACCAGAATGCCATAACGTTTGTTATCTCAAACATAGATTTTGAGGTAACAAGATTTGCTCCTCAACGTTCCCCAATTAATGTTTTTCAGACAATCCGGGGCATCTAGTGTAGGCTCTTGTTTTTGATAAACATATTTGTTCTAACAGATACTTGACACCCACACTGCATTGCAATGTACATGGTTGCACACACAGCTGATAGTTAGATTTAGCTTGACAATAGCCTAAGACATGACCCCAACACAAGCACTGAATTCAATTGAAATATTTAATATTAATATATGTGAGGATGAGAATCATTTTGGCCAGAATCATGTGACTTCATGTCACTGATTTCAATATTAACATGTGATATATAAATACAAAATACGCAGTCAGTGTTACTCCCTTGCATGTCAGTTCAGCCAAAGTCACATTAACACACATATTCTCACACACACTCACACAGTCAATTTACACAGGTTGGCTAGGAACCAGACTTTGCAAAGAGAAAAATCTCCCGGCTCACAGGCCTGATAGAGACCATTGAGAAGGGGACCCCACACAAAGACCAATAGCGATGGGAATCAGCTGAAAATATGTGACATAATCACATTAGTGTCTTAAAGGACACAAAGCGCTTAGTCAACTTCCCTTGATCAAGGCACATCTGGAGAAGCGGGGGACTGGAGCGGTGGTCCTGGGTTTCCCCAGCTAAAATTAAAACAAGCTGTAATGCCATGCTGCTGGGCCGCAATGGACCAAGAACCATGACACAATAATGGATTGCTCCGGCAGTGCTGTGGTAAATGCAATGCTTGTGAAAAAGGAAGAAGACAAAAAAAGGAGTGAGAAAACAGTGGATGGATTTTAAAAAAGGCTTTGAGAATAACGCCCACAGCTTTCCCAGAGAGAGTGAACTCTGACCCAGAGAGGGATGATGGAAATTTGCTGAACGTGTCCGAAAAAAACAGACAATGTACTTTCAGGAAGTGAAGCATTGTATACGGTATTAATGAGTGGGAAATAGCATCTGAATAATTGCTAAATATTATCCTCATGTAGGAGTTCCAAATGTTAATATATTTGAAAGTATACTTAGGATACTTGAAAATGTAAGTCCATACAATAAACACACATCAATGGGGTCCAAAACAGTTTTTCATTGGATGAAAAGTTATGGCTGGCATTGGTGTGATTAAAAAAATAATAATAATATAAAAAAGTTGTTCCGAAGGAGCTCAGTTTTGAACAACACGAGGGTTGGTATTTGGATTTTTGGGTGAACTATTCCTATAATTACATATGATAAAATAATCAGAGAGTCAAAACAAACAAACAAAATACCACAAAACTTAAGAAACATTTGGAAAGGGTACAATCATTTTGACTACACTCAGTAGCAAACTACACTTACTGTTAATAAAACCGCTTGGTAATATTTTCCAGAGGCCCTTCCGAACATATTGTAGCTCAGTTTTTTTCACTTCACCCTGTCTAAGGAAAAAAGGCAGTCCTTTGTTTTAGCTTCACAGCAACTGTGAGAAAGAGGACCTGCTCTTCGTATAAACAGCCACCTCAACATGCTCCAGCACAGCACTAGGAGCTAATTACAAACACTGCTTGTGCTAAAAACCCTCTTGTAGACAGCAAACGAAAAGAAAAAGCTGGGGGAGTGAGAGGGTGAGAGAGAAAAGTGACAGAAAGTGAAAGGGGCCTAGTCAAGGAAGAAGGGAGAAGGGGGTTTTGGGGGGGGGGTGAAGAGGCTAATGAATCTATAGGAAACACCACTCCTCTGACACGTGAAACGTCCCTATTCACCACCCAATGGGACTTAAAGAATGTTCAGTCTTTTGTCTCTTCTCTAATTCCTCAAGAAGAGATGGGATGTGAAAGGTGTGTGTGTGTGTGTGTGTGTGTGTGTGTGTGTGTGTGTGTCAAGAGGGGGCTTCCTTAGCAGCACTGCTTATCCCCAGAGCTTTAGCACTCATCAATAAAGTGGAAAATAATATAGTTTAAAAGTACAGATTTATTTGGAATATAATTAATCTTTTGGGAAATCATATCCTCATCTAAACATAATCCCAAGAGAAGTGTATATCATTCTTACCTTCACAGCTGACTTAAATTAGAAACAAATCAATACCTCTCTCAAGTATAAAGCACAATAAACAAAGTTTAAGCACTAAAACATCAAATTAATCATTCAAAATCATTGTATATATTATTTTTAATATGTAAAACATAAGCTATAAAATGTTAAATACACTAATACTCAACTGAACACAGTAAAGAAGGCCTTGAGCTGAAACGTTAGTTATATCCTGCTAGAAATTAATGTAAAATAAAATGCTAAAATATAATTATAATTATTTATTATAATACAATTCATATATTAAGTAATTTAACAAATTGACACCAAAATAAAGCATTAAGTGACAAAAAAAATTTAACTGGTTAACTGTAGATTATCACATAACATATGATGAAAAACATATAATATTGTTTCCTATATTATTATCAGCTTAAGTACATTAGGTTTGTTTTAGTGTCATGCATATTTCCTGAATGGTGTTTTGTACATATGACTATATATGTGGATCGTCCATATATGAGTATTAGCCATGGTTTATGGACTCTGCTTCATCATGTGAACTCGGGTAGCCTAAGCCGCAGCTGGGCTATATGTTGGCATACTTCCACAAGGCTATGGCTATGCCATTATTATTTGTACATTTGAAGGTACAAAGCAGAGTTTACTAGTTTAAGTAGTTGTGCATATTTCTACATGTAAAGATTTTGAAATGCTGCTTTGAAGCGATATGGGAAGTGCTATAAAAATGAATTACACATGATATGATATCCCTTTTGAAAACTTTACCACCACAGCAACGCATCAAATCTGATCAAGTTTGTAGGGTTCATGTTGTGTGGTAGTGTTGGGAAAGCCACATGGCCGGAGTCCAGGCCCAGATTCTGTCCGTTCCCCCCACCTACTTCCCCTCTCACCTGCACCAGAGCTCTGATACAATCTGCTGCGTTTACCCCTAGGCTTTTGACGGCACTTGTTACGCAGATAAAACAGGGAGCCGGGGTTGACTCGAGATTTAAAACACTTGTTCCTCTCACCACAGTGATTTCAGGGGGGTGCACATATGGCAAACATGGCTATTTATCAAATAAGTAAATGTAACAAATTGATAGAACATTGCAAGTCAACCATCTAAACAAGTAACTAAATAGCATATGGGCTTTTGCTTTGCATATGAATCACGACGCAGCACACACACACACCACACCCAAAGCCCACATACTCACTCACTTTCACCCTGAACAGAGCTGTGGTTACAGCACTAGCTCCCATATGTAATTTGGCCTAATCAAGTCTCGCTCATAGACGCCTGGAGCAGTGAGATTGGCCTGATCTCAAAGTGCACCATCAGCCACAAATTACAGGCTTTGATTTTGGGTTAACTGCATGCCACTCCTATAAGAATAACAGTGACAGTTGTAATATGGAGGCAGTTAGACACCTGTAATAGAATGTAACCAGAAGACATATGCTGCCGGATTACAAAGCATACAGGGATCTTATCCAACAACCAACCACAGACACATAAATGTTTTCACTGTAAATCACAATTTAGATGTTTTTGATGACATCTACTAAAATACCAAGTATGAGTATCTAATTATGAAATTGGGAGTTTAATAGCATACTGTTTGTGAAGATGAGGTGTTTATTGATATAAATACCAGATGGATGTGATCAAAACATAGATTAAAGCTACATTATGTGAATCAGTCTGTAATACAGTTATATTAGTTATTTCTGCTGTATGTTTCTGGTGTGTTGTCAAAATCAAGAGTTTTAGAGATTAACACCACTGTATTTGGCACTAATTATTTTGAAATAAATTCCACCAAGGTTTGCACCAAGCATTCTACCTTATTCGTTAAATGTTAAGTATATTTAATATTGCTATTTCAAGGCAAAGGTCCAGCCGGCAAAGAATATATGTAAACATTCATGCCTATTTTGTTTAATCTGAATTTATTTATTTATTTACGGAATTATTATTGTATTTTTTTGTTATTCTACAAAAAAATTACAACAATAAAGGTGATAATTATCATGTGTCAGTACACCTATCTGGTCTATATTTTAATAACAAATATTTTAAGCAATATATGTTTTTGCATGCCCATATAGCTCATCATGGAAAATGTATTTAATATTTATAAAAATTATAATTAAACAAAGAAAATATTACAAAATATTTGTTATGCTACAATGTGTACTGTTTTGTCAGTCACACTAGATTCATATTTATAAAATACATTTGTATACTTTTTAACACTTTACAAAAAATTCTTATTAGTTAATGCTTTACTTAATATTAACTAACAATGAGCAATACATTTATTACAGCATTTATTACTATTTATTAACATTAGTTAATAAAATATACCTTTTAAACCCAAATGTGTTACTTCCCGCACAAAAAAGGTTTAAATTAAGGTTTAAATGAACATGAACTAAGATGAATTAATTATTTTGTGAGAGTGTTTGTTCATTCATGCAAGCAATAATGACACTTTATAAAGTGTTACCTTTTAATTTATTTGACTGATAATACTTTATTTTAAGATGTCCATAATACAAAGTAATTACCTAGTTAAGTAGCTAGTAGTAGTCTTTGTACATGAAACAAAATGTACTTACCATAAGTTATGGAACAGCCTGTACTTACAGTTTGAAATTATGTAATAGGCAGGTACTGTCTGTTACACAGCTACTTATGCAACCAAAAGATTGTTACATATTTGTTGCTGACTTTATACAACGTAATTATAAATGTAAGTACACAGACATAAGCTACTTAAAATAAAGTGTATCAAGATTGTACTTAAGTGTACTTTAAGTGTATCTATACTGTCCACCTTATCTGTCTGCACCTTAGTTTGATTTAACCCACCAGTACACAACTTAAATACATGTAATACATGTCTAGTTACATACAAAAAATACAGAATATTGCACAGGCATAAGCTACTTTAAAGTGTATCAAGACTGTACTTAAGTGTACTTTATGTGTATCTATACTGTCTGCCTTATCCAGCTGCACCTTAGTTTGATTTAACCCACCAGTACACAGATTAAATACATGTAATACATGTCTAATTACATAAAAAAATACAGAATATTGCACAGGCATAAGCTACTTTAAAGTGTATCATGATTGTACTTAAGTGTACAAGTAGCTGTGTAACAGACTCTGCCTGTTACATATGTGTAACAGTAGCTGCCTATTACATCTAAATAATTACAAACTGTAATTACAGGCTGTTCCATAACTTAGTTACACGGTAAGTACATTTTTTTATGAAAGTACCACGGCTACTACTAAGTACTTAATTAGATAATTACTCTGTATTATGACACCTTAAAATAAAAGTGTTACCATTTGTGTTTATGGATTTGTTTCGAAGCCTACTCATTTGCCTCAAATTGGTAAAATGTCATTTTAAATGACATAGCAAACAGGAAGTGACATCAGTCTTTGCAGGAGACAAATCCAAAAGTTTCTTAATAATAGCTTTGCTTGCTTAATCGAACTCATTAAACATGGCATGTCCACCACATCACCCGATTGTACTATTTATTACTACTTTTGTCTTCTAATCTTACAGATCTTACTGAAATTGACTTTAAAATCATCAAAATAGTAAAAAGGCGAATTTCATAGAATGACTGCAATATGTAACTAGAGATCATTCTGTTTGAAAAACAGCATGTTGTGTTTTTTATCTGCTCTGATATCAGCAGCTTTTACAGCAGGGATGATAAATAGACTATTGTCATAGACAGATCATTTCCCACCAGGGTACAAACACAGTTAAGTGTTAAACATGTAAGATTCTTTCTTTCCTTTTTTTAAGCCATGCTGCTAGCCGTCTGTTCACATGTGTTGCTTCTGACGAGACAGACGAGTCAGCCTGTAAAATGCAAGAAGTATAAGCTGCACAGATCAACACACATGAGAGCAATAAAACGTTAACCACTGCAAAAGTACCATACACGGATTCTTTGAAAGCCTTATATTTCCAATACATGTAGATGGTGGGAAAATATCATTAAAATATTAAAAGGATGTCATAAATCCCCCAATATTATTTTAAATCACACTATACCTGATATGGAAATCAAGTCTGACAGGGATCCAACTTTTTTTCTTCTTTTCAGCTTTGAAGCATAACCCGATTCTATCCCAAGCTGAACATTTCTCATGATCTGTTCTTCTGCGGATAGAAAACAGGAGTAGTTACAGTCGTTATAATTATTTTGCAAGATAACAAGTTGTCCTTTTCACAATGCAGTTTAGTAACATCTGACACTTGAATAGTGGGTTTCTGTTACATCTGGTGTAGGGTTTTACAGTACAAGAGGACAAAAAGTTTGGCAGGTGAGTCATTGAACACTGCAGCCAACACAGAGAGATGGATGGGCAGTCACAGAGGTTTTTGAACCTTGCTTGGGGCGTGAATGTGTTTGTGTGTGTGTGTGTGTGTGTGTGTGTGTGTGTGTGTGTGTGTGTGTGTGTGTGTGTTTGTGTGTAGAAAGAGTGAGCTTGGTTCTTTGCCATGAACCTAATGCCATACAGCCAGCAGAGTTTCCATCAAGTTGTTACCAAATACACCTCAGAAAAATGTTTTTTTGAGGAAGGTGTGCGGTTAAGAGCCTGACCATGTAACTCTGCGGATGCCAACCCCAGCTCAGGCCTTCGGCGGGCGTTCTGCCAATGACTGGAGACCTCCTGCTGTTTAACAATACATTTTCTGCCTCGTTCCATATTGCTATTATATCATATAAACAAGGTTAATTCCACAATTAATTGAGCCTAGTGACCTTGTTTGGGTACCTGAACTACCTTCTTTAACCAGAAAACCTCAGAGGCGGTCCTGACCCAGAGAACCCTCGTCATCTCCCATTTATCGATTTCATACTGGTGAATGCTGCTGGCACAGGAAAGAACATATCATTGTAATTGACGAAATAACAAACCTCAAGGACAGGACAGCAAATATTTATTTTTAACAATGTTTATGAAATATGAAAATCCAGGCCATCTTCGATATTTAAAGTGAGGATAACAAAGAGATAAAGAGCGAGAGAAGTGTATGAATATTTGAGGACAGCAAGCACTTCACAGACAATGATTTAGGTTGAGCCTCCGTTTATGTCCCTAATTTCATCTCACTTTGGGGGTCTCCGCTCTTTCTTTAGACCTTAAAAAATGTAAAGCCCTTTCAAACATCACCTTGAAAAGAAGGGATTGTGGCTAATTGAGCACTGTAGCAGCGTAATTGGGCCAAAGGACCTATCCACATGAAGAGGGTGACCCTTCTAACCTAGTCCTGAAAAAGAGACAAAGCTAAGGGGAGGGGTAATGTGAGTTAAGGGATTCTCACCCACCCTTGTGGGAGCTTGTTTCACACACACTGCCCAAAGTGGGGCTTAATAACTTAACACGCTGCTATGTTTTTCCTCTTGAGGAGGTTTTCTCCTTAGAACCTCCAACATTCTCCCAGACCTTTCCATAAGGACTCTTAAGAGACCAGCTTAGCCCTGTCCCAATATATTAAGAAGACATATAGGACACACAGATTTCTAGGGTATATAGTGTCCTGTTTAGGATGGGATCCATGTTTTATGGGGACAATCCATGGACATAATGTTTATTTTACTGCACAAACTGTATTTTCTATCCCCTTACCCTAACCCTACCTCTTAAACCTACCTCTCAGAGAAAACTGTCTGCATTTTTAGATTTTCAAAAAAGTTTGTTTCCTCATGGGGACCAAAAAAAATTTGCCCACAAGGTCAAAAATTACTAGTATTACTATACTTGTGCGTCCCTATAAGCTATAATACCAGACACACACACACACACACACACACACACACACACACACACACACACACACACACACACACACACACACACACACACACACACACACACACACACACACACACACACACATTGTTCTAATATTATATAAAATAATTAATTTAATGAATTATTTTATACATAAATATATATATATATATATATATATATATATATATGTATATATATATAACTGCCATTCACAAATGAAATAATATAAACAATTTATTTAATTGTATTTATTTTTATATGTAATTTAATTTTATTCTATTTTAAATTTCTATTTTATTTTATCATTTTTGATAAAAAATAGTTGATGTTGTTTTACATCAACAACACAGCTAAGCCAGACATGGGAAGACACTGGAACATGTTTTTCATCTGGTTAAGGTGTCTAATATAGACATGGGTGAGTGGAAGGTTGCAGACACACAAATAAGTTCATGTCTTTTGGTCACAGGATCTCTGTGTTATGTATACATAGTTCATACTTTGGATGTCAGTCATGGAAATCATGACATTTGGAATATTCTTATGGAGCAGCCTACGAATATCATCTTGATAAATAAAAGTGAAAGTGAAAGTGACATGACATGTGGCCAAGTATGGTTACCCATACTCGGAATTTGTGCTCTGCATTTACCCATCCTAAGTGCACACACACAGCAGTGGACAAACACACACCATGAACACACACCCGGAGCAGTGGGCAGCCATTTATGCTTATGAATATACAGACACAGAGATCATGAACCACAAACATTTCGCCAGAACCTAAAAAGGTTGTGTTCCATCAGGAGGTGGTCCGTTTAGTCTCTGCATGCTTGCCAAAAGAATAAGTGTTGATCAGCGATCTCACACATAAAATGTGGCCTAGTGCCACAATGAAATCACACCATCATAACATACAGATATATACACACTCTCACACAACAGACACTAATCATCAGGACACTGTGTTCTGCCCTTGACTCCAGTGGCTCCTGCAACGGCGCCCTCAGCCCCCCACCACGCCCAACCCCACCTCAGCAGTCTGCCCTCCTGACGACAGCTTGGCAGCAGCTGGCCAACACTTCCTGCCTGGCCCTCTCTGCGCTGAGCCCACGCTGGTCCTGCATCAGGCCTACACTAATGACAGCAGCTTCAAGTGATTACAAGCAACAAGCCTCATTGTTCCATGTGCCCCTGCTACCTGCCAACCCACTGCAGGTCCCCACTCATTAATTCCAGCCGTCAGATGGCTGCTCGTCCTCTCAGATGGGACTTTGAAATCAGCCAGTTTTAAGGACACACATGGCATGCAGGAGAGACAAGCTTAATGACATCCAATAAAGTCTTGCAAAAAACAATCTTCCAGTCCTAGTTTCAAACTAATTTGTGGAAAACTGAAGCCGTCTAACTTTATTTAGCATAGCTAATTCTTGTTTTCTAATACTTCTTAACTAAAAACAAACAAACAAACAAACATATATGTATATGTTTACAAGATATGACTCTATTGCGAAAAAGGCCCAGCAGAGGCTGTATTTCCTCCGCCAGCTTAGGAAGTTCAACCTGCCTCAGGAGCTGCTGAAACAGTTCTACTCTGCCATCACCGAGTCCTGTTTTCATCTATAACTGTTTGGTTTGGTTCAGCTACCGAAACAGACACCAGAAGACTACAACGGACAGTCAGGACTGCTGAGAGGATTATCGGTGCCCCTCTGCCCAGCCTTCAAGATCTTTACACCTCCAGAGTGAGGAAAAGGGCTAAGAAAGTCACTCTGGACCCCTCACACCAGCCCACTCTCTCTTTGAACTGTTGCCCTCTGACCGGCGCTACAGATCACTGAGCACCAAAACAGCCAGACACAAGAACAGTATTTCCCCCCAGGCCATATCCCACCTGAACAACACATAACACACCCCAGTACTGTACATATGTAAATAACTCCTCAACCTTCATCTGTACATATGACAAAATGTGTCATAACACACTTGGCAATAAAGCTCTTTCCGATTTCTGATTCTGATTCTGATTAGGACATCATTAAAATAGCCCATGTGACATCAGTGGTTCAACTGTAATGTTATGAAGCTACGAGAATACTTTTTGTGTGTAAAGAAAACAAAAAAATAACGACTTTAATCAACAATTTCTTCTCTTCCATGCCAGTCTTCGCTATATGTGACCATGGACCACAAAACCAGTCATAAGGGTCATTTTTTTTAACTGAGCTGAATAAATAAGCTTTCCATTGATGTATGGTTTGTAAGGATAGGAAAATATATGATTATTTGAAAATCTGGAATCTGAGGGTGCAAAAAATAAATACATAAAAATTAAAATTAAAATATTGAGAAAATTACTTTTAAAGCTGTCCAAATATAGTCTTTAGCAATGCATATTACTAATAAAAAACAAGTTTTGATATATTGACAGTTGCTTGATTTATAATCTACATGGAACATGATCTTTACTTAATATCCTAATGAGTTTTGACATTTAAGAAAACTCGATAGTTTTGACCTATACCATGTATTGTTGGCTATTGCTACAATGCTAATACACCCATGACTGGATTGTTGTCCAGGGTCACATAAATAATTACCACTTTTTTATTTTTGTTGTTCCTAATACATTATATGTATTTCAAGTAGACCACATATGCAATTGTATTATTTATAATAATTTAAACAATTGTAAGTTAAAAATATATACTGGCTGTATCACTTTATTGAATATTACAAATCGTTGACCTTCCTGAAAGGGTAGAACATATGGACAGTGTGTATTTAAAACCTGCCATCATTTATTCAAAGGGTCAAATGATGAATAAGTCATTGATCTAAAGAAAAACAAAGTGATTTGGGTCAGAGTGTGCTTTTTTAAGGTGAGGTCAACTTTCAGTAGCACAGGGTATCATGTTAAGAGAGTAGCACACAGGCTGCCAGGCAGAAAAGCACGTACGTAAGTGTCTCACATATGCATTCAGTCACACTGTCAGTGACACCGATCTCATGTGGAGGCTGAAGCCACGCTCCTGTCCACCCTGATTTGTAAGCTCAGAGGATCCTTAAGCGTAAAGACTGGGATGTCTGAATGGGTCTGACTCAGCAAAAGATCTATAACCATATGATAATGATAACAAAAATAATAACCTAATTATAGGAAGATGGTGAAATTTTTTTTTTTTTGTTAAAATATAAAGTTAACCAACAAAAGGAGATAATTTTGTCTGTGTCTGCAACAATTGTTTAAACATCATGACATTGTGTTGACAAACTATCCACTTTGAAATAACCGCCAATCATTTTTGAAGGAGCACTGATTTGTTCTTGCTAAATTGCTTGTAATTTTGGCTCTTATAGTGTACAGTTTCTTTTCCTTTGCTCCATACTAAAACAACACTAGGCCTGCTGTCTCATGGGATGGATCCAGAAGAATTGATTTAATGCTCCAAAACCAACATGACAGCTAGGCCAGAGCAATGCTAAGTGGATCATTTCCCTGCCTTCCTTTAAAACAGATTGGCAACTTTTAGCATGTCTATACAATGCAAGATACTGTAAGTAAATACATACATAATTACAGAAGTAAAACCATATTTCATAAAGAATGCTGTCAGTAATATCAAAGGCTTTATCTCTATGTGGCTTGAGTCAAAGTTAGACCTTTAAAAGGCAGTCACACCATATTAATGCAAGATTGCCCAAGCAAGAGTGTGCTACAGTCGGATATTCAAGATTTTATATAACAGTTCAATGAACAGTATGTAAACTAGTATCCCAAAGACTATGTGGAAGTACTTTGTTACTCCACAAATTTTGGGATCTTCCGCTGCTAGATGTGCTCAATCATCTGTTACTAATTTCAAAATGACACATTAGTTAGCACTGAAGGCTTGGGTTGTTTCTGAGAGCCAACATGATTGTATAGCACTGGTTTTATATTTTACTTGAAAACAGTACCAAACGTCACTGCAGCAGAACCACTGCAACACACCAGAGGTGTGTCCTGAACGATTCAACAAATTGATCGAATAACTGATTTAACAAAAAGTTCCTGAAAGAATCAGTGATTTGGAATGAATGGGTTGAGTGAATTATTCAAAGATTCGCTCCTTTTGTTCCCCAATGATTAAATTAGCATTTATGTCATGCTCTGTGGCTTTTTAAATAAATACTGAATAAATAAACCTCAGAATGTAAAAAAAAAAATAACAGAAAAATCTACTCTTGTTTTCCTGCAATTTTGCAAAGTCGATATGGTGTTATAGAAGCACTCTATAAATCAATCAGGCTTAATGAGCAAACTAACTTTTGAATAAAGTCCAACAACAGCAATTAAATGAGGGATGTTTTCCTGGGCAATATTGGTAATGGAAAACTTAATTTAAATAAAACATTCAGTTATATATAATATATATAATTTTTTTTTCTTTGAACTCATAAAATAGATGTGCCTAAGTAAAAAGTATGATAATAAAATAACAGTTATCAAGGCACAAATATAAAATATGAGCGTACATTTCTTTATCTTCAAAACATGCTGAACATGATGCCCTGGTGTGATGTAATGACTGTGTGAGTGTGAAAGCGTGTACTTGTGTGTGACATGTTTCACCCCAGATTGGGGTGCTGGCCTCATAGCGGCCAGTGGTTAAACCACAGTAGCAGAAAGGTTAAAACATACAGCACATGTTGCCTTCCACAACAGGTGGTGCGGAGCACTCAACGGCTCTCAGCATTCCTGCCGCTCTATGCTGGTGGCCCCTGGTATTCCAGGATTTACGCTGCCTCCCCTCCCTTCCCACTGCACAGGCCTGACTGACAAGCTAATCGTTGGGCTGGGATCCCCTCAGCTATTGATTCCACTGCAACACAACACCTCCCAGTCAATGAAACTGCAATATAATGGTTGAGCTGCGAAGAAAAGGGGAGGATTAGCGCGTCGAGCAACTGGAAGAAATTTGCTGCTGCCGCCTCCGCTGCATAGGCCTCGCTCTTCCTTGCAGCTGCTAGTAGGTAGAAACAGGGCGGCACAAATATAGTGAGGGGGAGAGATAGAAATGATGAAAAAAATGTGTCTCAGGGGGTAGTGGCTAAGAAAGGCCAGTTATTAAAAGCCACAAAGCGGAGCCCATGCTGGGTGCGGAGAAATAGCCGTGGCGCAAAAGAAAGCGCATTTGAAAGGATGGGGGTGTGCTTTCTAAATTGTTCTAATCCTTTGAGTGTTTTATTTTGCTGGGTTTTGTAGTTTAGCAACGTTAGTCTGAGTGGGAGTTCGGCGGCACCTTGTTCAGGATGTCCGCATAGTGGCTACACAGCACATAGTACAAGAATGACAGTTTAAACAGCATACACCTTATATCAGGGGGGATCAATTATGTTTATATAACAATAATAATAACAATTTATTTGTCTCTAAATCAGCTTCAAATTTACTGTGCTGCCTGAGCTGTGTACAGCTGAGCAATGGCTATCGATTCAGGTTGGGTGGAAAAAAAGTTACAGCAATTAGTGGCTTTATTGTTCCAGTTCCAGTGTTTCAGCCAACGATCCAATTTCTCTTTTGTTTGCACACTTAATTAAAACAAATCTGTTACATATCTCTCAGGGATCAGTGACACTGTTTCCAGCGCCTTAGTGAGTCAATGCAGTAGTGACGATGAAAAATCCATGTTTTCAGGCATCAGTGCCATAGGGAGTCATTCAAAACCAGCTGAATATTGACATAATCAACCCGTCACTAAAACGCATTCTTTCCTTAAGGGACGGGTGAATTATGTTAACATCTGAAACGGTTCGTCTTAGGAATTTATGGCCTTAAAAACAACAAATATTTCTGGAAAGATAAAACAAGTTGATACTTTGAAGAAGAAACACAGCCACTGTTAAGTAATTGAGTTTAAAAGTGACACAGAATACATGATCCCTTTGCCTTTTCTCCCCAGGTTCCCTCTGTAATGCTTAAGATATTGTTCAACTTTGAGGTTTTAAGCTTCTCTCCCTCTGGGCAGCTTTTATGTGCCATAATGTGTTTGCACTTCTGTTACTCGACTATATGACCTATTAACAAAATGTATGGTCGATCAGTTCAGCTGAAATTTGCAAAAACTGATTGTGGATGCTCGTGTTCTGCACGGTAACTTCAAATGATGTGTTCTCCTCCGCACCTTTTAGCAATTTTGTTTTTATGCCTGCTCTGTTAAACACAATGGCCGTATAGTCAGTAACACTTCATCTACCCAGAGGGCTTCATAAAATCTCAAAGTCATTCAATAGAAGGATCCAATACCACTGTTTTACCAATCGCGCTTGGTTTTATTCTTTGAAGTGGAGGATCTGCGTTTATTGGCCTGACTGTGGTACATCACATAAAAAGAATAAAGAATGTAGAACCGAAAGAGAGGAAACCTTCAGACCGAGGACAAAGCGTTTTCACACTGTGTGTGTGTGTGTGTGTGTGTGTGTGTGTGTGTGTGTGTGTGTGTGAGTGTGTGTGTGTGGGTGTACACAGTCTGACTCCCTTTTCACTATTTACTGTATATGCATGTAAATAAATGTATAGAACTGATATAAAGCTTAATAAATATACAGCAAAACGGCTGACACATAAGTTCAGAGAATAAGCATGCTCATATCCAATTCCTGTATGACATTCATAGCACAAGAGCTTATTAAACAGTGAAATCTGAGCTAGAGTTTACTGACTGGTCGACCTTGTTTGGCTCATTACTATATACAAGAATCTAGTCAGAATTTCATCCACTGTAGTGTCACGCTGAATATCTCCAGACATCTGTAGCTCAGCAATGTCATCAGTGTTTTTCTGTCATTATTTTTCGCTGTGTATTTCATTAAATACCATAAAGTTGGATAACTGATTACACAAAAGGAAAGCTAAATTGCCAGCAGAGGTCAACGAAGGGAATGGTGGTGTATGTGTGCACGCAGACCCACACAAACACACAGTTTCTAATAACAAAGTCCATTCTATTGGTGACATTTGCAACTTGATACCCCTATACAGGGCAAAAAAAGTAATTGGCACGAGAAGGCCTCAGCATAAAAATAGAGGTCTAGTGTCACGGCAAATGTCAAAGGTTTGACCTCCTTTACCCTCCACACAGCCGGCCAATCCTGACAACTTCTGACCACCCCTAGAGCCATAACTGTGGGTTTAGGCATGCCAGGCCCTGATTGGTCATCACGCCATTCTTCTGAGTGACATGTAAAGGCATCATGGAGGAGGAGTAATGACCTTTACTCTAAAGTCACATCTCACCAACAATGTCATGCTGTCAAGAAGCTGTCCGTCTTCATGGAGACATGTTTATAGAAAGAGAGGAGTTAATTGAAACTTTTCTTCATTTGAAGTTTCGTTTTAAGGACGAACGTTTTGAAAGCTGACAGCATTACTAAAATGACTGAATGTAGGGGCTTTTAGCTTGTTTATAACTAGGCACAAATTCACAAAAAAACAAAACAAAATGAAATAAAACAAAGAAACAAACAAAAAAATTATTCACAACAAAACAAAAACTGTAAGTAAATATTTTCAATGACTCCTAGTAATCAAAGCAGCATTGCTTCAAGCACACATGATAAAACATCTTTATAGCACATAGAGCTAAGTCAATATTACTGTGACGATGTCATGTTTGATGACACAGCCTTGACTCTAAACATCCACATGTATAGGACCCTCTTTAATGGGGTTGGACCTCTGTGCAGTCCAGACATGACCTGGAAAGACACATTTCTTCCAGGTCAGTGTGTGGCTATTCCCTCTTGACTTGCTCAGTAAGCATAGCGCTCTTTGGCGTTGCCTAATTGCTATACAATAGAACTGCACTAATTATTATGTACATAATTGTTGTACGAACGTCTGAAATCTGAATAATGGAGAGACAGTTACTTATTTTTAAGTCCAAAAGCCATTCATCTTCATTTACTTAAGGCAATGGCTGTAGAGCGACCAGGAAGAGATCAGAGGCTTGGTTAAAAGGTTCAAGTCATCTTCCAGAACCTTCAAAGTTTCTCACACAGAACGTACGGGTCAGTCAATAAAGCTTGTACAAAGAAAAAAAAACTCCTTTTTCCAGCCCTTCACTCAAAAACAGGCATTTCAGCGATAAAGCTGAAGGCAGTTATTACATGGTGACTTTTAATACAGAAGCGATTTGCGGTCGCCAAAGCCCATGCCTGCCCCAGGCGAGCCTCGTGCACTGCCGTTCTAATGGGACCAGTTTGTTGACTGTCAAGATAATGGAGAAATCAGTAACAGACGGGCCGAGCACCGTAAATAGCAGAGGTAATTAGAGAGCCTGTCACAAATCCAGGAAGGTTTGATGTTCTTGGTGGTATAAGAGAGGAAAAAGGTAACAGGTACCAAAAGTGATGACACACAATAAACGTTTATGGGGCCAGTCTTCTGGATGTATTACAGGACTGTTGACAACTGCTGGTGTGTGTGAGCACTTCCATTTTTATAGACTTTTCTTGATTACTTAAAGGGTTCACATCACACATTTCATTAATAATAATATATATATATATTTTTCTAAATCAAATTTGATTTTAGATTGTCATAAACAGTCATAATTTAGTTTTCCATTACCATTTATTCAGTTGCTTAAACAGCATTTATTCCTGCTGTCCTGACTTCTAAAGACCCAGATGTACTTCGAGCAAAATCGAAGAATGTGTGACGTCATTTCGAACAAAGTCAAGCCAAAATGAAGTTCATATTGAGTTCTCTTGAAGAGCTTGGAACTTGAAACTTTCTGGAACATTTTGCTTTGCCTTTTTTGATGTGGAAATCTTTTTAGCTTAATTTCTTCTGTTCAGTCCTTCAAGGTCAGACGCTGTATACTACTAACACAGTTTTTACATGTGGTAACACTTTATTTTAAGGACCTATTATCCCTATTAACCAGTTATTAGCATGCATATTACTATAGCATATTTGCTATTTATTAGTACATATAATTGCCTTACTCTGCATGACTATATTTTAAAACCCTTAAACCTACCCCATACATAAAATTATCAGCTACCTTACTAACAATTATTAAGTAGTAAGTTATGAGTTTATTTACTGAAAACGCATAGTTAATAGTCAATATGTGTCCCCTAATCTAAAGTGTTGAACATGATGTTAATTAAAATAGAAACACATCAGATAATGAGTAGACTGAAATCCAAATTTCTCTCCATCCCAAAATTAAAATTTTAAAACTGGTTATTACACAAATTTAGAAGGCAATCTGAAATACGTATCTAACTTTGCCAAATTCAGTGATTCATCAAAATGCGCTTGTGGTATCAATACTGTACCTAACGCAAGAAAGAAAGAAAGAAAGAAAGAAAGAAAGAAAGAAAGAAAGAAAGAAAGAAAGAAAGAAAGAAAGAAAGAAAGAAAAGAAAAACAGCCGATGAAAAATAACGATTTTATCGCCATGTAAATTTTTTTATCTAATTGACCTAACATTAATTATCTAAACTCAAACACAGTTCACCACACCTATCAAGACCTAGAGGGTATTTTCTCTGTAGTTATTTGAAAGGTGAAATAACTTGCACTTTTATTGTGAGCTGTATCCCATATGTAACATTCAAAGTGTATAACCTTATAACTCAGGGTTATGGGTATTTTATATTGGGCAGCTTTGAATTCATGACTCCTGAACTACATTTTGCTTCTCTATTGACATGCTACTCGAGAAATGAGACAACCTGCATTATTGCCAGTCGTTAATGCTATTTTCATAAGAAATTCCAGGATCATTAAACAAACATGTCTGAATGATTAGAAGAGAGACATAGAGATATGAATAATGATTTCAGAATATTAATGTCCTATATAATATTTCATGTGTGCAATCATCATTTTGTCCTAGAAAGAAAGAAAGAAAGAAAGAAAGAAAGAAAGAACTGAAGTAGCATAGCTAATAATGAATGGAAGACTTTGTCTAAATGCAGGACAAAGAGATGCAATGTAACCCCAGTTAGACTGGCAGAACATTAAATATTTTACATTGATTTTCATATTTTCATCTTGCTGCCTAGTATTTCTGTAAATAGGTGAAGGTTTAGCTCTTACGGGCATTTGCTATTTTCTGTTTCTTTGCCATGAACCTGAGGTCTGCATAAACAGTGGTTCTCTCATAATATTTTTCAGCCCTCAGCGTTTTCTGGGGCAGGCTTCATCTCTGGGGATTTTACAGAAATATCCCAAATATCAGAGCATCTGACTCTTTTGCAAGACTTACCTTTGCTGGTTCAAAGTGTTGCAAAAAGTCAACCGAAACTGTTTGACAATTGATAACAAGGTGGAATACAATCCAAGAAGCTTGCACTTTTAGAAATGGTTATAGTTTATGTCCATTATTGTTTTATTTGAAATGAAAGTAATATTTAACATCTAGTTATTTGACAAAGCTGCGCAGTGTTCTTTTTAAATGGACTGTAAATTTAAATTAGAGTCTGCTGTGCTGTATGTGGCCATGATATAAAAATAGTACCATTACATTCTTCAGGAAGAAAAAAAAGGCTACGTTCATTTGTAATAATAGCAAACGAAATAAAACTCCATTTGACCAAGCTATATTTTCCACCATAAAAAATATTTTTATGTGTATTGGCTTTTGCTTATCCTGAAATGTGGCCAATTTATGACGTTTAACCTTGTTATGACAGGTAAAATATGTGCTGTGTGTTTCTAGTGAGACGTTTTTAAGAGACAGTAAATAAGCTTTCCGAGGTGAGAGTGATCAAACAAATGCTCTAAAGCACCCAAAACTATATATTTTAAAGAATTTAATTTGAATATACAGATATATAAATGCATTCATGAATTCTCTGTGTCGCTTTCAAATATATCATTTTTCTAAAATCTACATTTATAAATGTTTTGGCATTTTAATTTAGTAAAAGTAAAATAAAGTGGGGGTAATGTTGTATTTCAATGAATAAAAAAATACAAAATAAAATACAAAATAAAATAATAAATAAATAAATAAATAAATAACAAGCAAGCTATTTTGGTGCGCATACCCTTCAAAAAACCCCACAAAAATTTAGATTTTTGCTTAAATAATGTAAAATATCTTGAAAAAACGCTGAACAAAGCTGTTCTGTTGTGTGATAAAGTAAAAGTTGTGGCATGTTTTCCTTTGAGTGGTTTCCTCTCAGCTTCTGTGGCAGTAGGAAGTCCGGGACACATCTTTGCCTTGGCCCCATGGGAAGGAAATGGGCAGAGCTCTGTGCTGTTTGTGACCCCTCCACGAGGAAAGTCATGACTCGACCTTGACACTCCGCTGACAGCTCTGGGCCTCCACAGCTCAAGAGCGGTCATCACAGGCAGGATGACTGCACAGAGACACTCCCAAACACAAATATGTGTTCAGACTGCCTATAGAGTGCCTCTATAAGCATGTGGTCTCTACCAGATTATCCAACATATGGAGCCCAGAGATTCTCCCAAACAGAGGAAATGTTCTTTTTGAGAGCATAAACTTGTATCTCTTCATAAAATTTCAAGATTAACATATCCATTTAGATTTATACTGTATATACAGTGGTGGCCAAAATTATTAGAACACTAGTATTTTCACCAGCTAAAGTTTAAATGGTTTAGAGTCAGTTATTTATATATTTTACTGTAGTGTGTCATCAGTTTACACTTCACAGCGTTCATTTTTACATTATTTGTAATAATCTAGTGAGATTTTTTTTAATCCACACATTGACCTGATCTCATCATCATCATTCAGTCTGTCTGGAATGACATGAAGAAACAGAACAAACTGAGACAGACTAAATCCAGAAGAACTGTCACGACGTCTCCAAGATGCTCCAAGAAACCTGCCTGCAAAGCTACAGTACTGTTAAAAGTTTTAGACACTAGTGTAAAAATGCTGTAAAATGAGGATGCTGTCAAAAACATTGTCATATTTAGATATTCTTTATCAAATAACTTCTATGAAATAAATTACGTCAACATTTGATGTGACCGTCATTTGCGTTTAAAGCAGCTTTTGCCCTAGGTGTACTTGGACATAGTTTTTTCAAGTAGCTTTGCAGGTTTTGCATCATTTTGGCAACAAAGCAGAATTTTTCTTTTTGAGTGCAGAAAATAGTTTTGGGTATGTTTTTGGTAAATCATAAGACTACATCCTACAACATTAAATAAATGGAAAGACATATTAAAATTGTATTTTAAACACTGGGTGTTTTCTTCTTTCTCGGGGTATAAGTCAATGTCTGTACTGGTACAAACCTTAAAATTATAAATACAAGACATGCGTGAGAGTCCTTTAGACTTGACCTAGGCGACTCATCACAGTCAAACAAGCAGGTGAAACTTTGCAAATATTTGACATTGCTTAAAAACACACTTCACTCCAGTTCCTTAAAAGCATTCTCCTTTTTCTATAGAGCCATGCAAGACTGCATTTGAAAAGACAGAACACCTTTTCATTGGCAAAAGCGTTATTACAGTAGCCAGTGAACTGGATGGCATGCGCTCTCAGTCATGCAACTTTGGTTATACCACAATTCGTTATGTGCTGGTCAGTTTTATTTACTAACAAAACCTTACCTGCCCAGCCCAGATCTCACGTATCACTTTCTTTTACAGTATAAAATACACACACACACACACACACACACACACACACACACACACACACACACACACACACACACACACACACACACACATGTTGGTTTTTATGGTTTACGGGGACTTTCCATAGGCGTAATGGTTTTTATACTGTACAAGCTGTATGTGCTATTGCCCTACACCTACCCTACACCTAAACTTAGCCCTCACAGGAGACGGTGCATTTCTATTTTCCCTCAAAAAAACTCACTCTGTATGATTTATAAGCGTTTTAAATTATGGGGACACTGAAAATGTCCTCATAAATCACCTTCTCCTTGTAATACCTATGTCATACCCATGTCATTATACAAATTTGTGTCCTCATAAACCACATAAACATGCCCACACACACACACACACACACACACACACACACAAGTTTACTTTCATAATGCATATTGCAATGTGCAATTTCTGTGAAAGTATTTACAGGCCCCTTAAAACCATGGCACTCAAATCAAACATTTTATGCTTGATGCATGATGAAAAGCAAAGCATTGACTATCGACTATAAGCTAAGACTATCATTCCTAGTCAGGAAAAAAAATCATCGAATATGAAATCGTTCACCTAAATTCCCATCCTGTAAGCATATGTGCTCCTCAGTCTTTCGGTGAATCCTTCCACATAAACACCCAAAACATGCACACCGACTCTCTCACGCTCACACTCCACAACACATACACACACAGTCTCTCCGCATGCGTTGGATCATAAAGGTAAATGGTGACTCCCCGGATTTACGAGCCCAGAAAATAGGATGAAACCATTTGGATTTTATTATTCCATTTACTCTTCCCCCGGACCACAAAGTGGTTCTGAGAGCCTGTTTTATGTATTCAGCTGCTTTTCCCCCCTCCACAAGCATGTGGAGCCGCTTAAATAAACCATCAAGCGGAGCCCAGCTGCAACAACAACCGATCGATCGGAGGCAGGTTTCACGTCTGAGCGCTGCGCCGCCAGCACGCTGGCTTCAGCAGGTGGGGTGGGAGTAGTAATTTGCTGCCGAAGGGCTTTTGTGTCTGCCTGACTTCAGAAAAACTGTAACTTCTGCCTCCCCTGATAGATAGCCGTGCAGGCTGATAGAACGTGTGTGTTTGGAAAAGATTCGCTGCTGTATAAACAATCGACTCCCTACCTTCCACAACATCTGGGAACTCTCAAGCGTCAGGACCCTGCAACAAATAACTGGGGACTAGTTAGTCTCTGATTAGGTTTTAAACAACACATCACGCTCTAAGGAGAGTGCCGTATTGCCTCATCGGAGACCGAAGCAGAGAACTCAAATAAAACAAAACAGCTACAACTAACAAACAAGCCAATTGCGATCTGTTAAAACTCTGTTTGCAAGTCTATAATAAGTTGGGAAGTACTGTAGCTCTAAGCTTTAATCTGCATAGCTGCTACTAAACGAGTAATATAAAAACAAAACTGCCGACCATAAAATTCATAGCTGCTATCATCTGACATGGGTCAGTTTGCAAAGGTCAATATATGTGGCACTCCTGAAAATAGCATTTGTGTCTTTTGCTTTTAAAATTATATTACATAGATGAGAGCAAATAACAAGGAGATTGAGAAATAATACAATCATTTTGTACACATTTGCCAAGCACTAGGTCACAGCTTTGAACATAGCATGTTTTATTTCCCCATAAAGGAGAGGAAATTACAGGGAAAAGGGGAGGAACAAGATCGAAAAATGATGCAAACCTGATCCACTTTAGCATCATGGCTTAACATTTCAGAACATGTGAACTAAGATACAAGTCCAGTGGACAGGAGTGTCGTGGCTTTACATGTCAAAATATGTTTGCTATAGCATAAAGGAAATGGTATGGAGCATGGGGGAAATATTATTGAGAAATTATGTGAGCCAGACTCAAACCTGCATTATCCAATTTGAGTACAATGGTTCAACGGTGCTAAGCACTAGAACATGGCTCTGAAAAAAAAGCACTTGTTATCTAATCAGAGTAGAGAAAATTACTCAGAAAGAGGGCAGAAAAAGATTGAGAACTTATATAAGCAGGACACAAACCTGTGTCCCCATTATGAGCACAATGACTCAACATATCAGAACATAGAGGAAAGAAAACATCACAGAGACAAATAGAGAACACGCTCATGAAATCACATGAGCCTGACTCAATCCTGCATTGAACACATGAGCAACATGGCTCAACATATCAGAACATGCGTACTAAACGCTGGGACACCTCTCTGAAAACAGCACCTTTTTATTCAATCACAAAGTAGATTAAATGACAGGGAGAATGGTGGAAACAATATAGAGAAATTACACGAGCCAGACTCAAACCTGTGGCATCCACATGAACATGGCTCTGAAAACATATAGTAGGACTGAGAAATTACTGAGATAAGGGGAGGGGGGGTCAAGATTGAGAAATAAAGGATGCCGGACTCAAACCTTCATTTTCCACATGAGCATCATAGCTCAGTATTTCAGTACATGTGAACTAAGGCAATAGAAGAATAGAGGACGGCATAAACAAAAGAAACAACAGGCTGAAAGGTGGAAACTATGTCAGAAAATTACATGAGCTGGATTTGAACCTGCACTGACCACTTGAGCACCATGGATCAAACACTTGTGCTAAGTGCTAAAAAATTTCACTTTTTATTTAATCATAGAGTACAGGAAATTCCAGAAGAACGAGTTCAGTAACTGACATGTACTGGACTCAAACGTATGTCCTCCATATGAGCAACATAGCTTAATATCTCTGAACAAGTGTGTCAGAATCGAACCTGCAATTTCCACTTTAGCACCATGGCTCAACATATCAAAACACAGCATTGAAAATAGCATCCTTACATAGTCACAGAGAAGATGAATAACAACAAGAAGCAGGAGAACGAGATAAAAAAAAATTATGCAAGCCGGACTCAAACCTGCGCTCTACACATAATCACCATGGCTTAACATGGCCAGAACATGTGTGCTAAAAAAGTACATAAAAACAATGCAAACACAGCTCTGAATATAGCACCTTTATTTAATCATAAAGTAGAGAAAATGACACTGAGAATGGGAAAGCAAGTCTGAGAAATAATGCAAGCTAGACTCAAACCTGCATCATCCACATGAGCGACATGCCTCAACGTGCTAAGTCACGGCTCTGAAAATAGCAGCATTCATTTAATCCTGGTTCTCAAACAAACAGCCAGATTCCTCTCCTGTCAGCACCTTTGACTTGTTGGTCTGCGTGTTTGGAAGCAGGACTCCCCACGTTATCTGTAATCCCCAAGTCTTCTTAATGTCAATAAGACTAACGCTTAGATGAATTGAGACTACAATCTTAACCTTTTTCCTGCTTTCAAGTAGAAGACAGAGAGATATCAAAGCATTCCACATTGCATCAGGGATTTCCCATTCTCTCAGCATCCACACCTTTGTAATTTTATACCGGGATGTGTTGTTGTAAACATATGCCGGCCGCCAAGAAGAATTTTCTTACATGACGGGTGTGTGCAACCTTAAAAAAAAACAGATGTCTAGTCATGCAATCAGATAAATTCACAAATACTTCATAATAATTCAGAAAAACTGATCTAATGACTATTCTATTATCAAACAAATAGATTCATAAACTAATCCTTGATTTTCTGTTCACAGGTGCACTTTATTTTGATTGGAGCACCTGCCATACAATTAAGCAAAAAGCTGCGTGCGCTTGTAAATGCATTGTGATGTGGATTAATCCATTCTTGATACAGTACGCTGTGCCGACCAGAAGCTGCTCCTCTCCTGCAGTGAAGCATTAGTTTCAGTGTCTGCCTGCTCCATGATTAATCTTTGTATCCCTGCTGCCTCTTCAGCGCTCGCTTGCTTGTCTTAGTGAGAGCAGATAAGGTGTGGTGAGTTAACAAAATCCCCACCTGCTCTCGATGAGACCGAAGCGCCGTTACTTAGTCTGGCGCTCTTCCAGAGTCTCGCTCTCATCCTCTCTAACTGCTTTACTCTTAGACTGACGCATTAGACTTAATGCTTATATGTAAGTGAGAGCTGGTAAGATCACTTAAACACTACTTGTGTTATATTCTGGGTTCGATACAAGTTCAGCTCAGTCAACGTCATTTTTGGCATAATGGTGATCATCAAAAAATATATTTTCACTTGTTCCTCCTTTTCTTTAAAGTAAACAAACAAAGAAATAAACACACAAATAAATATAAGGTTACAGTGAGGCACTTACAATGAAAGTCAATGGGGCCAGTCTATAAACATTGAAATACTCAATGTTTCAATAATGTAGACACAATACATAAACAATGTACATGTTAACATGAGTTTTAGTACTAAAAACTACACATTCTGTATGAAGTTATGTATATTGTACAAGCATGACATCAGCATGACACCATAAACCCTAAAACAACTTATATCAAGATTTAAAAAGCTGTACATCTCAGATAATAACAGTAATTATAATCCAATTAAATTATATATTATTATTAGAATATAATTAATTATTAAAATAATTAGCTTGAATAGAATAATTACTGCACAAGCTTTTATTGAATTATAATTTAACAAATAGCTTTAAAGACCAAACTAATAATAACAATTATTATTATTACAAATAATTCATAAACATTTTTTTATAAACTTTTCATAAACTGATCAGTGTTACAGATCAAACAACATGTATAAAAATAAATGATAAAATCACTATTAATAATAATAATAAAATATTAATTATTACAATAAATAGTTTGAACAGAAGAATTACTGTTCAAGCTTCCACATTTCTGCTTTTAAATCGTTCAAATATTTGTCTCCTTTTACAATTTTTGCTTTTTTACAAAGAAAATGAGGAACAAGTAGAAGCTATTTTTTGTGGTAATCCACTCTTTTGCACAAATGCTGTCAAAAAAGCCTAACTTGTATTGAACCCGTCATTTTCCTTTAAGAAGGGCTTTCCAAATGTGAGCGCACACACACACTTTCTTATCCACAACTGAACTTTTGCACTGCTCTTCAGAGTCTGGAAAGCCCCTCCTCCAGCATAAATACACACACCTCTGTGCACACAAACACACACCCAAGTAAATCCAGTTCCGAGACAATTTAAGCCAATTACAGTGCAGGGGCAAATGGTTAACCTCCATAATATACATTTCCCAGCCTCCATCCCCCTGCACTTGCCTGTCATCCCCACAGCAGAGTTATGCACTGCAGACGGGTGTCCCAGGCGACCTGGTTAGAGTTGGCTCAATTCATTAAGCCGGGGCCCGTGCACAGGCCCGAGTTCACACGGTGAAGGCACTTGCAGCAAACAGCTGCCACACATTCCTGATGGGAGGGCCAGGCAGATGTCCAAGGACAATCAAAGGGAGAGGCAGAGGAAAGTTTACGATCTAGCGTTTGCCAGGGCCTCAATGAGCTGCCTCTCCATCCCCTCCTTAAAGACAGGGTGCAGCTGGTGAGACTCAAGGCGCTGTCCTGGCCCGGCTCCCTCTCTTTTTCTCTCTCTAGCACAGCCTATCCTAGTCTGAGAAGACAGTCAATATCAGCTGCCTCTTCAGCTCTGCAGTGTGAGTGCAGCAGTGGATGGGTAGCCTCTTTGGCACTGCCAAAAGCAATGCGGGCCAAGAGGGTGAGTACAAAGATGAAAGTAGAGCTTCACAACCAGACACAATAAGACTGCACACACTGAGCTCAAGAGAATGGCACTTTTGTTAAACTCACTCCAGATTCTGGGGATATCCATCTTGCATTATAACAAGTGGCATCATGTAGCCTTTTTATTTACTGCATTAAATGTGCCATTTACTTTTGAACTGACTTAGAGATGATAAAAAAAAATATATATACAAAATATGACTTGTATAATAATATTCTAAAATAAAATGATATAAAATTACAATGAACGTTCACATGCTCAGGATATATACATGCGCTGCTGGCTCACAGGTTCAGGTCTGATCTGGATCTTGCCCTTATTCTCACCCAAACATGTTTACTCATCTGAAAGCAAATAATAATAATAATAATTGATTAATTAAAAAAATTACTTTATGAGCTCAAATGTTAAATTAGAGATTAAATCTAAACTTTATATTATAATATAATGTAGATATTAATTTAAATTATTTAATTATTTAAATTATTAAATATTAATTTTAAATTATAGTATATATTCTAAATGATTTATTTATTAATTGAATATGATAAATAATAATCATAATACAGTAATAATAAATGATCTTAAACAATAGCAATAAAAATAACAATAACAACACAATAAGAATAATTATTATTACTATTTTTATTATTTTAATTATTAAAAATAATTCTTAATTCTAACATCACCATCATCATTATCATGATCATCAACGTCAAAATCTAAAATAATTTCAATGTGCAAAAATGGCACTTTATGAGATATTAAATATTAAATTGGAGACTAAATAAATAAAAGAAAATATTATAACATCAGTTGTATTCCACTTGCTTTATTTACAACAAAAACACATTTGGCACTAAGCGAGTCAGGCCACTGGAGCCTCCTCAAAAAAAAAAATAGATAATAATAAAGAATGCCTGTAAGAAATCCATAAATATATGTTAAAACTTCAGAGAGTGGGCCACAATTATGGTATTATTTAAGTCTGGTAGTGTTTCTTTTGCAACAAAGCAAACTGCCATTCGTTGACGGATGGGTCTTTACTTGAATTAGTCTGGATATCACCACTCTGACTCGTAAAACCCTTACCAAGCCACATGGAATAATACTGCAATGTAGTTTTGGCTTCACCTTGGCTTACCCTCGGCTTTATTCCCCAGCTAACACGCCACTAACTGGATGCTGCGTGTGTTTGCACTCCTGCTCTTAAATTCCTCATTACACAAAGATTAACAATTCATAGAAAGCTCCTATAGCGAGGAGCCAAGTCTCACCCCCATAGAGGCCCTTAACAGTTTCTCTCTGCTTGCTTACCCACTTGCCGTTTGCTGGGACTTTCTCATAGATATAGCTTTATTTGTTTGACATCTGCACTCTAGAGAGCAAACGTGTGAATCTATTGAAAATGTAAATACTTTATTATTAATAATTGTGTGCATGCAAAGTCAATGTTTCTGTTGTTCGTATGGCTCTGTGTATAGGATTTTAATTCAGCTTCAGACGATCTTCAAAATCTGTACTTTAATTGAGCGATAACCGTTCGTCGCAATCATCGGTTCTAGACCGCTTTCCTTGTACCTTGCAAAACATTTCTGTGAAGAATCCCGCAAGAACAAAATAGAGACATTGTGAAAGGAGGCTTGTCTCCAGCTCTATTGGACAGAGAGGAGTCAAAGGGTGAGACCCCACTGGATTTCAAAAGAGGAGTGACAGCTCGTGAAATCCAGACTGAGATGTGTGAAAGACCACTCCATACGCATGGGCTTCCACAGACACTGAGATACACAGTCACCCCCCCGGCCCGCTCTTAACATGCAGCTCAATGATTAAAGGAAAGTGCACACACACACACACACACACATCTCTACCTCCTCCCCCTTCCTCTCTCTGTATCCTTTCACTTTTATCCCTCCTTACTCCACATCTCTTACTCCTTCTCTCTCTCTCTCTCTTTATTGTACACAGGCACAGCATGGCTCCGGTTGTAATCACCGTTGGACACAATTTCAGGGACAATTTAAAGACTATTTATTATCTTCAGTCAATAAGAGCACGGATAGACTGACTCTCTGGATGTTCATTTGAAACCTAATGGATAGAGCTTTAAATGCTTCCCAATTGGTTTACAGTAGGAGAGACTCACTACTTAGTTTCTCGTTTGTTTTGGTTTTGTTCGAAGGGGGAGGGATCTTCTTTTCAAGTAAATACAAATATTTTTGGACTTTATGTATTCTAGGTGGAGAAAAAAAGCACAGAAAAAAAAAAAAAATGTGGTTAGCAGCACAGATTACTGGAGCTGACATGGTATTTAAGACATTTCGACGAGTGTTACAGTTACCTTTACAGTGTTATCCTTTGGGGAATGGGCATTGCAACTCATTACAACCACAAGAGTGGATAAAAAACTGTCAACATTAAAGAAATAGCAATAACGTGCCTGGTGCAAGTCTATGGATAACAAATATTTGTTAGCGTGATTATCCAACACGTACAGAGATAAAGCAACATTTTTATGAAATTTACAATGCATTGTGAGATGCAATCAAAAACTAAATGACCAAGTACACTTCCATTCATAATGCGCTCCAATGCTGCATTGATTTGATTAAAAATACAGCAAGAACAGTAATATAAAGTGTTCCTGTGACTCAGTGGTAGAGCATTGCGTTAGCAGCGCAAAGGTTGTGGGTTCGATTCCCAGGGAACACACATACTGACAATACAAATGTATAGCCTGAATGCACTGTAAGTGTCTGCTAAATGCATAAATGAAAATATCAGCCTGTTTGATCATTTTAATGTGTAATAGAATAATTAATATATTTAAAAAACAATTTAAGACCCAAAACTTTTGAGTAGCATATTATCGTTATGAATTATATGTATTTTACATTAAGTTGTAATAAATCAATAAAATAAAATAAAATTAAGTTTTATATTAAATTAATAAATGCAATACACTTGCATCCTCTTTTGGACACACTTGGGTCTAAAGTAAAATAATAAAATAAAACAAAAACAACATAAATAGAGTAAAATAAAAATTAAATTAAATTAAATTAAACAAAATGAAAATAAATTAAACAAAATTCCAATAAAATTCAATAAAACAAAACAAAATAAAAATATAACGAAACATAAAAGTAATAGAACAAAAATCGAATAAAATAAAAATAATCAAATAAATAAAAGTACAAATAAAATAAAATCGATACATAATAAAAAGCAAAAAAAATGCTAACAAAACAAACAAAACAAAACAAAATAAATAAAATAAAATAAAATAAAATAAAATAAAATAAAATAAAATAAAATAAAATAAAATAAAATAAAATAAAATAAAATAAAATAAAATAAAATAAAATATTTTACATACTTAAAAGTATCCTTGATTCACCAAGCATAGACATGGCAAAAGTGGCCCAGTAGATCTCCAGGTGAGAGTGACTCTTAATTACACATGAGAAGGTGGTAAGACGTCTGTTTAGCAGCATGAGGCTATATTTAGACAGAGCCGTATCACAGCCCGCTCCTCCCCGTACTTACCCTCTGTCCGGCCCACTCCCTGTCTGCTGTTTACACACACATTCACAAGCACTTGATAGGTGAACATATTTGATTTGTTTACCCTAGCATTAGCAAGTAATGGGCTGGAAACAATAACAAGCTCATTTAGATGTAATACCCCCTGCTAGTCATTGGTGTCATTAAATTGGGTTTGTACAGTTGTAGCTGAAGGAGGAATCTCATGTCTTGTGTGTGTGTGTATGTGTGTGTGTGTGTGTGTGTGTGTGTGTATTAGGGCGGTCGGAGATAACATGATAAGTGTGACTTAAAAGATTTGTGACTTTTAATTAAATTGTAATGCTCAAATTTCTAAATGGGAAAGAAAAAAAAAAACTTTTCCCTCGGCGAACACTGGAGAGTAGGAAGCTGAGACATCGAATACCACATCATTTTTCATCCGCCATTATCAGAACACATGTGTGGGGGAAACATGTCATCAACTAGTCGTTTGGAGTTTAAACTTAAATGCCAGCAGCTATTAGCCGAGCCAGACAATTTGATGAATGAAATACCATTAGAACTTCAGATTTCCAGACATCTGAGGCATTCTTTTATTCAACATACAGCTCCCTAACCCTTACAGTGGAGAAATTAATGGTGTTTACATAGCAGCCCGTTTTTTTACAATTCACGTCGGCCGTGTTGACCTCTTTTTGTGCGAGATCAAAGGTCACTGACAAGACAACACTGCCTGAGATTTGATTTATTGTGCTGGAAAAGTAATGGGGGGGCTTTCTAAGTTTACCAGACTCTGAACTGTCTTGAAGCAGACTCTTGTTTGGACTGCTGGTTGCAATTTTGACCAATGAGTCTCTTGATCTGACACAGAGGCTAAAGAGGAAGACTAATGGATGTCACAGAACCTGCGCTCTGTTTTGTGTGTGTGTGTGTGTGTGTGCAGAAGTAAATTTGCAGAAGTAAATTCAGCAATCTGCATGCACTGCGAGTTCTTCCTCACATGTGTATAAACAACTCTTTTACGGCTAGTTTCACTCAATACACCGACATGAAGCACTGGTGTTGTTTTATCCGATATTGTGGCCTAAGTGACAGCACGGCAAAATAATTATGAAAATGGCTGCACCTGTGTTTTGTATTGTTTTCAAAAACATCACTAAAGAGAGATCATTACCTGACATCACTAAAGACTTTATTGCACAATGCACATTTCTTAATATTATGCCTAACATGTCTTTTAATATCACTAATGATAAGGATTGTATGATATCTGTATAATATCAGTCTTTAAATGTGAGATATATGTATATTTATTGTTTATTTATTTATTTGGATCCCCATTAGCTATGCCCTCAGGCTTCCTGGGGTCCCCACAACACTTAACATGCATCCAGTATTACAAACATTAAATACATACAACAATATACAATAAAGAGTTAAATATATTCTCCACAATTCAAAACATCTCATATATAGTTCCACTTTAGCACAATCAAATACAGGCTACTTCAGTATATCTTTGGTTGGACTTCAGCACTAACTTCCACACATTTGAAGTGCAAAGCATGACATTAGTTGTTCCAATTTAGCAGATTTTAAGTATAAAGTACAATTGCAGGGTATTTTTTATTAAGCACATAAATATGTAAATGTATTTGTAGTATACTTAGCACTAAATAAATGTATTTTAAATACCTTTTAGTATTTTTCTTTCTACTAGGGAAACCAGGCACCCAAAAAACAGTCCTAAACAAGCATGTTGCTGGATTTTGAAGAGAGAGGACAACACTAGATGAACTTTTTCACTTAAGGAAGCTTTATTTGGATCATGGACTTATATTTCAACCTGAATCAACAGTTTGAAGTTAAAAATGTCTTAATAATATATTTGTTTCTTACAAACACTCAGCTTTTCACTTTACAAGACATGAATTGATGGACTGGACCCCCCCCCCTCAAATTTTCAATTTATATTTTATATAAATACATCAAACATTTAATGAAGAATTCAGCAATTATTCTGCTCAGTTATAAGATGCCTTTCATAATCTTGCAACAAACCACCACATGCCATGCACACCTTGTCACAAAATCAGTTCTGGCCATTTAACTTAAGTGCACCTTTTGCAAGGAACATGGTTATGCATTGCTGGCCTGCTATGTTTTTAAATATTTAATCTTGGTGTAATGCACCGAAATCTGAAGTACAAAACAATACAAATGTCTTTGTTTCATATAAATATATATATATAGTATTATTAATACTACAAATTGGAGAAATCAAACTTCAAGCACATCTTCATTTAGATAGTATCATATTGTCCAGTGTTTCAGGTTGTTGATGAGCCATAATAATACAATTTAGAGCACTTGATGGTTTCTGGTGCAAAACAAATCTTTTATTTGTGTGTGTCTTGTGTTTTATTGCTGCGTCTGTGATTTCCCTCCCCATCTCCTTTCTCTCAGAAGTTACAGTCCTCGGTCCCAGACGTGGGCTCGGAGTGAACTTTAAGACCTGGGGGAGTTTGACCATCTGCTGGAATGCAGAGGTTGGCCTGTAAATTAGGGGCCCTAATGAAAACTCTCTGGTGTCCAACTCCAGCAATCATCTGGTTAAAATCAACCAGTAATTCCACAAATTTCCCCAACCCCTCTCTCAGCCCTCAATGCCTAATTTAGAGGAAAAGTATATGTTCTGCTCTAAACACCTGCATTTTGAACTCTACAGAAAGCGTGATCTGTTCTTGTCTGCAATCAAACTTGTTTTAAGAAGATTTAAAACCCACTATATAATGCATGTAATAATGTCTTCTAATGACTGCAGGATCACTGCAATCTTTTGAGATTATCTAAATTATTAGATAATTATATACGCAATTATGCATGTATTTCCACAATTCATTTACAAAAGTTTTGACTGCAGAAATTGGCATTGGCTGTGTAGATCTGTATAGTAAATGTATAAATTAGACATGATATATTATTGGATTGGTCTCTATACTAAAACAATACCTGAATGATGAATGCCATGTGAATTGTTTATATAGAAATTATTGCTTAAAAAGGCAATTGTTAAAGAGAGCAAAAAATTAAAATAATAATACATAGCATTAATATAATTTAAAATGATATGTAAAAGTCTTGAATAATTATGATTTAAAACAGAAAGAGGATGGGAGGCCCAGAGGTTTTTTCTTCCTTTGGCTTAAAACAATGAGAGCTGGAAAAGTCTTAACCTGTTAAACATCTCCCCTCTCAAACAGTTACAACTTTCCTTCGAGTTATTCAACCTTTCACCCACTGGACCCCCTGACTCTGACCTCTCACCACATGCCATTTGCTTAAAAACTGCTCTGCCGCCAATGACCTCTGAAATCTGCAACACATTACAGCAAAAGACCAGGGATAAGGACACGGTAGATTGGTGGTTTGCCCGGTTATTAGTTTGCTGATATAGTTTTACTGGGGGTCAAATGCAATGGCTGAGAAAACAGGTTGTGGTGGGGGAAAAAAAACAGACTGCGGTAAGAAACTCGTAATTCCGGATGTTTGATTATGTGATAAATATGTTTTCTTATTTTAGAATTGTTTCCAGTTTTTTTCTTTCTGTTGTACGGTATATGACCACTGAATAATGAGCAAACTCTGAAGCCATATTAATGTGTGAACATGCTGGACAAAACCAAGCTATTATTGCATTATAAATGTTTATTTTTCTGATTTTTTTTACAAAATCAGACTGGTATAATTTCAGTAAAAAAAAAAAAACATATAGATATATATATATATATATAGTTTTGCATCTAATATTTATATTTATTTATTATTTATAGCAAATAAATCCACAATAAACTAACCCTGACACTAACAACACTGACTGAAATTCCAGTGCATGGAAATGTGTGTAAAGATTCAGTGAGTCAGCGCTCGAGAACAAATCATTCAGACCGGATTCTGACCAGATAGAACATTCAGTGAATAATGATTTCAATTTCAACATGTTTTTCACACAATCCTTCATATGGCTTTAAAATACCTGTATTGTAGCATGAATCACACAAGACACATTTTGTAGATACACCAAACCATGGTAAAACTGGTTTCTCTATGCAGGCTGGTCTGTCACACTAAAGAGCAGGAATGTCCTGCTATGTTTACTCTGTGTCCTGTTACTCCATCCTCCAGTGATGGATCCAATGATGAGTATGGTCAGGCAGCCTGTTACATCATTAGATCATTTCTACACGCTGTCTTCCTGTCCCCCGTGATTTCTTTAGAACCTTTTTACAGATCTAATTTTCTCTCCAGTTCCTAGTCTCTACCTATTTTGGTTTTGTTTGTTTGTTTCTGTTACTTCAGTTGTTAAGAGGAACGTCACAGTGAGCAGAGGCGCTGATGTATAGAGCACTGTCGCTTGTCTCTCCTGAAAGCTTTTGTTTCCCCAGGCTTCCCATTCATTACAGAGCCTTTGGTGAGACGAGACATAAAGAGAGGCCCTGACCCTGGTGTGAGCCCTTTGACCTCTCTGGAGCCAAGAGGTCAGATTCACAAGCCACTGGGCCATCGCTTTTCGTTGACCGCAGGGCTCTTGCAAACGAATGACTGCGGATGAGGAGGCTGAATGGAGGGAAGACGGTGGGAAAATGTGGTAATTTATAGAAGTGGGGAGTTCATTTCAAAAGAGGCCATGCTGGATCAGCTGACAGATGGGTCAGAGGTGCTGTTTGGGCCTTATTTCCTGGCAATGTTACTGTAACATCTGCGTGTTAAGAGACTTCTGGGACCAAAACTTTTTGACCCCTCGAGGTCACAGAATGGGAAAAAGCAAGCGGTTAGATTGTTGGATGTCAATGGCCAATGTTTGACTTGTAGTCCTCAAGGGCTGTGTACTTTGAGCTTGTCCCCGTACTTACAAAAAAATATATTTAGCTCCTGATCCCTCTTGATGTTAAAGCACACCCACCGACAACAAAAACAGAGGAGGGGGGGAAATATGACAGCAATATCTCACAGTAAAGAAAAAGAGCTAAATGAAGAAACAAACACCACATATAGTAAATTATGTCTGTGGAATGTACATGGGTTCTAATCCAGTGTTCTGGATGATAATAATAATAATAAACATTTGAAATATAAATAAGTAAATAAACAGATAAATAACAATAATTATTATTATTATTATTGTTGTTGTTGCACATATACATTTTTCAGCCTTAGTAGTAGTAGTAGTATAATGAATATAATAAATATAATATTGCATTATAAATGTTTATTTTATTGATTTTTTTACAAAATCAGACTGGTATATATAAATATAAACAATTATATATATATATATATATATATATGATTATTATTAATTTGCATAATTGTATTTTTATTTTTATTACTAACTGTAAATATTGTAAATATAAGAAACAGTATGTATCTTCTATCATGAGAAATTTCGGAGCCTCAGTTGAGACATTCTTGGAAATCGCAGGCCTTCAGGCCAGCTATTAACCCAATTGGCCTCTGTGGACCTGTAGCTGTCCCAGTGGTTCTCTGGGGTTACCACAAAATTGACCTAAGGACAGGAGTCCAGTATTGACCAGCTGTTGAGTGGGCTCTTCTCTTTAAGCCTGGGAAGACTCTCCTAATTAGCCTCCCACACCCATAAACATGTCCAATGAGCTGGACACCCAGAGCTTATTGATTGAACTGATGGGTCCAATTGTGTATGTGCAACTTCACAACGAGCAGCAGGGCAGGTGACAGGCTCTGTGGGAAGCTTCTGCGAAAATGAGTTGGACAAAGATGGAGTGACCTGGTGGATGAAGTATCTCCAGTGATGATTGTTTCTCCTTTCTAGCTGACTGTATAACACAATACTTGTATTGTATAGTTTATACAGTATACTTTAACACAATACTTTTTCCCCCTCCTCCTTTTTCCATCCTTCGTTGGTGTTCCCTTTAGATTTATGTGTAATGTATCTCTATGTGCATTGTGACCGGGTCAACACATCTACAGTAACAACCACTGCTTATGACTCTGATGATAAATGGATGGAAACACACTCTGGCAGACTACAGGACTGTCTCCAGTGTGACATAGAGGCTTCTCTTTTATCGAGGTCACAGGATACAAGTCTTGAGGGCCTGCCCTCTCAGATCACTCCTTCAGATATTTTTCGCGTCCTTTTCTGCCCTCCCTAAGTTGTTTTTCTTTCATTTAGCTGGCCTCCTCCTATAAAAATGCAAGCCAATTTTCCAGCACATTAACCCGGGAGATCTTTAATACACAGGAGTTTTGGTACAAAGGGGACAGCATGGCCTAGCAGAAAGATAGATAGGCCTGCCGACTAAATGTGGGCAGTTTTCCCACTGCCCTGGTCTTAGTCCGGGACAAAGACCTCATTGAGTGGGATGCTTGACATCAGCATCATAAACTAGTCACAGCTACAAAGGCTTTGACACTTTAAAGCACCAGCTACTGCCCCTTTCCGTTCTCTCTCCTGCGCAGTGTTTCGGTTGCTCCAATCGCCAAGTCGTTGTCATTTCTTTTTTTTTCTTAGAGGACATTAAGACAAAGGGTTATATGTTAAATCGTGTCAACAAGAATACCCTCTTGGAGTCTGCTTTTCTCCATTCCTAAGATAACATTTCCTCATAGGGTTTTGTCCATTAGAGAAACAAGTTACGCTGACCATTTTCCATCTCCATAATCTCCCCCCTTCCACCTCTCCAGCACCCCTGCCCTTAACTTCCCCATCTTTCTGATGGAAGACACAACATATGTCAAAGGTATTATTTTTACATCATGAGAGAGAATAGAATAACTTTAAGGAGGACAATGTCAATAATAGTGTGTAGATATATGTATGTATGAATGAATGGGTAGACAGACAGACGGACAGAGTGTTAAATAAATAAATAAATACAGTAGGCAAACTAATTACAAGTATATGAAAGTGAATTTAATAACAACAACAACAACAACAACAATAATGATAATAATCAAATTTGTGTCTTTATATGGATAGAGGTGGAAATGTAGGGAATGTTGGGGAAAATACTATTTGTGAAGCTGAATTCAAACTCCTGTTGCAACATGCAGCATGTCTTAACCACTATTTTGCAACTCTGTACACTTAATTTAATCAAAAAGTGAAAGATTTAAATTCAGTTCATTAGTCATTTATGTCAATTGTAATGGGATTGCCTATGTTTACCTTTATAAGCTGATAAGTTAATTAGTCATACATATTAGATTTAGAGACAACACTGCTGAAATGTGGCCAAAATTTGCATATATAACACTTAATACTTCTTCACAATGTTTTTAATGTCAGCACACCCAACAATTTCCTATTACAGCCTCAAGCAAGCTAGCATCCAAATCAAACTGCTCAGAAACGTCACCTGCCCATTGAACTTCTGTCGACTTGTTTGTTATGAATACCGCTCCTGCTTTAACCTGTGCAGTCACGGGAGGTCCTTCATTAACTGTCATTACCAGGAATGGTTGTTTAGACAGCTCTTCGCTCTCCTGTCAACAGGTAGAGCTGCCCTCATCGTCTCTTTTCACCAAGCAAATCTCTGCAATGGAGCTAGAAGCCCTGATTTTGTGACCCGAGAGTCAGGATATTATTGAAAGAGGCAGAGATGGCAGCGCCGGTTGAATAAAAGGGTGATCTCTGTGCAAGATGTCAGCACAAAGTTGGATTCAGCCTCTCAATGTCAGGCTGGTGAGAGAAAGGGTGCACTTTAATGGATTAAACTCTGAGTGCCAAAGCGCTTCGCAGACAGGGACCGCTGATGGATGGAGTAATATTGTACACGTTTATTCTGGGATTTCTGTGTCAGTGGAAGAGTCCCATTCACCGCTAAACTATTTATCTTTTAAGCAGAAAGGGATGACTTTAATTAGACAATATGTTCTCATGTCAGTAATAGAAAGGATGAAATTTAACTTGTAAATTAAATATTCCAGGTTCAATACAACTTTCAATTGACAGTGACATGGTGTTGATTAGCATAAAACAACACATGTGCCTCCTTTTCTTTAAAAAAGTGGAAATGGGTTACAGTGGAAGGAAATGGGGCCAAACTGTAAATGTTAAAATACTCATGTTAATATGATTTTGGGATAGAGGGGGGAAATCAGTAAAAAGGAAATGCAAGAAATATTGCACAAGTTTTAACATGTTAAACATTTTTATCAAAGGTATAGTTCAGCCAAAAATGAAAATCTGTTATCATTTACTTACATTGTTGTTGTTCCAAGTTTTTTGTTTCTTTTTTCCTGTTGACAAATGATGGTAACAAAATAGTTGCTGATAGCCATGAAAAAAAAAAGTCAATGGCTACCGTCAACTGCTTACTTACAAACAATCTAAAAAAATAAAAATAATAAATAAAAATGACAGAATTTAAAATTTTGGGTGAATTTAAGTTAGAATTTTCACATTTATATTTTTAAATCCTGCAAAAATAGTCCTCATTCCAAATGCTTCTTCAGATAGAAAATAGTCTGAATTATTTATTTATTTACCTATGCAATCAACATTATTCCACAAATGCTGTTAATTGGTCCTAACCCCTGATATTTCTCACAAAACAAAAACAATTGTATAAGCTACATCAATCAATGAAAGGATGTCCTTCAACTATAACAGTTATGTGTGGCTTTTTATGAGTGTTTTTAAACACATTTTGTCAAAACACATCTCTGTTGTTCTCCATTCTTGTGATATTGGGTCAAACATGACATTCGGAAAAGCCCTGCAGTCCAACCTTTGAGAGGAGGGAAACAGCTGCTTCACATCGCTAACCTTTGGACAAAGTCAAGATAGGGAGTATTTGGACAGGTTCGGACAAGAACGAAGGCCAGATTCTGTCATCAGGAAGAGATCACGTTGTCAAAGTAAAATAAACAGAAAAATAATAACCACTGAATTGCCATCGCTTTCCTTCTTCAAATAAAGCTTAGACCACCTGTTAGATTTGGATATTAAGACTTTCTTCTGTCTCTCTTCCACCCCCCAGCGCAATTCTCCACCTGTCGCCCATGTCACAGGACCCCATGCAGATAAGGTGACCCTTCCTTTGAGGCCAGATTGATTCAAATCTTAGCCATAAGGCAGCGCAATACAGCTCAGTCACCATAACTTTGCAGCTGCCCTGTCGATCCATAGGTGAAGTTCACTGCAGGGCTTTTGTCAGACAACCACTCAGCCATGTGTAATCGATCTCTCGTATATATGTTCACAAAAAGTAAAAAGAAGCACTTCAAGGTCCAGAGATTAGCACCCCAGTCAGCTGGTTCACATGTGCCCTTTGGTCTAAATTTAAATACAGTAATGGCTCCAGGGGGCAAGAGAAGAGAAAGGAAAAATAAATTATAACCAAGAGCAGGCTAAGGGCCAGATCGTGCTCGCACTAAGGGGGCTGGTTCAGAGGTGGCGCGATTACAACTTGCAGGCCAGCGCTTCAGCGTCTGACTCTGATTGATTCAGGACCTCAGCTACATGAGCTCAATGCATACGTGTCAGGATGACTTCAAATATATGTACATGCTGGCATTAAAGCAAAATGGGGACATATCAAATGCCAAGAACTTCTGAATTTCGACAATTCACTGTGATATATTGTCATATTATAATATGTAAATTGCATTTTAAGATCAAATTAAAAAAAGTTAAAGTACTGTTCATGTAGGCCTATATAATATACATAACACACTTAAAAACTGTTCCTGTGGCTCAGTGGTTAGAGCATTGCGTTAGCAGCGCAAAAGGTCCCAAATTCTCAGGGAACACACATACTGACAAAAACTGTATAACCTGAATACACTGTAAGTTGCATTGGATAAAAGTGTCTGCTAAATGCATAAATGTAAAAAAAAACTGCATATATTATATGTTAATTCAGTGCATGAAATGTATATGCATGCATTGAATACTATTTTTGCATTGAACACTACAGTTCAAAAGTGTGGGCACGATTTAAGTTAATACCTTTTTTATAAAAGGATGTATTTAATTAATCAAAAGTTACATTAAAACATGTATATCGATACAAAGGATTTTAAATAAATGCTGTTTGCCATCACAGGAATAAATTAAAATGTTAAAATTTACAACACGCATTTTGTATTGCAATGATATTTGACATTATTACTGTTTTACTGTATTTAATCAAATAAATACATCTTATAATACATATTTTTATTATGATTGTATATAAGCTGCACATTCTGCAACAAAAGCACTTTTTTTCTCTTTCTCTGCATCTTTGCGGCCAGTAAGAGAAATGTCAAATTTGATTACAACAGAAGGCTTTACATGGAAAGCATGCATGTTAAGTTGGGCTGAGCATTTGTGCTGTTTATCGTGGATTTGGAAGTGATAGGAAAATCCTAGTAGCAGAGGTCATTTCTGCTCTGAGTGAGCAATTTGATGTAATCTGCTACCAAACTTTAGTGCTGGTAACATGATTCACTTAGATTCAAACCAGAGTACTTACCAAATACAAACAAACAAACTACAATTGTGGTTCTTAGCAGGTGTCTTATGTGATTATAGACAATTACTTTCCTCACTTTCTGTGTTCTGCTATTTATGTGTGTGTGTGTGTGTGTGTGTGTGTGTGTGTGTGTGTGTGTGTGTTGTGTGTGGGAAGAGGGAAGAGTAGTGGAAGAAACAACCAAAGAGCACAGCCTCAATCACCTCAACAAAGCTAAAGCTCACTCGACTGGAATAAGTAGAATGTCCTCCAAGCTGTCTGAAACACTTACATTCCAGGTCTGCAATGAACTGTTAACTATTTGACCACTAACCTCTGACGATTTGATGCTAAGTTGGCAATCCTTATTAATGGTGTCTGATTTGGTTTCTCATCCACTGCACATGAAACTATAACAGCTATGAAGGAATGCAATTAAAGCCTGGTTTGTGTAGGGGGACTCACCATACACTGCAAATGAAAGAAAAAAACAATTGGATAATAGATATTTGTCAAGCTTCCCTCTGTGTTCTTTGTCCCTTCTTCTCAAAAGCACAGACGTAAACCAGACAATTACACTCACTGAATGTGGAAAGGATACCGTTGCTGGCTGGTTAACATGAGGAGGAGGTGCATCGGCGTCCAATACTCTGGTGTTGTCTCCTGTGTCTTGGCTCAGTTCATTTGTTTCTCATCTGATAGCCCTGTGGAGATGAGCCAAGAGTCTCCAACCAACTACTGTCAGATTGCAACTTGTTGAGACTGGAGCAGGTAGTCCGGGAAGAAGGAGCAATATATCAGCCTGCTTGATGGACTTCATCAAAAACCCACGAGTAATCAGCCTTCGGGCACAAAAACTGGTTTAATCTGTGTTGACATTGTTGGTTATCAATATAATGTGACATTAAATCAACATGGTAAACGGTGTGTGGACAGAAAAGAGAGTCTAATTGCACAAACGATTAATTTATTATGTTAGTTATTTAATATGGAATGAAGTAGATAGGCAGTTCAAAACGTCTTATTTGCCTCTTTAGATCAAATTAGTCTTTTGAAACAGTAGTTGCAACAACCTTCACAATTTCATAGACATCATTTGCATTCACTTTTGACTTTTTCAATGAAGGGAAAGGTCGATAAATAGCAAAAAGTGATAGTTTTCAATCACATAAACCTATTTCTTCATTTTTTTTATTATATGCATGCATTGTATATTTCACCTGAACATACAAGTAGCAAGATTAGATTTTTTTTTCATGAAATCAAAGATTATGCAAAATGTATATATAAAATGTATATGCATCTTTCTCCATCTCAAATACCGGTATTAGGCCTATTTCACACAATAAACAGTGCAACATCAAAACAGATGTCAGATTAACTTTGTGCTTTCAAACTGATAGGTCTATATAGAAAATATAGTGATTTCGACTTTGAGTATTTCCATTAATAATGGCTATACATAATAAGACATATCAGTTAACTTACAGAAATTGCAATACATAGATACATGTGCTGCTTTCACTGTAAAACACACCTTAGCATCTTGAGTTTGAAGGTTTTTAAAGGTCATATTAGAAGTAATAGCCCAGCGTTTGTCAAAAGTGCCCTCTACAGCTCTGCTTCCATTCAGGGTCGTGTTTTCCTCACTGGGCACACATGCAGGTTAAAGTAACCATGGACAACTCTTTGCCCAGTGTTCCAGGCAGTTGAACCTGGTCCCAGCAAGATCTATACCCAATGTATCTTTGTACCGTTGCTGTGTTACTGGACCTTTCCTGTCTTCTTTACTGACTGACAAAAGACACTTTTCCATGGTATGCAAGCCCATTTTCACCATGAAAAAAAATAAATACATTAATTCATTCATTATTAAATTAATTCAATTTTTTCATAATTGTGAAAATAAATCTAAATTATGAGTTTTATGGCTTTTTTTCTCACAAAAAAAAAAAGTTATCAGTTTATATCTCACAATTCTGACATTATCAAGCTCTAAAAATGAGGTAAAATAACCTATATACAGCCATTCAAAAGTTTGGGGTTGACAATATTTGTATTTATTTATTTATAATTATTATTATTATTATTAAGGTTTCTTATGCTCACCAAGTCTGCATTTACTTAATCAAAAATACAGTAAACAGTAATATGATATATAGTATATTTTAATATATTTCACAAGGAAATGTATTTTTGTCATGGGATTTTTGTGATTTTCAGCAGCCATTACTCCAGTCTTCAGCGTCATATGATCCTTCAGAAATTATTAATATGGTAATCAAGCGAGTCTTAACATAAAATGGATGTTCCTTCATTATTTTGTAGCGCTACATAACGTGCACATCACAGATCAGATGTTTCCATCACATTTATAAGGTCAAATCATTCACCTTTCAGGCCAAGAAAGCAATTTTACAAGTTTCCTGTGCACGCCCATTCATCCAGAGCTATACATTGCAGCGTACGTTTAAATACACGTCTTGCAAACACATTCGTTCCATGTAACAGCGCTCCATATTCTCTGATAGCCCAGGGAGTAAACGTTGATGCTTACATGCATTAGATACATGGATTAAACGCAGAGGGAAATAGGAAAGGGGTTCCACTGGGAGACTGGTGCTCTCATACGCATTTCATGCTCTTTGATCCCTGCTGTGTGGTGAAGCAAGAACCCAATCATTCTTAATCACATAAAGTTAACAGAGCATGGCCTGGTATTTAGCTTTATGTTTATCTGTGTTAATATTAATGGCAGTGAAGAGATCTTGACTTGCTGCAGCAGGTCAAATAGGCAGATGCGGCACGGTCTCAAATTTCTGTTTTCAAAGCCCTGTCCACTTGCAAATCCATAGAGTGAAACACACTACGGATGCTGTTATCCTTGAAAAAGCTCACGTGTTTCCCTTTCTCGCAGCCCGGCTTTCGCTCAATGCCTAACTTTGTACACAAGTTTTTCTTTTGGTGATGATAATTAAGTTTAAATACCACTTATTGCAGCAAATTAACAGTGATCAGCATGGTGGGTTTGGAAAAGAGGGTCTTTGATCTGTAACACAGAGCGTGGCTTTCAAGGCCCTGATAGTATCAGCGAGCTTGGAGTGAAGGACAGATAAAGTAATGTGAGCAGACTCTCCTTTTGAAGCCTCTTCATACCTCACAAGGATCTGCCCTGAGTGACACTCAAGCCATGTGGTTAACCTGCAGACAAGTATGTGCAGACAAATGTTGCCATTGTTAGTAGAAAGCCTAGTGGATAATGACGTTTTTCAGTTCTATGTATTTCTAGTGGTCATTAAGATTATCTACAAAAGGGATGAGAAGATAGATCTCCCCGGTACATCTGTTCTTTTGTAGATTTTTAAGTAGTTTGAAATCAAATGCTTATTAACTAATATGTTAAAGGTTCCTATCAGATAAGATACACAACATAATGACAAGCACACAAGCTATCATCAACAAGAATGGTATCTTAAGGCTAGTTAAACCTTTTGACGGGACTTTCAGTAATTTGTTATGGATTAAGGTTATCCTGTTAATAAATGCATCTCTGTTCTCGCTTTGTGCAATATACAGGTGCATCTCAATAAATTAGAAGGTCGTGGAAAAGTTCATTTATTTCAATAAATCAACTCAAATTGTGAAACTCGTGTATTACATTAATTCAATGCACACAGACTGAAGTAGTTTAAGTCTTTGGTTCTTTTAATTGTGATGATTTTTTCTCACATTTAACAAAAACCCACCAATTCACTATCTCAACAAATTAGAATATGGTGACATGCTAATCAGCTAATCAACTCAAAACACCTGCAAAGGTTTCCTGAGCCTTCAAAATGGTCTCTCAGTTTGGTTCACTAGGCTACACAATCATGGGGAAGACTGCTGATCTGACAGTTGTCCAGAAGACAATCATTGACACCCTTCACAAGGAGGGTAATCCACAAACATTCATTGCCAAAGAAGCTGTCTGTTCACAGAGTGCTGTATCCAAGCATGTTAACAGAAAGTTGAGTGGAAGGAAAAAGTGTGGAAGAAAAAGATGCACAACCAACCGAGAGAACCACAGCCTTATGAGGATTGTCAAGCAAAATAGATTCAAGAATTTGGGTGAACTTCACAAGGAATGGACTGAGGCTGGGGTCAAGGCATCAAGAGCCACCACACACAGACGTGTCAAAGAATTTGGCTACAGTTGTCATCAGAGGCGAAGGGCTAAGAAAAAAAAGGGCAAAAAAATAAACAAATAAAACATACATACATAAAACAATTATAATAAACAAAACAAAAATAATGGACAAAAATAAATAAAACAAATAAGAAAATTAAATAAAAAGTAAATTAAAAAGAAATACAAGAAAATAAAAGCCAATAAAATAAAATATTGCATGTAAAAATAGCTTGAAAACAACCAAACTGTTGAGATGTGCATAAATGAGCACAAGTACATTTTAAGGTGTGTTTTTTCAAACATAACAACATATAATTTAAATAAATAGTTATGAAGAGTTCCGATGACAGTGGTATCAGATAGCAGATCACCACACGCAGATTACGCAGTATTCCTAGTAACTTCACATCAGTATTTTTGGCCAAAAAAAAAGACACGGACAACAGCGTACAAGTGAGCAATTCAAATTTCTCCCACAAAGATTTACCAAGTTTAACAAATCACCCATTTTCATTACAGAAGATATAGACATTTTTTATTGCGATATAATTTATAAATGTCAAATGTTTACATTGTCATTACTGTGAATTGTTTAATACGGAAAAAAGTAACTCTTTGTAATTACCTTAGAATTCTTATTGATCTCAATGCCAATTGCTCAGTTGTAGATTCTTGACTCGGATGCTGCCATCTTTGTTTTCGAGCCATTTAAATTGAGACCAAATTTAAGCCAATCACATGAGCCACAAATGTCATGTGACTGATCCCTCTAGCAGCAGACAGGGAAATACATTATTCTACTTTATATCAGTAAGGCGAGTATCAAAAAATGATTCACCTTTAATAATGATTTGATTAAGATGTCATGAACATATCATGTATAGCTGCGTAGTAGCCAACAATATAGGATTCTGGGAATAAGAACATATAGTCAGACCCCACAGACTCTATAGTTAAATCACACACACACACACACACACACACACACACACACACAAACATCTACCCGATATCAGCCACACACACACACACTCACACACAAAAGCATCTACCCGATATCAGCCACACCATATTTGTCAGGGTCAGAAAGCTGAGGTTTTCTGTAAGAGGCCAAAGAGCACAACTGCCTGAAATTAGGAAAAAAGCAGCCGGGTTAGAAAAACAGAGGCCCTGCTCTCCATGTTATTTTCTCGCCTCTTATTGGGATTAAACGGTGGTGCAAGATCTGGCAAGAGATCCCTGAAATTCCATGTGTAAATAAAGGCCGGCTCTCTCCATCAAGAGGCCTAAAGCGACGCCAGAATGCTGGGGTGTTAGGGTATGCAAGCTGACCTTGAATAGGCAAGAATCTATCGTTGTGGGGGAAGGGGTTGTGGTGGAAGGCTGACGCAAGGTAGCATTTGCAATCGGGGGTTTGGGTTTTGGGCCCTCCAGTCATCAATCATTCCGGGCCTATTCTGTTCTTTGACAGCTCACTACAAGGCTTGACATTTAACACTCAGGACCCTCGACTAGGATCTGTCCAAAGCCCGGGGACTTCAAGCCCCACAGTCGAGTGAAAAGAATGATTTTCTTTCTCTCTCCCTCTCTCACACGCTCTCTCTCTCCCTTCCTCCCTAGTCATTTGCTAAGTAGTCCAAATGAAGCTAAGCAGATACAAATTAATAATTCCCATCTGTAATAGTTCAGTTGGGCTAAATAGCTCTCCTTATGAAGCGCTTGCACACACAAAAGAGCGAAGAGAAGAAGTCAAGAGGCCTGGAGGCCTATTAAAACACATGAAAGTGTAATAGCTGGAGGTGTGGAGGAGTGGGTGGGAGTTTGGATTGCTTCAGTGAACCAGGAGAAAGAGAATGTTTAATCTCAACATCTGAAAGGAGATTATTTTCTTTTTTTTATATAAAATGTACTGATATTTGTTGTCTTAATTATTAAGAGGTGTTTATTTCGTAATTTTTGCCTGCATAGAAAGAGGTGTTAAATGTTTTTCGTGTTCAGATGAGTGAAAGCACAAGGCTTGTGTGATCTACAGCACTCATCTGATTAGGCTTTAGCTGCCTGTGGCGATAATATGATCAGTACATAAAGTTGGCATTTATAGTGATTACATGTTAGCTCAGTGAGGCCCATTAAAGAGAAAAGTGTGCCAAAAAATGTTTGATCCAAAACTGTGGATCCTTCTGTCACCCTCACAAAAACACACACACATTATCAAAGCAGAGACAGAAATAAAATCCCATAGAAAATGTATTAAACTTCATATTTACATGCATTTGAACATATTATCTTTTTTTTTTGCCCATTAAATGTAATTACAGGACTAATCTGGTTTTTCATATCTCTCAACAGCAAATGAGCTTATGGTCTTCGGTCCTGCAGTTGGCTTTGCTGTTTTATAGGTCAGTAGGTCACTTCAAATAGATTAATATCCTGAAAAAGGACTAGTCAAATGAAATGAAATATTCTGTGAATCAGAAGGGACTTGTGTCAAATTCAACCACTTCAAGCCTTTTTTGCTCTGTGTCAGGCTGAAAAGAAATGTAGACATTGTAACTGTCCCTAACCACAATGTCTCCTCTCTGACCCCGACAATAAAAGTGTGTGGTCATACTGATGTTGAGTCTGTAGGAGGTTTTGTTACAGTGTGTGTTTGCCTTTTTGGAGAGTCAGATTCATAAAAAAAATATATATATATATTGTAACAATGTGTTAAAGCAACATGTAAAAGTGAATTCTGCATCCGATGACCCTTTTAAAAACGCAACACCCATGGTGTAAGACACTTAAAAAAACAGCAAGATGAAGTAAAACATGGCACAGAGACAAATGAGTCAGTGTGTTTATATATGCATTAAACCAAAAATGTAAAATATATATCACAGGCAGAACACAAAAAAACACATCCTATACAATTTCATGTCTGTAAAAAATAATGCTCAAAACATACATACAAACACACACACACACACACACACACACACACACACACACACACACACACACACACACACACACACACACACACACACACACACACACACACACACACACACACACACACACACACACACACACACACACACACACACACACACACACACACACACACACACAGAAGTACACACGGACATGTGCCAGCACACATGCTTACACTTGAGGACTATATGTGTTAAGATCACATGTACCGTGCCTGTGGCGAATAAATTCTTCACTGGTTGCCCTGTGCTTCCTTATCTGTTTGGGGAATTTGCTTGTGGATACCGATACCATCTCCTCACTGCCAGAGGAGTCTATTCATACTTGTATGTTCGGGGCTTGATGGCTTCTTTTGGGCTTCCTTGGTCTCAGAGATAGACATTTCCTCTTTTATCTTTCCACGCTCTGCTAGCTGAATACTAAACATGCCTCCAGACAGACCAAACGTCTTAACAGCAGAGCTGGCCAGCATTGTTTGCCCCACCATTGTACATGCTCGTCAAGATTCTGAGGGGAACCTAACAGCTTAAAAAACAGCTTTCCTTCCATACATGTGGCTAAGCTCTTTACCGCTATGGATACTTGTGAGTTTCACGGCCCTTAGTGACCAACAGACAGATCGCTTAGGTTTGTTTGTGGCAAACTCTCATGCAAAGTATTTTTTTACTTTAACCCTCAACTGAGACAATTTACACATCAAAATTTAACAGAATACTAAACTAATATATATCTATGTTTATGCATTTGTACAAGTATGCTGCATGTACAATTCTAAGTGAAAAATAAATCACACATTTTGTGTTTCATTAGGTCCCCTAGGTGGTGCCACATTAGTGAATCTCTCTTATCAACCTTATAATACTACAACACATATGCACACACAGTTTGCCCTGGTTTATCAGCTGAGCAGACATCTCTTTTTCCAAGAAAGATTCATCAGATCATGGTCATCCTGAGCCTTCCTATCCACAATGAAACCACACCATATGGTTGTGTCTTAAAGCCTGCACATTTATGGCTTAATGACAGAGGGGATGATCGAGGCAGAATGAGGGATAGTGGGCGGAGGGTAATGCTTTGGGACAGAGAGATAGATAAGAGAGAGAGAGAGAGAGAGAGAGAGAGAGAGAGAGAGAGAGAGAGAGAGAGAGAGAGAGAGAGAGAGAGAGGGAGAGAAAGAGAAAGAGTAAGCATAACTCTCATCAACTCTTTAACCTGGAAAGACATCATGGGGTCAGCATAAAAAGGGATGAAATGTCGCAAATTCCTTGCCTGGTGGTATGGAGGAGTTGTTCTTGGCTCAATAAAACGGTGTATAATTTAAATTAAATTCAGTGCTTTACCATATACTCGTAATTACAATGCAATTTATTTCTCGAAAAAAACATGACAATTTCCATGCAGGTCGGTCAGTGCTTGAACAAAGCACCAAAAAGTGATGTTACAAAGCCACCAAAACATATTCGTCCAGGCCTCATTCCCTTCTGCAAATACACACAGCTGCTTGCAAGGAATCCTGGGATGTGTCTACACAGCCAGCCTCACAACCTAATGAATGTTTACTCAAGCTGATTCAAACTGCATGACATTTTCATGATTTGGACTCACCCACTGATCCCTAAACATCACTATGTCTATGGCTAATGGCCACTTATGGCACAATGACCTTTCCATCTTACAATAACTTTATTTGATTACGGAATTCTAAGCGGATATTAGGGATTATACCAATAACGGTTGAGGTAAATGAAGTAACAATGGCACTACACTAACATTTAATTCTCGAACATAGCATCATTGTGATGTTTAACTGGCATTTACCAGTGTTGGGCGGTTGAGAACCCAGCGGTCTGTTAAAAATATCTTGCTAATAGCGTCTGATGTGAAACACGCAAAGTGCCCGTAAGAATCTGCTGCTGGATGGACAAATAGATCGTAAAGGAATATTCCAAGTACAATACAAAGATAAGCTCAGTCAACAGCACTTGTGGCATAATGTTAATGACCATGAAAATGAATCTCTCCTTGTTTATAAAAAAAAAAATAATAATAATAATAATTGTTTTGTTGCAATGAGGCACTTGCAATGAATGTGAACAGGGCCGACATGTAACTGTTAAAAATACTCACTTTTTCAATCGTATATCCACAAATTGTACATACTATGACTGTTAATATGATTTTAGTGTGAAATAAATTACATACTAACCTTTTTCTGTGCAGTTACATGCACTTTTCAACATTGTTGCCATGATAAGCAACTAAAAAGGCCATTCAAATGAGAACAGATAAAAAAAATACAAAATTTGTAACAGAAGAATCGATGTACACGTTTCTATAAAATGATCAGGTTCACAATTGTGCTTTTAAGTCTTTCAGAAAATTGGCCCCATTTATTTCAAGGTTACAACAAGAGACTTACAATAGAAGTAAATAGGGCCAATTTTTAAAGGTGTTACAGTATATTGCCATGGCAATGAGGTTGGAAATTGGATATAGCTTTACACAGAAAAGGTTAGTAAGTGATTTTGACACATTAACATCGTGTTAACAAGCATATCGTTTATGTCTTGTGGCTATACAATTGAAACTGTGGGTGGTTTAATGGTGACCCCATTCATTTCCACGGAATGTGCCTCATTTGAACCCACAATCTACGTGTTTGTTTATTTATTTATCTACTTTTTTATTTATTTTTATTTGCAAAGTATTCTACAGAAATGGTGTACATTTGGCAAATGGCAAAAGTGTCTAAATTGACCTGATTCTATTTATCTATCTATCTATCTATCTATCTATCTATCTATCTATCTATCCATCTATCCATCCATCCATCCATCCATCCATCCATCCATCCATCCATCCATCCATCCATCCATCCATCCATCCATCCATCCATCCATCCATCCATCCATCCATCCATCCATCCATCCATCTATCTGTACTTGTAGATTGCTTGTTACTTGTAGGTTACTTGTAGATTACTTTTCCATAAATAAATACATTTCATAATAATTAATTTAAATATACATAAATGGTTGGACTGTGGTGGAGACTGGGGGACATAGGTCAAAAGAAGATTTCGAGAAAGATAGCTATGATTGATAAAGTCAGGCTTGGTCTATAAAGGTCTGCAGCGAGATAATCAGAAATAACATGTTTGTAGGCTAACACACACATACAAACTCCTTGGCAAAGATGAGCCCGCTGCTACCTCCAAATTATGAAGCGGTCAGGAACACTGATGATGAAATTCTGAAGGTCGGCCGTAACAAGAGGCACCTTACAAGGGTCACAGCCTCTCGCTGGTTGTGTGTTTTGTTCTCGATGCACCCACCCACCCTACCAGCAGCGGCCAACATCACCTCCCCAACCTTTTTGTTTGTGAGGAGGTAGGGTTAGAATAAGGAGGGGGAGTTGCTTTACACCCCTGTTTATCTGCTCCTGACCTCTAGCCAGCAATTCTGCACTTGATAAGAGGAGGGCTGGCCTCATGATGCGCACGCTGGCGGATATCAGGCTTGTATCCTTGTGAAATTGATTACTCGAGCCCAGGGTGCGTGCAGAATATAATAAATAGAGATGACACAGACGGCGCACGCAGAGGTGGCGGCTGATGGGCAACCGCCTCACCAATTACCTGCTGCCCACTTAAAACAGAGGTCAGCCGGGCGGAGGGAGGGGAGAAGGGAGTTATGGTTATTTCTCGGCCCCTCCCAAGGAGCAAGGGCGTCTGGATACCTGCTGTGTGTTTTCATGTGAGAATTTCTACGTGTACGTGTCTGTTTAGCCATATATGTGTGTATGAGTGGGCAAAAACATGCTGTGAGCAAGCATGAGGCCTCATAAGTCTAAGGTCTCTGGTGCTGGTAATGTTGTTAATGAGGAGAGGGCACTGTGATACCTGGAGGGTGCGGACTGCTAGAAGAGCGGTATGAGTGTGTTTACAGAACAAAATGTATTCACGGTCAAATGTCTCTTTCTCTTTCTCTTTCTCTTTCTCTTATTTATTTTATTTTATTTCTTGTAGATATTTAAATGTTGAAATGGTTTTGTAAAAAAAATGGCAAATTGGCAAATTGTTAATTTAGTTTATTAGTAGGCTACTTATAAAGCTCATATTCTGCATGACCATATTCTATATCCTAATCCCCAAACTTAACATAACTATCAATAAGTAGCAAATTGTTTTTTTATTGAGGGAAATGTAGTTAATGGCTTGTTAACAGCAATATTTGGACCTTAAAATAAAGTGTGACCATTTATGTATGCATGCTGTAACGAGAAGAGTCAGTGGCGTTAAGATCCAAATGCAGCTTTAATGAACAACAAGGCAAGGTCAAACAGGCAGGGGTCAGAGGCAATAATAGGCAAGGCAGAATCAGCAACAGGGGCAATGCAAAGGTCGGGGCAGGCGGCAGACAGAGAGGATATCGAAAGGCAGGCAGAGTCAAAAAGGCAGGCAGCAAACGGTCAGAGTATATAGGCAGTCCAGGTAAACACAGGGAAACAGAATACAGGGGAAACGCTCAGAATGTCAGCCGGGGCAAAACAAGACTTCGCGGTGAGTGCAAGGAAGTGTGCTGCTTATATGTGTGTGTGTGTGTGTGTGAATGAGGTGCAGGTGTGGTGAAACAATCAGGGTTAATGAGTGATTGGTGACAGCTGTGTGATTGGTGCAATGGTGGATGGGAATGTGTGTGTTGTAGTGCAGTGAATGATGGGAGTTGCAGTCCATAGGTGATGTGCAGCTGTAGTGTGGTGCAAGAGATGTAGTGAGTGGCAACCAGATTCGTGACACATGCATTTATTTATTTATTTATTTATAATACATTTGTTAATTCTAAAAGTGTAAATAACTTTTTCCTAATCTGAAAACAAACAAAAAAATATGTTTGTGTTTATAAAAATGTATTTAAATAAACAAATACATACATAAATACATACATCAATAAATAAATGTTTTATATATATATATATATATATATATATATATATATATATATATATATATATATATATATATATATATATATATATACACACTCACCGCCACTTTATTAGGTACATTTGTTCAATGTCTTGGTAACACAAATTGCTAATCAGCCAATTACATGGTTCAAGCCGAGCATCAGAATGGGAAAGAAAGGGGATTTAAGTGACTTTGAACGTGGAATGGTTGTTGGTGCCAGATGGGCTGATCTGAGTATTTAAAAAACTGCTGATACTGGGATTTTCACGCGCAACCATCTCTAGGGTTTACAGAGAATGGTCCGAAAAAGAGAAAATATCCAGTGAGCGGCAGTTGTGTGGATGAAAATGCCTTGTTGATGTCAGAGGTCAGAGGAGAATGGGCAGACTGGTTAGAGATGATAGAAAGGCATCAGTAACTCAAATAACCACTTGTTGCAACCAAGGTATGCAGAATACCATCTCTAAACGCACAACACCTCGAACCCTGAAGCAGATGGGCTACTGCAACGGAAGACCACACCGGGTGCTGCTCCTGTCAGATAGGAACAGAAAAAGGAGGCTACAATTCGCACAGGCTCACCAAAATTGGGCAAAAGAAGATTGGAAAAACTTTGTCTGGTCTGATGAGTCTCAAATTCAGCTGCAACATTCAGATGGTAGGATCAGAATTTGGTGTAAAGAACATGAAAACATAGATCTATCCTGCCTTGTTCAGGCTGCTGGTGGTGGTTTAATGGTGTGGGGGATATTTTCTTGGCACACATTGGGCCCCTTAGTACCAATTAGCCACAGCCTACCTGAGTATTGTTGATGACCATGTCCATCCCTTTATGACTACAGCGTACCCGTCTTCTGATAATGCACCATGTCACAAAGCCTACCTGGTCTCATGGCATTTATGCACCTGGATGCACTTTTTAACGAGACCAATACATTCGTACCAATAAGTGCATATCACTGCAGTTTTCAAAAGAAATGAACACTAGAGGCAGTAATACTCCGATGCCTTTTATTCCTTTTCACACAAATTTACAGAGTTTCTAAAAGCTTAATTTTCACACAATTGCTTGAAGAATATCATGTTATGACTTCCAAACTATATTATTAAGTTGGGAGATTTGAAAACTGATGCTTTTGACCATTAGCATCGCACACATAAAGCTTCATATCCATGGGTTTTCATAGATGGTAAGTTTGTTCGGTAGCTCACGGAGTACGGAGACATACTTGAGAAGCGAGGAGCTACAGTTCAAATCCTGTGTAACTACGGATCGACGAAACAGTTCAAATCTGCATATAAGGAAGTTTGAATAGCATGGTTGCATCAACAAATACATTTTTATATAAGTTTTGCATTTTTCAACACTATCGGCTAGGTTTAGGGTTGGGTTTGGTGTAGGGCATATTTCCAACATGATAGCACATACATTTTTTTAGCAACGGTCCCGAATATTTGAATTCTGAACCGCCGCAATACATTCCTGAAGCAACTTAATAAAAACAGAGCAATACATGCCTATATGAACATAATAAAAGTGTGCCAGGGTTCACATATTGAACCTGTGTTTTAGCACCACTCAGTGGACATTTCTCTCTGAAACTGCGGCGAAATGTGCAGTAAGATACGTAAAAATGGTCTCGCTAAAAAGTGCACAGAGGTACGAATTTTTATGAGTCCAGGTTGCAGAAAAAGCTCAAATCATCTCAGACTGGTTTCTTGAACACGACAATGAGTTCACTTTACTCAAATGGCCTCCACAGTCACCATATCTAAAACCAATAGAGAACCTCTGGGATGTGGTGGAACGGGAGATTCACATCATGGATGTGCAGCCGAGAAATCCACAGAAACTGTGTGATGCTAGAATGGCAATATGGACCAAAATCTCTGAGGAATGTTTCCAACACCTTGTTGAATCTATGTCACAAAGAATTAAGGCAGTTCTGAAGGCAAAATGGGGTCCAACCCATTTATATATATATATATATACATGTACACACACACAACATACTGTATATACAGTGACCCCAAAAGACACTTAAGCAACACTTAGAAATGTATGAATGTCACGGTATTTGACTGCATTCTCACCCACCTTTGCCATTTCTTTTAGCTAACTTTGAGATTTTTTTATTTTTTGGTGAAGGAAAGAAGTCAACCACATGTGTACTTTACAATACCTGAAAATATGACCTGCTGATATTTGAAAACCACAAATTGTCAAAATACTTTTTTGAAAAGTACATATATTATTTTATAAATCAAACCAAACATTAAAGTGTGCCTGAGCTCTCTCTCTCTCTCTCTCTCTCTATATATATATATATAGCCTATGTATACATGTATTTATAGAACTTGAATTATTTTATATTAACACAAGTGTCTCTTTCCTTTCTACCCTTCATATTCTGCTAATGTAAATCAGTCATATGGTGTAAGCAGCCCCTCCTGCACAAAGCCTGTGTTATCACTTTCATGACGCACAGTGGCTCCCATTCAGGCCTGGCCATTTCCTGTTGTCCTCATGGCCAAATGTCAGTGCATGATGATCAAGGACACTGACACAACTGCCTGGCAAGGCTACAGTTTAGGTCGTTTAATTCACTTTGCTGGCAACAGGACAGCTGTCTCTTTAGTTGGCGCACATGTTCACAGGGAGAGGTCTATTATCGAGACCAGTGGTCTATATTGAGGTCCATATACAGTATCTCACAAAAGTGAGTACACCCCTCACATTTCAGCAGTCGATTTATTATATATTTTTAAGAGACACTATATAAAAATTAAACTTGGATATATGTTAGAGTAGTCAATTGTCAGGGTTGGGGTGAAGGAATACCAAGTACTCAATGGTGCAGGAGATGGGCTTTTATTAATAAAATAAAACAAAAACAACAACAAAAACAGTTTGGCAGGTAGGACAAGGCAGGACAAGGCAAGGCAGGATCAGCACACACCTGGGGAACATACGACGGTAACATTGATGACGAACTGGCACAGTACTGCAAACACAAGGAGATTATAAAGGGAGCAAATTAGGAGGGTAACGAGGAAAACACAGGCGGGGAAAATTTACCAATAATCAGGAAACAAGATGGGCGGTGTCAGGACAATTGACATGAGAGCACATGGCACACAGAAAAGAAAGACAAAAGCCATGTGCTCAAACAAAACAAAAACACATGGCCAGCAAAACAAAAAATTCACAAGCCATGTGCAAAACAGGACACGAACATGCAGCTAATGATAATACTCATAAGCCACATGTTCATACAAGACATGACAACATGAAAGCACACAGCCAATGAAAATCACAAGCTGTGTGCCACACAGCATAAGACATAACATGAATGTACACAGCCGATAAAACATGAACTGCGTGCAAACACACAAAACACACGTGAAGAGAAGAGCGCGCAGCCGAGCGAGCTCGAGACCCGCACACTCACACAACGAGACAGAAAAGGGAGCGTGAGTGTCCGAACCCAACGAAACCGAAACTCAAGTCAATAGTGCTGGATCCGAGCATCACACTCCAACACGAAACAAGGCACGCAGACAAGAGAGCGCACGGCTCGAGTACACTCGAAGCCACGTGTTCACATAAAAACAGGACATGACGGGAGTTTGCTCTGTCACAAAACCCATGAATGACACCAGACCGAAGTGACAGAACCCTGATATCAATGTGCAACTTGTATAGCAGTAAAGATATACTGACATCTGAAAATAACTCAACATACAGCCATTATTGTTAAAAAAGCTGGCAACAAAACTGAGTACACTCTAAGTGATAACAGTTATACATCGTTTAACCATGCAAAGCCACATGTCCTATTCATCATATTCATGTTTCTGCCTGCTTGACAGGACCATACAAATTTGAGAATCTTGTTTTAGAGCAGTTGAAATGTGGTTATTTGAGTACAGTTCTCTCACGCTGACCACTGGATGTTCAACATGGCACCTCATGGCAAAGAACTCTCTGAGGATTTGAGAATTAGAATTGTGGCTCTCCACAAAAATGGCCTAGGATAAAAGATGTTCGGTAACAGCCTGGAACTGAGTTACAGTACAGTGACCAGGGTCATAGAGAGGTTATCCAAGACGGGATTTCCCCTCGGAATAGGCCTCGCAAGGGTCGATCAAAGAAGTTGAGTCCTTGTGCTGTGCATTAGATGCAGAAGCTGGCTTCAAAAAACAGGCGCATGAATGGTGCCAGCATTGCTTTAGAAGTTGCAGAAGTGGAAGGTCAGCTTTTCAGTGCTCAGACCATTCGCCACTCACAGCAACAAGTCTGTTTGCATGGCCGTCGTCCCAGAAGGAAGCCTCTTCTGAAGCTGGCTCACAAAAAGCCTGCAAACTGTTTGCCGAAGACAACCTGGCCAAGAGCATGAATTACTGGAACCATGTCCTGTGGTCTGACGAGTCTAAGGTAAACTTGTTTGACTCAGATGGTGTCCAGCATATGTGGCAACACCCTGGTGAGGAGTACCAAGAAAATTGAGCCTTGCCTACAGTCAAGCATGGTGGTGGTAGCATCATGATCTGGGGCTGCAGGACTGCCGCTGGTACAGGGGAGCTGCGGTTCATTGAGGGAAACATGGATTCCAACATGTACTGTGACATTTTGAAGCAGAAGATGATGCCCTCCCTTCAGAAATTATTTTCCAACATAACAACCATCCCAAACACACTGCCAAGATGACAACTGCCTTGCTGCTGAAGGGGAAGGTGATAGAGTGGCCAGGTATTTGCCCAGACCTGAACCCTTTTGAGCACATGTGGGGCATCCTCAAGCAGAAGGTGCAGAAGCACCATGTGTCTAACATCCAGCAGCTTCGTGATGTCATTATAGAGGAGTGGAAGAGGACACCAGCAACAACATGTGCAGCTCTGGTGAATTCCATGCCCAGGAGGATTAAGGCTGTGCTAGATAACAATGGTGCCCCTACAAAATATTGACACTTTGGACACAGTTTGACATGTTCACTTAGGGTGTACTCATTTTTGTTGCCAGTTATTTGGACAATAATGGTTATATGTTGAGTTATATTTAGAGGACAGTACATTTGTACTTATTACTACTCTAAAATATATCCAAGTGGTTTGTCCCTGCACCTGCTGGATATATTCTGTGTGCATTTTCCTCCTCTTCTGCTCAGTAACAAAACCTTCATCATAATTGTACTGCATCTATAAAATATCTGATTGTATAGAGCCTTTTTGATAGGTCCATGTATGTATATACATACAGTATATAGGTCCAAATACATTATATACAGTACAGAGATAACCATATCTTAATAATGTAGAAGCAGGATATACGCTTATTTTCACTCTCCCGTCCTCCTTTTTCCTCCCTGCTTGCTTCTTCTGTCTGCATTTTGCATATCTATTGAAGAGACTCTCACAGAGAGAGCATGTGTGCAAACTGGAAAATTATGGATTTGATCAACTGGTCTATTTATCAAATATTAAGAAACAATTGATACCATCTTCTCAAGGAGAAGTCTGGGTTCTGGGGAACCCCTTTTTCTATTTTGAAAAACACAGATACATGAGGATGCATGGAAGAGGTGGCAAATATGTCTGGCGGCTCTTTCTGTGGAGGCAGGATATCTATCCTGGGCACCATCTCAGACAGGTATTCTGTTGGAAACAAACCACCACTTCCCTGCTTATCGGAAACAAACAATGGGCAGGATGACAGCTGTCCAAAATCTCACAATGGCTGCCTCTATTGAAGCCGTAAGAGCGGTCAGCAATGAGACTGAGACTATAAACGAATATGGATGCCATCATGTTGAAACTATTATACCAAGTGGTTGATTATTTAACAGAGACCAGAATGGACAGAGAGAACAAAAGCTGTGAAGAACATATTTATCAAAAGACACAACAAAAATTTAATCTTATCTTTCTGGCTCCCCATCCGGCTGGCTTGGCCAAGGTGGCTGGATAAACTACCCTGAGAAATTGGATTTACAGAGTAGACTCTCTTGCTCCTTCCCCATTACAGACATTACTCCTCCCGATCAACTGCTTCAACGCTACCGCCACCTGTCGAAAGCAGGTCTGCGATCGCGCCATAATAAATGGTACCGACCGGACGGCTGCTTGCCAGAGCTGGATATGTTCCCCTGTTGCAAGTCATGTTTATGGTATATGTGCTTTTGTGCTGAGGTGGTTTTTTTCTGTTCTCACACTACTCCCAATGGAGCATAGTCTGGGGGTAAAAAAAAAATATATAATTTTTTCCTCCTCTCTTTCCTCATGTAAATGCTGTATTTTTCTTACATACCCTGTCTTCCTGTTCTGTCTACCCCGTTGTCATATGTATGTTGTGTATGTATGGACAGGTGGATGGCTAATTTCGCTGGTACTTGTTACTAGTGACAATAAAGGGCTACTACTACTACTACACCCACATATGCACTGATTTCGATATCTGAATAAAAAAGAAGCGCAATGCAGAATACAATTTTCTTTGCATTTTGCATAATGCAAAGAAGAATAGCACAGAGAGAGCATGTATGTACAAGTTATATAAGCTAGTGGCAAGACTTTTGAGCATACATTTCTATTTATCAAATATTAAGAAACAATATTTTTAGATTCCAAATCACGGCCGATCTTCTGTCCCCTTCCTTTCTATTTTGAAAAAACACAGATACATGGTCAAAATACATAGCACTAAAATGGCAGAACCAGTCTAGATAGGCAGACAGCTATCCTGGGCAACCTCTCAGAGAGTCTGCTAGGAAACAAACCACCACTTCCCTGCTTACAAACAAACAATGGGCAGATGACGTGCTACTCATCAAAATGGCTTTGATCCTCTATTTGCGTAACGTCTATGTTGAAACTTTGTTGAAACGACGTCTTCCTGCATTCCACGTATTATACCACGGTGGTATTTTAACAATGCTCCTTCAATTACATAACCAGTTACCGTAGTGAGCCAACATATTTATCCAACACTGAACTCATTACCGAATACATTGAGTTTCCCTTTACCGGGATGAATAAAACATAATTTAATTCTAACGGTGGCTGTGTTATCAAATTGTATGAAATTGGATTTACAGATTCCAAATCTACATCGCGGGTCTGAGCGGTCTCGCTGTGGTTATTCATACAGTTAAGGGAGCTCGGGGCAGGGCTCTCCTGCAGGGTAATAGTGTAGAGACAACCTTAGAGATTTGGAGCTGGCAGTTTCAATGAAGAAATCCGTGCTGCTGTTGGCTGCCTGGCAGACCTTTGTATCCATTTGTTCCACTTGCCTGCCTCTCAATGAGTTTAATCAGCTGAGAAAAAATTGTGAAAGGGGTGTTGCCCAACCCACCCATACCTAAGAGCCCTCACAGCGCCAACACACACACACACACACACACACACACACACACACACACACACACACACACACACACACACACACACACACACACATTCTCTGTGCATCAGAGTTAGAGTTGAGGGTCTCCCTCTCCCCTGTTTCCTTGCGGATTATCAAGTACACTTCAATTACAGCCGATCGATACACTTCTGGCTGGAAAGGGGAGGGCAAGGGAAATTAGACAGACTTTAGGTATGGCTGTGACTACAAAGCAATGGATTAACGCTGATATGCATCTCTTCATTTACATCAGGAATGGGCTTGCTGCCCCTTCGCCACAACCCCCAACTCCTGTACAGCTCCTACGCACACTCGCAGGGCTTTAATTGAAAGGCGAGTTTTTGAGAGATTGCCTCTTTAAGTGCTTGGCAAGGTGAGGGCAGTCCTGTCATATACTGTAAGGAGGGGATTAAAGCTAGCCGCTGCCTTACACTGATTTAGCATAAATCTAACAATGTTCCTTTTATTGAAGAGAAGAGAGAGAAGGATAGAGAGAATCACTTCGGAGTGAAACTTGCTTTAAAACACTCGACTCTATGGATTGGTTCATTGTGCACTTGGGATTATACACTAAAGCAGGGGTCTCAACTGGTGGGCTTTAACCCCAAAATGAGTTACAGGTTTGTTGTAGTCATAAACAAAAGGGAAAAAAAATACTAAATGCAAATAATTAAATGCAATGACACATAGATAATTTGGAGAAGAACTAACTAACTTTGGACACACTAACTTTCATGAAAAGAGAAAACAGTTGACGTAGTGTGTTTAATAAAAATGTGCTGAATGTATAAAGATAAATATGTTAATGAGTAAACATCATAAATAAATAAAAACATATAGAAACCAAAATTAACTAAAATCAAAGTATTTGTTAATTAATTCCCATTAATAAATATATTTTATATATTTCAATGTTTGATTTCACACATACATTTCATTTCCAAAACTGTTTAGCATGCAAAAATAATAATAATAACAATATGCATATAGTATATACTACTGTACAATAATATATAAAATAATACAACAATATAATAAAATACAATAAATAATAATAATAATAATAATTAAATATAATATAACATATAAAAAGCAAACAGCTCAGCCTTTATATATTATTTTTTCCTTGTTACTTGGGTCAACATTTAAGGTCCAGTTTAAGAAAAGTCCTGTTCAATTTAAAAACAGTTTGAACAATCCATGGACTATTTTAGGTTTGCTATTTTTATTCATTCTTTCCTATGTGTATACAGCATCTGCAACTGTGATGTAAGATTAGTTCTGATTTGTGTGTGCATGTTGGTGTGGGGCTGGAGAGAGAAAGAGAAGGGAGAGAGGATTGTAGATGGCAGAACAGTGAAAGTGGAGGAAGAGATAAGAAGTGACTGGGTCCCCTAGTGGCAGAAGTGATGGTCTATGCTGCCTGGCCCCGGGTCATCTATCCCTGCTCTCCCTTCCTCGCTGTCTCTCTCTCTCTCTATCTTTTCCTCTATCCCTCTTCCCCCCACCCCTTCTCTCCACAGAGGCCATAAAAACAGTGCAGCACCTGGGTCTCCCCCTGACTGCACATCCGGGCCTCGGCAGCCCAGAGATGCACACTCTTTATCCCACACACACAGATGCACAGCCCATGGAATATGAAGAGCTTTCTAAATGTAGGATTTTGTTTTGTTTTTTATAAAGAGAGCATGTACCTCTGCTGATCAAATCAGAGCTTTTGTCTTTTGTTCCAATGTCATTTATATCAAATTATCAACTTTTGCATTAGTGTATTTTTATCAAGACCTTTGTCAAGGTAAATAAATACTATTCATTAAAGGGACAGTTCACCCTAAAATGAAGAATCTGTTATATTTTACTCATTGAAGTTGTTCCAAACTTGTGCGACATTGTTTTTCTGTGGAATGCAAAATAAGGTATTTTGAAGAAAGTTTTGATCTATAATAAAGTTAATGGGGTCCAAAACAGCACTGTATGCACACACACAAAAACAAAACATAAAGACAGAGAGAAAACACTGATACATTTATCAAAATATCTTCCTAGTCAAACTGGTTTGGACGGACATGAAGGTAACAGGATTTTCATTTTAGGTGAACTATCCCTTCAAGATCGATTGTCACAGTGTCAAAAAGTCAAGCCCATTAAATAACAGGGACTTTCATGTTTTTTCACCATTTTAATCAGAAAGTGGATAGTGAACGTGAAAGGCCAAGTGGATGACTTAATCCGAAGTGTATTCTGTAGTTTGTTGTGATCACTTTAATTTAGTCGTCTGGGCGGTGAGAGGCCTCAGGTTGCAGGGACCGTTGAACCGTAACCCCTCTGTCCTCCTTGGGTCAGAGTCCTATTACAAGCTCTTTCCCCGAGCACGGCAGAGTGGTTTTAGAGCTTCACAAACAGCTCAGCCTTCTAAAATAAAGATGGCTCTGCTCTGAAAGGCTTTCTCTACATTCCCTCACCGCCGCTCCCCCCCCCTCCATTCCCCTTCCCGCTGCAATCTGTCCTGCCAGCTCCCACGGTTTGTCTTTGGAAGTGATCCGTCCCCGAGCGTTCGTCAGAGCCACTCCATGTTCACATCCCCCAAGGGGCCTTCCCTGCCTGCCCACTACCCCTTGCTTTCTTTTGTCAGCCAAATGGATACCAATTAAATCAACTGTTCTCCAATTAGGATTTGGAGAGAATCTATCTTGTTCAGTGTTTCGAGAATCCCAGGCCCTGGCTCCCTATCTTTTTTCCTTTCCTCCATTCTCTACCAACCTTTCCTGGAATCGGTTACTTAGAGAGGGTGAGTGCTTATTTCCTGCAACGCGATACTCCTGAGCTCTTTTTTTTCTTTTGCCTTTTTTTTCTTCTATGTTTGTACAATATGTTAACTGAATGTTTTGCCAAACATGGGTGAGATTATATGTTGGAAGCAGTTGGAATTGTTTCACTTAGTAAAATTACTTTCATGACCTCAATTACCTGTTAATCATAGTGTAGCTTAATGGCCAGTCTGTAAAATAACGCTTGTGATCTGACTAAGTACCGCAATGATTGAGACAACGTGAAACGCCTTGAGTTACCTTACTCAACATTAGTTTCTGAAACAGTAATTTTCTCAACAAAGGTCAAACAATACACATTAATAAAAACAGCGCATTCACATAAAATCCCACCATGCACACATAAATTACCCGGCAACTGCTAGAAAGCGGGACTGTGTGATAAATGAAGTGAGGTAATAAACGAAAGGGTGTGCGGTGGGCCTAGGGGTATCTTAATCTGAAGACGTGGGCCATGGAGGTGCTTGGATGCTATCCACGTCATTATTGCCTATTAACTGTGTTGAGAAAGTATGCCCTATTGTGCTCCTTATGACTGGGCGACACCCCCTCTTGCCACTCGAAATCACATCCAGCTAAACAAACCACCCAGTGAAGCTTCCTGCCATGCACAGATTGAGACCCCTGCCCCTGCAGAATTTACAGGGCCCCTTTTCTCTCTCTCTTTCTCCTTTTTATTTGTCTCATTCGCTCTCAAACTCTCTGGATTAAACACAATACCGTGCAGCCACATGTGGAGGCTTTAGCCCGGCCTCAATCTCCAGATTGATGGAAATTCTGCTATTGTTTGGTAAGCGTGTCAAAACATAGCACAGGCTTAGCACTTGGCGTCCTCGGGTTTACATTAGTAATTCGCACTCACTCCTCACTGCCTACCGTGTTGGAGGCTAACAACACATCTTGAACGGCAAGCGGCTCCAAAAGTGCTGTTTCTGTCTAAATCTGACTTACAAATATTTATTTAAAGGGATAGTTCACACAAAAATGTAAAATCGCAGACCAACCCCCACACTTTTCCAAATCTGTATGACTTCTGTTTATCTGTGGAACATTAAAGAAGACATTTTTGGCCCCACTGACTTTTATTGTATGAAAAAAAAGTAACTTTTTTTCCTGTTACAAAAGCATATTCATTTTTGGGTGAACTATCTCTTTAAATCAGATATGCGTACACTTTATTGAATAATATGCAATAGCAAAGATGGTCCCAGTCATATGGCATTACATTAAATATTATATTATCAAGACCTGTTCATTGTACCATGAGTAGAGACTTACATATATTGTAATAAAACTATCATTAAATGAAAAACTCGTCCATTGTTTAGCCTCAGTAATTCGGTTACATCGTTTGCTGACCTTCTCAATGGACATTTTGCACTAAAAGAAAATCAGGAAAGGGCAGAATAAAAGGTTGTTGTGTGCTCTGAAATAAGCAATATTGTTTTCAGATATTTATGTTTTTATACCCCAAACTGAAATGTCTTTGATGACGAAACCTTTCAGCCAAGCCAATGTTCAAAAATACAAGTGATTATAACATTCTTAATAGCGCACATTATACATTCTTCCCACCTCTGAAGGTGCCATTATCTGACCGGACGCCTGGGAGATAGAGACATTCACAATAACAGTCTCAATCACGCTAAGAAGGTGAACTGACAGCTGAAAATCAGGAACCGTTCCTTCTCATTCATAGCGCCGGACAATGTGTTAATACAGTTGCTTGGATGCTGATCTCCCCTCAACTCTCCTGATGGCCCCCCACCTTTGATGTGTCATGCGCCTTTAATATAAGAAAGGGGCCTGATTGTGCGTCTGCAATAAAGGCCCTTTTAAGTCCATTTTGGAACAAAGATGGTAAGTGACATTGTTCAACAAGAGATTGACCTCCAGTGATCCCCTGCAGCGTGGAGGACTACAGGGGCTGTGAGGAGCGTTTGAAAGCAATGTCTAAGTTAGGTCTCAATGAGTGTTCCTCTGTCTTGTCTGGGAATATGGAAGGCCTTTTACTATTTATACTCTTTCTCCCTCCCTCTTAACATCCAAAAATGAAAATTCTGTCTCTTTTGACAACTTTTTTTGTCACCACACAAACCCATTGAGCTTGTTTATATCCCATTACAATAAAATAACTGACTTAAAAGCTTGTGCACTGTATTACAACATATTACAACACAAACAAAACAAAACTAAATTTGTTCACTAATAATCCAACCCAATCTTAAGAGAAAATGTAACTTTTTTAATGAGGCGCCAAATTCGTATTAATTCTTGTAATGTGATTTGCATGGAAGCATAGGTTTTATTAAAAAAAAAAAAAAATGTAAGCATGAAGGTCCACCCCTAAACTTTATCGTCATGGGGTGTAAGCATTTCATACAAAAACATACAAATGAGATTGTACAAATTAATAAGAATTAGCACCAATTTGCCAAACGTAAATTAGTTAGAATGTACGTTGGATATCTTCTCCATTTGTGAGCTTTGACCAGATCATTGAGTCACAATTAGACCAGTTTTGTGAACCAAACCAATTAATTAATGTAAAATACTTATTTCAAAATAATGATTTGTTTGGGTTATTAAGAGTTGGAATACACAGAAAAAAGAAAGTCACATGAGTTTGGAATTACATGAGGGTGAGTAAATTATTTACAGATACAAATTTTATTCCTGGGTGCAAATACTAACAAATATTTTCTAATTTTACTGCATTCCTTTATACGAGGAAGAATCTAGGATAAAGAAAACAGATGCGATGGACTTCATCTCTTATGTCAACTTTTGTGCACTCTGTCACTTTCATTTACAACTCTCTCATGGACTCTGACCTTCAACTTTCTGTCCATCCAGGTTATAAATAAATAAATCGTTAGATTTCAGCTCTCGGCTGTTGCAATGCTTTTCGCCGAGAAGGCTATCTGGGACATAATCATTACATATCAGGAGACGCACAGGCCAACAAAAATAACATCTGTCTCCAGACATCCATGAACTTCCAGAGGCCTCTACCTCACAGCTGAACTCTACCACTCTCCAGTCAGGAAACCATCTGATTGTGCATTTAATGAACCCAAAAGTATAGTCTGTGTTATTCCAGCTGTGTTCTGAAGCAGGTTCTAAAGTGCATAAACACAGTGAGTAAATATTCACCGCTGTAAATATGGCCTGATTGATCCATTGTAGTGCACTCAATGCCAACTGATTGATTTTTTTAACTTCACATTTGCACATAATAACACAGTCAGCTAAAGAGGCAATTGGTTGCTTAATTGTCTTTAATTAAGGAAAGGATGTACATTCTTGAGTAAGTCATAAACTTGCCTCTCCGCTCCTATATACACAGCAATAGCCTTTCGGCACAAATCTGCAGCCCCATTTTTACATAAAATAAATAAATGAACAATCACCGCATTTTTTTCCACTGACTAATTCCAGAAAAAAAAAATGAAAACAATTAAAAGCCCTTCTTCTTCCCATCCAGACCATTCCCACGCATTTCTTGGCAGAAGATTCCTGATGATCTCCAGAGGCCTTGCTTCTTTTCCAGTCTACGAGGAACTTGTCAGGAAAAAATCTACATTTCCCAGAGAGGAGTGTAGGCGAAAGTGAGAAGAACACAGAGAGAAGGACCAGCAGGGCGAGCGAAAGGGGGTGGAGGGATGGGGGGACACAACGAGAAGAAAGGAAGATAGAAAGAAAGTCAGGGAGCGCCTACTTGGAGAGACACGCCGAGGACGGAAAGCGAGGGCGAGGTAGCGCAGCTATCCAAATGGGAGCAATAGCCACAGGAAGCGAGAGGAGCAGAGCGATGAGGAAGGGTAGGGCTGCAAAAGAAGGGAAACATTCACCATCCAACTCCTGCAAGACCGTAATCATCTGACTTTTGCTCTTTTGAGGCAGACGCAAATAAAGCGAGGCCATATTAAGCAAGCAATGAAAGAGATCTCCATTCCATAATCAAACTATTGTTCTTCCAACTCTGACCCAGGGAGCACAAGTGCATGGCTAATCAGTTTAACCCTTCGATACTAGACTTGACTTTTGGCAGTTTCACATGATCTGTGGATGACAGCAGTGCCAGGCCCTTTCTGGGAGAACACCATTGCTTGCGGTACGGCAGGGCCAAAAAGCCCCGACCCCCGAGCCATACTGACCTGCCAGGGCACACCTCTGCCCGAGGGCCTGCCTCAAAACATCAACACAAAAGCAATCTCTAAGACAGCTGCTCCCAGCCTCTCCAACTGGCACTTCTCCTTTAGAGATGACATTATCCTTATTCTAATGAGGGGTTTACAGCTTTTGTTTTTGGATTGGTGCTGAGTTTTTGCTTTTTGACCCTAATAGGATGGTCCAGGTCAGTAGAAGTCTCTCCAGGGTCAGGAAAAGTGACAGGAGTGTCAAAACTGATTTAAAGTGACGGGTGAACGAACAGGTTGGCCAGACTGGTACACATTTTGCTCCCATATTTTCTTTTACAAGGAGGGACAAACAGGCTTTACTCTTTCTTGAGGTCTGATGACAGCATTCCCCAAAAAGTGATGGAACTGATTGACATGGAAAAAGGGTGACAAACGAAGGGCTTCGGTTTAGAGTAACAACAGTGTTTGTATATGCATGTGACCTGTCACATGGTGGTTTTATAATACGACATCTGGTTTAGGTCTTTTCAATTATAATTGGTATTTAAAAAATATATATAACTAAATAAAAGTATATATTTAGTATTTACATAAAATATATGTATAATATATTGTATTACAGTATAATATGATATATTGTAATATAATAATGGAATAATAGCTATAATAGAAAATATATATATATATATATATATATATATATATATAGAGAGAGAGAGAGAGAGAGAGAGAGAGAGAGAGAGAGAGAATTTGTATAATATAATATAATATAATATAATAATATAATATAATATAAGAAATACCAATTATAATTCAAAACGACATATTATAACAATAATTTATGACCGGTTAAGCATATTTAAAAAATATAAAAATATATAAGACAAAATACTTCCAGTCTAAACCACATTTCACTTTTATTCTCAAGACAGCAAAATTTTTTACTAATTATATTTCAAGCTAAATTATTGAAAAGATAATGTTACCTTGGTTGAGATCAATATATATGTCTCTGGGTTACAAAGGCACACCTTTAAAATGGGTTTGTCTTTGTTACTTCTGTAAGAAAAATAACCTAATTACCCTCATTAAATGCATCCAGAGAATGTCGGGTCTGCATCTCATATCTTCAGCCATGTGGTCTCCAGCCACCCAGACCCAACACACTTCAGTTTGTCTTTATTAGGCAACAAGCAGGTTTAATCAAAGCTGGGGAGGCTGTGTACTTTCCTCCTTCTAATGTGCCATTAAGCTCTATTCGGTACGACTGAACAGTTGTCACACAAAGTGGAGAAGCCCAAAGTAATCAATGGTGGTTAAGAAGTGTAATTTATCACCTTGCCACAGGCAGGGCTGCGTGGAAGCAGGTCTAGTGCAGGCTGGGTAAGGCTCGAACGGTAAGATCAAGTAAGGTGGCGGCAGTGGTCTTATACGGGTCAAGGCACAATTACTCTTCATCTGCCTCTTGCCATGACCACTGACAGAGGCCCAGTTCAACTGCTGCATTACCAAGGGTTATCAATAGAATGAAATTAAAAGCCATTGATTTCTACATAGGTGTTTTTTTTCTCCTAACCTGCCATACCTTGTTGCAAACTTGGAAAAAGTTAATGAACATCTACAATAGTGCTGTCAGAGTCTACTAGTGAAATGCTTATGTGTGTGTGTGTGTGTGTGTATACTGTATATATACTGTATGTATATATACAGTATACACAATTTGGTATGTTCACACTTTACTTTAACAATGGCAACTTTTACGCTGCACAAACCCTACAACTTTGACATTTTATGTCAGACTTTATCATATTTTCCAGTACAATCTGAGAATGAGGCACCATGTGCTTCACTGGAAATAACATCTGGCTGTAAAGAGTCACATGATCAATGCAACAAATTTACATCTTTGATTATAAATCTTTGACTAAAAATAGAACTTCGTTATGTATTTTAAATGAAATGTCATATCATTTCTATGTTTAAAATACTACTTTTTTTTCTTTTGAAGACACAACTGTTGAAAGAGTTGAAATGTACTCCCTTTTCTTAGCACTGATACCAAGCTCTCCCTCTAGTGTCTGAGACCAGCACTCTAACTTGCAAATGATTTCAGTGGACAGAAGGCTGATAATATGCTTTCTCATGGGAATAATGTTAATCAACCAGCAACCTAACATTTGAATTGTTTTCACATACTGTAATATAAAACCTGTAATAACTGCTGATTGTCTACGCATGAGTTTTTACTGGGGTTCATAGTGATTCTTGGCTAGTTTTATTTAAGAACCCAGTTTTTACTTTGCAGTGGTGACCCAACACTATACAAAAATGCTGAAATATGCTAATATCACCACAAACTGCACTGGACCAAAAATATGGGTCCAACTTTAGTTTGGAGACAAATTATCATTACAATCTAATAATTAACTATGACCTCTTTTTTCTTATTTAATAGTTAGTAGGGCAATTGTTAAGTTGAAGGGGATGTAAAATATGGTCATGCATAATAAGGCATTAAAATGTGCTTTACAAGTATAAACAGCCAATACGCTAGTAATATGCATGCTAATAAGCATGCAACTACTAAATAGTAAGAATTGATTCCGAAATTAAAGGGTTACCAAAATATGGAAAATTAATTAATTATTTATATTAATTGTTTAAATTTGTAAACCATATCTAAATGTAGTTTGGATTATGATGGCTTCGTGCTCTGAGCAGCCAATAATTCACTGCATAAAGCCATATATCAGTGTGTAATTATTGTAGCCTGTGTTGTATTTTCTTCAACTTGCATAGTTTTTTTGTGAATTTTTGAGAAATGGGACCTGTCCATGCTGATATTAACATTTAACATTGTTTTTGTCTGCTCTTTGTGATCCTTTGTGCTAATTTTATTATAAAGAAATACAGCTCAGGGCTATAGAATGGAAAACAATCTCCATAAAAGTCAAAAGCCTACTGATTTTGATCTTTTATGACAATTATTCAAATGGAAATGGTTTTGTTGATAATTATTAACATGGCAACAGTTTTGGCAGTGTGTCCTTACTAAGTCAAGGATACACCATTAATTCTTATAAAATGATACAAGCAAAACTTCTAAATTAAATAAATGAACAAATTATTATAGCAACAATAAACACTCTGTTTTTGAACATGAACCATCAAAGACAAAGAATACAGTTTATCCACCAGATGCAGCATGTCACAACCGACTGCTCACAGCCAACTCCAAATGTCAGAAGATGACAGAGGTGGTTTTAGCTGAGCGGAAGAGATGCTTGAGAACGCCCCGATATACAGCAGCATTAATGGCTACGCTAAGAACAAAGTGATTTGTGGTCCAACCCAACAAATATAAGAGCAATGAAACAGAGGTGACCTCTTGCCTCTTTACCCTGCCTCGCTGTCATCACATGAACCGCACTGAGAAAAGAGGGTCAGTTCTCAGCACACTGGTTAATGACCTTGATTTTAACATAATTACATCCGTTCCTTGCGTCGCATCATTTGAACATATTCGGAATGTTGTTTGCGTCACCGAATAAGCTGAGCACAAGTAATGCGTGGAAGTATTGTCTCCAAATGCCGTGTGCAGAACTTAAAACAAATGATGTCCTACAATTACCCACAAATCACAGCACACATGAATGGTTAGAGCCAGAGGTGAAAGAGGGCTATTAAAAATAAAAAAAGTTAAAAGAGCCTGGGAAAAAAAAGAGGAATAAGAAGATTTTCAATTTCAACTGCATTATTATTTTCATTAATCATAGCCCTGCCTTAGCCCTTATCCTTATGCCTTAGCTAGAGATCTATTATACGCCCCATTTAGCCCTGGCCATATTACCTCATATGTTTTCCCGGCCGACCAAATAAGACTTAAGAGATAAAACAATTTACTGTTCATTATGAGCCATGTCACTGAAATCAATCTATTAACCTGCGTTAACTGGGACGGGGGAAGCAGAGAGCTTACAGCCTTGCCTGACAGGAGAGGGAAATGGATATTTATATATTAGATATCCACGATCATAAAGAGAGGTGGGCATTCAATACCCCCCACCCCACCCCATCATTCCCATCCCGGCTCCCCCTACCTCAGTGGATGGCTTTATTTTCCCGGTGGCCGAGGCGCCCTCCTCTCGCCTTCACGCAGCCCCTGACCTGTGAAAGATTCTAACAAATTAGCTTCTATTGTGGAGCCAAAGGTGCCATCAATGAGGGGACGCTCGGCTGAGTCTAAAGTATGATGGGAGAGAGCGGGCGGCAGAGCAAAGAGCCCTGACGTGATTGAATTAACCCTTTGTGGACAATGTGCCTGTTAAAAATGGGAAGGTTTAGGGAAGGTTTAAAAAGGTTGAGACCGGTGCCTGCTCCGGCTACAGTGAGAACGCGATCCGTGCCACAGCCATTTCTGAACGTCGGGTCGTGAATTGTAATGATGCTGCTTTTGTTACCATCTCCTATCTATCTATGGAAAACCATCAAAAACATTAAGATAATTGTCGTTGGGTGCTCAGTACTGTTCTTTTCTTTTAAAATTACATTTTGAGTGCTCGTACTGTACTGTATGTGTTCCTGGATTCAATAGATTTATGTAAACTCAGCAATTGATCGCAATTTTATAAGAAAACCCTATAGAAATGTAACTGAAATTGGACTGACATAAAGGGACATTCTGTAATCGCCTCTCAGCTTTGCTGAACTATCTATATGCCAGTCTATCTATCTGTCCACATCTACCCAGCTAACAGGGAACATTCTCAGAGTTTGGCATTCTAGCAAGGTTCTCTAAACCTTTTAGTAGGATAATCATCTAGCGTTTTTTTAAACATTACTATTTGTTTCAAAATGTTCAGAGAGCATTCACTTAACATTTGCAAAACCAAGAAGAACTGTTTCTAAAACATAAAAAACTGTACGTTTTAAATGTTCAAAAGTTAAACTCACCCTCATGTCGTTCCAAACCCCCGTATGAGAATACTACCTGTGCGCAAAGAAAACAAAAATAAAGACTTTATTCAATGATTTGAATAACGTTTCTATCTGCTCCTATCTATGTTTATCAAGCAGAGGAATCTATCTATGCATGCATCGTGGTATCTATCTATCTATCTAGACTGCACACAAAATGTAGCTGCATAACATTACTGTTGAACCACTGATGTCACATGGACTATTGTAACAATGTTCTTACCACCTGTCTGGGCCTTGAACGTGTCAGAAAGCACTGGATTTCATCAAAAATATCTTATTTTGTGTTCCTAAGATGAACAAAGGTCTAATGGGTTTGGAACGACATGAGGGTGAGTAATTAATGACAGAATTTTCCTTTTGGCTGAGCTATCAATTTTGGAAACGTTAAAAGGATCTTTAGAAAACATTTTTGTTAGCTATTCATCTATCTATTTGTCTATCTATCCAGCTAACAGAGAATGTTCTCAGGAATTAGCAAATGTTATAGTAAAGTTATCTACATTCTAGAATGTTAACCAAATTACGTGATGTACAAACGTTTCTGAACAAGTTATGAGCATTATGAATCTATTCTACAGAAATGGTGTACATTTCAATGGCAAAAGTGTCCCAATTAACCTGAATTCTATCTATCTATCTATCTATCTATCTATCTATCTATCTATCTATCTATCTATCTATCTATCTATCTATCTATCTATCTATCTATCTATCTATCTATCTATCTATCTATCTATCTATCTATCTATCTATCTATCTATCTAGCATTATTATACTTTTTCAACCGTACTGTATGTGTTCCTGGATTCAATTCAGTTTGCTTAAACTCGGTGCACACCTACTGATTGCCTTTTTATAGGAACAACCTATAGAAACCTGGTTGAGATTTTACTGAAACAAAGGGACCTTCTGCATTCACGCAGCCAAATATTGCTGAAACAGGGTGATTCAGAAAGAGCTTAATCACCTAGAAAAGCCCTGTTTCTTCTCAACCAATCAGCTGCTGCGCTTTCCAGGCTTGAACTTATTGACATATCCATGTATCGATGGTCTAGTGAAAAGGCTCATATTTGTATGATAATGAATGTTTGAACTGTGTGTATAAAAGGTCAGGCATCACCTGCCACCCCTCTAAGTGTCTCAATAAGCACACTCCTATTAAAAAGGGGAAGGGTGATTGTGTTTGCCTACCGTGTATTAACCTTGCAAGCTTGTGTGTTTGCATTATTCATATCAACCCACACTATCATGGCTGCTCTCACCCCCAAGTTTGTTTTCCATTCTTGTCTCAAACATTCGCATTGACCTAGTTCTTTTCTAATATTCAAGAGGTCTTATTTGGTTAATTTCAAAAAGTAGTATGTGGCGTATCAAAATATACAGGGGAAGATGTGCTTAGAGACCGCAAATAGGCCTGTTTGTGACTGTCTGATTAGTCTATCTGTCTATCTTTCTGTCTGTCTGTCTGTCTGTCTGTCTGTCTATATATCTATCGTTCTCTTGTTCAATCGTTCCATCTATTTATCGATAGTTCTATCAGTCATTCTGTTGTATCATCCATCCATCCATCCATCCATCCATCCATCCATCCATCCATCCATCTATCTATCTGCTCAAGTAGAGACGATTCTAGCTATACAAAATTAAAGTACAAATCAATTGTACTTGACTTGATCAACTGTACATGAATGTTGCATACATTACTGTACATTTATTTTATAATCAATTTTCTCCTTCAACTACAGCCATGTCAAATTGACACCAAAGAGTTCAAATCCTTCATCTGCTCAACTCAGAACAATGCCAATGATACCATCTGGTCTAATGAATCCATCCATCTATCTATCTATCTATCTGCTCAAGTAGAGACGATTCTAGCTATACAAAATTAAAGTACAAATCAATTGTACTTGACTTGATCAACTGTACATGAATGTTGCATACATTACTGTACATTTATTTTATAATCAATTTTCTCCTTCAACTACAGTCATTGCAGAGCAAAAGTTTGAAGCAAATAAACTCTGGTGTCAAATTGACTCCACCAAAGAGTTCAAATCCTTCATCTGCTCAACTCAGAGCAATGCCAATGATACCATCTGGTCTAATGAAGGGTCACAAGAGCAATAACAGTAAACATCGTGCTTGTGCTGGGCATTATTAGTCTATCTACATGTGAAGTCATCGGCTGGCCAAACATTAAGATGTTGACATTGACTCTAACAGAATGGCTCTGTCCAAAAAGTTATTGCTCATTTTCCAATTAACTCTACAACACATTCTATAGAACCACCAAGCGTGGGAACGCTGTACAATCACCCATTTATTTTTCATTCTCTTTTCTCTTAACCAGAAGATAAAACTAGGAGAGGCCAGTTGAAATAAATAATCTTGTTTACTTGAAAAGGTTAAATAAGCAGTGGAGCGCTAATCCAGTTTGCATGGAGGAATGTTGAAAGAAAATAGCAATATGTCTGATGTGAGTTCCCACAGCTGAAGGACAGTGCGGCAGACAGTTATTTTTGCATGGCTGGGGAAGGTCACTTCTTGTGATATTCTTATTTATTAATTCAATGCTGTAATAAATTAGTTTGAAATGGATGCTCTGGATGCTCGCTCAACTTGGGAGGTTACACTAAAATGTGATCCTCAACAGGATAAGATATTTTCTTGCTGCTCTGCAAGTCATTTATTTTCTTAACCTTGGGATAGAAAACATGAACAGCTCAAGGCATGGACCTGCTCCAATTTGAATGCATTGTGTTATATTAAACTCATTTACCCTTTTCACCAATTTGCTGTATTTACACATCATTCTTCATAATGGAAGTATACCCTCAATATTACTCTAAGACTTGGATTGTTTATTCAGTAGGAGAGTTCACTGCACCAGCGGTCTCATGTTAGTCTAGTTCAGGGTGAAACGGCTTTATGATTCCATGTTTTTTCACAAGCTCAAAAGTCAATATTTTTTTTGTTTGTTTGTGAGCCATTGCTAGAGCCATCTCAGAGGAGAAACCGAATGCAAAGTGTGACAATCAAACAAATTCAAAGGAAGGAGTGAAGCCGTGGTGACATGAAATGGCTTTTGACGCAGCACTTTTAAGAGTGCCGATAAGCATCCTCTTGTGTCTGTCAAATATATTCAAGCCCATGCATCCTCGCTTTTACTGAAGTGCAACCAGAGTTGGGGGAAATGAGTATGAAATGACCTTTTTGTGCGTCTGTGAATGTGTGCATATGTTTGAAGATGAGACAAGGTGCTTGCCTAATCCCAAGTTCCTTTGCGATTGGTGTTGCAAATGTCTCCATCTGGGCTAATCTTCTTTTTCTCATGCCTTGTGAGGCCTTCAGAGTTAACGTGACATTTCCAGAAAATTAGCCTTTCAAGTGACCTAAGTGGCTGTCTGTGTATTTAGAGATAGGAGGGACAGATAGCTTCTCCTTGTTTGTTTATTCAAGCCGCTTCTGGAAACCTGGAGGTTTGTGCTGTCTGCCAAAATGCTCTCTATAAATTCATATTCTTTTTATGAATGTAGGACTCGCATTTGCCACGGTGGTTGTACTTTTTAAGGACATACAAATTTAGTGGATGGTTAGAAGGGTTTCAATTGTTTGGTGTGAATACTTGGTCAAAGAGTGCACGGTATCCTTCCTTATCCATGAACTCTTCTAAGGTTAAATACTAATACAAGCAGCCTTTATGTCCCAGTGACATAAATTTATATATTTGCTGTCTACATTTTTAGAAGGTCATTGCTTTTCACAGAATCTTGCCTCTGTGTGTACCCAATTATTTCAGAACAAACAATATACTTCAGAAAATAAGAAATTATTATTTTGGCACCACGCCATTTGATATATGATGAATTATGTTGTAGAATAACTTTAGAATGTTAACTAAAAGTGGCGAAATTAGCTTAACTGTTTTCAATGATTAGCATGGAAGACTACGTCATTACTTGAAATTTTTGAAAAACTATATTTAAAATTGATAGATATACACACACACACACACACACACACACACACACACACACACACACACACACACACACACACACACACACACACACACACACAGATAGATTTGATCACAAACAAATTACTTTAATGTGATGTATGTCAGTCAGTCGTTCATAAATGGAACAGGTAAGATTTCTGCACAACAAAAAAAGCATAGTTTATTATTAGAATTTGTATTTATTAATTTATTATACATTTTCACAATTCATTTATTCAAATCAGAATAAAGTATAAACATTTAACAAATGGCTAGCTGTGGAATAAGCAATATTCAACTATATAAAAGTATTAGTTTGACAGAAATTAGGTTTATGTACATGGGTATTGTGCATTTGAAACATATTCAGTTTATTAGTACTATTACATACATATTACCTGTATCATTTATGTATGTGTGCATTACATTACGTTTATTAGTTTGTAACTGTGTAATCCAAATGTATGGTAATTCTATGCAATTCAAGGACATTTATTTATGCATTTTTTTGAGTGTTCATTTTAAACAACGAACAAATACTGCATATCATCTGATAGTTTATATGAAATTCCATTTTAAAAATGGTAGCTTGACAACAAATACAGCTTTGAGTAAATAGTAGCTTCCCCTACACTGCACCTAATTTCAAAAGTCAGTAAGTGAATCTAAAAATGCAATCCTGTAACTTCACACGTAAAGGTAGAGTTTAGCCTCCCCCTTCAAACACTATTTTAAACATCACTGTTCTGTGGTGCAGGACCTTAGACACTTATCACAGCGGAGCGGGGGATGCGGCACATGGAAATGGGTTTAGATAGAAAATTAAGTTCAAAGGTCACACGGCCCGGTCTGAAGGGTAACAGCAGATGAAATGTGGCTATTTGTTTTAAGCCAAGACTGATTTCATCTGGCCTGGAAAAGGTCAATGTGACATGAAAAAGGGATTCGTTTTCATTGGTGCTAGCGTGGCTGCTTTGCTCTCTAGGCGCCTGTGTTTACTTGCGTATTTACGCTTGGGCTTACTAACCATGTCATTATTCACTCGACAACAGCTTCTTCTTCAGGCTGCAAGCTACGGCCATCTGCTTCACGAGTAAACATGTTTGTACTTTTGTACAATGGCTCAAGCTCTTTGATCTTAATGCAGATCGCTGTCTGATGTACTTTTATTATTTCCACTGTTTTCTCTTTCGGGTGATGGAAATAAAATGCAACCCTATTCGCACATCCGTTTTGAAATAGCCTTCATTCCCTTTTTCAAACCAGGTATTATTATTAGCAAACATTATTTAAAATGAAAATGGCATTGGATGCTCAACATAGGTTGAGTTTACCCAAGAAAATATATATATGCCTTATGCCCTTAGCTGTACAACCACAAAGGGGAAAATAAATAAGGGCAAGAAAGGATCTCACACTGCCGTCTCGCCTTTAGGGGACCGAGTGTGGAGAGGACACTGGGGTCAGAGCAGTTTGATTTGTATCTGGGGTCCTGTGGGATGGAGGAATACACCAGACCGATGCAAGCGAGGTGCCTCATAGCAACCCCAATGCACCCAAACAATAAGCGAGGCTGCTGCTAGATGAATGAGGCCCATGTTCGGCCATCACTTGCTGTAGGGTTTAGGTGCAATGAAAGCCTTTGAACATGGGTATAGCAGATGCTGGTCGAAATCAATAACTGGGTTTCAAGAGAATTTGTGCACACTCTAATGCAACTAAATTTACATATATAAACTGAATATATTAGAATTAGACAGACCGCTTATGGTATGTGATATTTATTTCGACTACCTTTAAGGGATAGTTCATCATTTATTCACCCTCATGTCATTCCAAACCTGTATCACTGTGAAAACAAAAGAAGATATTTTGACGGACGAAACAAAACAGGACCCCTCTGACTTATGGACAAATGGATTCATCAATTATGAAACAAGTTAAATTCAGCTATAAGCAGCTCTACAGAAGAAAACACTCTTAAAAATAAAGGTGCTTAAAATGTTCTTCACGGAGATGTCATAGAAGAACCATTTTTGGTTCCACAAAAAAACATTCAGTCAAAGGTGTTTTTTAAAGAACAATCTCTTCCTTACCTTTTTATAATCTGAAGAACCTTTCGCCACAAAAATCTTTTTGAAACAGAAAGGTCCTTCAGATGGTAAAGGTTATTTATGGAACTATTTAGACAAAAAGGTTCTTATTTGGCCGGGAAGTTAATGGTGTCGAAAATTCAGCTATAGAGTCACCTCAGTGTTGATTCAATTCAGTTCAATAACATTATCAATGTTGCGAAATAATCAAGTATGAAACAAATTTAATTCAGCTATAACAACTCCACAGAAGACATTAGTGTTATCATTCAACTCAATTCAGTTTAAATTAATAGTTCACAAAAAAATAAAACATTTGCTGCAAATTTACTCACCCTCAGGCCATCCAAGATTTAGATGAGTTTGTTTCATCACTAGAACATATTTGGATAAATTTAGCATTACATAATTTTCTTACAAATAGATCTTCTGCAGTGAATGGGTGCCGACAGAATGAGAATAAACAGCTGATAAAAACCTTTAATTAATGTACTGTGAAGTGAAAAGTTGCATGTTTGTAATATACAAATCCACCATTAATAAATGTTTTACTTAAAATGGTTGAATTATCAAATATTAATAAATAGTGTAATAAATGCATTGTTCATTGTTTGTTCATGTTAGTTAACTAATCTTAACAAATGACACTTTATTGTAAAGTGTTACCGAACAATTATTATGGATTATGGGTATTTTGACAGACACTTACAAACACGTAGCATTTTACTTCACAAGGCTGGAGTCATGTTGATCACTTGTGGATTATTGTGATGTTTTATCAGCTGTTTAGACTCTGATGGCACCCATTCACTGCAGAGGACCCATCAGCATCTTGGATGGCCTAAGGGTGAAAAAACTAATTTTGGGTGAACTATTCCTCTCATTTTTGTTCTTAACTGTTAGTGTCAGTGCAGTCAAATCGATAATATTTAGTATCTTCTAAAGTTCCAATCTAAGAAAGCCAAAGGCAACAGGAACCCAAACTCCATCAGGTGACAGAGGTTAAGTAAATTACTTTAATTTTTGTGTGAAATATCTCTTTGAAAGAGACAACAAGCATGCATACAAATATGCATTGTCACTTCATGTATTTAATTTTAGTCGGCACTTGGCAGTATCCTATAAATGTAATGCTTTTTCAAGACTTGATCAAATTACATTGAGAATGAGAGTGATTTTAATCCAGCCAATTAATGAATTTGGGAGAGGTTGGGGGTGGGAGGGTGTAGAGGAGCCCAGGCAACAGCAAAACTAGGCCAGGCTGGCAGAAGAGTGATTTGGCGCATTAGACTCCTGGTGGGATGTCTTCTCTGAAATATGCAGCCACACACCCTACCTTTTTGTGGATCAGGCATACATTAGCAGGTACAGTAATCAAAGGCAGTTTAGCCTCAGACCATCCCCCAACTAATGCTTTTTACCCCACCCGATACATGCCTATAACCCAATGACGATAAATTTATTGGACACCCGTGTTGTGAAACAAGGGGAGTAATTAACAGCACAGACGGGAAACGTGCAATCACCTTGCAGGGCTTGGGCATCTGAGTATGTGGTCTCTTTCATTTTAATTAAAAGAACACCATGAGTACGCTTCTGAAAAAGGTACAAAGAAAGGTCAGTGTTTTAGCAAAGTATACGGTTTGCATGGGTCGTCCCACTGAGTTCTGAGCTCACTGATTTATTGTGCCCCTCCCTCATCTTAATGAGTCAACAAAGTAATGAAGAAAGTCCTCTCAATGTTGTCAAATGCTATTCAGGAGAGTGAAAGTGTTGTGGTGCAATGGATAACAAGTCATAAAACATTGTACAGCCCAGAAAAAATATCGAAATACTGATGTATATTACAGTATATCCCACACAATAATGCCATTACAAATATTATGCAAACATGTACTGTGGTTCTTTGTGTGTTGCCTCCTCAAGCATAAATTATTTTTGAAGTCTTGTGTAATAGTTGTGTATGAGTCAATTGTTATGAGTGGTAAAGCTGCATCTTAGCATTGAGTCACTGTACAAACAACTCAAACGTGAGCCTTAAAACCAAAAAACTTGCAGGACCTGGAGGTTTTTTGTTATGGACAGTGGGCAGCTTGACTGCTCAGAACAACCACATGTATTGACGCTTAAGGAGGCAACACACAATATTAAGAATAAAGCTGTTAAAAGCATTTTAACAGGATAATGTATTGTGTACTTTCATTGAATATCTTGTGGAGTATATAAATCTATAAATGTCTTTGTCAAAAAATTTAAATAATATGCTTTTATATTTATATAGTGTCATTATTTATTATTACAGATTATTATAATATTATATTTAAATATCTATATTTATTACACACCAGGACAAAAGTTTGATTGATTTTTTATTCCTATGTTCACCAAGGCCGCATTTATTTAATAGAAAATGCAGTAAAACAGTAATACTGTGAACAATTATTACAATTAAAAAGTTTTCTATTTCAATATATTTTAAAATGTATTATTTTAAAAGAACAGTTTTCTATACTAATATATTTAAAAATGTATTTTATTCCTGTGATGACAAATCTGCATTTATTTGCAATCATAACTCGTCTTCAGGGTCACATTATCCTTCAGAAAACATTCTAATATCATCATTTGGTCCTCACTTATTATTAATAATGCTTCTAATTGTTATTAATGTCATTATTGTGGAAATTATGATGCTTATTATACTGAATAATATACTTAAATTATTTTACGAAATCTGTTATAGCATTATAATGCCTTTACTATCACTTTTGATCAATTTAAAGTATCCTTACTAAATAAAAGTATTTAAAAAATATTACTTCACACTAACAACTTTGAAATGGTAGTGTGCACTACCAGTATATATAATAATACAATAATTTAAATAATTAATTTGGTCCATTATATTCAGATATACAGCATGCACATGATCGTCCACTAAGATCACACAGATGTTAAAAGGGTTTTTGCAGTTCAGCAGTGTTTATAGCATCTCACCCTCATATTCTCTCACCTTCTCTGCGCACAAGGTCATTACAATCCCAATATAATGGCACGAGGTAATCAGAGGCCGTTGATGAAGAAAGCAACGGTAATGATATTTTATGTTTCTCTTTGCTTGCGTGTTAGAATCATTAGCTTCATGTTGACATCATTCCATCAGGACCTATTGAAAGCTGGTTGGAAAATCAATAGGAATAAGATTAGCTGGTCGAGGTGGGGTTATGAGGTTAGTGGGCATTTAGCAAGGTTCACAGAGCAACACCTGTGCTTTTTTTTCTGAACTTCAAAACACAAAAACAGAGATGGTGGGGTGTAAACACAGTTGAGGGCTGGTAGTACATGCTGGATTACATCAGTGAGGCTGACAGGCCTTAACCATGACCAATAACCATTAGGATTTAGGATGTGATATAGCCGATACATAGTGACACGTAAAGTCCCATTACAGACACTTTTTTTGCCATGAATATGGATATTATAGTGTAGATTTTAATAATTCCATCTTTTGTCTACAGTAAGTGACAGATCTATGCTAACAGAGACTTGTTTAAAAGACAATATAAATCCATTCATAACAAGCTTTTATGGAGAAATGAGGTACATACAAAAATGTATGCCAGAACAAACTCTTCAAACATAAATACAATTCACATAAACTCATGCACAAAGAAAGACCCTAATTTCTTACGCCTCTTTCTTGCACACACACATACACACACACAGACACACACACACACACACACACACACACACACACACACACACACACACACACACACACACACACACACACACACAGGATAAAGTAATTGATTTTGAGGAAGGTCTGCTTATTTCCCATCTCCTGAAGTGCTACTTGAATTTTCTGTTGGGCATAACTACATTAGGGGTCAGAGTAGGGATGGGTAATGGTGATCTCCTCATCACTTCATTCTGTAGCCAAGAGTCTTTTCATTAAGTGTTTCTGGTAGTTAGCAGTGACTTTAAAGCTGCAAAATGGAATTACTTTGTCCCTCGTTCTTTTAAGCAGAGCAAATGGATAATTTTAATGTGATGAAATAAAAAGAAAAGATCCTAATGGTAATAAGAAATGCTGGGATATGGAGATTTGATCAATTTAACCGCCAGTTTAGATGAACATTAACAAAGCAAGCACGGGTGACCCAAGCTGACCTTTGAAATGTGTCTAGCTTTATCAGTGACGAAAAAATAGCACTGAATTTAGCGCTGCTTCACATTTTGAAATACCAACCAAAGTTTTTCAAAGAATACAGAGGCCAGTCTGCTCAGCATGGGATATTTATTTATTTATTTAATTTTTTCAGTTTAATGCAGCTAATTTTGTCCTGTTCATACATTCTCTCCCTTTTTTCATGAAAGGGCCTTAACAGTGAAAGCGTTTCACTCACATTTGCCATTAAAAATAAATGTCTTCAGATGTATTTAGGAGCACATCTGTGAATAAAAAAGTCCTTGCATGTTCATAAAATGTAAACATATTTAATAATTATCATATTAAGAGTTTAAAACTAGAGAATGGAAAAACAAGAATCCCAATACTTCAAAAGGCTCTGCTTTTATTAAATAAATATGTGTTGCACATTTCGAAGTAGAAACTCAGAGTTATCAATAATAATATCAATGAGCGATCAATGAATACAATGCAATTATGCAAATAGATTCAATTTACAATCTACTGTTGATGGATTATGACAATGTTTACGTTGTAATATGTTGTAAATGGTTGGTGTAAGAGTGCATATTTTAGCTCTCTCATCTTTCTGAATAAGCATTGAGCAGCCAGCAATAGTAAAGCATTTACATTTCAAAATAAGAGTCCAATGTATTTCATGCTTGTTTAAAATTCTGCATCAATCATAAAGTTTATTTTCTTTTGTTTTACCTGGTTATTATTGGTATTTTGTTTATACAACAAACTGTATCCATCATTTAATTAAAATAAATAAATCATTTTATTTCCTGTCATGCAGGGGAATGATAATCATATAGGCACAACAATATATTATATATATATTTAAACACAGTTTGAAGCAGATATATTTAAATACCTAGTGTACTTATTAAGGGAACACTTTATTAAGGAAACATACAATATTTGATACATTTTCATTGCGTCCCTTAAGTTGTTTTACATTTTTCAACTTAGAAGCACATGTGCTCCTTGACGAAAACATAAGCATCAAACCCTGTACGACTGTTTTACTATTCAAAGTAACCGGATGGATCGCCACACAGGAAGCAGTAGTGGACCTACCTATTTTTGTGTGTAATTGGCCATATTGTCTCTGGAGTTAATTGGTTTCTCAGAGTCCAGGTAGTTACTAAATGTTTTGGCAGCATTAGAACCTCAGCACTTTTCCATTAATGGCCCGTGAAATGAAATGTTTGATACTGCAAATAAAATCAGTGATATTCAAGGATGTTATGGTAGGTAATGCGTTGAAACAGCCATTTAATGGGTCCTGGAAGATTGGGGTAGTGTCAGCTGGAACCGCCAGGCCCTCTCCTGACATTGCTAGTTGCCTCTTCATTCTCTTAACGACTGTCTTCTCTGATTACACAGCCATCCGCAAGCTTAAAAACTACAGAGACATGCTCTATTAGTAGTCCAATTAGAGTCATTAGCATATTCAGCCTTCATTCTGCCCTGGTGATTGTGTGACACTACGCAAGGAACTGTGAGAAATCCAAGCCTATGTAATGACCAGCTTAAAAGATGCATCCCTTCAGCTCCCATGGCCACATTTATCAACATTTATTTTCACCAAATTCGCTGGTAATATATTTAAAAGCATATCTGATATTCCTCTAAGTGACCTTGTTTTTAAAATTAGGATCTTTTTGGTGCTGGTTCACCCTTTCTGAACAACAGCTGCCTCCCGATTGGCCTCTGCCTGTGAATCATACGTGCGATATCACATTTTCTCGATGTGTGTGCATGTATGTAGTGATGCTCAATTGTCTCTCGTACAATGACGCCCACCACTGTTACATAACCCGTAACACATCAGCCAACTCTCTTGTTATTTTGCATCCATAGTGTGCATCTAGTAATTGTCCATTTTCCTCATGTGTGAAACTTTATTTCACATTAGCTGGTGACAGTTTTGACATTGATAAATTACATTGGTGGTGCCAGGCTGTGTGTGGGGGGGATGACTGACAGGTTTTAATGAGAGCAGCAGTGTGACAGTGTCAGGTGCTGATGGAAATGAGGCCTAGTTTTACCTTTGCAAAGGTTATGTCCTTTTTTCTTAACAACGCAGTTAACTGTTGATGATAAGAGCTCACCTGACAATCATATCTGCTTAATTGATTTTTTCCTTTTTTTGAACTAGTTTGAATTTACACATCACATATTTCGCTTTCAACAGACATATCTCCTTTGCAGTGACTGCATTGTGCAAATAAAAACATATATTTTGTTCTTATTCATTTTTTATCTTTTCACATCATACAGTGTGTTAACAAGGAGATGAAGAAATGCAGTCAGCTCTAAGTAACACTAAAGTGCCACCGTTGTGACACTAAAAGGCTAAGACAGTAATATATGGCTACTTTTCCCCTCTTTTTACAGTGATCTGGTTGTGACAAGGCATGACAATTACCCCTCTCTCAAGCGATAATCTAATTATATCAAACATAGGCACTCAATCAAATTATTGTGCTCTGTGGCTACATAACACAGCAACATTAATGCAATTTGTGGGGGGCTTGGATGACTAAAGCAGTATGTATTAACAAAACCTAATGGGACTCCCATAGGTAAATAAATATGCTAACAAGCGGCGAGGTTGCTGCTAAATCTAATTTCTTTGAGCTATTCAATTCCAAACCATCCCTTGTAAATCAATTGAATATGATAGCGGATGCATCTATCAATTATCGATGAGAGAAACAGATAAGCAAATACGAGAAAGTATTATAAATACATAATAAATATACACAGAATACATATATAATGTAAACAAAAACTATTAATTTTGGATGCAATTAATTGCGATTAATTTTTGACAGCACTAAATTATATACATATTTTAAAAATAATTATATTAATACATTTAAATAATTTTACCCCCCCCCACACACACACACACACTTTGTATTAATACAATTGATACATAAAAAATCAAATCTACAACATTAATGAAAATATAGCATTAGTACAGCTTGTCTTAAATATGGTCTCAGTCATGAGTTTTATTCCCACAGTCCACTGTAAGGAAGCCTACACATTCGAGTAATATATACATTTTCCCATTAGGCCATTTGAGATGATTTAATAGTAAAAATAGTGCTCAGTACATGACTTTGTTATTGATACAAATGGGTGTCCCCAAGGATAAATATATCTCCTAGAAAATCCGCAGTAATTGTACGCATATTCTCAGGGTTCAAATATGTTTTTAAGCGAACACATATTTTACTAAATCACACTCTTTTCGGAGAGGTTTGAACTGTTGAACCTGCAACATAAACACTGGCGCAAATTATTATAAAGCACTAATATCAAAGAATAGCCTGGTGGGCCAAGGTTATCCTTCCATATTGCAACCATGGATCATAGTGAAGATGTCTTCCAGTGTGGCTTGATGGCCTGGTGAGGGCTTAGAATAATAGAATATGTCAAGCGGGTTGAAGTATACAATGCTTTGAAATTGAATGTCTGGACATGTCCCGCACCCTCACACATGTTTCATCATCTGATATGCAATATCAAAAGCATTGCATTAGCCTTGACTTGGTGTTGAAAAAAATGCTGGCTTTGCAGAAACTTTCCTCCTAAATTGGTCATAGATGTCCATTCACAGAAGTCAACCTCATAGAAAACCTCAAGGGCGAGACCTGTGGATGTGATGTATTTCCTTTCTGTCTCTTGTTTATGTGAGAGCTGTATCATCGCAGGTACTCCTTCTGTTATGTAGTGTGATTTGTGGAAGCAGAGGGAAAAACTACCATTTGTGGAGGAAAGGTTTTTGGCTTCCTGGTTTTAAAGGGATATGCGCTCTTTAAATATACTAGGCACCATAGAATGACTCGTCTGCCATATTCCAAGTCTTCTGAAGCTATACAATAGCTTTATGTGAACAACAGATTGAATTTGAAGTCATAATTCACTGATGATCTTCCAATCCAGTGAGCTGTTAACAGCTGTAATCAAGTTATTGAGGACTGAACTCGAGAGCCGAATCAGTTTAATTTGAGAACGAATCATTCACACTGGTTGCTGAACCAAATCCACAGATTCATTGAGAAGATTCAACTCAAATGATTTCATGATTTGGCTACTACTCTCATAGTGCAGATAGAAAGTTTTAGGACATTAAGCCTTTAATGTTAGTGTGTTTCTTGCACAAAACGTTCATCTAGGACTGCAGAAGACTTGAGTCGTATGTACCACTTTGATACACCTCTTTAACATTCTCTTTAAAACTTAAACGCTTCAGTTCTCATTCATCATACATTAACAGTAAAAAAAAATACTAAGTTGTAAATAGAAAAGTTTTACATTTTACAAGAAGACGCTATTTCAGTCTTGTTTAATTCAGTCTCACTTGTCATTTCTTTGTAATTATTTATGACATTTGCTTATTTGTGACTCTTTGTTGAACTTTCTGTACAAATATGAAGCAACACAACTGTTTTCAACAATGCTAATAATAATACATGTTTTTGATATAATTGAAGATTGTGTTAATAGCTGCTGAAAATTCATCTGTCAACTCAGTAATACAATTATTTCATACATTATTTCAAAATATTAAAATTCACATTATTTCACAATAGTACTGTTTTCCCTGTATTTATTTTATTTGTATAATTGATTCACCTTCGTGCCATTTTAAACCATACCTAATTATACAAAGAAAAGTTCAATGAAAAATCATAAATGGAAATACAAATTAGATTACAAATGTACTGAAACTGCAATTTAAGCTAGTGCTTTTTTATTTATTTTTATGCTATCACATACTAGTTTACACTGCTATTCCACTTACTGTATGTCATGTGTTGTGGATAGCATGTCAGCGGTGCTTTGAAAAAGCCCTGTCATTTAACCTATGGTAAATCTCTGAGCAATAGCCCTCCATGCTATTTCCCTCCCATCTTATGACTATATAAAGCCCTCATATTAAAGGCACCATAAGGTCTAACATTAATTTGGTTTATGTTTGACAAGAAAAAGCTCTCCTGCCTATGAGGGCACAATCTAAGACCTTTTCACTTCCCTGGATTTGTCAGTCATTTATGATTGAGCTGTTCCATGATTTGACAGAATAAAAGAATGTCTATATATGATTGTTTACCCCTCTCTATAAAACGGTGTGGGGAACATTAAATAAGGCACGGACATTATTCGCCATACATCATTCCCGCTTTATGGTAATGATATTTTTAGAATATGTTTTTAGGTATTTCCAATAGTTTAATAATAGATTACACTTATTTATTATTTATGAGTGACCTTCAGAATAAAAAAATAATTATTATTTCAAAATACCAGTTATAAACAGCCTCTCAAAAAATACATACATGCACATTATCGTCCTTATAAGAGAGACTTTCACCAGCTAGGTTGTCTAATGCCTGATGATCTAGCAGGCTTTGCTTTCTGACTACATACAGCGATATTGTATTTATACATATACTGTCATTTACAAAGCCACAGTGAAAAGACAATCCACAGAGACAGCAGAATGTAGTGTATTATCATTTGGGGCATTTGTTGGATTATTGTTTGTGTGGATTGTGCTTACATGTATTTGCCCCTTGCATTTCCGTAAGATTGAAGCAGGAATTGTTCTATCCTGAAAAGATTACATGTCTCCCGCTTGTATTAGCTAGTAAACATGCAGGCGGTGATGCCGCAATGAGTCTGTTCTTTGTGATAAATATTCACTTGCTGATGACTGGCTCCGATAACCGATGTGTCTCCCGAGGTTATCTGCTGAGCTGTCACATTAGGATATTTTTATCACTATTTATCTTTTATCAGTTTGGCTAGTGGCTACCTATAGAAATCACAGAAAGAACAGGATTTTCCCCCCCTGGAGTTAAGCTGTAGCGGAGGGAATCCATGCGACTTGACATAACCTTTGAGTATCTCAGTGAAATGATTACGCATTGCATTTCCCCAAGCCGCGTATTGGATAAATGTTAATAGTGAATTTTGAGAGCGGAGTAAATATAGTAATGAAAGCTCTCCATCAAAGCATGTCCGCTATTGTTTGGTTGTATTAAGGAAATGTCAATGGCACCAACGTAAAACCCCTTAATAATGTCAATATTCATATACACATAGTCCTGTAAACCACAAACAGGTCACAGCATTTTCATTTTGCAGGGGGTTAAAGGAAAATTACCCACAAGCCGTCTAGGAATCTAGGAAAACGTGTCTCTGTGGATTATCCGTAATAGAGAATAAGTGGATGAAGAACACATTCAGATATAAAAAAAGTATTTGTCATCACCCACACATGGGTTATACAATAAAGCCCTAATTAATGAAACACTCTAGTTGAATTTAAAGCGTCTCATCCGGTGGGTTTGTGGGCAACATTGCAGATTTATTCTCTCCTCCATCCCTCTTTGGCAATTAGGCCTGTGAAGGTGGGACCCCCTTTGAAAGAGGCTTTTAGATTAATCATATTATCTGTTGCTTCTGAAACACGGAGCCTTCTTGACCTCCCCTTCCATAAGAATCCATTATCTTAAACTATCACCGTAATCCTGGCTTTAGGAGGGGGAGCGAGGGAAGGTAGAATCAAGCCTAATAGATAGCAAATAAGATTAATCTATGATCTAAGTGCCGATTACACTTGGACCTGCCCTTGAACACTCAGGTGTAACCTTGAGATCTGCATCCATCGAGGGCCAGCAATTGGATTGAAAGTCCCCGAAGGGCCGCGCGAAAGGGGAGAGGGCCTTTGGCAGGACCTTACCCCAGAGAGATCAAAGGCCAAGCAGCTTAACCCCTACAAAACCTAAAGGTGTTAAACATCTTCAACTAATGGCAAAACACAGCTCCGTCTGAGATAAGTTCACCTCCCCCCTAATGTTTCTTCTCTCTATATTGCTATTATAGAAATATGCATAATCACACACACACCACATACAACTAAATATGTGTTCCTGTGGCTCAGTGGTAGAGCATTGCGTTAGCAGCGCAAAAGGTTGTGGGTTCAATTCCCAGGTAACACACATACTGATAAAAAAAGTGTAGCCTGATTCGCTTTGGATAAAAGCATCTGCTAAATGCATAAATCTAAATGTAAAATATTTGACAGCTTATAATTATAGGTACAAAAAAGGGATTGACCAAACCAAACTGATCTCACACTAAAAAGCTTAAGTATTTTCTGAATTATTCATGTGAACACCAGCGCACGATTGCAGGTCAGTGGTTAAAACACAAAAATTAACTAATAAAAATATTAACATAACATGACATATTCTATGCCATTATTTATTTATAATACATGTATTTCATACTAAGTATACTTCAAATCAATTAACATATGTATTAATATATCACTCAAGACTTAAGACTGACTGATGTAAAATTATAATTCAACTTTATTTGGAGTATTTCTTTATTGCACAATGCACATATCACTATTAATAAGAATCGTATGATATCTGTATAATACCAGTCTTTAAATGCAAGATATTTAAAGTGTACCTGACGTATACTTGCAATAGTTCCACTTAAGCACATTCACATATACTTCAATGTATCTTTAGTTGGACTTCCGCACAATTAAAGTCCATTAAGCACAACATTTTAGCAGACCTTAAGTATACCAGTTTAATAATACCAAATAAACACATAAATATGTAAATATATGCCCAAAATAAATGTATTTCAAAACATTTTAATATTTTTTTCTCACTAGGATCAACAGTTAAAACAAATAAAAATATAACTACTAAAAATATAATATTATAGCCTAAAATATAATAAATTGGCAGCCCTAATTTATATTGTGCATAATTGGCTTACTTTAAATGATAAAGCTCAGCTCCACATTTTGGCTTCCAGTCTGACACTAAATAATTGTCCCGAAGTCGTCTCTGTGTTTAACATACGGAGATCGATAGTTAGTGGGTGTCTCTCATTCTAAGTTCAAATCTTCCCTTCTCTTGAATCCTTCAATGCACCCAGACCTTCGGATCGATGCTCTCTTCAGTTTGACTCTGAAGCTGACTATTTGATTAATCTGCTTGGGTAGCCGGCAAGGAGGGCCGCCACACCACGGCAGACAGTTTCATGCCATTAGGATGGCTGGAGTAATGAAATTTCATTTAATTTGTCAGGAAGACAGTGCTAATGTTAAAAAGCTTTTGGATAATAAAAAAGTGGGGCGAGATCTGAGGGAAAGCTTTAAGTAATTACTCCAAGTGTCTCGGGTCCAGGCGTTAGAATATTTACATTACTGTCATGGAGGTCTTAAGAGTAATTAAATTAGTGCGGCGCTTAAGTTCTTTATTTCACAGGTTTTCTCCCCTCTCTTGAATGTATATTAACTGTGCTCACTTTGACTAACATACAGAGACAAAGGCTTTGTCTCCATGTGATACATTTCTTTGGCACACAGTGTTACTCAAATGGAAGGGCTGTTCATTGCGCTTCCAGTGTGCAAATGACTGACATAACGGCTAGCTGTTAAATGAACCATTCTAAAATATTAGACTTTCTCAAATACTTAAGTTGAAGCTACAGTATTTTGCAGTTATTTAAACATGTAGCACATGCCATATTCTTCATAAGTATACATGTATGGCAAATTATTACTTTATTCCACTTTCAAAAAGGATTTTACAGGTAAAGTATCAATTACATTCTGCTTGTGATAAATACACCGACAACATATGGCTCCGTACAGAGTTTACACCTCGTAATAGAAGCTCTCGGGCTGTTAAAGAGGTCTTGGGAACAAAATAACGATAAATCGGAGGATTGGTGCATAAAACCTGACATCTCTATCAGGGTATATCAGCATCCTTCCCCGCTCCATACTGGCCTCTCAAAGATAGATGAGTGAAATGGCCTGGAAATGTATCTGACCGCTGGCTTACTCTAATGAATAACCTCCACTTTAGGTCTTGCAATGTAAGCAGAAAGTCCAACTCACAAGCGCTCTGAGGCCCTGTCATGAATCTAACCCGACAGCCGACATAATATCAGGGCGACAACACTTGTATGACTTCCATTTTCTTTGCTTTCTATTGATTTTCACTTAATAACTGGGGGGAAATACTAAACGTCTGAGCTGAGTACCTAATAAATCCTGTCTGAGCTTTTTTATTGAGGAGAATTTAATAAAAGCAGCAGGCAAGGCATGGGGATTTGTCTCTGGCTTGAGAGGACAAAAAAAGAACAGGGAAAGATAGGAGAGGAGAGGAGTGGTTAAAAGAGCGAGGTGTGGAAACCGCGAAACCACATCCTCATTAAACTCACTTCGTATCACTGAGAGATCTTAAGTGCTGTATAGCACAATTTGCCAAAGGTCAAACGACCTCTCTCTTGGCACGTGTTTGATATGATCTCGGGAAGGTACACATGCTGTTCACAACAAACACAGCGTATTAAGCGAACCTTGTCATCAAACTGCGTTATGTTATAATACAGCAGTACACAGTTAAAAATAAATAAAATAAAAGATTATTGGAGTATGTTTTACAAGAAAATCCTTTTTCAGTTTGTAATTGTTTGTGAAATGGACTAACATTTTTTAATGAAAATTGTTTCTATGTCAAATACAGTATAAAAGATAATTTCATGCTCCTAGATTCATTCGATTGACAATGGTGATGATTCCAAACCACAAATATGTTTTGAAATTAGCAATACATATAAATAATAAAAAATGTGACTGTATTTGTTTCTTCTGTAATGCATTACAGTATGTTTTCTGTAGTGATATTAAATGATGGGTTGTAAGAAATAGGGGAAAAGTCAACAATCCCAGAATAAAACATCATACCCTTAGGCATTAGGAGTTAACATACTGTATATTTAATATCTCTATGTCTGATTTGTGAACCATCAAACTCTTGAGTTGAATTTACTTAGGGACAAACACATAATGAGGAATGTCTGCCTTGACCATATCACAATTAGAAACTAGTATAATAGGTCTTCATAGGAGATGCTTCACCCCCAGGTGTTCCCAAGCTCGACTGGGCACCACATGCACTTAAATAAATAAATAAACCTGGTCTTATATTTGGAAAATTGGATGTCAATGCAAAATGTTATACATTTAATTAAAACAATAATGCAGTGTATATTGAATACGGTGGAATACTGTTTTAAAAATAAATAAATAAATCAGAATATGAAACGCATTATGCTACATGACACATGGCCACATCACGTTGGATGCATAATTCAGCAAGCAGTTATCATATTACAATAAAACTTGTTATTGTACTTTATTATTTATGCACTATTTTAACACCATTTTGTGTAAAATGTGGCAGACCAAACCCTCTAAATAAAAATAATATTCAAAATAAACAATATTTCTACTGAAATTACTTCCAGTTCAACAACTATTCTAAAAGAAAATGCCTTTGCTTTTTTAGCAAAGGTAAAGTAGTTGGTCATCCAGATTATCCATGCATAATCAAAACTGCATAACATACACATACAATAAACTGCAGAAATAGTAAATGGTATTTATGTATCTAACTATAACTATATACTTTGCTTGATCTAATGCTTTCCAGAAGGGAAAATGTGTGATATTCATGACCGTAAATGATTGTGATGCATTTACCTCATTTTAATTAACTCAATAAATAGCTTTATATTGAATATCACTATGTAAGCTAAGTTGGAGTGCTTTGACAACATTAACATGTGTTAGCATCATCATTAACAGATCCAATTTTCTCACTAAAATCAAACTTAGCTGCATGAGAGTAAAATTCGAATCCAATGGTTAGGTGATAATTACAATAAAAATAACTTAAGGTGTTCCTGTCTTGACAGTATAAACCAGTGACAACCTACGAAACTGCATGACATAGCTAACATTGGCCTTATGGCCTTATAACGATGCAAATAGCAATAGAAAGGTGGTTGTTTCTTCACAGCCTGCCAAATACCGGAGGAAATATGTGTTTGAACAGAAATGTCACCTCTCATATTTCCTAGACTTCCCTCGCCTTTAGCATTTCAGGCCTTTGTTTGTTTGGCTCTGGCTGAGCTGAGATCAATAGCAATAATTCAGCTCGCAATTAGCAGCTCATCCGCTGTAATAGCACATCGCTGGTGCTAAGCAGAGAGACCTTTGGAAAAGATTTAAGCCCACTAAATAGAGGTTTCATGTTCTCTTTTTTCATTTGCTTCATTCTTTGCCAATAATTTACAAGTGTACCTGTGGGTTCTAGATGTTTCATGTTTTGGATTATATATATATTTGAATAGGATGTTAAACACAAGATCTTTTGATGTTGTAACATAGCAGTTATGTATCAAACAAGTTTTGTTGTAATTCTACTCTGCATTTCCGACACAGTAACTGAAACAGTGCCTTCAAGTAAATGAGCCTCAGAGAAGTCTAAAAAAATACTTCCTGTGTTATGAAGCACATGAGGGCTTTCTTTGTGAAAACATGCACCAAAAGGTTTCACGAGACATTTTTAGCTGTTTGTTCCTCATTTATTAGATGCTAAATCATTCTTCCTGAAGCCAGTTCAATATGCCTGTATTTCACCTTCCTTGGCTTCAAGGAAAACACTGCGTGTCTTATTAAAAGCGTGTTGTCTGATTGGTTTCCAGCGGCACCACTGAATATGCTGAGATCATCAATCTTCAATGCAGGACTGATTTGCATAAAATATACATTTATTCATTAGACAGATCAAGTCTCAGCCATAGAGGATGAACAGTATTTTGCATGTGGCACACTTAGACTGAAATAAAACTAGCCTATAGATATTACATTTTTGGAAGGAGAATTTAGAAATAGGCTTTAGAGTAAAAATCCAATACTTGGTTAGATATTTGTATTTTATTTTCCTGTGATAACATATTTTTGTACATCACAGAACATCAAAACAAAGGGAGTTACATACACCTCGCTGTTATTGTTACAGTTACTCTAACCTTTAAGTAAGCTTAAAAAAACCTATTGCTCTTTTGAGAATACAATTAGCTAGTCAGTTATCTAAAATTAAATCAAATAAAGGGCATGGAATATTATGATATCAAAAGTAGAACACAGAACTGAACAAATATCAGCAATCAGCTAATCGAGTGAATGGAGGTAAGAACATGCGTTGCATGCGTGTTGCATCATTCTATGGTTTAAAGGTGTATATATGAATCCTATGCTATTGTGGCGTCTCCTAGAGTAAAATCAGTTGTATTTTAATTTTTTTATCTTAATTTGATACAAAAGAGGTTGTATGATATATTTGTACAGCTCTAAGATTGAACATGACATGATTTAAGATAACGCTGTGAAGCAAAGTTGTGTTATGGTATGATGATAATAATACAAATCTGTATATTATAATCTTAGATTTTTGCATTTAATATTATACTATATTTCATATGAATATCTGGCTAATTAATTTACATATGACTGACTTAATAGCTAAGAAGCCTAATAACTAACACAGTTACATGTATCATGATTTTCCTAAACCGGTGCTAGTTATTAAGAATGGCAACATAATGCAATCACATCCTTTCTTAGAGGGCACATTAAATATGCAAGGCTTGACCAAAGCCTGAACCTTGGCATTCCTCAGTTTATAGATCACTTTAAGCTTTCAGTGATCCTCTTAACCAAGTTAACGGCTCATCATTCTGCCGCCTACGTGATGTAAACAGGCGGAAGGATTGAACGCAAAGGTTGAGAGAAGAAACATCACATCGTCATCGATGCTCAGCTTTAAATAAACATCTAATTGGCATCAGCAGATTACATATTAAGTCAAGTTATCACTTTTATCAAATGTAAAGCTAAGTGACATGTTAGTTGTTAAATTGACATTAACTTTACATAAATAAATACTTTTATTCAACATGGTTACGTTAAATAACCAACACAAATGTTTTTATGTATAATAAATGTTTCCTGAGCACCAAATCAGCATATTATAATGATTTCTGAAGGATCGTGACACTGAAGACTGAAGTAATGTCTGCTGAAAATTCAGCTTTGTCATTACAGGAATACATTTGATTTTTAAAATTTGTGAAATAAAAAAATAGCTATTTTACATTGTACTGTTATTGCACGACACGTATGTTTTACTGTGATTCTGATCATATGAGACTTATTCAGTCAATGTAAAAATATAAAAATCAAACAATCCCAAACGTATAAACAGTAATGTATACCATAATATTCATGTTACTTTGTAAATACAAATAAGTCAAATGCATACCATGTGTGAGCATGTGTTGTAGTTGTTTAGAGTGTGTCATGCTTATTAGTGACACACTGTACAGTTCTTTCAGATTTACAATTAAACAAAAATACTACCGATTAATGACAATACGTAGTAACAGGAATAACAAGATTCCACTAGCACACTTTGATTTAAGGTAAAAAAATATATATAATATTATCTACCAAATTAATAGGTATTGAATTAGGGTCGATTTGCTCTACCTTAAAAGTATTTATATTACCTTCTAATATATACACTCTCGCCACATTAAAAAGTGAAACACACTTCCATTCTGGTGGAGAGAGAGTCTCAGTCAGATGAAAATGTAACAGTAAATTAGCCCATTCATTGCCATAAAAACTAATAACGTAGTTAAATTACTTACATGTTTCAATAATTCTCAATGAAACCAGCTTAAATTGCTGCTCTAAAGAAAAGGCAAGAATGCTATAGCTATTATATAAATAACATAATTTAAGCAATGCAATTATATGTTTGGCATGCATTTGTAACATATGCGTTTCTGATAGAAGCATGAAACATTATATATGCAGTATATATATAATATATATATAAATTCATCAAATTCAATTTGAGTCAGTGAGAAGCTCAAGATAAAAACTGGCATAAACAAGCAAAAAAATGAATAAAAAGTCAGCAAATCAAATAAATGGACATGCTGCTGAAATTTTGGATCGTTCACACGCACGTCGGATTGGAGCGCAGGGACTAAAACGCCTAAAAATGCACAAGTGGATTAAACCGCAGCAATTTGTGGGACACAAAAGCGCCGGAGCTGCTCCAGTGCTTCGGTTGCTCTGAAGCACAATGTGTCCACTGTATGAGGCTTATGTTTCACAAGACAGGCCGTGATATCTGATACTGTACTGCAAACCACATTCTGTCGTACAACTGATACAGTGATCTCCAGCGCTCTACAGTACAAGCAACAAATCTTCTTATGATAACAGTGCAGCTGTGTGGAGTCTGCATATGGTGTAGCTGTGAAAAAAAGTATTTATTTAGTATTATGATCATTAACTTCTAATGCTCTAAAAACACTGCAAATACAATGCGGGGGCCAAAAGGTTTCCCATACTAGACGCCACACTTCAGTGTTTTTCACACATTAAAAAAGCATTCATATAATTGCATTTTGTTCTCACAGGCTCTGGAGACAAGCATCCTACAACAATGTAAGCCAAGTAGTTTACAGAGAAAAAATATGTCAACCTTCCTTCATATTAGAACGGCCTCTCTGTCTCCTAACCTTCCCTTTCTTCGTATGAGAGAGAGAGCAACATTGGGTCAAGTGATTAAACTGGGTATATTGTAATGGATACGTTTTCTCACAATTGAAGGCTGAGGTGGGAGATTACCAGACAATTGATTCACTGGAACGGGGGGAAACCGGCTATGCGAAGACGATAACCCACACAGGTCAAGAATCAACCTTTGCGTCCATAAACAGAGCTGCAATTAAAACTCCCAGCTAAAACCCACCTAAAAGAACAAACAGGCAAGTTAGATAGCGGAGCTAAAATTATCCACCAGGACCCTTCTCACGCTGAAACATTTGAGCAAGATTAAATGATTGAATGTTTCTTTAAACGACTTTTGACAGTGAAGTACTTTCCACATTTCACGTAAAAAAATATAGCACGCCACTATTTCGGCTTTAAGAAAGCAAGAAGGAATTACCGTATTTGATATAATGTACGCTCAGTTTTAACGTTTGTCCAGTGCACAACTAAAATATATGAGGTAAAGACATAATTAGCTGTAGTCTCAGGAATCGAGTCTCCAGTAATCAGCATTCAGGACATTTTAATAATACCACTTATAAACATTAAATACATCATCTTACAGGAGTCACAAACATATGGTAATTAAGTTTTACTACACTGATAAATCAGTCCTGCATTAACATATTGCAAGAGAAGAATAATTTGCTTGATTGAAAACAGCTTTTAAAGACTATGCTGAAAGAAACCGCAGCTCATTCAAACACTTACATGACTCACACTGATGCACACATGCAGAAGATGGATACCTCGAACCCATTCATTCATCATTTAAGCTGTATTTCTTCTTACAGTTTAAAAACCAACCTCTTGATCTTGTTTTTAAACTCACATTCATATGCAAATGACACAAAGTTTAGAGAATGTATGTGGAAGAACTTGACTGGTCTGCAGAAAGCCAAGTCCTAATATCAGCTGAACACCTCTGGCGTGAAATTAAATGCAGACCTTGAGCCAAAAACTCATCACCAAACACCAATGACTTGTACATATGGGTACAGTTATTTCAAAACTGTTGCAACTGAGGTTGAAATACAATTTTTAAAAACTTGAATTATGTTTCCATCTTTATTGCCACAGTTTGGAAGTGCCTTTTTCTCTTCTAAAAGAAAGGGGTGTCCCAGTACTTTTGTCCATATAATGAATGAAGTCATTGGTGTGTTTGGTGATGAGTTTTTGGCTCAAGGTCTGCATTTAAAGTCACACCAGAGGTGTTCAGCTGGGATTAGGACTTGGCTTTCTGCAGACCAGTCAAGTTCTTCCACACTGACTGAATCATCATTTCTCTTTGATCCTTGCCTTATACACAGAGGCACTGTCATGTTAGAATAGAAAAGGGTCCTGTCCAAACTGTTAAATAAAATTAGAAGCACACAATTCCCTATAATATCATTATATTCTTAAACATTAAGATTTTTACTCATGGAAATTACTAAAGTAGTCAAACCTTTCATTAGAAGGGTGTGACCCAATACTTTTGGCAATATAGTGTATATATAAATATGGAAATAACTTAGTTTTGGAATCATTTAACACTTTTGCCCCTCTAAACATTTTACACTGTACTCAAAAGTAGTAAAAACGTAAATCTGCATGTGCTCTCTCACTGGAGACGGGATGAACAGGGTGTGTTCTTGCCCAGATACAGTAAATGCATTACATCACCAAGGCCAGGGCAATGAGGAGAAATTAGCTGGGTGAAATATGAGAGGAGAGAACGACTCACATCTTGGTTAACCTCTCTTAATTAACATCACTCGGCTCAGGAGTCCTCATTAAAGATGTGCCAAAGATTTATCAGACCTTATTTGCCTAATAGGGACCTGACTGAGGAGGTCTAGGCCCCAGTTGAGGTCACAAAGGTTAAAAAAAGGATCACGGCAATGAAATGCCTAATTTTTATTTTTCATTTGAAGTGGTGCACACACAGAAATGCAAACTATGAAAAGGGATTAAAAATACAACCTCTGTAATTTCATTGTGGTTTGCTAGTCAGCGAATTGCATAAGTGTGAAGAAACCAGCTAACTGCCCCAACTGATATATTTCAACCTTAATAAGCATTAAAGCATTTCTTGATTACGTAAAAAAAATAGATTTAAATATCAAATGCCTACAGGAACTACAGGGTATGTATTATTGTACTATTGTTTTATAGTAACAAAACTGGTAACACAAAAAATATATATAACCTCTTTATTTTAAGGTGTCATTGTTACAGTGTAATTTAACATTTAAGTACTAAGTAATATTTATTAACTACTTGTACTTACTATAGGGTTAGGGTTGTGGATAGGGTTTGGCTTAGGGTTACTTGCATGTAATTATGCATAATTAATTGTTATTATAATAGTAAGTACATGCAACAAGGAAGGACACCTTAAAATAAAGTGTTACCAAATAAATTATTTAATTAAAGGTGACACTTTATTATATAGTGTCTTGTTAAACGTTACATGTACTTTCTATAATAATAACAGTAAATTATTCATAATTACATGTAGCTAACCCTAAACTAAACTTAATCCTAACCCTATAGTAAGTCATTAATTAATATTACTCAGCACTATAATTACACTATAAGGACTACAAGACTTAAAATAAAGTAGAATCAAATTTAATATTGGTTTTATTTTATTTGAATTACAATAAATTGTTAAATGATCATTTACATTTCATTTCAAATTGTGCAAATTAAAAGGGGATTTTACAGCTTTTACCATAACACATAAATATATTGTTATTTTTTTTTACATGTGCACATTATCATTATATAATATTATATTATATATAACTTTGTCTTTTATAAAGTGTTTTTTCTTCTGTCAAGAGTAAAAGCTGTCTCTAGAAAATAAAATTGTACAGTAAAATAGAGGTCTACATTAGATAGTGATAAAGGGACAGATTTTTGAGTTGGTCCAGTGAGAGCTGTGAATATTTATGAAGGTCAGAGATGAATTGTTTATCATTGACTCAAAGGTAAATGTCCTGCCATTCCAAGGACTTTCAGCCGGCTCCTCTTACTGTCACTGTGCCATGTGTCAGTGTGTGTGTGTGTGTGTGTGTGTTTGTACGTGTGTCCGTGTGCCTTTAACAGCTTGAGCAGGCAGCCGGACGGCTTCCTGTGTTTGTGAGCGAGCGTTGTCGGCCCCCTCTCCCTCTCCTGTGATGCTATTATTCTGTCAGGAGCTGCAGTGTTTTCCTGAGGAAAGGAAGTTATTTCATTTCCAGCTTTTGTCTGGGCTTGAATGCGAGCGGCGCTCTTTCAGCAATATTCGCTCATTTCAACTCCCTTCTCCATCCGAACAAAAATATACACCCCCTGTCTTGGTCCAATTACTCACGTTGGGCCTAGAAAAATAGCGACTTCCTCAATTGGTTTAATTTCCCTCACCAAATTCTGGACGGCCGTTTCTACTGGCCTCAGCGGATCCTTATCTTGAGTTTTCCATCAGGCCTACAGGACCTTGCCAGTGGAATAACCCAAGAGAGAGAGAGAGAGAGAGAGGGAGAGAGGGAGAGAGAGAGAGAGAGAGAGAGAGAGAGAGAGAGAGAGAGAGAGAGAGAGAGAGAGAGAGAGAGAGAGAGAGAGAGAGAGAGAGAGAGAGAGAGAGAGAGGCCCGGATGGGAGCGTCCCAGTCTGCTTAGCGCAGGCCAAAAGGAAGCCTGGAACAGCACAATAAACTACGGATTGATATTCGCTTATGTACCGAAGAGTGTCTGTTCTTTTCCAAATAACCTTGCAGGCAATGTTAACATGTTTTCTTTCAAATAACACATTTTGGGATGGCAAAACACAATGTTTGCATGTTAAAGTGAATGTTGTCGGCTCACATATGAGCTCAGAGTAAAATCTGCTGCTTTGACAGTGGGGTTATACTGGACTCTTATTTAGCGTGGCTCATTACATAACCAGTACTTGACCCATTTCATGCGGCTCTGCATTTTAAGCCATCTGACTACATGCCCCGCATTCACAAATCATCCCCGTCCACCCGCCACCTACTGTATACAGCGAATCAAAACAGCATCTGTGAAGACAAAAATGTCCCCGAGACACAGGAAGTTAAATCTAATCTTTTACTACACTGTTTATAGAGCGTTTACACAACATTTATAGAATTTATTACAATGGTAGAATATTTACCTTTTCATATTTATTTATTTGCACCGAACAGCTTCAAAAAGGCATTATTTCCATTTTAAGCAAAGGATGACGGCCTAAATATTAATTCATGCCAAACGATTTGTATATATATCAAATCAGAATATCATAATGAATTCTAAAGGATGATGTGACACTGAGGACTGGAGTAATAGCTGCCGAAAATGACACTAATACGTTTTAAATTTAAATATATTAAAACAGAAAACAGCTATTTTAAATGGTAATAATATGTCACATTATTGCTGTTTTTGCTATATTTTGAATTACATAAATACAGGCTTGGTGAGCATATGAGACCACATATAGAAATAATAATAAACACGTATATTGTTTTTTTGTTAGTCTTTTAAAATAAAAGTCTGGGTTGCCTTACTTGATTCTGTCACACTTCAGTTTAAGAAACCAATTCTCACTATTAAAGAATTATTAAATATGACTTAACATCTACTGTACCTTACTAAATATTAATAATAATTATTATTATTATTTTAATCATTCTTAATCTTCCTGCTTATTAATAGAAAGGTACAGTAGTAGTTAAGTGTAGGTATGGGGTAGAATTAAGGGATCTAACAAATTATCATGCAGAATAAGGCTTTAGTATGTGCTTTACAAGTGCTAATAAATAGCCAGTATGCTAGTCATATGCATGCTAATTAGCAACTAGTTAACAGTGAAACTGGTCCCTAAGCTAAAGTGTTACCCTTACTTCTTTGTCTAATTTCTATCTTTTCCAGTTGCACCCAGCTGTTAAGTGGGTCGATAGGTTTTCACATGGGATCAGTAACAAGCCATTAACGCTTAGCTCAGCTATTAGGTCAGTTTCGGAAATACAGCCTGATGCAGATGTGAAAATATAAAGTATCTGAAGGTCACAGACTTGGTTTTGACTAGTGTTTGCTCCGACACTCCTCACAGATACTGACAGCATTGTGGCAAAATGTCAAAGCACCAATACATTTTTTTTTTTACAAAAATAATGTAAAAAGGAACATGGATTAGTTTGTGTTCCTCTTAAAATATGAACATAATCAGTGTTGGGGAAAGTTACTTTTAAAAGTAATGCATTACACTATTGCGTTACTCCCTAAAAAAGTAACTAATTACGTTACTTAGTTACTTTTTATGGAAAGTAATGCGTTACATTACTTTCGCGTTACTTTTTAAATATGAGCAGGGCTTGATTGTTTGTTTTTAATACAATAAGTTCTATTTATAGCAAATGTAAAAGCCTTTCACACCAAAAAGTGTAATGAATAAACCTCAGGCTGAAGGAAGAGTAAATCACATCTGTACAGTAGAACGTAGGAGAAGAAGGTTCAACACTCTTCAGAAAAAAAAAACAATGAAGCACAATTGTTCATTTATCTAAAGTAATTTTTGCTTATTGGTATGGTTGAACTGGATCATCAAAGGTCAGCAGCAATAAAATGAGATTAGATGTATTTGTGTTGCTTTAACATATTTAATTATTGCAGGTTTGCGTCATATTCTGAGTTTGCATTTCACTGTTTTAATAAATTTTGATGAATACTGAATCTGTTTTTTTGCGAGTGGCATGAATTAATACACATTCATATTTAGTCTAGATTAGAACTACAGTAAGATCATGTTCACACAGAGCTCTGTCAGTCAATAAATGGAAAAAAGTAACTCAGATATTTTCTAATAAGTTAAAAAGTAATGCGTTACTTTACTAGTTACTTGAAAAAAGTAATATTATTACGTAACTTGCGTTACTTGTAATGCGTTACCCCCAACACTGAAAATAATAATAAAGTTAAATCAACCAAATTCTGACACTGTGATAACGTTTGCTTGTGACCTCAGAATAGTATCCATACTAATATCTAACATCTCACCAAAGTGAGTGGAAATAAACCAGTCGGCAGTTTCTTGCCTTCCGTAATCCCCGGCTCTCAGCTGCTGTCCACCTATTTGCACAATATATGACCTGTCTTGCTATGGAGGGGAGCAGACACATTAAGAGCAATGAAGCTAATGATATCAGAGCACTCTGCAGAGCACATCAGTGCACAGGGATGACAAACCTGTCAAGTGGCATAATCTAAGAGGCAATCGTAACATCTTCAGAAAACCATAGAGCTGCACCCCCTTCCTTTCTCCCCCTCTACCCACAATCCCCTAATAATGGAGCATCCATAAATTCCAGGTCTACCGCAAGACAGCAGGTTCACACGTAATAGCCAATGGCATGGAGGGATGATAAATACAAGGGAAAATGGTTGTCAGGCTGGGAGCCCGGGACCTTGTTACGGAGTCTTAATTTTCGCCCATGCCCAGGCACCCTTTATCACTAGCTTGTTGCGAGGTGATGTCTTTTTTATTCTCTCTGTGATGGAGTTTGGGTATCATCTGATGTCCTTTCAGTGGAGCCCAATGTGTTGCTCTCTCAGGGTCCTGAGTCTCAGTAGATTTATGGCTGGGTGTTGGTGGGTTTAGTATGGGTTGCCTATAAGCTAAGCCTGTTTAAGGACAGAGGTGAAGTGAATTTCAGTGGTACTAATTTGACTTTAGAAAATGAGAAGCGTCCTCTCACACAAAGCGATGGAGACATTGGCTCTGGTAAGATTCAAAGCTGTTGGCCTTGAGTTCTACAGAAGCAACTTTAATGAACTACATGTATATACACCATATGTGTGTGTGTGTGTGTGTGTGTGTGTGTGTGTGTGTGTGTGTGTGTGTGTGTGTGTATCTACTATATATATATATATATATATATATACATACATACATACATACAGTAGAACTAAAAGACCATGACCAGTAAATGCATCCAAACTTTTGACTCGTACTGGTCTCATATCCTCACAAAGAAGCAGTGTACATTAATATTTCATTTGTTTTATTAATTCAAAACAAAAAAAACAATGTATTGTCTCAATACAAAACTCCTTTATATATTCATGTAGGTATTTTAGTGATGCGTTCTAGAGTTGAAGCTGCTACAAAACGTTTTCACACTAGTGGCACCAAATCAGCTAAAAATATGTATGTATATAGTTATATATAGTCTTTTCCAAAAACTGCCCTCATCCATAACAGTATGGCCAAACAAGTCAAGAATATGTTTCGCAATGTGTTGATAGTGCCCCAGAGCCAAAAGGTTTACACTTTTCCAGGAAAACGTAACCTGAGATAGGAGAAAATATCAAATGAATTAAATGATTAAATCAGCTTAAAGTGTATCATAAATTACTCAGCAGTTTATCAAATATGAGAAAATGCACCCAAGGTTTAATGCTTTGCAATTGAGCGAAGAAAAAGAAAATGCTAAAACATAAAAAGAGAGAAGGTATTCGGTGTGTGCTTGGTTTATAATGACCCGGCTTCAACATCTCAAAGAACAGTGACAAGAGAGCAGCAAAAAGCCGAGGCTGGAGGAGTGGGAAGGTTATCATGTCACCAGGTGTCAGGACTCGAGCCCATAAAGCGTATTACACCAGACCTCAGAGAAAGAAAGAGAGGGAGGGAGAGAAGGGCTAGAGAAAACTGCTATTGACCTTTGTGGAAGAAAGCTGACATCATAAAGTGCAGTCTGCTGGCGACCAAATGGGAATGCCATCGCAGATTAAGGACTTTTTAAATTATGCATTTGGTTCAGACTCCCAGGGCGAGGAGGGTGTATGAGAGATGGAGCCGTGAGAATATAATGCATTTAGTGGCAGTCTGCTAAAGTAGGAGATACTCCAGAGAGCGGCTAACTAACTGGGGTTTGCACAGGGAGGGCGAGTTAAGTGAGGTTGGTCATCAATAATAGTGTGTTAAACTATATGGGGTGTTTCACTAATTAATAGTAAACTGTCAAATTATTGTGAAGCAGTGATTAAACAACACCGTGAGGTGGCGTGTGCGCGCATGTGCACACGTGCCTGCCTTTTTCGGCGCATCAAAGGAACAACGGCTTTCTCCAAGATGAATGCCAAACTAAACTAATTAAGCTCCCAGCATGCATGCCACACACATACCTGCTGTTTGTATTGTGATGGCGTCTTAGATTTAAATATTAAACAATATTAAACAATATTTCCTTTATAAAGTGTATATTAGGCTCAGGATCATTCGATGACCTAATTGCGCAAAATAGCTTGCTTTCTTTTTCTTTTTTGAAACAGGACAGATTAACATGTCTCATAAATCCTCTGTTAAATTATAAATTAGCTAATGTTGCTGAATGCTGATGTTTTTAAATTAAATACAGATTGCTACCTGGTCTCATGGCATTTATGTACCTGTGTACAGTTGAAATACTGGAGTAAACTAAATATATTGTAGTAGTTCATTAATAAATATTAAATATTTCTTAACAAATCCTTATTTAATAAAAATCAAATCAAATCACTTTTATGGTCACATCACCACAGCAAATGTGCCTTGGTGAGTGGAATTCTTGAGAACTTGCTCCAGACACAATTTGCATATAGACAGTACATACTTACAGACTTATACAGAAGACAATGTGCAGAATACACAAACATATACACAAACATAATTATACATATTAGACATACTTACAGTTATCAATACTCAGTATGTACACATTCTACATTATGAACACATACAGTATATGCACACAGTAATATGCGAAGGTGCAACAGATTATACATAAGCTACGCAATGTCATGCATGTGCATTAGAACCACCATATTTCTGTATTTGTGCAGTGTGTGCGTGTAGTCCAGTTGAACTGTGTAAAAGTTAAAGTGCAGTGCAGTGAGCACATTCATTACATATGAAAATGTATTCAAGTTATGAAGTCATAAAATAATATAATACAAATTATATTATGTTATATATTTTAAAGATACAATAACTAATGATCATTATTTTAATCATGCAATATAGTTTATAATATAATGCAATGTAATGTCATATATAATATTATTATGTTATGATATATTTTATATTACACCCTGAAACAGGACAGATGAATATTCATAAATCATCTGTTAATGCTGATGGTGTACATTAATCAAATATTAAGCAAAATGTTATAATAAATAATTGAGTAAATTAATAAAATGTGCTGTATTAGATTCCTTAACAAACATTATATAATCCGTAACAGACCATTAATAATTAATATATGTCAATATAACTAGAATAATATTATTTAATATAATGCAAATATGAATATAAACAATAAAGTTATAAAGTCAAGACATATTATAATACAATAAAGTAAATAATATAATACAAATTGTATTATATTTAAAAGGTAAAATAACAAATTTTGTATTATTTTATAATGTAATACTGTTTAAAATAAAATAAAATATAATAATTTCCATCACATACAATGATCTTTGTTTTACAAGTGCTGTTTGTTAGTGTATATATTCAAGCTAATATAAAGTGTTGCCATAAGCTAATAAGCTTTAGGACTTAAAGTATGCCACGTCTTATGGACAGTTTTGCAAATTTCGAAAGTATTTTCATTCATATTGGCTATACATGTGTGAGGTAAAGGACGGGTCAGCAGGGCTGAAACAAAGGCTGCGCATATGGGTTGTTGACCTTGAGAGTAAGGGGTGAATTTGGGGAGAGGTTAATAGTTACCATAAAGAAAATGAAATCCACAGTGTACAGTAATTCATGGCCTTCCCATCGCAAGCACCAGCGTTCAGGGCTCTGACGGCCGAGGAATCATCTGGGAGTCACCGTGCTGGGCTTCTGGAGGATAAGAGGAGATATAATATGTCCAGTTAAAGATCAAACCGCTGCCGAGTCACTAATTGCTTCAGAATTAACATGGTTCCTCATTTGCTACATACAATTACTCAGTCTGGTTTAAAAAAAACAGTTTTAGCCCCTGAATAATGTTAAAACAATATTTTAGTGCACAGAAAGCGTGCGAGTATGACAATGACCGTAACTCTACATGTCTCCTCTTTACAACACACTGACTGTGTTTAAAGGAGCCACCAGCCATATTCCCCTCCGTCAATGAACAAGGAAGTTTTGCAAACATTAGCAACTTGGATGTTCAACACATGTTTGACCTTTCCAAATGCCATGAAAAAGTATAGATTCCAGTAGAAAAGGAAAAGGAAAAAGAATAAAAGCTCACCAAAAAAATGAAAACGTGATAATGTGATATCTCTGACTTCTGGGGGTGTCTGGCGTTTCAGAGGGATTTCTAAAGGTCACCATGAGGGGGGAACGTATATTTCTCTGATGAAAGTGGCCCAGAATTTATAAGATCCCCAGGATCCAGTGACAGAGAAAGAAGAAGAAAGAAAAACTTCAATTCTAAATGATCCCTTCCATGTACAATCAATACCATGAAAGGTAAAATGTGCACTGATAATTTAAAGAGACTCTCAACCTCCTGACATCTTCCATTCCTGTCTCACTTTCTAACCCACATATAGTCTTCCTCTCTCCCTCACACACACTCCCACTCTCTCTCTTTTAGTCACTTAAAATAAATCTTGGGATGAATCTCCTCCTTTTATTGCATAGACTATATGTTTGTGACATTTGGTCAAAATGAATCATTTCTGGGGTGATATGCACCCTGGGGATGAATAGAGGAAAAATGAGTGGGCTATTAAGGGAACATAGAAATCCCTTAATTCATACTTAAGGAAAAGGTGGATTTTCTGTAAACAAAGAGCAGGTTAAGAGGAGACCAGAAGCTGTTAGGATTAATTTATTGACTAACCCCACTCTATTCTCTATTCATAACCTACAGTCCTAATTAAAGTTGTGAATAATAATCCATAATCGTCTGTTCTCTATCTAAGATAAAACAAAGGTGCAATAATGGTTTTTAAATTAGGATGTAAAACAATTTACAAATGTCCCCAATGTGCCTTCAATTCAGTGAACAATACAGAATAACACTGCCCGCATTAACAATACGAACTATGTATCTGTCTTATTCTCTTGTTGCAAACAGGTTATCATTTAAATAATAATAATAATGTATTATTACTAATATTATACTTAATAATAAACTAAAAATATATATTATTTAAAATATATATATTAGAAGTAGTAGTAGTGGTGATGGAGGTGGTAGTATAATAATAATAATACTAGTAGTAGTATACCTATTGCTATTAGTAGTAGTAGTAGTAGTAGTATAATATTAATATTAATAATAATGTAAAATCTAAAATGCCATGATCAGTAGTTGCATCCAAACTTTTATTATATGCAATATATTAAATCAAAACGCTATGTTTTTGTATTATATCCAAACTTTGTATTATCTTCTTTGAAAAACTATTTATGAAATTAAATAAATAAATTACATTTTAAATAATAATAATAATAATGCATAAATACTGAATTTTTCCAACTTGTACGTTTGGTTTGCATTCACTGGCGTTATAGTCTCATTAAAGGATTGTGCAGAAATGCCGCTAAGCTCTGTATTTTCATTTCTCAGGCCACTCCACTGTGCACGTCAAGGGTTGCCTGATATTTAATGTGTTTTTTATTTGGGAAGATGAAAGGGCTGTGGGATTTCTCACACGCCTGTGGGTTGTCAGTGCTAATAGAAAAGATTGGTGAATTGGTCGGAATCCGGGAGTAGAGTCGTTTTGTTAATCCTGCTCCTCGGTGCTGTGCTGAGACTGCTTGTATTTACATATGCAGAGGATCCCGCTGTTTCGAGAGCTCCATTCAGCAGACAGCGCAATTAATCATCCCCAAATCCTCCTGCCGTGCAACAGACGACCCCAGCCCGACGTGCTGCCACGGAGAGAGTGCAGGTGTGAATCAAGTTGCTCACAAAACTCCTCTAAGTCTGTGCTTTCTTTTTATGACTCCCTATCAATCCTTGTACTCATCTTCCGAAAAAAAATCATTCTGAAAATGACCTCTGCTTAATTAAGTCATGCTCTGTTCTGAGAGACAGTACCTTTGATGCACTTTGAACTCTTTACAGCATGTTATTTTCATGCCAGCAACAGCATTACCAAGCTAATGTACTGTACGTAGCTACATTCTTTTTTACAAGATATATGGATTATCAAGCATACTCATAGGCCTTCTACTGTAAGATGAGGGAAGTCGTGGTCTAATGGTTAGAGAGTCGGACTCGTAATCGAAAGGGTGCAAGGCACCGAACCCCCAACTGCTCCCCGAGCTCCGCAGCATAAATGGGTGCCCACTGCTCCGGTTGTGTGTTCACGGGTGTGTGTGTGTTCACGGTGTGTGTGTGTTCACTGCTGTGTGTGTGCACTTGAATGGGTAAATGCAGAGCACAAATTCAGAGTATGGGTCACCATACTTGGCCGTATGTCACCTCACTTTCACATATGTTTATAAGGAGGGATAGAAATATGAAAACTCAGGAGTATACATTGAATTTGAATATATATATGATATATATATATATATATATAGTGCTGTCAAATGATTAATCGCGATTAATCACATCCAAAATAAAAGGTTTTTTACATGATATATGTAAACAATAGGTGTGTGTACTGTGTATTTGTACATTTAACACATGCATGTATATATTTAATAAAAATATGTTATGTTTATATATTAAATATATTTATATATAATATAAAATAAAATAATATAAATATATAAATGTATATTAATGTAAATATTTTCAAAATATATACATATGTGTGTATTTATATTTGCATAATAAATAAACACTGTACACACATATATATTATGCAAACAAAAACGATTATTTTGGACGCGATTAATCATTTGACAGCACTTATACAGATACATATATATATATATTCAGATTCACTGTGTACTCCTGATTTTTCATATTTCTTTCACTCCTTATAAACAAATAGGCTCTATCTTACAGTAGAAGTTATACATGTGCATCTCAACAAGTTAGAATGTCGTGGAAAAGTTCATTTATTTCAGTAATTCAACTCAAATTGTGAAACTTGTGTATTAAATAAATTAAATGCACACAGACTGGAGTAGTTTAAGTCTTTGATTATTTTAATTGTGATGATTTTGGCTCACATTTAACAAAAACCCACCAATTCACTCTCAACAAATTAGAATATGGTGATATGCTAATCAGCTAATCAACTCAAAACACCTGCAAAGGTTTCCTGAGCCTTCAAAATGATATCTCAGTTTGGTTCACTAGGCTACACAATCATGGGGAAGACTGCTGATCTGACAGTTGTCCAGAAGACAATCATTGACACCCTTCACTCATTGCCAAAGAAGCTGGCTGTTCACAGAGTGCTGTATCCAAGCATGTTAACAGAAAGTTGAGTGGAAGGAAAAAATGTGGAAGAAAAAGATGCACAACAAACCGAGAGAACCGCAGCCTTATGAGGCTTGTCAAGCAAAATTGATTCAAGAATTTGGGTGAACTTCACAAGGAATGGACTGAGGCTGGGGTCAAGGCATCAAGAGCCACCACACACAGACGTGTCAAGGAATTTGGCTACAGTTGTCGTCAGAGGCGTCTTACCTGGGCTAAGGAGAAGAAGAACTGGACTGTTGCCCAGTGGTTCAAAGTCCTCTTTTCAGATGAGAGCAAATTTTGTATTTAATTTAGAAACCATGGTCCTAGAGTCTGGAGGAAGGGTGGAGAAGCTCATAGCCCAAGTTGCTTGAAGTCCAGTGTTAAGTTTACACAGTCTGTGATGATTTGGGGTGCAATGTCATCTGCTGGTGTTGGTCCATTGTGTTTTTTGAAAACCAACGTCACTGCACCCGTTTACCAAGAAATTTTGGAGCACTTCATGCTTCCTTCTGCAGACCAGCTTTTTATAATAAAGATGCTTATTTCATTTTCCAGCAGGATTTGGCACCTGCCCACACTGCCAAAAGCACTAAAAGTTGGTTCAATGACCATGGTGTTGGTGTGCTTGACTGGCCAGAAAACTCACCAGACTTGAACCCCATCGAGAATCTATGGGGTATTGTCAAGAGGAAAATGAGAGACAAGAGACCAAAAAATGCAGATGAGCTGAAGGCCACTGTCAAAGAAACCTGGGCAAAACTGACCACAAACTGATCACCTCCATGTCACGCCGAATTGAGGCAGTAATTAAAGCAAAAGGAGCCCCTACCAAGTATTGAGTACATATACAGTAAATGAACATACTTTATAGAAGGCCAACTATTCACTAAAAATGTTTTTTATTGGTCTTATGAAGTATTCTAATTTGTTGAGATAGTGAATTGGTGGGTTTTTGTTAAATGTTAGCCAAAATCATCACAATTAAAAGAACCAAAGACTTAAACTACTCCAGTCTGTGTACATTTAATTTATTTAATACACGAGTTTCACAATTTGAGTTGAATTACTGAAATAAATTTACTTTTCCACGACATTCTAATTTATTGAGATGCACCTGTATATATATATATATACACACACATGCATACATACATATATATATATATATATATATATATATATATCAGTTAGGTTCCAAAAATATCAGAATATAATAGAATATAATAGAATATAAGTCCATATGACCTACATTTACATTTACAATTAGTCATTGAGCAGACACTTTTTTCCAAAGTGACTTAAAAATGAGGACCATGGAAGTAATCAAAATCAACAAAATCTTTGAGTCTTGAATCTTTTCAATAAACCATTTGATATTACTTATTACTTACAAAATGAGCCTGAATGATCTGAATCTGGAATCTGATCCGGTCGCAGCACAGCTTAACTGAAGAAAATAGTATCAGTAAATAATGACAATAAATCTACAGGACCTACATACATATACACCCACAAATACACGCACGCACGCACGCACGCACGCACGCACGCACGCACGCACGCACACACACACACAAACTATAAAAGTTAATGGGGGCATTCTTGGCTCTGGTGGATAGAGCGTCGGACTTGTAACCCGAGGTTGTGGGTTCGAATCTCGGCTCCGGCAGGAATTGTCCACGACTGAGGGGAGACCCTTGAGCAAGGCACCGAACCCCCGACTGCTCCCCGGGCGCTGCAGCGTCGGCTGCCCACTGCTCCAGGTGTGTGTGCACTTGGATGGGTTAAATGCAGAGAACACATTTCATTGCTGGTTATACTCTGTATAATTGTGTATGTGACAAATAAAGCTCATCTGACCTTAATAATAATAATAATTATTATTATTAATGGCTACCAGCAACATTCTTCAAAATATCGTCTTTGGTGTTCAACAGAAGTAAGAAACTACTGTTAGGAAAAACATGTGAGTAAATAATGACAACATTTAGAGTGAACTATCCCTTTAATGTGTAACGCTTGTGTAGTTACTAATGTAATTATCAAATTAAGAACTGAGTAATACTATTAAATATATGTACTTACTATTCTGTAAGGGTTAGGGTTATGGTTTAGTAATGCATAATTTACTGTTATTACTATAATAAGTTCATGCACTTTAAAGTGTATAACAATTTAGTTTTCTTATGAATTACTAACAATACCGTCAGAACATTTAACCTACTATAGGGCTGGTAATCCATATCCTTTGTTGCTTTAGCCTGAACATGCTGAGGCCGAGGCCAAACTGTCAATAGTAGTCAGCTTTACTGAGAAAAATTATGGAAGGGACATTATCCATCTTTTTTTTTTCAAACAAATCTCTCTGGACAATTTGATAACTTGTTGATAATGCCATGAGAGATTAAAAAGGAGCAACACGATATTAATTTACAACAATGCCACTGTAGCACTTTCCACGATTGTCTCCAATCCAAACAGACGTTTTGAATTCGTCTGACACATCGACCGCGGCCAGCGTTAAAATCTTTGTGTTTATTCAGGTCCTCTTGTGTTATTGAACCCTCTAATTCACCTTTTAACTAAGAAGCTGATCTTCATCAACAATAGAAAGAAACCCTCTTTCTCCAGCATCCAGACAAGAACCCCGAGGCTTGTTCAGCATGTGGAAGGTCTGAAGAAAACAACCAGAGGAAGGAGAACGGAGCTGGGAGAAGACTCCCCCGACGGACTCCACAGCGTCTGATGTTTTTGCCGCTAAACTTCCTCCTGGTTCTTTCCCCACTGAGCCCTTGTGTCCAAACACACTTTAGGGCCAGCATGGGTAATTAATACACCTAATCACATCCCTGCGCTGCTCCTATTGTGATGGTCTGACCACAGAACCAGCATCGTATTTCTTTCCACACTCTCTTTGCACTCTCCCACACTCAGCTATTTCGGATCCAGCTGTTATGTTTTTCCTCTCCTTCAGCAATCAATAATTACTTTGATATTTGTGTAGAAGCCATTGCGTAATCGATACGGGGGTCAAAGAAAGTAAATTGCAGTCCCCTGCCTAATGATTTTGTTTTGCTTGGCTTGATGAGAAAGATGTTTATTATCTGATTATAGGGCAGCTTTATGGGTGTCAACTTTTAGCCTCGCCATCTATCAGGGGAAGCATTTCTCTGCCCACTTCATATCATTACACCCTACCCTGACATGATAGAAGGTGGGATGTGAAATTCACACCCTGACGCTTGCCGAATTTTCTTACAGCTGTCGCCGACCGGTATTGCCTCCTACATGCATCATTTTCATTAGAGGACTTCCGCTTTTCTCTGGAAGCACGACTATGTAAACAATGATCAAAATAGACGAAATGTACTGTAAGTACTGACTCAGCCTTGAATTACTCATTTATCACTGCTAGCAAGCAACAAGATAAATACAGAAATTCAGGGAATCCAATAATTCAACCACTTCTTAGTTCAAAAGTAACAGACATTGATATTGTTACAAAATAGTTATTTTGTTTAGAGTAAATTCTGTTCTTATGACTTTTCTACTCAATAAAGACTCCTGAAAAGAAGGAAAACAAAAATCCATTGTAGTTTCCACAAAAATATTAGGTATCATAACTGTTTTCTATATTGATAATAATAATAATAATAATAATACACGTTTTGAGACCCAAATCAGCATATATAAAAATAAAAACATCCTGAAAGATCGTGTAACATTGATGACTGAATGGGGTAATGACTGCTGAAAATTCAGCTTTATATTGCATGAATAAATTAGATTATGAAATATATTACAAAATATTTTGTTTATAATTATTTGTAAAAATCATCAGAATAGACAAAAAAAATCTAAGTTCTGACTTCTGACCTTGAACTGAATCTAACAATACAATATCTTCACAGAGATAAAATAGTAATACACTGATCAAATGTGACAGTAATAACATTTATAATAGCAATTTAGAATATTATACTGCTTTTATACTTTTATTACCTTTCTATTAATCCTGAAAAATGTAGGGATTCACATTAAATAATCCAAAAATGTATCATTGTTTTTACCAAAATATTTTAAAAATATTTTAAATAGAAAATAATTATTTACATTTGTAACAATAATCTATATAAATAAATAAACAAATAAATAGTGATTACTGACTCAGCCTTGAATTACTCATTTCGGCTGCTTGGAAGCAACAAGATAAAGAAATGCAGGGAATCCAATAATTCCATCTCTTCACAGAGATAAAATAGCAAGAAACAGCAAAGCACAAAGACAAAAACTCCACAGAGCGCTAAAGCCCGCGATTCAAAGAATGTTTGATCATAACTTGATTGCCGTGTCTGTCTCACATGTACAGTCTGAGCCCTGCAGCCATACAACATGTAACAAAAAGGCCCACCTTCCTTTCGCCCAGCCCAAGGGCAACACAAAGCACAATAACAAACAGCTCAGGCAGCAGAAGCATCTGCTCTCCGGGCATGTGACTCTGCAGACAGATGTTGGAGCACAGCTGTTAACACAAGATCATTTGTATGTTTGAGGAGCGGGATCCCATTTGGGCTTCCTCTGATGATTATTTCCCCCCTTCTTCTCACAATAATCTTCCTACAGCTCCATTGCTGTCTGTTTTTCTCTTTCTCATCTTCTCGCATGTACACACACACACACAGAGACACTAACGTAAGCGCACATACGGTGGAAACAACAATGGCTTGACTGTACTCCAGGCCCACCCTGCAGCAGTGAGCTCAGAGTGTCCTATTATCTTCCATGTATGTACATGCTTGGTATCTCTAAGGCTTTACACCATTTTCCTCTACAGAAATTCACAATGCAAAGAGTAATTCATTGTTGGTGTAAAGATCTAGGCTATATGTTTTATTTGTACAGTTTTTGAGTTGTATAGCTGAATGAGCTTTATTATTACGAAAATCTACACGTTGTAGCAAAAAACGGTATTGGATTTGATAAATAACAGACTGGGTGAATACTGCGATATAGAACTGCTGAATTCAATCATAAAATGAAATGAAATAATACATTATATATATATACACACTATTCAAATGCATGGGCTTGGTATGATTAAAGAAAAACATTATGAAAGAAATATGAAAAAAATGAAAGAAAAGCTCACCAAGGTTGCATTTATTTATAATAAATAAATAATACAATTTGTAAAAATAAGTATACAAATATAAATGAAATAATTAAAATGTATAATAATGTGAAATATATGATATAAAAAACATAAAATATAATAAATTAAATTTAAAATGTAATAAATGTAATTATAATACATTCAAATATTTTATTAGATGTTTTATAATAAATTATACTAATATAATCATTATCGGTTAAATATTATTATAAATTGAAATAAAAAATGTAATTTGTCATTGAAATATATTTTAAAATGTAATTTATTCACATGAAAGCTGAATTTTCATCAGCCATTACTCCAGTCTTCAGTGTGAGAAATCATTCTAATATGCTGATTTGGCACTCAAGAAGCAATTTTTATTATTATCCATGTTGTAAACACTTATGTTTAATTTTTTTGCAGAAAAGGCCATCAAGTTTTTTTCTGGATTCTTTGATGAATAAGAACAGTGTTTTTTTTTTCCAAAACAGAAATCGTATATAACATTAGAAATGTCTGTACAGTCAATGATCAATAAGAAGCAATTTCATAAATAAATAAATAAATGCCTTCAAACTTTTGAATAGATATGTATCTATAACCTGGACTAAACTACAAAATATTTTTTATATTTTGCACTCTTTTAAATAACACTATTCTGCCTCAAATGTAAGACTAATAAAGTTTTGACACTATGACCGCAACTGAATTGCCACTGAAGATTAGTACTTGACTTGTTACCTTTAGCTACTTGTTTATAGTTGTCTCTTGCACAATACACACATTGTCTTGTAAGTCATATTAGAGTCTTGCTGGAGTGTCATGTGAGTGTGGAAATCTCTCAATCTTTTGAATGTGTAAAGACCAAGATTAGCCGTTTTGATTCGAATTGAACTCTACAGTATAGTGTGATAACTCCAGTGTTTGGGTCCTGTGTAGTATGTTATACCTTCTAATCAACCTGATTTTAAATGCATTGTGCTCATGTCAGAAGGATTAAACACACGTCTGCCCAAGAGAGACCTCTGTTTCGACATGCCTACAATGAAAGACAGGGAATCTGGCAAGCAAGTCATGCTACATCTTTGAAGTAAGTCTCATGGGTTCGCTTTCGTGATAATCTATCACACAATTTGTGACATAATGACTTGAGTATATCAAATTTCAATGCACAAAAACTGGAAAATACATAAAAAAATTATTCAAAATAACAAGATAAGACAGCACTCAAATGTAATACTCTGCCTGCAGTAGCTTGCAAGATCAGCCAGTCCTTCAAGAAATGTGTCATCATCTATCACCTACTGTACACATTCAACCAAAAGGGGTCGGGTTTGCTGTCTAAAAAAGAATCATGCTTTTCTTACGGGTGCATTTTGTCTAAAATGTAGCAGATCAAATTCAAATTTTCAGACATTTGGCAGGCACTGTTTACATGCTATTTAAAGCAAAAATAAAAACTGTCACTATTTACTTTCCCAGTTACATTTAAGTTGTACCAAATCTGTATGCTCTCAAAACAAATTTTGGATGACATTTTGTTACAAAACACTGAACAATCTAAAAGATATTTCATGACATTGTTATCAAACCTGCACTATTGTCAGTCCTGTGTCCTGTGTGTTTCCCGCCTCTTGTGTCTATATATGGTTATTTTTATGTTCTTAAGTTTGATTATGATTTGGTCCAGCTGTGTGTATTAATTTACTTGTGTATGTAAATAGCTGTTTTGTTTAGTTAGTGTTGTCTGGTCTCGTTAAGGCCATTGCACACTGACTCCGAAATTCTCGAAGGGGGTTAGCGTTTTTTTTTATATATATATTCCCCATCCCCTCCTATCCAAATGCATGCAACGGATGCGAAAACGCAGAAAATTGAACCTGATCGATTTTTTCTGACGGACGAAAGTTTCGGAGGCGGTGTGCAAACGTGATTGACACAATGCAAAAATTTCGTACTCAGTACGAAAATATCTGACTCAGTGTTCAGAGACTTTCACTCCCAGTGTTCCTGTGTGTCTACCTTGCCTTGTCTTGCTCTGCCTTGTTTACATTAAAGACTGTTATATTTGAGTTTACTCCTCGTCTTCATGTTCCTCGTTCCTCCCCACTGTGTGCACCCTGACAGATATAGGCACCAATCTGTTATATTACTACTAATTATCTATCTATCTAATCATATAATATAATCAATAATATAAGAATTTGTACATCTTTTCAATCAAATAATTAAATAAAATGTCATCTTTTCACATAAAATAAATATTAACAAATTCTGATTATATGTTGATAATATGCTCAATCAGTGCTCCGAGGAAAAAAAAAGAACGAAATATTATTATCAATGTTGAAAATGGCCGTGTTGCTTAAAAGATTATGGAGAATTATTTTCCTTTCTTTTTCTTTCTTTCTTTCTTTCTTTCTTTCTTGACAGTGAGCACATTTACACAAAGTTTCAAAATATTTATATTTCATATAAAAGCTGTTCTTTGAACTTTTTATTGATCAAAGAATCATGGAGAAAAACAAACAAACACTGTTTCCTCAAAATATTAATCAGCAAAAACTCTTTCCAACACTGATAATAATAAAACATTATTAATAACTGATAATAATTGAGCACCAAATCAGAATACTAGAATGATTTCTGAAGGTTCATGCCACATACAAACTAAATAAATAAATCATTTTGATTTTAATAGTATTTCCCAATATATATTTATTTGTTCTGCCTTGGTGAGCAATAGAGACCTCTTTCAAAATATTTATAAAATGTAATTATTCCAAACTTTTGACCAGCAGTGTATGTTTACATAAAAGAAACTGCGACTGGTAACTAACCATTTCTAAAATATATTCTATTTTTATATTCTGTACCTTTAACATAACCAAACGATCATGGTCTTCTCCTTCTTTGATTATGAATTAAGCATAGATCAATGTGATATCTAGAAAAAGGCTGCCACAAGCCATGTTTTGTTGGAGATAAAGGCGGTGTCATTTTTAGCCGAACGCCCCCTCAGGAGAGCGCTGTATATCTGAGGCAGACACTCTATTACACTGCCCTGGAATCTGACCGAGAGCAGCGGCGAGGTGATACAAGAAAGCCGGGTCACAGCTCTCCCGCTTCCCCTTTCCTCAGCATCACCTCCATGGGGGCTTCCCTTCGATCCCGCATCGGAGAGAGGGACGGGAACGGGCTCTGGGCTTCCTACCTGTTCTTCCTCGGCTGGGAAGTGTGGGGGGAGCTTTAAATTCTTCCCTCCCAAGTTCAGAGTCAATTTGTTATCAAATCAAGCGTCGGCCGCCTGATTCATTGCTATTCAGCACTCTTGCTGATTTATATGCAGAATGTAAAACAGATGCCTTATGCGATACATATTTATGGTGAGCCCTGCTCTCACAAGATTTATTATAGCTTCTTTCATCTGGGTGTGCATGAGCAGCACCATGATGACTTGTATTTCCTCTCAGCTCTCAATGCCAAACTCATTAAAAAGAGGTGTGACTATTAATATACATTGTAATACTGACACCTCCTAATTTATAACCCCTCTATCAGGGTGGAGAGTATTTTTCTCCCTTCCCTGCTTGTCTGGGGGGATCCTTTTTGAGGTTGAAAGCGTGTGTATATTTGTGTACGGAGGAGAGACATGGAGTTTGCATTCCATGGATATATATGTATCAGTGTGTCTATACGTATCTTCTTGCATGTGTGTGTGTTTTTGGGCGGTGTTTCAGGGCCTGTGTCTCTCTGAAGGGGGACCCGCTGTTCTCCACTATTGATTTATGGGGCTCTGTTCTTGTGTAGGCTCAGGGTTTTATAGGCCTCAGGCCCAAGCGTCTGAATCCCTTCTTAAATGTTCTCAGATCAGTCGGAGCGGCACATGAGCTGATCTCCAGATAACGCCACTGTGCAGAATGAAAGAGCGGATGACGTATTGGTCTAGAGCAGTGGTTCTTTTCAGGTTCCAGACCGCTTAAAGAATAAATAATAACTATATTTTTCAAAGGACAACTTATAGTTTTAAGTAGAGTAAAATGTATTATTAATTTACACTCGACAGTATATTTTGAAATACCCTTTTTACCCCAAAATAATTTGCTCGTGATCCAATTAGTATCTGTATGTACCACTTAAACATATATTTGTACAACTGGATATGTATATTTGAAATATACAATACGAAACATATCGATAGCATTTTTATAAAAGTGTTTATGTATGCACAGATACTGTATATATATATTTATAAATATACCGCTAACCTAAGCTTAACCACTTCTCAGAAATAGAATATACATAACAGGAAGATAAATGGCAAACCAACCAACAAACAAACAAACAATCAAACATACGAATGAATGAATTATTATTATTATTACTTCTTTTGTTAAACACAAATACACAAGGCATAGCTTAAATTACATTATATAAGTGAGACAATGGAAAAACTTACAAAATTCAATGGTGAAACATTAATTAATATACAATAATTAAAATAATAATGAATTAACTTAATTTGTTGTTAAAGGTTTAGTTCTCAACTTCCGTTTTGCGACGCAACGAGAATGCTTTTTTTGTTGTTTTTGTTTATGGATGGCCAGATAGCTCTCCGATTTCATCCAAAAATATCTTAATTTGTGCTCCGAAGATGAACGAAGGTCTTACAGGTTTGGAACAATATAAGGGTGAGTAATTAATGACATCGTTTTCATTTTGGGGTGAACTAACCCTTTAAGTCGATTAATCAAGAAATTCCATGTTTGTCCTTTTTGTCAATAACAATTATTTGAAGTCAGCTAAATTAAGATAATTAAAAGCAAGCAGACAATAAAATAAAATAGAAAGAAAGGTTTTCGAAAAAGATTTTGGGGAGAAAGTAAAAAAAAAAAAAAAACTGGCCAATGGTGCTTTAGCCCATTATTTCACTCTGTCGCCTGGAAGCAATAAAGAACATCACATAAAAAGATGATGATTTTTGAGACTTCTCTGTGACCATAGAAGGTTTATATATTTGTGTCCTGATATAATGGGCTGTGGGGGCTTTGTGGCACCTTCGGTCAGGGTATATTCTGGCAAACCGTTTGCCAACTACGTCTAGCAATCGGCAAAGCAAACTGTGGTACACCCCAATTACCAACACGCGATGGGTAACTCGCAAAGCACAATGTTATTTTCCGTTTTCCCAGCGGTACCATAGAACGGCATAAAGCAAGAGGGTTAAGAAGTAAGAGGCGGGCACCAGTTAAAAATTTCAAAGTTAAAGTTCACGCAAACAGGTATTAATAGACAAGTTTTAGTCAAATATTGATTGTTTATAGCTGAATTATTAGAACGCAATTATATTTGGAACATTAGAATATAGCTATTAATCCAATAAAGAATTCAACGATATAAGATATAGTGGCATGACAACCCCATTCTTGTGTTATCTTAATAAAATATCGAATTTCTAATATATTTAAGTGCACACCACCAGTGTAATGTAATTGTACAGTCCATAGATTTAAACCTAATAGTGGTTCTCAAACTGGTGAGTTGCAAATTATTTACATATTCAATTCTGAGAAAACAAAAATCTGAAATGTGAAATAAACTCAGAATCGTAAGATAGAAACTCAGAATGCACAAGATTTTTTTCTACCAATTCAGAGTTTATATCTCACAATTCTGCAATTTTTTCTCAATCTCAATCTCTATTTTACTCAATCTCAAAACTTTCTTTCTTTCTTTCTTTCTTTCTTTCTTTCTTTCTTTCTTTCTTTCTTTCTTTTTTTTCTCTTGAATTCTGAGTTTATATCTTGCAACAATATTTAGTTTTGGACACAAAAACATAAAAAGGAAATAGTAGTTTATATCTTAAAGTTAATAGTTTATATCTAGTTTATATACATGTTTATCTCTCACAATTCTTGTCTCCCAAAATCGTGACTTTATTTCTTGCAATTTTATCTCGCAATGCTGACTTTGTTTCTCAAAATTGTGAAAAAAATCTAAATTATGTGATAAAAGGTTGTAATTTACCTTTTTGTTTTTACAAAAGAAAACTAGCATTCATATGAATAATCAGTAAAGTACACAAGATAACAAGTAATTATTTAGAAAATAATAATAATTACAAATTATTCATGAGCAAGCACTTGAAAAATTGACAATATAACAAGAAACATGGACAATATCAATACATTTTCAGTGTAGTGGTAGTGAGCATTTTAACTAATTGAAATTAGAGCTTGTGCAGCTTCAATCCCACACACAGAACTGATGATCCATGAAACAGAGCTTGAAATATGCAAAGTCAAAATATAAAGTGTCATGTAGAGGCCTGTCCTGTCTCCCACATTTCCCCAAGAGAGTCATACAACACTCAACTAGACTTTCCTGATTTTTTTAAACCCCATTTGGATGCAATCATTCATAATTACATTTCCCTACCACTTTTAGTTTTTTTTACTTCGTCTCAAAGTAAATAAATTAAATAAATGACTGGTGATCTTTGTAAAGTATCCTTTCACTTACTTTGTGAACAGCCAAAGCAAAGCAAACAAATGCGTTTTCCTCTGAGAAGCCCTTGAGCTGCTTTCTTGCAGCGCATGAAGTTTCCTGCAATTGATAAGAAAGACCTGATTTTGCATTTCCATTTTTTTGGGACTTGACCCTCTTCACCCGCAGAGAAAAGAATGCTGACAAATTGAGGTTTCATTTAGAGTCACATGTTTGTGTAAGTTAAAACTTTTAAGCTCAAACGATTTGACTTCATTAAAGTTTGGGCAAAACAAATAAACGTAAGTAATAAAATAAATATAAATGCTGTACTATGGCCAGTCATCGTTGAACAGATCATATACATAGTACATCAGAAAATGAAAAATGTCCTATTATTTACTTACTCTCATGTCATTTTAAATCTCTATTACTTTCATTCAAGGAACACAAAAGAAGATATTCGGAGCTGGTTACTTTTAAAATGATGAGATTATTTGGTAACATTAGATTAGGGACCAATTCTCATTATTAACTAGTTGCTTATTAGCTTGCCTATTATCAACATATTGGCTGTTTATTAGTACTTATAAAGCACATATTCTGCATGAGCATATTCTACATCCATAATCATACCCAATACATAAACTTAACAACTACCTTACTAACTATTAATAAGCAGAAAAATAGTGTCAATTGAGGCAAAAGTCATAGTTAATAGTTTGTTAACAGTTAGAATTTGCCCTTAAAATAAAGTTACTTTTTTTGGTGACCGGTTTTCTTCACAAAAGATAAAAAGCACTAAAAAGTGTCATTATATAATTATATATACAAGTTGCGTTATATAAATTCCAAGATAATTGTATTTATTTGTTCGTTCATTCATTAATTCATTTTTTTTGGGATATGGATGTTTTCAATGACTTTACAAAACCCGACTGAATCAAACTGAATAACAACTTACATTTCTTTTCAAAGCTATCAGTAACTTGGAATATATTTGTCATTTTTATGATATTGCCTTGACCTTGTTTTGAAGCTTGAAAGCCTTTTTATTGGAGCTGCAATGAAAACAGCTAGCACTACATTATTCAAAGTTTCCCCTTTTGTGCTCCACCGAGGAAAGAAAGTCAAACAGGTTTGACACGAGAGTGAGTAAATGAGAACGAGAGACTGAATTTTCATTTGTAGGTGAACTCTCCCTTTAACCTCGAAATAGAGGAAAAAAGAGATGGCACTGTGGAAGAGAGACACGTACACGAGAAGGAGCGAGAGAAACAAGTGGAGGAATGCTTTTAAGTTTTGTACACATTCTCTGTCTAGCCCTGTTCGCTCTCTCAGCCCACACTTTAGACTCTTTTATGTTACACGATCACTTGAATTTGAGCTCAGGAGGAGGCAATAGGTCCCTGGGTGAGAAAGCCCCAAACAAGCTATAGACCAGATGTATGATGTTATATGGTCAAACTGGCAAATACAAAAGGAGCAAAAACAAAAGGCATGAATTAAGGGAGAGGATTTCAAAAGTGTGTTTTCAAAACAGCCCAGCTGAGAGCTCAGATGCCTCTCCTCCCTCCTCTCTCTCTCTCTCTCTCTCTCTCTCTCCTGCGTCTCTGCTCTCGCTCCCTTATATTCTCTCACTACCCCCCGAGACTAAATGCTTAAAAGGGGGAGGGAAAAAAAGAATAGAATAGAGAGCATTTTTGCTAATTAGTCGAGGACTTAGCAGGCGCAGGATATGCCGCCGTAGTTTTTCATGTGCTGTCCACGGGCCGTCGCCCGGCCTGTGAAGTCGACTCTGTGTGGTTAAGAGCCGAAGAAAAGGGAAGGCCTTTAACACACAAACGCCTCAGTGGAGCTCCTGAACGGGGGTACCACCCCTGAGCAGAAAATGGAGACTAACCATTAGGATTTCAGGCTTCAGAAAAAGGCTAAATAAGAAGTGTAAATGGCTCCCACCCCCCGCTTCAAGCCCAAGAAAAACTTTCACCGGCAATGACCAGGAATGGGTCTAAGTCCAAGATAAACTGGGCCTTTTTTTCCAGCAGTCACAGTCAAATGATCACAGACATACCTCTACTCAGGGCTTTATGGTGTGGGAATAATGCACCAACAGAGCCAACCGACCTTACCGTGCCTAAGATGAGTAGGATGTTAGAAAAAAAGAAAAGAAAAATGTGATAAATGTTATTGTTTTATATATATATATATATATATATATACTGTATTTCATTGTGTGTGTGTGTGTGTGTGTGTATGGTCAAACTTTATTTTGAGGTCCAATTCTGGGTATTAATAGACCATTAACTACAACTTTTGCCTCAATATATTATTAATTTACTGTTCATTAATAGTTAGTAACATAGTTGTTAAGTTTAGGTATTGGGCAGGAGGGATGTAGAATATGGGTATGCAAAATATGAGTTTTATAAGTACTATTAGAGTTTTATAAGAGTTTTTTTTAAGTACTAGTAAACAGAAAATATGTTATTAATAGGCATACTAAATAAGCAAATAGTTAATAGTGATAATTGGTCCATAAAGTGTTAACACTATAATATAGGGACCAATTATCACTATTAACTGTGTAATATATTGTGTAATATATATATATAAAATTCTGAAATAAATTGTATAATAATTATCCTAATTCATTTAATAATTAAAATGGTACTTTTTTAGTGTCACAAGAAAAACAGCTGTGCAAAATCAGTTAAAGATTACAGTAAAGAAATAGTCTTTAAACTGTAAAAAAAAAAAAATGCATTGCACTTTTCTCAGTTTTTTTCCTTCTGTACAATGTTGATTTAACAAATGTAATGTTTTTCTAAATTCCTTTTTATAATTTATTTTAAATTGATTAATAAAAAGTGCATTTAAAATGTGTAAAGCAAACTCCAAAAACACAACCCCAGGCTTCAAGCCTGAAATGAAACTAAAGAACAAATATTTTTTCTGGCAATACATTTTTCATCCTACACTTTCCTTCGAACAATCTGTTCATCAGCAAAACAGTTTGTCATTAGCAAACATCAGAGATCACACTTTCTGGTTTGATTTCTCTGGTCAAAAGTTCAACTGCGTCTTTGAAAAATAAAATAAACCATTTATAAATGGCGCACTTCTAAATCTGTCAACTTTCAACAGAACTTTGTTTGTAATAGAATTTGCCATTTCACTTTTGATGAAAGACCTCTTTTATTTGTTTAACATTTTGGATACATTGCATCTGAGTCTAAAATAAAAGGAAACTCCAAAATATTTGATGAGTTTCAGGCCCTGAGTTTGATATCTTGCTCAAACATTATCCATCAGCGGTCGTTACAAATGTGTAGTCATTATGCAATGCTTCAGAATGTTTTGTATTCTAGAATAATTTTGACTACAATTAAGTCTGCATTCATTTAAACACATATTTGTAAAGATCTGACCTGCTGGATGAGAACATTAGAGAAAGAGCTCATAATAAAACATGTTTCATCTATTTATATTTGTAATTCATTTTACCCTGTTACCAGAAAAAAGACAGTCCAAAATAAATAGTCCTCAGACTCCCACTCAAACTGAATTCATAAAAAGAGGGAAAGCAAAGTTCAGGGCATTAAATTGATTTATATTTTGGAAACCGTCAGGTCAATTACAAGGCTGTCCTTAAAATATGTGCTAATAATCACAGTGTGTAATATATGCAGAGAGATGGCAGACAGCATTCCAGTCTAAAACCTCTTAATACTCCTACAGTATTTCATGTCATCTATCAGAGAGACTTAGAAAGGATGTTGAATAGCAGATCCTTAGAGGCCATAGTCTACATAGAGACAGCAGAGCATGAAGCCTTAACAAGCAATCAGTCAAATGTGACACTAGCGAGAGCTTTTCCTGGCAGGAGAGGAGAAAAGAGTGGGAGAGAGGGAAGACGGAGGGGGGAAAGTGAGGACAGGAAGTGAGGGGTGAGGAAGAGAGATCATGAAAGCCAAGGTTCAGTGATCACCAGCAAAAAAGGTCACGATGTCTGTAACTACTAACAACAACAACAAGGCTATCTTAATTGTTATCTCTTGAAAACTGCGTTATCTTGTAACCTGGTGTAGTCAACAAAAAATAAATACATTTAAACTTAAATAACTAAATAAAAATAAGTAAAGACTGTGAACGTGTCTACAAAAGTAAGTCATTGTTTTTATTTTGGTCTAATCATTTGTAAGTCACTTTGAACGAAAGTCTGCAAAATAAAAATTAAATAATAATATATATATATATATATATATATATATGTATTTATTTATAAATAAAAAGTGTAAAGATTACTAATAATAATGCAGATTGTTAATAATAATAATAATAATTATTATTATTATTGCTATTGTCATTATTATTAATCTTGAGACTGCTAAATAAAATAAAATATTAAATTAAATTATAAAATAAAATATCAAACAAAACACAATTATTTGTTTAAGTCCTCATTTGTATTTATTTCCCCCTAATAATTGTTTAAGTCTCTTTGAAGTCCTTATTTTTTTTTTTTTAAGTCACTTTAGATGAAGGAGAGTGCTAAAATAAAATTTAAATAACAAAACAAAAGAAAAGAACTAAATAAAATAATTTGTAAGTCCTTATTTGTGATTTTTATTTTATTTATGTTTTAAGTCACTTTGGATGAAGGGGATGTGCTAAAATAAAATAATAAAACTAAACTAAATAATATAAAATACGATAAAATAACAAATGCTGTTGCCGTATGTTACAATGATCATTAGAAATGCTGTATGGAACACCCTTAAATAAATATATACTACATTTATTTAGACTTCACAAGAGTTTGGTTTTCTTTCTTGTGTAGTCACTGTATATCAGAGAAGTGTGACACCCTTTCTATTAAACCAAGGGCACCAGAGAGATTCCTCACACTCACTACGGCCCAATAAATGTCCAGGATCAAAATGGAAGCAATGCCATATGTCAGTTATATGGCGCAATAACAGGTTTTAAGAAGTGAAGTAATAGAGCCATTCACCCTATCTGACAAATGGCAAAGGCAAAAAATCTCACATTTTATTTAGTAATGAAGCCTCTATTATTTTGTTGCGTGCGTTTCCCCCACCTAATTTATATACCTGGCCACGGAATTAAAAGAAAACGATCAGGAACAGAAAGGTGTGATGTGTTGTAAGTAAAGGAGGGAGAGACAGACGGAGAAAGACAGCGCGAGACGCAGACGGAGACACGCAATCGTGCCACGTTTCCTTGTTTTTCGTGTTTCCCATGAGATGAGACAAGACAGGAAGCCAGTGAAGAAGTGCCAGGAAATATAGTGGTGCTAAGTCAGCCTCTGATTAAAATTCACACCACTAATGGGCTACAGGACAAAGGATGCACGCAATTTCTGTTTGCGTTCGAAACATAGCCGACGTTCTAGGAACCCGCTGGAAAGTCAGCGGCCTAATACGTGCGTTCTTAACGTGTAGCTCTGTCACGTCCCTGAGAACATTCCTCTCACAGACTCATTTGCTAACAGAAGCCCTGCTGCTGTCATCAGGCAGACCCGAGTAGATGAGCGAGCGAAGCGCAGTGCTGGTGAAACAGGTAATCATGCTGGAGATGATGGTTGGAGAGCATAGTTCAGCAGGGCGTCTCTGAGGCAGACTGAGCGACAGAGTGAAAGCGCTGAGTAATCCTGCTGCATTAAAAGCAGACAGGCACCAATATCACACCACAATAGAACATGTACAAAAGAGAGAAAATTCTAAACCGGCCACTTATGTCATCTCTCTGCAGCTGTCACTCACTGCTACACCGAGCGGCCAATCAAACGACAGCTTGCGTGATTGACAGGAGTAACAGGGACTTTATCCCAATGATGATATTAACAAAGACTGCTGTTGTTGCGGTTTGCTCTCAGTTTATTTTCTCTTGGAAGGTGATGGTGATACTTATTGATCATTACTATTTTTAGTAGTCTTACTAGTCTTATTATTGGGTAAATAAAATCATAAAATAAAACAAAGTGCAGGAATTATGCAGTGACCAAAAATATTTAAACAAATTAACTTTGTCTTGTATTTTAATCTTCTTTCCTCGATGTGTCTAGATTACAACTCGGCTCTCAACCAACTTCATGAGATGCGTTATGATTTTTTTTAACACATTTTAAAAGTGTTTTCATGCATGAGTTGTGTGGTTGAGCAAGTGTCAAGTGAAAAGGCTCCACAAAGGGAACAATGAGGGAGAAACCAGGAAACCTCAGAGCAGACGTGTGTGTGTTCAACATCTAACATCTATTTTCTTTGCTCTCAAACTCTTGTGTACCTCTGAGAACTCTTGATACATGTCACTGAGGAGCAGTTTGATGCACATCCAGCATTGCAGTATTTATTATTCAAACTATACACAAAATCTGTGCTTCATGGCTTGCAGCCGCTCTCACAGCAGGAAACAATGAGTCGGTGTGCTGTGAAGGTGGACACTGGAACTGCAGTATAACTGCTCCCCCTGGTGTGCACTAATAGTAGCAGTCGGACAGGGGCACAGATCGCAGAGGGGAGTCTGTGAACCCAGCTGGCTCTAAGATGGCTGGGTGAAAGCTGGGAGACTCTAATTCTGCTCAATGAATCCAATTAGAGCGTCTCACCCATTTGGAGGAATATGTGTCTGCTCTTCCATTATCCCACGGTTTCACACTGGACGTGCCAAAACGATTTGTTATTGTTCGTGCGCTGTTATTTTTGTGATATTCTATTTTTTTATGACAATGTTGCAAATTATTTGTTTTGACAGGAATATAATCTCTTAAAAAAATACATTTGCATGTGCATCACATTTTTTTATTTATTTATTAATTTTACAAGCATTAACAATTGCTACCTTTCAGAGATGTGAATATATATTTAAGACTTTTAATTATAGTTTATTATTCTAATTTAAAATCAAATAAATAAATAATGATTTTTTTTCCCCTTATCGAATCCTACACGAAACCTATCAGTTACTTCCACTGCATACATGAACAGCAAAGGCAGTGAATCACATAAGACTGCCATTATGAGTCATTAGCGAGCCTTATGCTTTAAACCCCATTCAGGGACTGCAGGGAGGAGACTTAAATATGTCGAGCTGCTCGGTCCCCAAAGGGTTAAATGCACATGTGCGCTCTCCCCTCTCTCTGTCTCTTTCAAACGCACATACTCACACACGCATGTACACACACCCTGCCATCCTGAAAGCGCACCAGGCTGGCTGTGCATACAGATGCACTCATCATAATTCATTTAAGCCCATAATTCTCAGCAGGCTAATGCCCCACAAAAGACCCTCAACATCCTTAAAGAGTTAAATCATCACTTTAGAGAAGGAATAGAGGAATGGAGAGGGAGAGAGGTTGTGTGTGTGTGCTGTAATTTTTCAAGGATGACTGGAAGTGCTTGGACCAGTCCCTTCAGTCAAGTATGTTGCCATGCAAGGGATTAGAGTGTGTGAAGCTCCAGGTCTTGACCTGCAAGCCTGGAAGCCAGGCTGTAACCTGACCCCATACCAGGTGTATGCCTTCGGGTCAAGAGGTTGGGAAAGCACGCAACTAAAGACAGCTACTCCATAAAACCACATACTGCTCCAATTAAATGTATTCCAACCATTTCAAAACACCAGGCGTGAGCTCTGTAAACTTAAGCTCTAGTGTAACTGTGCATTAAATGCTTCTATTGCACAAGTGCAGAAAACCCCCAAAGGTCACGGATATATGACCGTAAAGGCAAATGGAGAATAAATTAAATACCAACGTTACACGTTCTCTGAGAAAAGAGGCAAGACTTTGCTTTTACTTTCAAAATAATTTACTGCGCCTTTAAAAAGCTCTGTCATCTCCAGCCAGAGACCCATAACTGCCGCGAGTCGATCATTTACCCAGAGATTTCTTAAGTGTTAGGTGCTAATGGGAGGGAGCCGTGCAAAACAGAACGCGATGACTTACAGTACATCTCACACTACATCTTATTTAGAAGTGGAGGTTCAGGGGGGAGGGAGGCCAGTATCATATCATAACACATTAAGCCAACTGCAGCAATTTAATTAAGCGTCCTGCTCTACATGAGCAGTAGTGTATGGTGACTGGAGATCTCAAAACACTGAAATACTGCAGGTCACAAATATAAGCAGCTATTGCACACTTAAGACAGCAAGAACAATCACGATTAGTCCAAAAATTAAAGTTAAATAAAAATAAATAAACAATTTGCAGAGATATATACTTATTTTACATTATATATTATATATAGTTGTATATTATAGTTGTAAATAAATGAATAAATAAATAAATATATGTGGATAATAGTGTATGTATGTATTATTGTATTTATTTATTTAATACATATTTTGGTAAAATTTGCTTAATTAATTATTTTCACTTAAATTCTTATGCTGATAATAGTGATGGTTTATTTTAAAACTAAATAAGAGAAATATTACATTCTAAAAATATTATAATGTAATATTCAACAAGGGGGCCCACTAGAGGGCAAAACTTTAGTCTCAGATCTTAAAATATATCGCACTCTGTGAACAAAACAAAAATTTTTTGCACCTTTCTTCAAACTGAAACATTATTACTAGCATTCAATTCCAGTATTATAAATGCAGCAGATTAATACAAATTCAGACTGTTTTGCCCTGTTTTGAGGTGGCAGAGCCCTTCAAAGGTGCCAACATGACTTCAACCGCAAGGACTAAACTACAGTCACAGACTTTGCTCTTCGCTCCTTAATACGACACCTTTTGCAGATGCCTTATGACAGCATACAGAGAGCGCCGGTTTCATAACGTAACATACCGCAAGCTAATCTGCCGGCCCTCTCCAGTCATGGAGGGTTAATTGCAGAGGCTTCCACCCCTGTTCACTGTGTTTGGATAGGTGCTTCTTGCTGCACACAGACAACCCTTTGTGTCGCTTCACTTTAATCTGTGACTTCATTAGGGAAGGAAATGGGAGTAAATACAAAAAGCCATTGTCTTTCTTTAGGGAGGGAGACCACAATGCTAGCTTGAGATGTTTTTAACTATCTTGTCTGTAATATTCATTACACACCTGGGTCTCGGCCTATTGGTCTCAATTATGCCACTGAGAGCAAGGGAAGAGGAAGGTGTGCCTGTATGCCAGTAAAATACACAATGTCCCAACTTGAGTTGTACTCTCTAATTTCTCAAGGAATGTCTACTAATATTCCTTTCTGTTTTCAGAGATGTACGTGTCAAAGCTCAGTGTAGTCTCAACAATAACCTCACACATGCAGGCTGGGAAGGCTAGTTTTAGAAAGAACCGGACGTGGATTATAAACACATACGATACTTTTGTTTCTTGCATTGGCAACACAGTCATAATAGTTATGCTAAATCAATGTGTTATTGCCAAACTGCCAAACAAAATAGTTCTTGTTAATCAAAAATCTTGGCATATTTCAAATACTTATTGAATGAAAAAGCAAACAGTGAAGTGCACATGGGGATCATTTTGGTCAAAAAATTATTATTAAAACACTAAAAATTACATTTGGCAGAGTGCAAAAGCACCTGAAAGTATGACCAATGATGTTTGCTAAGAAAATCCATCAGAAATAGCAACAAAGTTAGCATTTAATTACAGAATTCAGCCATTTATATTGATTAAAAAGGTTAAACGAGACATCAGGGTGTTGTGAAAGTATAATTGTTGCTATTCAATTCATCATCTCCTTAATGATGCACAATTCACAGTTATTTCTAAAGTAAGTGCAAGTGATGAAATAACATAATTATAAATATACTGTGAGAATAAACATAAATTACTGGCATCCGTACATTCATTTATTTATAAATTGTAGTGATGTCAAACGATTAATCGCATCCAAAATAAAAGTTTTTGTTTACATTATATATGTGTGTGTGTGTGTGTGTACCGTGTATATTAATTATATATATATATAAATACACACACACAGTATATATTTTGAAAATATTTACTTGTATTTACATGTATTTGTTTATTTTCATATAATTTCTATTATATCAAAATATATTTAATATACAAACATAACATATTTGTCTTAAATGTATACATGCATTTGTGCGTATTTATATATACATAATAAATATACACAGTACACACATATATATTATGTAAACAATGTTTTTTTTTTTTTATGCGATTAATTGTGATTAATCGATTGACAGCACTAATACATATATATATATATATATATATATATGATGTGCACTTGGGGTCACATAACACACATTTTGGTAGAATGCAAAAGTGTCTGAAAGTACTATGGTGATGTAATATTTACTAAGATAATCCATTAGAAATAGCTGCAAAATTATCATTAAACAGCCTTATGCTGCCATGTATATTGATAAAAAGGGTTAAAAGAGACATCAGGCTGTTGTAAACATACAATTGTTGCTATTCAAATTCATCATCTCCTTCTTACTCCATCAATGTCCCTCTCAGTCCCCTCCTATTTCCTCTCGTTCGCTCTACCCTCGCATTCTCTCCTTCTTAGTGAAATGAATTCCGTAGCGCGCTTGCCAAATGACCCGTGACCATGGGCGGACAAGGTTACCACTGCTGACTTTTACTGCCTCTCTGGTCTCCTCTCTGCACAAGCCCTCTGACTGCCTGAAATACAAAGGCGGATACCAATAATAATGAAAAACAGCAAGATGGGGAAAGATGAAAAAAAAAAAATGAAATGCACAGGACAAACCTGCTGCTCTGCTATCCCCAAGGCCAGACCTGACAGAAACATCAGTATGATGACAGCAAAATATGTGAGGAGAATTATACAAAAAAGAAGAGGGAATTGTGGGAGGAGTTAAAACGTGACAATACAACATAAAGAAGCAAGGCCATAAATACCAATTTTAAAACAGATCAAAACAAGGTTTTCATTTTTACAATTGGTACCTTCATATCTTGAATAATTGGTTAAATCCTTGGGAATAAAAAGTTGTAGAGTGCAAAATAGTCTATATTGCAGTAGTATAGTGGCCTTGGTTCTAAACAGCACACTTTTGTTTACAGTGAGGATTTATGCTTGATTCTGTGCTCATGCTTGTTCGTTGTTCTCCGGTAAATAACTCAAAGTACAGCCATTGATCAGAAAGATGATTTTTTTATCTTTAATAGGACGTTATATAGTCCTAACCCAAGCCGTGGCATCTATACATGAAATAGCTCATGAGAAGAGAGGCTCACAGATGTCTTCTATCTGAAAGACGTATAATAAGGTTAGCAGCTCAGTAACAGAGGTGGCATTATCACCCTGATCCCTAATGGCAAGATATGTTATTAACAGATGGAACATAACCATCTGAAAAGATGTGTTTCAGTCCAAAACTCTGGAACATTAGGTGTAGGCTTTTATAATAATAATATGTCTTCAAAAAGGTTGTGTGCATGTGGACAGCTGTGAGAAAAATCTAAAAGTATATAGTCTATACTGTCAAAAAATCTATCCTTAGTTATTTTATTTATGCACACACATACAGGTACATGTCATATTTATTAAATATGTCCATGTATGTGTGTATATATATATATATATATATATATATATACATATAAATATACATACACACACATATATTATGTAAACAAGCACTTTTATTTTCGATGTGATTAATTGTGCTTAATTGATTTTACTTTAATGCTTTCATAAAATGTATATGCCATATGTCATATTTTGGATTAAATAAAAGGGATAGTTTGCCCAAAACAAAAAATTGTGTCTTAATTTACTCAATCTGATTTCATTCCAAATCTATATAACTTTTGTGGAACATAAAATAAAATTTACATTACTGATAAAGCAATTATAAGTATAAACAACTAACATGTACATTTACATGTACTTTATATTTTATTCTTAGCTTTTTAATAATTTAATATATATATATATATATATATATATATATATATACACACCCACACACACACTGTTTCCCTGTTTTATGGGGACTAGACATAATGACATAATAATTCTTATTATGTACACTTTATTTTAACTTTAACATTATTTTCTATTCCCTAACCCCAAACATACCTTTTCAAAAACATCACTTAGTATTATTTATAAGCTCTTTTCCTCATGGGGACCAAAACATAAATAAATCCCTCCAATTCCAATTCCGAAAGTCCAATTCCAATATTTATTTTCGAGCTTCATCTGAGACGTAACATTTAAACTTCCTGTTGGATCCATTGTGCAAAATCCTTATATGTGATGTTTAACTTTTTGTAAGAGTTTTCCTTTCAGACGCAAAATTTATGGGAGGATAGTATTAAAATGAATCACGCAACGGGATTTACTAACTTTTGCACTCGTCCAATTACTGGTATTTGCGCCATTATTTAATGCCCCAAAAAAGCATGCCTTAAACTATTTTGTGCTCGAAATGGTCAAGGTCAAAAATGACTGCTATTACTATCCTTGTGGGGACATTTAGTCCCCATAATATAAGGAATACACACACACACTTCTGCGTTGAACAATCGGCACACCAAACTATGAAAATTCTGTCAAGGTAAATAACTAAAGAAATAATGACGAACTTGTAGATCAGAGCAGATCTGGTAGGCCACTCTGTGAATTTAACACTGGTGAAAGTGAATTGTTCAGCAGATAGAGTGCACTGCCACAATCCTCTACCTTTGAAGAAAGAAAGAAAGAAAGAAAGAAAAAAAACTGTGAAAAGTGCAAGAGTTTGTATGTGTGTGTGAAACAGGCTCTGCGGTCTGCTCTCTTAGCCTGGTGCTTTATGTAAACACGGAGGAGTGGAGTACTGGAGCTGAGCCTCTTTCATGTCTGTGCCTGCGGCGCTACTCTCTCTGCCGAGTGCTTACATTAAAACAGTGATAAGACTTTAGAGGCCCTCATCAGGCCGTAAGAGGTGTGTGCGGATAATACGCTCCACAGTAAGGTAATTATTATACCGGCGTCCAGCCTTTAGTTAGCATGCCTCAGGCTATCCACTTTGACCGTGCCAGAAAAGGAAACGTGAACTCCAAGTACTCCTGAACCGCTTTCTCTCCTTTTTTTCTCACAAGTGTCACCAGAACACTTGACCAGTATAGACATCTGTGAGTGACGGCGCTGGAAGAGGACATGACTGTTAAATGTTTGTTCGTGCCGTTCTTCGCCGGCTAAGTTCTAAAGCGATCGGCTTGTTTCTCCTCGTATTATGCTCTATCTCTCTCAACTCGATTTCACAGCGCTGATCTGAATCTGATGGCAGAGTAGCCAACAATCACAGCTGTCAGATATCTCTGTCAAATCAGCTTTCGCCGCGGACTCAAACAGCAGTCCTCTGCGGTTTGGTTGGAAACTAACCCACAGCCTTAAAATTGAATGTACAGTGCATTACTAAAAATATGGGGACGGCACATTTGCTCGCTGTCCCAATTGTTTTTGTTAGGTTTCACTCAAGAAGATGGAAGTCCATTTAGAAGTAATGGGTTGTGACAGTATGGACAGAGTATGACATTGTATGCCTGACGCCAGCTTCAATCATTCCATGCATGCAAGTTCCACAAAAATCACTTTTGTAGTCTCCAATGGATAATCACGTTTCAGACTGGAGAAGGGTGCCTATACCCATGAGATCATCATCAAGTTACTTCAAGATTGTCTGCTTTGACAAAGGCATTTGTGAAGTCATTTCAGATTAGCTATAGTGCCTGATGGAGGACATGGTCTTTCGTATTTGCTAGCCAAAAGAGCTGATCCAATTCCAATATTTATTTTCGAGCTTCTTTTGAGATTTAACTTTTAAACTTCCTGTTGGATCTAATGTACAGCGTCCTTATATGCTGATTTAAAGGTGGTGTTTAACTTTTCTTTTCTTTTTGCGTTTTCAAATACTTTCTCCAATCCCATCTTAAAATGCAGACACAAATCGAAAGTCATTTGTAAGTTGATTCCCCCAAAAAGCATGAACACTATGTGCAAACAAAACATTGATCTGCTTGTCTGGGCATCCCGAACAACCTCAATAAACCCCAAAGTTGCCGCTTATCAATAGTAAGGTAGTTGTTAAGTTTAGGTATTGGGTAGAATTATGAATGCCAGAAGAACACATTATCCAAACATATAGCATGCCAGACCATTTTATATTTAATTTGCTTCAGGAAATAAAAGACGACTTGAAGCCCTAAACTAGGAGTCACGCAACACAAAGTCTATCAAAACTCATTGCAACCCTTCATTTTTTGACCTACCGGGTCTTGTTCATGTGCTGTGGCTACTTTATTAATTTGTTTATTTAATTGCAACTATGCTAATTTGTGCTGCGCTTGGTATATCGCCTTAGTCCACATGTAAATTACATGTTGCATCAGTGTTTTTTAATTTGCGTGGTTATTAGTAAATTACCCGCAGAAATTTCCACATCCTTTGGCACTGTTTTGGAATTGCACTCTCACGCTAATTTGCCCTGCTTAGTAAAACTTTGTACTAAATTTGTTTGTTTTTTCCCGCTTGGAATTCAACTGAATTGGATTCAAAGCAATTCATAAAGAAACAATATATTGAGTCTAGTGTGAAACTCGACTGGCCTGAACAAAACACAAACCTGAACATCTTTTAAGATAAATTGGAACAAAAATGACTGGATGCTTTTGTGTCTGAATGGAAACAAATTTCCAAATCCATGTTCCAACATTTAGCAAAGTCTTCCAAGAGGACTTCCAAGTAGAAACTGTTAGAGCAAAACTGTTAGAGCAGAAGGTATTTATGTTGATTATTATGGTTCCATGAAGAACCCTTACATCCATTGACAGGGACGTCATGCACTTATTATTTTTGAGGGGGCACGGGAGGTTGGGTGGGGGGGTTGACACACCAGTAGGCTAATGTCTTACATAAATATTCCCAGTAACTAAACTGTAAGCAAATGCATTTTGCATCTTTGTATCTGTTAGTTAATCTATAACGGGCAATGGGCAAATTGGCATAATGTTCTATTAGGGTCATTCTATGAAAATTTCAAATTTTCTCTCCCTAGCCTTTCAAGTAAAACAGAAATATTACTTGAAAAACACTGTAGGGTTACGATTTTTTTATATTTTAAAATCAAACAATATGTTATTTGAAAAATTACACCTCCTTGAGCCATTAATGTGGAAATAGTTGTTTTTATTTAATTATATGGAATTCCAAGTGCCACAAAACTGCTTGTCCCCGCAGCCATATACAGGGAAAAAGTGCTTTATTTTGAGGTCTAAAAGTTTTTCTACCATTTAAAACACAATAATGTATTAATAATAGTGGTGGGCCGTTATCGGCGTTAACGTGCTGCGTTAACGCGAGACTCTTATCGGCGATAAAAAAAATATCGCCGTTAATCTATTCTCAAAGTTGGGTTGGGAGCTGGGTCTATACTACGCACTATGATGACTTTCACCCTGATATTTTAGCGCCGGATGTATACCTGGCGAATTGCACTGTAGGCGAGAAACGAGTTTTGAACTAGAGGCTGCATGATCCGTGATGGACAGATTGTTAACGGCTGGTCTATGTGGTAATACAATCGGACAGGACATCCAAACACTCACCTATCATTCATCAACCTCAAATATGGCTTTTCCTCTGAAAGATGTATAGTAACAACTTTACATGGCCGCTCAATATGATGTTAACCTAGAGAAATGTGCGCTATTGAAGTGTTTTGTGTGGAAGCGCGTTTATGGGACAGGCTCGGTGCGCTCACTTGCTCTTAAAATCTCCGTCATTTTTGGTCATACAGATAAAAGTAGCCTAATACATCTTTCGAATCTGTAAGACTCTCGCTTTGTTGTGTGCACTCAGAATAACAACGAACGTTGCGCTTTTAAGCAAACAGGATGCGCTTTAGGTCTCATGTGAACTTGAGAATTCACTCCCGTGTCACCCTCTGCTTGAACCTGTGTGTATGCCTAACGTTACTGTGAAATTACCACATCAGGCGTGGCGTGCTAACATGGATGCAGCTATGAAGCCGCGGGTTTGCTTCAGGGAAAATTTATTTTTAGAAGCTTCCCAATGGAAACTGTAAACAGTTCATCACGACCTCTTATGTAGGCCTACAGTTCAAAATTCATGTTTAACTGAATAAACAGTTAGTAAACACAAGTACATCTTATTGAACATAGTTTATTTTCATCACCAATTATCATAGTAGAACAGCTTTCTCAAGCAGTTTGTGATGCATTTTGGAAACAGGAGATGAGCCCCTGGTCTAATGCGCTACCTGGCTTGAGAAACCCGTTCTCAAAGACTTACTTTTAGTCATTATTTGAGTAGCACACATATTCTGAATGCCTTCGGCAGAATTCAAATGAGCCATTTTAATCTAGATTAAATTAGATTAATTCCAAAATTAATCTAGATTAAAAAAATTAATCTATGCCCACCCCTAATTAATAACTATAAATGTATGATGTAAATGACATTTCATATGAAGCTTTTAGTTGAACTCACTGGTATGACCTGCTTTATTGTTAGGGAATTGTAAAAAAAATGTTTTTATACAAATGGCTTAAGCTACTTAATTTAGTGAGCATACCATGACGCAACATTTGATACCTTGCAAAAGCCATTTTGTAAAATGCATTTTCATGAAAATTGTCAATGGTGTAATACTGTCACTGGTGTAACCTGACCTTCCTTATGGGTAAATAAAGATAGAAAAAACTGAAATTATGTATATTCATAGATTCAAAAGTGTCTAAATCTAATAATATAATAATGTGGTCTAATTTTAAATGTTAGAAATATAAATACTTTTTAAGACATTGCCATACCAAAAGTGCACATTTCTGTAGAACGACACATTAACTATGCTGTCTTTTTTACTTAAGTACCACATATGGGTGTCATAGCTTACACAATTTTTATATGACTGACTTTGTATTTAACATGGATTTAATAATACAAAAAGTTTTCCGTTACTAATTATAACACTTTCATTGTACAGAAACACAGCAAAGGACATTTACCTTATATTATCAAAGAACATTATACTTCCATTATCAAGACTTCTGTGTCAAAAACTCCCATTATCATTTCTGAAGCAGTTTGAACTGTCAAATGGATATCTTACTTACATCATACACACTTTTACACTTAGTTTTTTTCTGATAAGAGAATTCGCCAGAGAATTCAGTCAGCGAGCATGCGCCCTGAACTCATCTGAACATCTCTGATTGGTCATTGCATTCATAAGCTCAACAGAATCGTCTGTGATTGGTTATAATGCGCAGAGCTGTATAAACGCATCTGTCTCTAGCTCAGCACCAGCCAGCGAACACAGATTTGAATTTAGCAGCTGATGATTTGATGCACTGGACATTCTAATCATGAACGATACAACGTGATTGTATCAAATATAACAAATATTATTTGTCTATTTTTTGTCTTTTGGAAGCTGCTTTAAAAATCCACTTGGCTCAAAAATCTGAGGGGGCACATGCTCCCCTCAATTTGAATGGGCATGACGCCTCTGTCCATTGAACCTTTCAATTGATCAAAAGGTTATTTACACCATGTCCCAACTACACTGCGGTGCGATGCCGCGACACATGAGAAAACTTATATTTTTCAATGTTAATCAGAGTTTTTGACCTAACCAGCCACGAAGACGACATGCAAATTTTCGATTTTAGAAAGGGTTTCTATTTCTGCCACATCATGGCTGGAACAACAATATACAAACTATGACAGTGATAATCTCAAATACTGATTATGTGATTTATTTACTGTTAGAAGTGTCTAATGTGAGTTTGAATATTATGTATAGCCATGACATTTATAGCCATGCTGCAAGTAGTCTCAGCCTCAGACGTCACGCCCACGGAACGTTGGCTAACCGTACCGTACATGTTTGCTTTTAGTTGCAGTTTTTAGTAGTTGACAAGCTACATAGAATTTCTTATCCACCAATAATTAGCAAGCAAGCATTGACTTTCAGTATCCGTCTAGATAATCATCTGTGCAGCTCTTTTTTTATTGTACGTCAAGGAATCGGCTGCACATCACGTTTCACAAACTCTTTTAATCTCCACTTGATGGAAATATCCAGCAGTCTATGCTACAACTGAGACCGTTTCCTGAGCTGCTAGTTCTGGTCATTTTTTTGTCAGCATTAGATCAGAGTGTAATCTAGCAGCCATGAGCACCATGAGACCATGAGCATAATACAAAGATATCACTCCAGAGCCCCATCGGTCCTCCTCTTGTGTCAGCACTTGAGATCTCAATCTGCAACTTAAAGGGTCCTTCTCTCGCTTTCTTTGTGTCTAGCCAGAGAGGTTACATCAAGAGGGAGAAGGAGGGAGAGGGGGGAAAAGGATTGTTGTATTCGAGAGGGAGATGGAGAGAGAGAACAAGGCAGATAGGTGGAGAAAGGAGAGAAAGATGGGGGGTTGGTGTATGTGTGTGCATGCACATATGTGTGCCACTGTGTGTGTGTTATTCTACAGACCCCCTAGGGAGAAGATCTTGTCATAGAGATCACAACAAACTGTCATGAACACAGCCAGAAGCTGGAGAACAACCCTAGCGACAAAAACTCGAGACGAACGTGGGCCGGTTCTGCTCTGCGGCAGCCATCATTCGGGTTACAGAATAAAGGTGGCACTGAACAGAAACAACAGAGGATTAAGCGTAAGCCCTTTATGGCTGCAACACGACCACTCGGTCTATCCGCCACAGCTGCCTACAGTCTGCGACAGGCCACCGCACCACATTATCATCAGACTAAAACCCGTGATTCGTGTGCCGACATACGATCACGGAAAGCTTTAGTACGTGAGAGTAATCTGCCGTAGGACACATTTTGACGCAGGATATCTGATGTCCTTGTCTCTCCATATGTTTGATGTGAGCGGGGAGGGGTTGTTTTCTATCAGTACGAGCTAAACAGGATGCCGGGATGTTGACAGGAAAAAATAATGATGGTCACTCCTTTGATCTCTCACATATGTTCAAACTCTCTTGCAGTCTGGCTCTCATATACACCCACGCAGACAAAGGGAGCGAGTCGGCCATCGAAAGCAACTGTGTCGATGTATAGGTCGCTTTCTTCTTTCGCTAGATGACGGAAACCACCAGACGCCGTGAGAAAACATTCCCTGAAGGCAAAGCCGGAGGGGTCCTCGAAGGAGCGAAGCCACCTAGTCTATTAGTCTATTCAACGGTTCGTTCACCCTTTTACTTTGTACCTGTCTGCTTATCTATGGATGACAGCAAATTGCCATGGGTTTACATCACTCAATATGCAGAGCTGTCATCAAGGCTTCCATCACTGCTACTTAGCATATTGTCTAACAAAGGACCCTCCACACAGTGGGGATAGGTTTGTCACTTTTACTGCCCAACCATGTTATTATAATCTAATTTACAAAGACAAGATGATAATTACATGCAATTAGAATTATAAACCTGCCATAATGTGTGAGGTAAGCCTCAGGTAATACCATAAAGAGGACTCTCATTGGCTCATACTATGCCCCAAGTTTCTGCTAAAGCTTCAAATTACCATATTATATAACACTTTACAACTTTACTATATTATTACCTACATGTAAAATGAGGGGCTATGCCATAGCTGTAGGTTGAGATTAGCAGTTAGTCTTAAACGTACAGTAAATAATGAGAAAAAGTTACAATCATTTAAATCAAATTGAAATGAAAAGGAATGATCAATTAATACTCAATTTATATTTAACAAAATACTAAATAAACTTTGTTACTTTATGTTTTGTAAAGTAAATTAAAATAATTTACAATAGGGTGAAATAAAAACACATTTAGGGAATTTTTTATATTTAAGATAAAACAATGATTTACTTATGTGTTTTATTTAACTTTAAATTTGTAACTTTGTAGCTTTAGGGTAAAAAAAAAAAAAAAAAAAAATAAAAGCAAGCAAAGCAAAAAACAAAACAAACAATATGCACAAAATGAATACATTAAAATGTACAGCAAAAAAACAAAAACAAAGGCAAACCAAAGAAAGCCTGAGGAAAGACATTCGGAAGAGCCACAGCTGTCTCATAAAAATACACATGCTCCGTTGTATTCAATGTGAATAGAAATATGGCCCACCCACCACTACAGCAAAGCATAACGGGGGAATGTAGCTCCCAAGCCTCAGGACTCAAGGTCAACTGTACCTATTCATTCACTAAAGCATCATATAAGGAATTCTTCACAAACCAGTTCCTGATTTCATGGCTAATTTCCACCCAGGACTACATCTGTATGGGGGATGTCAAGGTAGCCAGCGGGAGTGGGTTTCTCTGGATTAGGTCTGCTCATCAGTTTATCATTCATCAGTCAGTGGGAGACAGCAGAGGGTGGAGGACCAAAATCCCTAATTCTCTGCAGCCGTACCTTCCTTTGTAGGACTAAGGATTAACGAGGGGCCCTGAAAGAACCTGACGAGTTTAAAGCTGGGGATGAGAGAAGGGTGAAAGGCAGCACAGATCAAGACAGAGATACCATTAGAGACCCCCATAAATCAAGCCATATTTAAGGTAGAGGCACTGCGGTTTAAAGACCAGCTGTACTTTTTAACCTCAACCTTTATTTCCAGCCCCATCCACTTCGGTTATGTACGACCGGAGGCGACGGAGTCATATCCCCACTCCCTAACACTTCCTGACAAACTCTTAGCGGTGTGGACATGTGTGGATTGTCTCCTAATGAGATCAAGCTTCTCTGAGAAAGGTGGTTCTTATAGCTTCAGACTTTATTGAAATAGATCTCAAGCTCTTGTTGCTCTAGGCAAGATTTCTTAAAAGTGCAAGACAGGCAGAATGACAAAAACAACTAGAGAAACGTAAGAAACGTCAGTTGAATTTACTGACTCGGCGGCTCCAGTGTTCTCTAACCCCTCTGAAAAGGATAGCCTTGTGGCTGCCATGCCTCGCAGACCGCTAATGATTGTGCTAGCTAAAATTTACAAGTGGAACCAGATTTTTAAGAGAAACATTGATGAGGCACAACACCTTGCATGGCTCATAAATCAGTCTCTTAGCTTTTTTCATTGCCTGAAAGATTTACTGGCACATTAGAAAAACTAGGGGAGTGACAGAATTAAGGAAGCAGGAATGTAAACGGACTCAGTTGGGAAATGTCAGTAGATTTACTTTATAGCCTGCATCTAAAACGCAGGAATGATTTACTTCTCTTTTGCTTTGCTAGTTGAGTTCCCTCACAGGGTGGCTAGATGCAAAGTCTTCCACAAGTTGCCCACAATAAAGACCCATCTAGCCCCTAAGTGATAGCTATAAGCTGAAGATAAGGAAAGAGGGGAAATGACATTGATTTACTGGCCAAGTTTAATACTGTATTGCTCCTGATTGACGGATACCAAACGATTATGACAGGTAAGGGATGATTCAGCAAACAGCCTTTAATCAAATTCTTTCACTCTCAGAAATAAGCTCTTGAGGACATTAGTCTGATCCAGTAAAGAGTGAGAACCTGGGTGTCTTCCAGCAGACAGCTTTCTCTAAATTTGAGTGACGGGACGTTGATCTTTAAAGGGCACAGGGGAGCGGTCTCTTTAAAATGAAATGCTAGCAGCAGTGGAAGGGACGTACAAAGTTTTTATCTCTAACAATAACAAGATGATATTACATTTCCGCACTCAGAACAAACCACCGAACTATCTGGCAAAGTTTCCTGAAGTTTGGTTTCTGCAGTGGACCCAAGCATCCTGAACTCATCAATTCTGCAGATGTAACCGATGCAGATGTTCTGCTAACCTCAAAACCAAGATCTGGGTTTGATATGCTCACAGGACACAGAGAAAGCAGCTCAAAAGCCTTAATGCATGTACAGTAGGCGTTTGGTTTAGATACAATGCAATTTACAATAAGATGCAATACACTAACTTTAGTTATAGGTATGCATGAACTAACAATTATGTTTCTTAAACAGAACTGGTTAAATGTCATTAATAATTATACAACAGTGAAACGTTAATTCACAACTTAAAATGTTAATAATGTACGAAATTTACCTAGATTAATAAATTACATTTTAAATATAAAATAATTGTAAATATTAAAGTTATTAAATATTGTATTTATTCTGTAATATGTATCAGTAAAACTATTGAAGTGTTGTTCAATAATAGTTAATGACAACCAATGCATTCATTTACTGTTTAAATATAACAATTTATTATAAAGTGACAGTTACTTTTTATATGTACTAGTACATGCAACTAACCCTAAACCTATAGTAAGCTAATTTTAATAATTAATATTACTAAGTACTAGTGTAATTAAAATGTAACAATATTACCTTAAAATAAAGTGTAATAACGTTCACAAATTAAATCTTATTCTAAAGTGGGTAACACTTTATTTTAAAGTCTACTTGTTACGTTACATATACTTACTTATTATAATAACAATTAATTGTGCATAATTACATAAAAGTAACCATAAGCCAAAGACTAATCCTAAACCTAACCATCTAGTAAGTGCATATAGTTAATTCATATTTAACCTTAAAGTATAATTACACTGTAAAACAGACACCGTAAAATATATAGTGCAACCCTAAAGTGTTATCAATAAAACACCAATGTTAGACTTTGTATGGTACATTTTTTTATTTTAAGGTGTCCTTGTTACACGTTACATGTACTTACTATTATAATAACGGTAAATTATGCATAATTACATGCAACTAATCCTAAACCAATCCATCATCCTAACTAACCCTATAGTAAGTATGTTGTTAATTAATATTACTTAAATGTATAATTGCACATTAACAATGACACGTTAAAATAAAGTGTAACATTTTGTATTAGAGGCATAATTTAATATTCCATTAACTTTGTACAGGAACCATTTTGTAAAAAATTAAACACAATTTGTAACATTTAAAAGAAACTGTTAAACTCGCCATTTGGTTATGCAATCAAATACATTCAAATGTATTCAGATTGGCCCAGAATCTCTCACTACAACCCCAACCCCACCAAACAAAGCATTGTTTGAAAGTGAAGTTGTAGAGGAAACATTTGTTATGTCTCAGTCGTAATGACAATTTGTGATCGTCACTTTGCATTCCCCGGCCAAAACACATCTTTTTCCCTTCACAAATCAAATTCCCTGATAAGAAGCAGTCACGTCTACTTGTCTAATGATCAACTCCTTCCATATTCTGAAGGCTTGAGAAGCAGTCAATGAATTCGCAGTTTGAAATGAACTCTGTAAGGTCATGACACAGGATGAAGGGGAAATGGTGATGACAAACAAAGGTCCCAGCACTCCATCGCCTGGCCTGCTGCCGGGGAGGGCCACACTCCAACTCCTGACTCCTCTGGGAGATAACCGGGATTCTCCAGACCTTCCCAAACCTGGCAACTTCCCGTAGACACCTCTCTTCTCTTCTCCTTCCCTGATGTTATCAGGGGCCAGGACCCACTGTGGCCCTTTGTGGCTCACAGCCCCAGTTTCCGTCCGCACACGTGTGTGTCACATTATCTGTCAAGAGGCCAGACACCATTTCCTGCATATTGGAAGAAGAGCGTAGGGAACAGGAAAGGGAAAGAACACACAGACTAACATCCAGGGAGGGACAAACAGATAGATTGTGTTTAGTTAATGTTTCTCGGCCTAGGATTTAATTGGCTCCAATGGATGGGTAATCCCTCACTTCAGTCTTCTAAACAATGCAAGCAGGTTTAATGGCCTGTTTGTAAGCATACACTTTATACAGGTCAGAGTGCATGAAGAGAATGAAGTTGGCAAGAACACAGCTAACACTTTAAAATACCACTACATGTTTTAATATTATTATGAATGCCAGTTTTCATTTCAGAGAAAATAAAAAAAATAACTGAGATTAATATATAGTGAGAAATAAGTCACAACTATGAGAAACAAAATTGCAGACGTAACGGTATATAAAGTCACAAAACCAAAAAATAAGCAAATACGGGGGAAAACAACGCAATTGTGATATAAGGGGATATAATGTTGCAATTATGAGGATAAATAAAATAATGGAAAAAAACACAAATATGGAAGTAATGAATAATGAAAATTATGTTGAGATATAAAGTCAAAATCTATGTAATTCAGTATAAGTCATTGTAAGATCATATTGTGAGAAAAAGTCACAAATTCAAAAAGTGTCAACAAATGATGATTACAACAAATTAAGTCACTTTATGTGATTCAGAGATATGAAGTTACCAATTTGAGGAATATTGTTATAATTGTCAGAATTGTCAGAAACAGGATTCCAAATATATATATATATTATATATATATGCTGTACTTAAAACAGCTCTAATTAAATTTTAAACCAATTTTTTTTTTGCCACCCTCATTTGTGTGCTATCATAATTTGTAGTCTGACACATACTCGTCATAACATCTGTGTCTATTTATTAATTTTCTATGAGTTGGCTTACAAGAGTTCAAGGACCGCATGTCATCACATGTTATTGTGGTAAAGTAATACAAAAACTATCAAGACTTCCCGAAAAAAACATTTCCCTAAATAGAGCCACATGTGCTGTGAGGCCATGGAAAACAAACGCAAACATAGTGTTCACAGTTTTACAGAAATATTCAACACTCTGTCCATTAGGTGCAACTTAATGAGCCTTTTGAACCACGACAGTTAGCTATACTTTGACCCCAATAAAAGAGCTATTTCACAGGAGGGAGAGAATGCATTTGCCCCCACCAATTGGCTACCATCTGAGTTACAGCTAAGCCATGATCCGACTCCATCCGCATCCTTGGTTGGACTCAGGGGTCTGATTTCAATGGCTGCCTAAGCAGAGTTTGACTTTGAAGGCTTTGATCCCGGGGCAATGCTATGGCATTTGACTTCTGGTAAAGAAAAAAAAAGCTGCATGTCAGACCTCCAGGGTCACTGGGATCACTTAGCGCTGCTGAAAATAACCAGTGGAGAGCTGCGATTTGGGGAATCTAGAAGAGGCCTGACATTAGCAGGTGCCCCGAGGTGGACTGGAGAGTGCTACAGAGCAGGTCATTGACCTTGGACCATGGAGAACTTTTTTTCCCAGAAAAACCTGGAGGCCTGACTTCATTTTGCAGCTAACGCTTCCACTGCTGTTTTGAAGCACCCTGTCGTCCACTGCCAGCCCCTCCAAAAAATACAATTTTAAGTAAGAAATCCTTATTTAAAGAAAAAAAGTCCATGATTTTCCAGCTAAAGTATTTTACGGTCATCGCGCTGTTAAATCTGGCAACTGGCAAGAGAGACACCAGAATGGAGGCAGACCATTGACATTAGAAAGGAAGCACATCACTGACGAATCAGACGTGTGCATGCAATCACAACCAATCAAGCACAATTTAGCTTCCTTCAAAAAAGCTGTGTCCAAAATCATTCCTTTATTACTTCTATATAGTGCAGTAAGTAGCATTCACTACAAAGGGAAGATTGAATAAGTGAGTGATTTTGCACAGCCAATCAAACATTTACTTTTTAATTGAGAAGTGAATGAAAATAAAAATTCAAACAATTATTTGAAATAATGGACATTTTAATTGTGCTTGTTTTATTAGCCATTATTTGCATGTAGCACAAAATACATTTTGAGAACTTGATAACACTTAAAGCCTTTGTATAATGCTTTATATAAAAAAATGTAAGATGTAAACTGAAATACTTTATATATTTTCCTAAATAAGAGTTAAAACAGCTTGTTTCATATGATATTGGTTATTTTTGTGTGCTTTATGAATAGACGCGTATATAAAATATATTGTAACTGTGGTTACAATTATTCATGATTTCACATAATTCACATTTTACACTACAAGGCTTCAAGTAAAGTGTTACCAACATCCTTGTACACAAAAGATGTGAGAATATAATAAGCAAAGCTTGTTGGCTTTTGTGTACCATGTAAAATGCCTTTCATTCCATGTAAATGTATAACAGCAAAACAAACCGACTAAAATAAAAAAAGACATGGCATACAAAGCTACTCTAACTGTTTTAGTGACACACCTATCTAATGTGTCGTTGACTCAGTACCACTAATATACTATTAATTGCTGAGATCTAAACAGGGATGTAACTCTAACCTCTAGGTGACAAGCTCAAATTATATGTTAACATCAGCCACCAGCTATGCTACCTAAGGTTACCATTTAACCGAGAAGCAGAAAGTGACACGGTCTTCCCTTACAGAGCCTCCAGACAGTATTCAGAGATTGAGCTGTCACTTTTCATGTGTATCTTTTTTCTTTCTTTTTAAACCACAGATTGATTTAAGCATGAACGCATCTGATACACTGCCAAAACCACAGTACAAACCTCAGCCTGCAGTGTAGGCATATTTATATGGGGGTTGGTTAAACTTAAGCCTTTTCTCCACTAAAATCTCTTATTGTCGTAATCTAAACTCATAATTAGAAGTTCTGTCCTCCTCTGCACAGTGCTGAAATCTTCACAGAAGCATAACTAAAAAGGATACCCTTGTGAAAAAGAAGTACATTTTAACATTTAAAAAGAGTACTTATTATGGAAATAGTATACTTTAAAATAATACACTAAGTGAAAACTGAATGTAATGTTTTAGGACACTTAACTGTATGACATTTTCACTTAAATAAAAATGTATTGTAGTTTACATTTAGTAGGACTTAAGTACATCATTATATTTCATTTCATAATCATTATCTCTGTTATTTTTGAAATACGATTGCAATTTACAAAGTTAGCATTATGTCTAAAGGGGGCCATTGAAATATAGTGTTACCCAAATCACAAAAAAATAAAAATAACCTGTAACTTTTGAAAAACAACCACTTTGTTCAATATATGAAAGTGAATGTGAACTGACATTGTGGAGTTCCAAAATGACCAAAAACGTCCATAAAAGTGGTTCATAAGCTGTATAGTAGTTTTGAGTGAAAAACATGGTATTGGTATGTTCATAGAGTTCGTGAAAGGACTAGTGGTTCATAAATGACTTGAGTCAAATATTTTATACCGTTCACAAAACCAGTCTTAATTGTTTATTTACAAATCAGACTGATCCGGTTTTACTGACTCATTGATACTGTCGCAACAGGTAACAAATTGCCAATGAATAATTTTGGTCACTCAAAACTATTGTATGGCTTTAGAAGACGTATAGTGCATGTGTCACCTTGGATCACCAGTTTTAAAATCTGACAGCCTCTGTCCTCATTCACCTTCATTATATATGAAGACTGGCCAGGACATTCTTCCAAAATTGACATTCTGTGCTCTACAAAAGAAAATAATACAGGTCTTAAACAGCATGGGTAAAGAAGGATATAATTATGATATTTGGGTGAACTATCCCTTTAAGCACTACATTTGGAAGACAGATTATATATTTTGAAATGTAATTGGACGTAACCAACATTTCCAGCAACACACATGTGGTGTGCACTAACCTCATGACCTTCGGCCCATTAGTCTGTGTCAGCAGGCCCTACACCTTTTGAGGAACCAGGGCACCGTTTGCCATTTTTCACCTGCTTAAGAAGTGAATGACAAGTAAAGGTCTCGGCTCACAAAAACAGAGCCGCTGGTGGTCCTCTTCAAAACACCCAGAGTCACTGCGATCAATTCACATTACTGAAAATAACCCCTGCATCCATGTCTCTCATAAACTTCTCCCTCAGACAACAACTCCACCCCCCACCACCCAACCATATTCCAGCTCCCCCCAGAGCTCTGTGACACCAGCAGGTGCTCTTTGTCATTGGACCTGCGGCACATGCTCCCAGACTCCAGAATAGCAGCCGAAGGGCCTCATTGCTCGTCCTTCAGTGCCCCCTCTATTGTTTCACACTGTAGCTTCGGCTCAATGCCATTTGTGTTCTCACGTGTCAAAAGTTCACTATGAAATATGGCTCTCTGGAATATTCATTTTAAGTCCCATAAGAGGAACGCACTCAAACGCACATTCAACTGTGTTTTATTCTTTCTAATGACACTTTGATAAACCTCAGCAAAGAGGAAATCCTATTCTGTAATATGAGAAGCCATCCCGAGCTTTACATCTGTCATGTACATAAGAGAAGGAAAAAAACACTTTCAGACTTGTGCCTTACAGGTCATGGAGATAAATCTACTCAGGCCTCATTTCTAATGGTGCTGTGAATGGCAGACATCAGTGCAGTTTGTGTGAGAACATGTTGCACGTTAATGCCATCTGTAACCCAAACCAATACTTCTTATCACAGATGCAAAGCACGCAAAGAGAAACACATGCCAGGGAGCTTTGATATGTCATACATGCAGATTAAAATGGGGAAATGTTAGCACTGCTATATCTGTTATTTCCTGTTTGTTTTCTGTATATTAAGTGTTTTCTGTAAAACTTTAAATAGCAGTGTCCATATTACATATAATGCATAATTTAATTTAATCCAGGGTGTCCAAACGTCCTCTTTTTCCGGATATGTCCTGGCCAGGACTTTTAATACATAGTACGTACTGTCTGTGTATTTGCATGCTTTGACTGTTATTTTTCTGACACCCCGATTGGTCCATTATATGCAATGCCTGCATGCTAGTGGTCAAAATACTTTTCAGTCATAACTCTCTCTAAAAGCCGTTTCACACTGAGCGGGATGTGAAAAAGCGAGGCGAATCGCCGATGAACGTTGCTTTCACACCGAGCGTGAAACAAGCGCGTATCTCCTTCTGCTAATTCACACCTGCACGAACATCATTGTATTTTTCCTCATGTAGCCTATGAATCTCGTATATGGCTTTTACATCGTTCACTGCTAAATATACAGAAATAAATTAAGATAAATAAAGTTTGGTTCTACACAATAAACACAAATATCTTTAATGCTTACAAGAATATACTTAGACGTACAATTAACATCAAGCTACACTTGAAAATGTATGCAATTCTTAATGTATTTGTTTTAAAGCATTACAGCATCATCTAGTGCTTTTAACTTCCGATTGTGATCTATAGTTGATTTTGATTATAGTAGGCAGACTCTTTGTATGTCATCAACATCCTTTATTGTTATAAAAATACCATGAGCTGTATACAAAACAAATACTGAAAATATATCGTTATAATCATATGTCTATTTTATTTCATATGTCACGTGTAGAAAAATTTAACTCAATTTTTAAACGTTCAAAAATGTTCAGACACCAATGACAACAACATCTCCACATCCATATTCTTTGTATGTTGGTTGAAAGTCCTCTACTTCTGTGTTTTTCGTTCGTACTCAATACAGTCTTCTGAGCTTTTAAGTATGAAAACAATTGAAAACAAAGCCAAACCCTGGAAATTTTAGACAGTTTAGAATTTTCGACCGGGACATGTCCGGGGAAAAGAGGACATATGGTCACCCAAGATTCAGAAATGAATAATTGGCTCCCTTTCAATTTATTCCAAACCCTTAAGACCTTTGTTTATCTTGGAACACAAATTAAGATATGTTTGATGAAATTCGAGAGCTTTCTGATCCTGCATAGACAGCAATGCAACTGACATGTTCAAGGCCCAGAAAGAAAGACATCGTTAAAATAGTCCATGTGACATCTGTGATTTACTTCATCATCTCAATTTTATGAAGCAACAAGAATATAATAATTGGCTCCATTTCAATTTATTCCAAACCCATAAGAACTTAAATTTATTCAACAATTTCTTCTCTTCCGTGTCAGTCTTCGATGTGCGTTTACGACAGTACCACGATACATGTAATAAACTGCGCAGAATTTTCATCTTTTGGAGGTGAATTTTCCCTTTAAACTAGAGCCCTGCACGGGCCTCAAATCTAGGCCCTAGCCCAGCCATGGTAAGAAATGCTCATGCCCTAGCCCAGCCCTTGTCCAAAAGCTTATCGAAATTCTCAGCCCGAGTCCGACCCGAGCCCGTCATTCCCCCTCCTCCAGTTGCGGTAGCACGGTCTTGTGCTGTTTCCACAGCAGGGCAATTTTTTTTCATCACCATAATTCATGGATGTCTAAAATATAAAAATAATGAGAAGCCTAAATCAGGCCCAGCCCGCGTCTGAGCTATGACGTGAAAATTGACCCGCAGCCCGGCCCTAGGGGTGTAAAAAAAGTCACCGCCCATCAGGCCCTGGCTGAAATGCAGGACTCTATTTTGAAATTCTGGTACTGTAACGGTATACTAAAATAAATGTCACAAAATAATTTAATATTAAGTAGGGCTGTTAAATTATTATTTTAATAAATCCAATTACATGCGTCAATTGATTTAACTAAACTGCAAGTCATTTCTTGTATCAATATTTTTTCTCAAAATATTTTTGAAAAAACGCCTTCAAATGAAGATAATTCAAAGACAATGTGGCAGAAGAAAGCATTAAATACATATTTTAGGTATTATGCTAAAGCACTAACATATTACATACAGGATTTAGTTTTAACCATACAATTGTATTTTCTTAATATCCTCATGTGTTTTTTTCCCTCCTCTGCTGCTCCTAGTTTGCCCTCTGATTTAATTTGTTTTGTTGGTTTGCTGTTCTCCTTGGAGAGCGCTTGTTCAAACACACACGCAAAACTAGGTGTTCTTGTAGCACAAGGGCATGAACATGGACTCCCATTCACCTTGTGTTTCAGTGCTATTTCTCTCAGCCATAGTGGCCCCTAAAAATCAATAGAAGTTCAAGATCTAACTGTGTCTGGGGCACAGATGTACACAACTGTGTGTACAAGTTCAGCTGAGGACAATCAGCCACAGAGGATTCGTCCGCAGCCATATTATTTCCTACGTGACAACTGTACAGAGAGTGCGTGTGTGATTTGCTCACTCGGAGAGTAGGAAATGAGACATTTTATGGTATCTGGAAACCAACACCATTCTTTCCTCCCTCTCCATCCATGTGACCTCCATTTATTTACACCTCTTACAGACGGGCTTCGCATCCGCACTACAAAGTCTATGTAGCCACGAAATAGAGTCTGACCCTTTGGTATTTGCATGCTCCTTTCTAAACACCACCACGGCCGACATCAGCATTCATGAATAATTGCGCAGAACGTATACCCTTGGTTAGCGGTGGGCGGACACGGGAACAGAGCGTGTAGCCACAGCTTTGATGTGGAATTGTAACCACATAGAGCAAGAGCTCGCAGACTAACAAGCACTCGCAGCCCAGTGTGTATGTCACAGGGGGAGGGAGTCGCAGCGCAGGGCACATTCATCAAAGAGAAGCTGAGCTGATGGAACCTAAGTGCAGTGTCATCACAAGGAAAAGGCTTGATAATCACTCATGTTGGAGTGGGATCTGCACAGGCCAGGGGAAATCAATAGTAGTTCACTGGACAGCAGCCTAGACAACACAATCCAAAGGGTGTGTCTCATTCCACTCCTGACGTCAATCGTGTATTGTGAACCCTACTATTTGGCCACTGGTAAGAGCCTTGACCTACTAAATACTGGGACACTGATGGTTCAATTACCTACATTGTGATCATGAGGTCGAATGTTAAAACGTAGCTGATATCTACCAACAAAAGTGCTGTATAGCATGTTACATTTATTTATCTAGCAACTTTGCTTAAGCTGTTACAAAATTACAATGCCAATATACTCAAAATAAACTGATAAATAAACCGTACAATGTATAATTTAATTGTGCCATTTAATTAATAATTAACTTAGAATAAAAAAACTAAATATCATTTAAAATAGTTCAAATAAATAATTTGTTTATTAAATATAATCTATAATTAATATAAAATTACAAATTAAATAGAGAATACAGACAGATACTATAGATGATAATTAATATAAAATAGTATTTCAAATGTACCATTAATATTAAAAAGACTGACTGAATGAATATAAATACAGACGTACAGATGGACGGATGGATGGACATAAAGACTAATAATTGGCTGTACACTCATCCAGTACTTATATTTGTACAGCTCTGATGACTACAAAGACATTTCCAGGAAGTGAATAGCAGCAGCTCACTATAGCAGCCAATGCTCATTGATTTCTATGGTGTATTCATTCTCATTTCGATTTTGTCAGTGGAACAGTCCTATCTTGTTCCCTGGGTAGTGCACTGACTAGGGATTGGACTGAGATGCACCCATAGGCCTCACAGACCAGTCCAGATGAATCCTGTCCACTAAACTAAATTCAAGATGAAATAAAAGCATTACACACACTCAATAAAAGGGTGTTGTTAAACCCAACATAATCCAGGAGATTGTTTGTTAAGGTTAATTTGAAATTGACATGCACCTGTGGGGAATCCCTTTTTAAATGTTATGTGAACACCAAGCAAACACTCCCAATAATGGGAAACCTACAGTACATGGTCTTAGAAATGGTCAAAAAATATATAAAATAACAGATTTAATCATCTATTTAACAAAACACTCTCTTTTTCAAGATGCATGATATGAATACATTTGTTCCCCTCTTGGCTACATCCAGCTGAACTCAAGAACGGTCTCTGGTTCTGCCTCTTCAAACATTTTTAAAAGAACCATCAATCTTTTTTTCAGGAAAAGACTTTGTTTTGGTCATTCACAATTCTTGTCTTGAAGGAGAGCCGTGACTCAAGTGGGCTGTACGATTACAAATCTCTCTGAGCAGTACATGCTTAACTACAGCAATGGGAAAAGGTGGAGAGGGTCTCTCCATTCTAAGTTGTGGTTGACCTCATTCGGTTTTGGCTCTCACTTGAAGAAAATAACTTTCATCTTTTCTCGCTATGGCTCTGTGCTTTCAGAGGCAAAAGGGAGGCAAACAAAACACTGGTGACCAATTGCAGCCTCTCAAGTTGTCCGTCTCAAGACTATTCAACTGAGTCTAAAGAATTTCATTCTGTTTAATGCTGCTATTGAATTTATGTCTTTCCTATTAAGTCTTAATATACAAATTTCCCAAATGACTCTGTCTCTAGAGTACATTCACTACACAGTCTTAATCAACCAGTTTTATGGACAACAGTTTTTAAATGCACTTTTATATATGTCCACTTTATTTATTTCAATAATATAATATATAACAACAAGGATTAATGTTTAATTACAAGCATCTTACAAATTATTCACATGTTGTCCTGAGTCACTAAGTACTGACTGAGTAAATGTTTCACTGGATCAACATAAAAATCTGTCCATATATTTAGTATAGTGTGCTGTTAATGGTTCTGCGTTTATTTTTTCCGCATATCAATTCAACAGCTGATTCTTCTCTAAAACTGAATAATTCATGAACCGTTTCTCCAAGAACTGATCGTCTTTACGTGCCATAACAGAGACATCATTCAGAGTAGGACTGTCATGAGATGACACTTTGCACTTCCAATGGGAAACTGATGTTGCGTGTCCCGTGTTGGCTGAAGACATGACAAAACGCTGAATGGAGAGGAAAAACGGGGAGGGGGGGAAACGGATCAATACTGCTTGGGAAATAAGGTAGAAAAGGTTATTTACTTGACATTGATCCGTTGCCTCGGCAGCAGAGCCGGTCCAGCGTCTCTTTTGTTAACCTTTAAGCCTGAGTGTACTCACAAACGATAGGGGAGTCCACTAACAGGTGTAAATTATGGATCGAAGGAGGTCGCCATACCTCTGTCACTGCCCGGTGCCTGTGTACTTACAGCCCTGAAGAAATTTAAACATCAATAGGGATAATAAGGACAAATTTATCACACTCAGGTCCTGAAGTCCCACTGCCAGGTCTGTCCTGAACAAATGTTTCTCAATCTTAGCCTCAATTGATTCAGACATTCTTTTTCCCCTCAAGGATGATCAATTGTGACGCAGCACATTTCCTTTCACTCGTTGTGCACGGCTCTTTGTCAGGGGGAAAATACAGACTGCTAATTTGTTCTCTTTCTTTTTTACAATGTGAATGCCTTAATCATTTTAAAATAAGGATGCAATTCATGGGATTAATCACGTGTACATAATCAACACAAAGGGGAAATAAAAGGATGACATTTATTTTCATAAATGACATGATACAGTATATCGCTAATGGTGTATGGTAAAGGAAACATTGTGAGAATGTAATATTAGACACATGATTTGAAGGCAAGTGTGTACTATAGTCAAAACAATGCTGCTTCACATATACTATACTTGCAAAGTGGGCATCACATAGACTGGAACTAAAAATAATCACAAATGTGCTAATCTATATATATATATATATATATATATTATCCTCCTGGAACCCAGCTATGGAGTTTTTGCCTCTGTAGTGGACATTCTATTTAATGCATTTCTCTGAGACCTCACATGTCACATCTGTAAGTCTGGATGTCCTGTACAGAGCACATTCAGGGTTTTTATAGAGATACTAAATGTTTGGTAGTTTCACCATGACCACACCCTCTCCTAGGTCTTTAAAGATGGCTACATTTAATTTAGTGAACAATTTTACATCCTTATGGAAATATGTTTGAAATATGTTTGTCATAAAGCAACATCTCAGGAAAATGTTATAACAATTGAATAGGAAAATGTATATTTACCAATTGTCTTATAAAATATTAGATATTATTTTGAAAATCTGGCCATTTATTACTCCCATTATGAAAATTATTTTTCAACATGCTGTTCCAACAGCAACACATTAATATTTAAATTAGATACAGTATAGATACACTGTGTTTAATGGGAAAACCAGTTGATGGAAATTTTTACACACATATTGCATAAAACAAAATGGTATATCAAATCGTTTTGTTATATATTTTATAACATATTTGAGAATCATCCTTAAACAAAGTTTAGTATAAAAAAATCCTGAAACCTAAAAATGTATTGGTGATTTAAAATACAATCCCATTGTTTTTGCCTTTTCAATGTCAATTCGTTCCATTTTATTTTTAGAAAAAACTGAGTCCCAGTGTCCTCTACAGAAGACATAGAAAAAATATGAATAAAATAAAATAAAAAATTATTATGGTCTAAAGTTAAAATGTAATCACATGAAACAATACAAAATTCACCAAAAAAAATTTGGGGGGTCTCAAGAGGTTAAATAAAATGCTGCTTCACATTTAAAAAATTGCACAGTGGACATCAAATTGACAGGGACTAAAAATAATAAAATAAACACACACATATATGGCATTAGTTCATTATATGATATTAGTTAATTACTATAACATATTCTTTTTCTATTCTGTTTGTAGGAGGCAGAAATGTTCTTACAAAACAGTGACATTTTAGAGTGGAACAAATACAAATTCTTATTGAGTCATTCTGTAATTTACCAGCTAAAAAGTTTTAATTTTAGAAACGAATCTCTCTCTAATCATTTTAGTGTGAATTCCTGGTTTATTGAACCATTACCAGTGGATTTTATATCTAAATAGCTAGTCATTTCCATTTCCAAAGCAAGCCTCAGGCTAAAACACATCTGAATCAGTCAGGGCTAAATCGAAGTTTTGATCAATCTCAGACCACATAACATGCTAATGTTAGCCATTGAGAACATTATACTAATCCGAGCAAAGGGCATTGGGTTACCTTTATAAAAACACCAAGACATGCCGACAACGGATATTCCTGGCAAGCCCTCCCAAGCCAAGGGTGCTGTAACTCTAACCCAGCTGTTACTAACTATTGGCTGAACGTCTTGCTTGGACCCTTCCCAGCCTTCACCTTCCAACATCCATCATGTTCTTTTTTTTGTGAGGGAAGATGGCACAGACCTGATGCATTGGGTGAGAGACTATTTGTCCTTCCATATGCTGGATCTTGTAAGCCGTTGTATGCTCTCCTGCCAAATTTTGTCCCGTGCCATTGAAGGACACATGTTTTTACAACACAAAGTTTGGCAACTGGTCAAACGGCGGACCTGCGATTTAGGGCTTTCCAAGGTTCAGCATGGCATGCACGGGTCATTGGGATAGATTTTAAAATGTACACGAAACACACCTGGAAGTGCACATACAAATGTTCTTTGAAGAAAAAAAATAAACAATGAAGTTTTGATATTTAACTGTCTGCAATGGGTCTGCAAAGTACATTCTGTGTTTTCTTGGTCGACAAATTCACTTTACAATCTCCTGCGAAAAACGGACACATCCACGAACACAAAGTTGCAGGAAAAAATATTAGAATGCTAACATGCTTTTGTTTTCAAGAGTAAATGCAGAGATTACCTCGCTATTGAGATCAACCCCAGCCACCCCATTTTGCAATAAAAAAGGGGGTAAAATCTAATATTAAGTGTCAAGGCCTCAGAGGCAGGGAAAGCACTTTGAGTATTCAGTCGGTGTATCCGGGTGATTCATTTTCACGGAGGAAGCAAGCCCATGGGGTGAGGTGACCCCAAGAAGCCAAGAAATTTGTTTTTCCTTTCCTTCCTGCTCCCTTCTGGACTGCCTATATCTCACTTCCTGGAAGTACCTGTCCCTCTCACTCACTCTCAAGGACCCAGCCAATCTCCCTGTGTAAATAGAACTATGTTTTATAATTCTCTCTCTCTCCGAGATGACCGTATCAATAATTCAGGGGAACTGCATCTGTCCGAAGTGATGAGATTATTTTTCTGATTTGGCCTGACAGTTATGGTAATAGTTTGCCAAACAATCTACTCTGGCGACAATGACCACAGATTACAGCTGTTTTTAAAACAGCGTGGCTGAGGAGAGCTCCATGATTGATTGCACATGAAGAGACAGAGGCGGGCAATTTGGCCCCAGCATCTCACTTGCTTTTAACTCCGCTGATACAGAAATAATCTCTTTCATTTATCCGTTTGGGGAAATACGGAGGGCTGCGGGTCTCAAATAGTCTGAAGGCAACAAGTGTGCAACTATTTAGGAAAAATAGCCTCGTGTTGTTTTTGATAACCCATGTAAAAACATTATAATATACTTTGTAAATCTTGGAGATTTCAAGGACCGCTACGCCTGAAATGCAATCTTTAAATACTTAGTTATACTAACAGTTCACACTTCAAATTTTTCCTTTAACCTGCATGGCATTAGCTAATATGCTTTTTTAAGTATATTCAATAGGAGATGACATGAATGAACGAGCATATTGAAGTTGAAGGCTGCTGCTTCAATGGTACAGATCAGAGTGTTTCTTTAACTATGTTCATTTTGGCTCACTTGACATTAATAAATATATCCTCTTAAAACACACTTTTTAAACTCTCACTAGTTCAATTTGTTGACTAACAGGGTCCAACAGTGTACATACAGTACATGCAACACAGACGATTTGTCATTTTATAAAAAAAAACATTTCCACCAAACCTAAGATGTATTATATTTAACAGCATTTCGTGATGTAAATTACATTCTACATACCAATAATAATATATTTTAAAAAGGGTTTATGGCAGGAGTGTATAATTAGGAGGGGGGGACATGTCCCAATATCCAGCCACACCAAACCGTCCCTAGCAATAATTTGATCAAATAATTAAATACATGTGTATGTTTTTGTCATTTCAGACGAACCTGAAATGTCATATCATTGATATTACCTAACAAGTTAAAGTAAATACGTTAGAGACATGCGCGCTCTCAAGGACGCGCATTTAATAGCCAACATGATGTGCGGATGTAGTTACACACTGGACAAGAAGCATAGCCGTGTTTATAACTCACAGGTATTGCACCCAATTCAAGAAAGCGGTTCAAAACAGTTCATATAAAAGCCCACTTTAGGAATGAACAAAGTAGCATCGATGAGTTTGAAGTGGTGTTTGTTTGACAAAACAGAGCGAACAGAAAGCGCGATCAATGACTTGTATTAACTCCCTATACAAAGCATACGGACAGAAATACAAACATTGTGCGGAAATATACATAATCTTTCAGCCTAGGATAAAGACATGAACATCAACATTAATTTGGGACAAATATAATGTGATGTTTTTTTATTTATTTTTTGGTAAACTATGTAAGTGCATGGCACTCTGGTGCAGCAGATGTCCCCAACAATGTCGAAAGCAAACCTACGCCCTTGGTTTATGGTGAATTTACACTTAGTTTGATATTTACATTTACATTTATGCATTTAGCAGACGCTTTTATCCAAAGCGACTTATAATTGCATTCAGGTTATACATTTGTCAGTATATGTGTTCCCTGGGAATCGATCTACCACTGAGCCACACAGGAACACATTATGTATTTAGTTATGATATGTAGTATTATATGTAGTAATTTATATTTTCAAAAATTGATTTTCATATTTTAAGATACAAATCTTTAATACAAATATATTGGGACATAAAACACTAATAAGAAATTAAAAAGCTTGTATGTAACAAGTGTTCATTTCAAGTAACACCTTGAATCTGAACAAAGATATCTCACTGGCTGTCACTTCCGCTTTGTCAAAATTGAAAAAGTATGCATTCAGAAGTTTTGATGTAATAAATGTCAAAAATAAATGTTTAAACATTTCTTAAACACACTATATATATATATATATATATATATATAAAACTTTGAATTTAGTTTCACTATATTTAACAATGTACTTCACTATATTGCCATAATAAAATACAAGCTCTATTATTACAAAGCTTATCCTTGAGTCATCACAGTTACTGACATTCATATAAACTACAATAATAGTCATGTATGACTTAGTAATTCCTCTGAATCGGCTCAAAGCCCTTGAGGTTAAAGACTATCAAAGACCAAAATCCGTTAAAAAAGGCAATAATCCACCTTTAACTGTGCTAACAACTCCACCAAGCCCAAGGCCTGTGGTCTAGAACAGGCACTGTACAGGTCGCAAACCAGGTTAAGAAGCTATAATAAGCCACTACAATAATGTGACTCAGGCCCGGTGAATAAAACATGACCGTAATCCACTTCTTGGCCAAAGAGGTCTCAAAAAGGCAAGGATGGCACTTGTCAGACATCATGACCTAATTACTTCCATAAATAAATGATCATACTTTTCAATTTAAAGTTGCATGCTGTGCTGGGAACTGAAAGTGAATTAAAACGAACATCATCGGGAGGTTTGTGTTAGCTATAGTGTTTAACATCTGCAAAAAAAGAAAAACGGCAACAGAAAACAACCTGGATACATAGATTTTCTTACATCGTGTCAAGACTGTTAGCATTCCAGGATCTTCTCCCCATCCCTGAATGTTTGTTCTCCAAAACATTGGCAGGCTGAGAGCAGAGAGGCTCATGTTTTATTAATGACACATTAGGAGTAACACCAATCGGCTAATATACATTTGCATATTTATTAAAAAGAAGACATTTGTGATTAATGGGATTTTGCTATGCTACATGGAAATGAGGTGAAAACGGTTGGTGAGTAAATCCCTGATCTTGGCTTTAAGATGTGGCCCTGCTTAAGGTTCTTAAGCATCTACATTCATAATACCAACTCAACTCGCCCTTCGGAACAATATAAAAACGGCACCATAAACCGCTATGCACGGTTCACACAATCACTATGTGGCATCTCCTGCGAGCCTTGTAAATAAAGACACTCTCACCTGCTCATTATGCATCCACCCATGCTTCAAATACTGCAGGAGTATCACCGGATTTAGTCTGCGGTGCATTATGCTGCAGATCCCAAGTGGGCTGAGAGAAAGACAGAAGTTGGAGTGGGTTTAGAGGGCCCGTCTGCCATCGATTCAAATCTGTCCTATAAAAGAGTAAAAACAGAGAGAGAGGGGGAAGAAAAAACAGAATAAAAAACAGTCTTGACGACAAGGACATTGTCAGATAAGTGGAGAAGGGCAGTCAGAGAGCTATTTAGAGCGCCGGTAAATGGTCTTTTTACCATTCCGGCTCCCTCTCTCCGCTCCCTCCTCCTCTGTTTGAGGATGGCATTAGAGACTGGAGACTGACATACATTTTTTATAGCTTCATAAAGTCGTCCAATGACCAGGTCACCCTTCTCATAACTAGGGAGCAGAACGCTTGAAAAAAGCCATTCATCACTGTGAAAGGGCCTGCTTGTCCAAGCGCCTTCAAACATGCACAGAGTCTGGCGAGAGACGCTCAGTGCAAATGCTAACGTACTTCTGCCGCTAATGCCAGATGACCTTCTCACATCTATTAGCAGGCTGGCTGACGCAGAGGGCAGACACGTGCCCCGCTTGTCTCCTGCTAAAATCTCAACTGCAAAGATTACAAATACCACACGTGATTCCAGATATCAGCATACGCGTTGTGAGGAAAAGTTCGCAGGAACGCCTGATGTGGTTTCAAACGAAATACACAAATAAATACGGTATGGGGGTGCCTTCTTCCATCTGAGGATTTATTCGGATTTTAAGGGAAGTGCATGACATGCCTTTTAAGTATGTCCCCTTTGATTTGGCAAGCCAGAAGGACCTCCAGTACAGAATTGGAACGCCCCTCGCAGAGAAACCATCACACCACCGCAGCCCATTAGTGGGCAATTAGTGACAGCTGGTGGGTTGTCAGGCTGGTAATGGGCTCAAAAGGAATACCCGAGGAATACAGAAAACAATAGAGGGAACACAGTGAGAAAGCGAAACGGGAGCGTTTAAGAAACGGATTATGAAACGTACATTGTGCCGTCTTTTATTTTCCTCTTCCGCACTAGGGGAACCACAGCAGACAAATGTTTTAATTTAGTCACTGAGGCAGAAAGTGTTTCCAATAATCATGCTGTCACAACACCCAGACGTGAGTGTCCAATCCTGCCAGACTCCCAAAATGTGTAATTATCAGCTCACAATGATCATGTATAAGATGCCTTATGCTACGGTATTCATTCCAACCCGAGTGTTGTGGGAGTGAATGCGGCGGGTTTAAAGAGAGATGTACTTTCTAAGGTAGAACAAAACAAGCACGCGACGTGCGGGAAACTACAGCGCCTGGATGTTTCGAGTCCATTTTCAAATGCGATATTCCCTTGGTCCATGAAAGGAAATAGGCAGCAGTTCTACGCATTGTGTCCATCAGATCGCTCAGGCTTTTTCGCCTGTTTTTCATTTCAAATGGTGTGGCTGAACTTTGAAGGGCCCGAGAGGCAAGCTGAGGGCGAGAGATATAAGTCCTTTAATAATTTATTTAAGAGGCCAGAAAAAAAGCAGCCAAGGGGAACAAATAGTGTTTCTCCCAGAACCAGGACCCCGCTGACCCCGGCGTGACGTACCTGCAGCGGCCCCGGCCCCATCACATTAGCGAAATTCTTATTTGATGGCATTTTAATATTCTGCCTTGATGACTTTTTAGCAACATTTACTTTCGTCGGTCTCTGGCGCTTCCCCCGGAGGAAATGAAACATGTCAAAACCCATTACGAAAAAATCAAAATTTAAATACCTCGGCCGTGTTAGTAGTAATGCACACAATCCCTGCCGCTCAGAGGCAGGGGCGCACAAACACTCATCTGCTTGCTGGCTCGTAATGAGTCTGTTTGATGGGGAAGCGATTTGTGGGTCACCAAGCATACGTTACAGATCCAATTTAACCCTTGATTGCTTGTACTCTGGAGGGCTGGGGGGAAATGTGTTATTGAAATTTAATACCAGATCATTTCTGTTTTTTTCTTCCCGGTCCCCCCGCCCTCTCCTCCCGCGTTGGCACAAAGGTGTGCTAATACGCCTCCCAGTGCAGGGTGGTATCGGAAGAGGAGACTGAGATGCAATGAGGGAGAAGTAAAAGTGCGGCCGATGGAGAGAAACAAAGACAATTTTATGCATGAATGCTAGGCCAGCCTCCTCCCGGGGTCTTGCTAAACACCAATCCAATTAGCCCCCAAAGACGCCACAATGGTTTCCGACTCAATTGAGTTTTGGCTTTTCCATCATGTGATTTATGACTTTTACAATGCTGTTATTTCTGTGGCGCTGCGATCGGCTTGTGCGACAGATATGCCACGTAGCAATTTCACAGACACGCGGACGGCTGCAGGAACAGACAGATAGGATGCTGTAATGTGGCAGCATGCAAATGACTGCTGGTTAGTCTTTAAGGGAAAAGAGAGAGAAAGGCCGGGCTTTTTACCCTGCGTGACATCTGACAGGATGTGAGGGTGACAGCAGACAACAATGAGAGGAAGCAGTAGTGTTATTAAGTGAGCCTATGTCAAGGGCAAAGAAAGTCAACCATCACTTGACAACGTAACTAGAAAGTTTGTTTTTTGTTTTTTCAAGCACCTCCATCTGCCATCTGTCAGGTGAACGAGTACAACTGCAACTGTTGAAGTGATGAAAGAACAATAATGATGGTTAAAGGTGAAGTGTGTCATTTCTGTACCACTAATATCACCAAGCTGAACTGCAGTAATAATTACAGTTTCCAATGACTCCCTGATCCGAAACATTATTTACAGAAAATTAAAAACATCGACTGTTCATTCATTCTAGCTTTATTTATTTATTTATTTTAAATAGATAGATAGATAGAGAGAGAGAGAGAGAGAGAGAGAGAGAGAGAGATATACCATAACCCCAACTGAACAATAAAAGTTGCAGAAATGATAACAATAGCAAATTATGACAATAAGTCTACAAAAAACAAACTATTGTTTTTGAATGTAAACAATGAGAAAAGGCATGCACACAACCCGATTAAATCTTCTTTCCTGTGTCCTCCCTCTTTCTCTATTTCCTTTTTTCCTGGAAGTTCTAAGCACATCTGTTCTTTTGAAAGGCTCTCTCAGTAAAACATCAAACACTAAGAACCGAGTTTTGTAGTGAGGGTCTACAGAAAGTCGAGTCAGGAATATCTCTCTTGTTTCAGCATCCTTTCAGTACTCTTTGATGATAAATCAAACAAAATGGAAAGTGTTCCTTTTTCCTACACCCAAGCCTTCTTTCCTCTGACAAACCTTTTTGTCTCAATTACTTGTTCGCTATTGTCTGTTTTTCCTCATAAAATTCCATGTGTACTGTCAAGCCTTACCGCAAATGTCTGTGATTTATAACAAATCAAGCAAAACAACAGATTATGGTAAAGACAAGACTCTTTTCTCAAGCCAAAGAGGAAAATAAGTTTATACTGGATTACTCCGCAACAAAAGGGTCTACAAAATGGTTAATCGTAAAAATAAAATAAAGTAAAAATCTTATTTAAAGCTGCAGTAAGTTTTGCCTCTTTGTCGCCATCTCTTTTTAAAAACCTGGAATTGCAGTTTCTTGCCGAATTATCTGTACTCCGACACGGCTCCAGCGCAGATTAATCTAATGTTTTGAGGAGGATGTGTGTCAGTCAGTAATCGCACCGGTGTGGATATTTACTGTACTTCGCAATCACAAATTCTAGTCTACGCCTTGGAATATATGACCAAATAAGAATTTTCACCATATATTGCCATCTGAACAAATAAAAAGTCTGCCATGTTTGTTCTGCTTAAGTGCGGAAAAAAGCATTACAATAAATCACGCTACCAATGCAGATTAAATCTAATCAGATCACATCAAATATCACATCAAATTATTTAATATTGTTATACTTTATTCTCAAAGGATTAATGCTAACAACATCAGCATTGTGTGACTATGAGTATAGTGTGTATTAGCGTGTCGATTTCAATTTCTGTACAGTCTAATCAAATTTTCATGCCAATTGAATTTCATATTAATAAATTATTTTAACCCAAAAAGCAAATTCTTCATCCTTCGAACTGGTTTTATTTAAAATACAAATCTTGTGTAATCCCAGGGTATCAGAAGCATATTTAAAACGGGAATATAATTTAATTTCATTCACATGTTTCATAAACACATAATCCTTTCTGGATTACAATACGCCATAAAAATTATACATTTATTAATTCTAGCTGCTGTGAGAAAAGGCTATAAATGATCTGCCACCTGCAGGATCCTCACGTGCGATAGCCAAGTAGCCGGGAAAACTTCTTTATGTTTACCGACATGATGTAATGACGCAGTACCATGCTCCAATTTCCGCAAAAACCTACCTGTACCACTCAAATTAGAAAACATTATTATAAGAGTATTGTTGTAAACATTTTATTCAGTAACTAATGTTAAGGAATTGAACCTCACTGTAAAGTGTTGCAGAGTAATCTTGGAAAGTCTTTCCCTATTCATCAAATTTTATTAGGCTTGCTTGTACTGTGCTATTAATCTCTAACAACTTGTCAACCTTAGCGTTATTTACAAATAAAACATTGTTGAAATGTTTTTTTTTTCACTCTGCTATTTGTTCCTTGCGGCTCAGAACAGGCTCTGAGAGGGAGCGAGCGGTACGCATGGCCTCTAATTGAGAGCTCAAGTGAGGAGTCGGCGAGCTGGCTCACTTCATCCGAGTGTTTGTCATTAGACCTCTCCACTGAGAGAAAGTGCGCCCGTGCCGCGCTGTGGCGGCCCGCTCGTGTGTAACCAAGATTTATGCTAATGGGCCTCTGCATATGCTTATTCCACATATCTATATTAAAGTTAATAGACTGTTACATTGCTTCTTAACCCCAGCCTCCATACATGATTACCTTTTCCGATTTCTTTGCAAAACGCCATATAAACACGGGGCAGGGATTTTTGTCAACGTGTCAGTGGGTTTGTTTCCGGTAGCAGCCCAAGGCTCCCATAATTGTGGTTGGGGACTCCGTCATAAACGGCCGCATAAAGAGCAGGGCAAGCCATCTCTTCAATGCTGTAATGTTCCCTGGCTGCTGAACAGTCCACTGGAATTATCACCTTGCTACTGGCAGTCTGCACTGCTTATGCACCAGTAAAAGCCTGCCTGGGAACATGAACGTTTGAAATAGAAACAAATGATCATGTGTTTGGCAATTAGACGTTGTTCATCCATTCAAAGCTAAGAAAAAAAACAACAACAACCAAACAATAATCAAAAAAGGACCATAATACAATGCCATTCCAAAATTATATTTATTTTAAATGGCCATCAATAGAGAAAATTGCTATTGTCTGCCAAATAAATAGTGTATCCAGTGCAAAATATTAAGGCCAGGAGTCTAATACTCATCCAGGCCATCCCATAAACCCAACAATTTTTGAAAGCATTAAGAACCTACCACATGAAAAAAACAGTATACATTTTTTCTTAAATTAGTGAATTTATAACAAATGTAAAATAAATATATAAACACATAAATAAATAAATAAGTAACTTTTGCGTTTTATTTTTGTTTTTCCTAACTTTTAAATTTATCCCAGCTTCATTCCATCTGACCTATGAAGGGAAGAGAGGGGTACTGAGGGGTACTCACCTAAAACTGACAAATGAGAGGGAATAAAATATAATACCATTTATATTACTCAGTTATTCATTTTTATTTTATCAATTTATATAATTATTTAACGAGCCACCTGAATCCTCTCTGTAAAAAAGATAAAAGCGCAATTAACAAATTATAACGCTCTTCTCCATCATTTGATGAATTACCGCTGCCACGATCACTAGAACATGTCCACAGCTGTAATAGTACAATGTTAATTGTGCCAGACAAATAATCGCTGACTTTTGTGAATAATAATTTTTGTAATGATTAATAATAATTATAATAATTTTACATAAAAAGAAGGCTTGTTTGCAATGACTTTCTTTCTTCTGTGGAACACAATACTGTCTTGTGAACTGAAAAGCCATCGAGTCTTCTATTCATAATATCACTTTCTCTGGTGAAAAAGCTGTCTCTTCTGAATCAGGTGAAAAATATGCATAAATCAAGCACTGTTAGCAAAAAAATTCTAAACAAATGTTGGTGGATTTTGATCACAGAGGACAACAAGGGATGGACTTTTCCCTGGAGGAAGCGTTATTATGAATTATGGACTTGCATTTTGACCAGAAGTGAATTTTTAAGTTTAAACGCCGTAATGAGGATTTTGTTTCTTACAAACATACATCTTTTCACTTAGCAAGGCATTAACTGAGGGACTGGAGTCATGTCGATTAGTTGAGGATATATTGTGATGCGTTTTCAGGTGTTTGGACTCTTATTCTGACGGGACCTATTCACTACAAAGGATCCATATGTGAGCAAATATCTTCAAGTGAAGAAACAAACTCATCTACATGTTGGATGGCCTGAGGTTGAGTAGATTTGAAACAAATGTCCATTTTTAGGTGAACTATTTCTTGAGCCAACGTTAATTAATAGGACCTTGTACATATAATGAGGACCATCAACATATAATTGTCTGATAAAGTGAGAACTATCCAGCAAGGTAACAAGTAGAACGCTTGTGGTCTTGTGAAGGACATCAGGGCACAACACCGGGCAGAGTTTCCCCGAATGTTGAACAAAGCCTCTAGAACAAGTGGTGGCAGATCCAGGAGCCAATCTCCTTCAGCCTCTCTCCTCCCCCCATTACAATCCACTTTGCCAGGCTCTTGACTTACAAATTGCTGCTTTAGACTTGGTTTCATTGTAACAGCTTTCTTGGGAGAGAGAGAGAAAAAAACAAGCACAGAAAGGACACTTTTTTCTCGGCGCTCTACAGTATCGCAGGGTCTCGGCTAACAGTCAGCGTATTGTTCAGGCCTGTCCCTCAGAGAGACTGGCCACAGCGCTGTCAATAAGCTCCCTCTCTGTTCGCTTCCCTCCCCATCTTTTCTACTCATCTACTTGGCTGGCTTTCAAATAAGAGCCATGAAAAAGTAAAATGCTTAGGACATAAGCCCCTCAATAGCTCCGCTTAATTCCTTCTTTAATATGTCAGACACAAATATCAGGGTTCTTTAGCATGCCAATGAGAGTGCTAAGAGAGAAGTGTTCCCAATGGAGCGCGAACAGGGAGAAGGTTGACTTGATTCGGGTATAAAGCTCTTCTGTGTGCTGTAGGGCTTCTGAGAGCGGGGTGGGAAAGAGAATCGGTGTGTGTGTTAATGTGTAAGTGTGTGTTCTCTGGGAGCTTTACTCCGCCATCTTCGGCAGACGTAGACACTTGTGCACAAAGACGCACGCACTTGTCAAGACTTCAAAAAACGTCCGTGTACATCTCATGGAAAGTCAAGGTTGAGCCATTGAAACAACTGAAAACCACTAGCAGCTTGAAATGTCAGAAACCACCACCTGTTCCGAGTGTAAAAACACAGCTTTATGAATTCTGATTTAATTGAAAATGGTGCAAGCAGCTGAAGTGCTACTACATTCAATAGCTGAAAAAACATTAGCTAGATGAGTGCTAATATATTGACTTAATCGTTATGTGTATGTGTGTTATATACTTCATTTAAGCACGTTATTTCCATAATTGTTCTATAAATTACATTTTCCACTACACTGGCTTCAGATGGATAATTAATTTCTGACTTTAGCCTTTTTTAATTTCCATTCTCATGCAGAGATTGCTGAATACCACACTGTTCTGCTGTCTATCACAATATCAGTCCAGCTCAGCAAAAGACGCTTGAGAGTTTGCCCCGACCTCTTCGATCCAAGTCTAATAAACAAATTGCATTACTTTGAGATGATGCTTGAAATGTCAGGTATCAACCGTGTAGCGCACCTGACCGCAAAGTACCATGGGATTTGTGGTCATCAACTTCACTATAAGTTTCAGGCTCAAACAGTCCCACTACTGTTGTTTTGCAGTTGTATATTGCTTGCAAAACAGAAGACACATTTCCATGATCTGACAAGCACTAATATTATTTGTTGGCTTCATACAGCTTCTGTCAGTGAAGCCAAGCATTATTTTTTTAACAGTCAGTCAGGAAAAAACAAAGAAAAAGTGTTTTTCAGGATTAAATAACTACTGGGTTCACAAATAACTGTACACAAAATTACATTTGTGCATTTTGTAGACTGTTTTTGTGGACATTTAAATTAAAAATGTATATTTGTGTAAATTAATTGTCTAAACATTATTCAGAATTAAACTGAAATTCCAATTCAGTTTGAATTGACTCAGCAAACAGGATGTGAAATTGCAATTCAGATTTGAATTTAAAGAAGCAGAATTAAATTTAACTAAAATTGTAGCAATAATTAATTTTATCTAAAAAGGATGGTCAGTCAATGCTAAGTTAAAAGAGGAGAACTAAAAAATATTTCAAATAAATAAAATGTTTTTAAAAGACATTTAAAGAGGTTTTATAGGCTTTACAGTAAGACCGATGTCAAATTCCAATTCAACTTCCTTTGTGGTGTGGCCTAATCAATTGAAATTCCAACTAGGCTGCTTGTACAATTTTGATCAAAAATATAGTAAAAACTTTAATAATGTGAAATATTATTACATTTTATATTAACTTTTTTCTACAAACCAAATTCCGGAAATGTTGGGATTGGTTGGGACATTTTTAAAATTTGAATAAAATTTAAACTAAAATACTTTCAAATCACATGAGCCAATATTTTATTCACAATAGAACATATATAACATAACAAATGTTTAAACTGGGAAGTTTTATAATTTGTATGCACAAAATTAGCTAATTTCGAATTTGATGTCTGCTACAGGTCTCAAAATAGTTGGGACGGGTGAATGTTTACCATGATATAGCATCTCCTCTTCTTTTCAAAACAGTTTGAAGATGTCTGGGCATCGGGATTATGAGTTTCTGGAGTTGGAATTTGGTCCCAGTCTTGCCTGATTTAGTTTTCCAGCTGCTGAAGAGTTTGTGGTCATCTTTGACATATTTTTTTGTTTAATGATGCACCAAATGTTCTCTACAGGTGAAAGATCTGGACTGCAGGCAGGCCAATTCAGCACCCAGACTCTTCTACTGCGAAGCTATGCTGTTGTAATAGCTACAGTATGTGGTTTTGTATTGTCCTGCTGAAATACACAAGGCCTTCCCTGAAATAGACATCGTCTGGAGGGGAGCATATGTTGCTCTAAAACCTTTATATAACTTTAGGCATTCATAGTTCCTTCCAAAACATGCAAGCCTCTCATACCGTATGCACTTATGCACGCCCATACCATCAGAGATGCTGGCTTTTGAACTGAAAGCTGATGACACACTGGAAGGTCTCCCTCCTCTTTAGCTTGGAGTACACAGCATCTGTGATTTCCAACAAGAATGTCAATTTTGGGCTCGTCTGACCATAGAACACTTTTCCAATTTAAAAAAGTCAATTTTAAATGAGTCTTGGCCCACAGGACACAACGGCGCTTCTGGGTCATGCTCACATATGGCTTCCTTTTTGCAATATAGAGCTTTAGTTGGCATCTGCAGATGGAAAGGTGGATTGTGTTTTCCGACAGTGGTTTCTGGAAGTATTCCTGGGCCCATTTAGTACTGTCAATGACAGAATCATGCCAATGAGTGATCCAGTGTTATCTGAGGCCCTGAAGACCACGGGCATCCAACAAAGGTCTTCGGCCTTGCCCCTTACGTAAATAAATTTCTCCAGTTTCTCTGAATCTTTTGATAATGTTATGCACTGTAGATGATGAGACTTGTAAAGCCTTTGCAATTTGACGTTGAGGAATGTTGTTTTTAAAGTATTCCACAATCTTTTTACGCACTCTTTCACAGATTGGAAAGCCATACCCATCTTTACTTCTGAGAGAATCTGCCTCTCCAATACATCCCTTTTATTGCCAATCATGTTGCAGACCTGATGTCAATTAACTTAATTAGTTGCTAGATGTTCCCCGGCTGAATCTTTTCAAAATGTCTTGCTTTTTCAGCCCTTTGTTGCCCCCTTGCCAACTTTTTGAGTCCTGTGGCAGGCATAACATTTGAAATGAGCTCATTTAGTGGTTAAATTGTAGTTTAAACATGTGTTATGTTCTCCATGTTCTATAGTTATTAAAATATCATGTGATTTGAAAGCCTTTTAGTTTTGATTTTATTCAAATTTTAAAACGTGTCAACATTTCCGCAATTCGGGTTGTATTGTAATTTTTTTTACCATGTCATTTATACCTGTGATTGCAAAGCTGATTTTTTTTACAGCCATTACTACAGTCTTCACTGTCACACGATCCTTCAGAAATCATTATAATATGCAAATTTGGTGATCAAGTATCATTTCAAATTACAATCACAGTTGAAAACGGTTGTGCTGCATAATATTTTTCTGGAAACCATTATACATTTAATTTCAGTATTCTCTGAACCCAAATTTTAGAATGGTAGTTCATTTCACATAAACTGCCCCTTTCAGGACACACAAAAACAAAACAATTCCTGGTTGGTCTCTTTATATGTCAGCCAGTCTCTTGTGGAACAGACCTCATGTTATTTAGTAAAGGTCTGGCAATGAAAGACTAGAAATATACCGGTGAGATATTTAAATTTAAATATAAAAAATATCAAGTAAGACAGCAACAGAGACACAAACAGAGAGACTGTCAAAAGTCTCTACAGCTCCCTCTGAAGGGTTAATGACTGTCTGGACCGTCTGCTCGGCGTCGCTCCATCCAGATGAAGCGCGACTGCTGCATTATCATTTCACAAGGCAAAAACAGACGGCGACATATGCCCAGAACCGTCCTTTAGTTTTGTACTCAAAAATATTCATCAAAAAGGGCCTGCTCTCCCATGAGCTTGCTGCCATATGCCAGCAGAAAATGTCACCAGTGAAAGACATATTAATTCACCAGTTTCAGAACTCCATTTGATATTCATGCCTCCCAAGTATTCTGACCCAGATTCACTCCTGTGGTGTTAGATCCTGTTCGGCACAGAATAAAAGACAGCTGTTATCATACCCTGCCTTCTTTGTGTGTGTGTGCGAGTGCTGCACACAAGCGTGTGTGTACCTGTGTGGGTCTTTAATGGATGCATTGGGGTGCATTTTCATGTCACAAATAATGAAATGAAATTAAAACAAATAATAACCTTCCTCTTGGATTGACAAATTTACATTTACAGTACTATGCAAGCAGCCAGGAAAACATATGCACTCATTTCGGCCTAGACATAATCAATCAAATCTGGACTCAGAACTGAGCTTTATTTCACGGGGTCTGTACAAGCATTTTTTAATTAACCGAAACACAGTACATCATAATCCAAAAGATAAAATCTTTATTACCTTTTGGCAGGTAACTGTTTAATGTTTTACTATTAATAACAAGCAATGATACATTTACCATTTAAAGATCGTAATAATGGTAGATTTTTTTTTAACAATCTAGTCCAGTTCACAGAGATAAACGGCACAGTTCATTAGTGTTAATTGTAAGCATATACAACTCGTAATTTTAAACTTAAAAGTTTTTTTTTAATTTTAAAGTTTTAAACTTAATATTGTGAGATTATGCAGTTCTCAGTTTTAGTTTTTTCTGCAATTCTGATGATTTTTAAAAGGTAATTACGACTTCTTAATTTCACAAGTAATTTATTTATAATACATTTTCACAATCAGAATTGTACTTTTTCCCTATGGAGGAAATACGCTTATATAGCCACTATATTAGCTAAGATAAGCTAAAATCAGAGAAAGCTAAAGCTAGTTACACTACAAGCTACGTGGCAAAAAATTTGCTACATGTTATCCTTTTTTGCATAAATATTAAATTAAAAAAAATAATCATCAGCAATGTCTGATATAATATTTGTTAATTTGAACATAAAAACATCTAAAAACAAAGTCACATTTACTTAGCTACATAAATGGGGCATTACAAAGATGTACTGTTTAAAAAATAGAAAAAATATGCAAAGTGTATACTGCCAAAAGAAAACATCTATACAATACAATCTAACTGACCAGTTCATAAAAGAGAGCTGACTCAAAAAAGCAACTCATTTGCCAATATGGCATCACTAGTTCTGATTCCTAAACAGACGTTAGAAAAATGTGCATGCATCTCGGATGCTGAAATATCAGGAGAAATAAAACTGATTCACGAAAAATAGAAAAAATAATGCTACACCTCACTACAGAGGAATGTAGTAAAACTAATAGTTTTGCAACTGAACAGCTCCAATTTAAAAACTAGTGAAGCTAACAGTTTACTACTGGGAAATGCCGTTAAACTAATAGCTTCGCCATTTGCTACTCCCCAAAATTGCAGCTCACTTTCAATGAAGCCACGCTGTTTTTCTCAAGCGCATTTTCTTGAACCTTTGTTTTTGTTTTTAGAGTCAGCCTACTGTAATGGCAGGCATTGAGAAAACAGCACTAAAATCCCTTCCACAGGATTAGCCGGAGTTCCTGGGAGGGATGCATACTCGATGGGAGAGTACACGCAGGTTATTCATCCCATTTCAAACAGCACTGGCAGGAGCTGAGTAAATAATGCTGTTTGTTACAAAGTGCTGCTAACAGGCAGGACTGAAAACCTCTCGAATCAAAAGAAGCAGATAATGTCCTTCAGACAGCCGGGGTTTCGAGGGTTAGATTCAGTTCAGTGACTTCATCGCATGAAAAAGTATCTCTATTCATCAGCTCTCTTCATTTTTCCCTTAGCTGCGCGCAACATAAAAATGTTCTGAATCAATCTCCGCATGACTCTGTTCCCCCCTGATGCCCACAAACAAAAAAGGGTCTTGTTTTGGGTGTCAGTAGGCTCATTGAGATTTCAGAGGGCCACCAGCTTCGCAAGGCCAAAGGGTCCTCCACAATCGACTTCATTAATCTAGCATTTCCGCAACCCAGTCATGAGTTGGCGTTATATGAACCTGCCTTTCAAAACCGAGGCGCAGTGAAAGCGGCTTGACCTAACACCCGGCTGAACTCTGCCTGAGCCAAATCCCAAAGTTCACCCACACAACAAAAAAGCCCTCTCTTTCTTTCCCCATGTAAAAACACAGATCACCCCGTGAACCTGAGAGAGAGATGAGGGCGAGAGAACGAGAGACAGCGTGCTCCGGAAGACTGTTGTCGGAGTGTATTACAAACTGTCATACGACACCTGCCACTGTGTTTGCTACCTTTCTCACCTCACCTGCTGGGCCGCATGCTTTGTGCCTTGCTCTCACTAGCTTTCATACATAGTGCTTTCCTACTGGGAGAAATCCAACTAATCTCCAATAGAGGGATTAGAGTGTGCTGCCAAGCCATTACGTCATGTTTTGCCTGGTAAAAAGAGAGATCGCAGTGACCTGCCAGAATGTGTCAAAGCATTTTTCACTGCACTCCAAGGTAAAACTAAATGCATTTGCACAAACGGCAGATATTACAAGTCTCAGAGGCACATTTGTTTATCATACCTTTAATAAAGATGCAACGGCTGTCGAACTTCAATAGTTCATTTCATCGACAAGGGCAACAGCAGGTCAAAGGTCGGCACACTTCAACAGAAGATTTAAGAGGACATGCAAACAGGCTAGAAAAACTTGGCAGCGCTCCTCTGACTGATTTCAGTTCGTTAAATGAGTTACGATGTAAGGGACACTCAGGGTCATGCCCAGGCAGCAATAGTGCATCTTTTTCTTGCTAAATAATTCAACTGAAATGGAAGTGCTACAACCAGTTGCTCTGCTACTTATGCATTATTCAAGCATCTCAAGTCCAACGTCCAAATATGTGACAAAACTTTTTTTTTGAATGTTTTTGAAAGAAGTCTTACCAAGGATTTCTTAGCAAAAAAAAAAAGTACTGTTAAAAAGTGTAATATTGTGAAATATTATTCAGATAATAAATAAATAAATAATATTGTGCAAATAATTTTACTAGCAGCCATTACTCCAGCCTAAAGTTCTGATGTGGTGCTAAAGTAACACTTCTGGTCACACTTGATTTTAAGGTTCAGTTCTTGCAATTAACTTATTATTTGCCTCAGTAAACTCCTAACAGAGCTGGATAGATTACTTACAATTTGTAGTCCGTTACTGATTCCAAAAACTGTAGTTTGTAAAGTAATCCATTACATTACACATTTTAGGTAATATGCTCTGACTACTTTTAGATTACTTTTTACCTATCTTGTTTATCACATTGATTTGGATAGGATAGTCTTGTTCCATATTGCTTAAAAATACAAACAGTAAGAAAATGTATTCCATTCATTGTTATTATAACATAACATAAAGTGCATTAAACATTACATTACATCAAGTTTTCCCAAACCAGGGTTTGTGAAGGAATTGCAGGGAAGTTAAATTAAAATAAATACATTTGTGCATTTGAATGTGTTTGAAAGATAAAAGTCTTCCAAAGGCAGAAATACATGGTTAAATAACCTAATTCAAATAAAAATGAATGTGTTCATCAGTAGATGATGCAATGTTGAAACACTTGATAAACTTGAAATGATTTTTGTAATCAAATGCTGTGTAGCCACCTGACTAATGACTGGTCTTTGTGTGAATGTCCACAGATCTGGAAAGTAACTGTAGTCTAACTACGAGTATTTTAAAATGTAATTTAATCTAATTACAAGTACTTAATTTTTGGAATCTGATTACATAATCCAGATTACATGTAATCAGATACTACCCAGCTCTGACTCCTATTTACTGCTTGTATATCGTTAGTATGGTAGTTGTTAATTTTAGGAATAGGGTAATATTAGGAATGTAGAATAAGGTCATGCAGAATATGTGCTTTATAATTACTTATAAACAGCCAATAAACTAATATTATGTATTCTAATAGTCAGAATTGGTCCCTAAACTAAAGTGTTATCCCATTTATTATTATCAATGTTGAAAACTGTTGTCCTGCAATATATTGTCAAAATTGTGATATTTTTTATATGATATGTTATATCGCTTAAAAAAAGATTATAGATAGACAGACAGACATGTATCAAGTATGCACTTAGCTACATGGTAATTTTTGTTGTTATTCAGATTTTGCTGTATCACTTTGCTGAATTTCACCTCACTAAACCTTTCTCACCAAAGCTTTCCTTTTTGCCACAGTGCCACACTTTGAGCCAGTTTAACCCTGTTCCATCTGGTGAAGCATTAGCACAAGCAATCATATCAGCCACTACAAACTGTACTGAAGAGATCCCTCATAAATATTGTGTTTTCCCCTGGCGACTAGTTCAGACAGAGTCACACTTTAATCAACCCACGGCTTCACGTCTGGAGCAGAAAGAGGAACCGAGCATCGTAAGAGGTGCACGGTGGAAATGGCCACGTCTCATCTAGAGCTCTGAGGCCAAATATTACTACATCACACCGCAGGACACTTATCTCCTCGTACATCCCTCCTCCGAGAGGATTTTACACTTCAGCTAACAGCATGATTTGGAGGTATACCAAGCGCTCGACCTCGAGGTTACTGAAATCTACAACCGAGCAGGATAAGCATTCTCATTTAGAAGAGAATGAGCGAGGGAGAGACAGAGAGACAAAGACCCTCTCTCTCGCCATCACACACACACTAGCACGCTCACCTAATCTCTGTCATCTAAAGAGGATGATCTTATTTCAAGACCTATCTGAGAAACTATAGTATTTTAATGCAACTTGTGTGGTCTTGAGGTCTTAAATATCTCCTCGCCACAAATTTGTAACAGAGGATGTGAACGATCAAGTATCTTCTGATGTGAGGGCTGACATCCAAACAAACCGAAGACTATGCCTTTTAAGGTCACATGTTTAAATGACATCCCATAATCTAGTAAAATCAAACAATGTTCCTTTTGGGAAGACTACATTCCATTAATCTGGGATTCCCCATTTTCCACTTTAATATCGCTTGTGTCTGAACTGTGCCAAAGGCCATTGTAATCTCACAAATGAGCAGAACACACTTGATCTTAGTCAGCAAATTGCATTGTTTTCACCCTCTTCCTGCACAATTTTTCGAAAGAGGTGTGAAGAGATCATTTAGTGCCTCAGAGGGGAGGCTTCCTCCAATATCCCCGTAACAACGCGCTCCGCCTGGCCGATTGTTCTTTGCGTGATCATATAAAAAGATTCGGGAAGTGTCACTGCTTTTTATATTGTTGTTGTTGTTGTGTTTTTCCTTTGCCGAACAATGGGCTTCCAGGACAGAGTCCCCTAACGGGCTGCCAGATCCCCGCTTACCGGGTCTTCAACTCCCATCCCGCCTCTGCTATCTTTCTCTCCCCATCTGGCCCAGGCCCACTTCCCCAACCGGGATCCATTGTGTGATCCTAAGCAGCACGCGCAGGGCCGAGGCTAGCCCAAACATATTCACTTCACTCTCTGGAGGACTGCCAATGGACTCACCTAGAGGTGAAGTATGTGACATTATGGATTAATTATAACAACGTTTTGGAAAGCCAAACTAGTTGATTCAGGTACAAATAAAAGTGCTGACTCCAATAAATGGGCACAAAGGTTTATTACTCTCACGGTCATATTATCTCAATGCATTTTTCGCACTTATGGTTTTGTAATTAACTTAAAAGTTTGCTAGACCTGTGTTGTTCATTTCAAAATGAAATAAGTGGATGTACACTCTTAAAAATAAATATTCTTTATTGGCATATATCGTTCCTTGAGGAACCTTTAAAGGGACAGTTCACCCAAAAAGGAAAATTCAGAGGAGAAGAATTGTTGAATAAAGTCATTTTAGTTTTCTTCGCGCACAAAATGTATTCTCGTAGCTTCATAAATTTGCAGAAGAACTACTGACTATTTTAATGATGTCCTTACTACCTTTCTGTGCCTTGATTATAGTAGGACCCATGTTGTCTATGGAGGGTCAGAAAGCTCTTGGATTTCATTAAAAGCATCTTAATTTGTGTTCCGAAGATGAACGACGGTCTTATGGCTTTGGAACGACATGAGGACGAGTAATTAATAATTTTTGGGTATCCATTTAATATCCATGGAAGGAACTTTTCATACCACAAAAGGTAATTTACAGTGAAATAAAATGTTCTCCATTCTAACTAAATTATGGTATCATGAAGATCCTTTAACATTACTGGAACCTTTTTGTTGCACAAAAGGTTCTTTGCAGCAGAAAAAAACATTCTTTAGATTATTAAAATGTTCATCACACCAAAAATGTTATTTTTATACTCAACGGTTGATTGGGGAACCCAAAATGGATCTTCTATTGCTTTGCTGTGAATTTTGGTAACCTTAACTTTTAAGAGTGAAAAAATTGTTATATTAAGAACTGATGCCTGAAAGGTTGATGGTTCTAAGGCATCACTGTGAAAATCCTCCTTTTGAACCTTTATTTTCAAGTGTGTACTGCGTACAATTTCTCTGTCATACAGAAAAGCTACTCTTGAACCTGTTGCATTTCATTACAAGTGTACATGTTTGTGTGTGTGACCTCTCGCACCTCTTTTCATGTGTCCCTGGCGTTGTCTCTTTGGTGAACTGCCGTGTGAGCATTTGTCACCCCCGCAGGAAAGAGGCCTGGAGTGTGTGTGCTGCGGACGCACCCCCTCTGGCCGAGGGAAGTGTTCCTGTGCGGCGGCCTCTTTGTGGCACGCTAATCGAGCTTTCCTGTCAGCCGGCAGAGTTGTCCCAATGCACATTGCACTACGTGAGATAGGTGGACTCCACCACTCCTCCGGGAAGTTCTGGGATCAGCAGATAACAGTACTGCTCCCACCTCTGACATGCCGCCACTGGGCGGCCCCATTCTCTCTCTCTCTGTGTTCCCCTCCGAACTATGTGTTCTGTCTCTCTCTCTACTTTTTGTGACCTTCACAAGCTATTTTCTATCTTTCTGTGCGCTTCTTTATTCTTGCGCTCTTGCTATCTCAATTGTCTTTCTACTGTAGAACCGTGTCAAAGCAACGCCCCCCTCCAGTACTCTATGCAGGGGTCATTGTAACCTCACAGTTTAGCCTCTCTGTCATTTTGCCCACACATACTGTTGAAGCATTGATTTTTGGATGGCATGCTCCATAAGCTTTTAATGAGCTTTGCTTGCTGGGGTTTGTGAAGGGACGCACGCACATTGTCACACATTATCACCACATGGAGGAAAGCACAAGAGGTAAGTGCAATGCAATCCAAACCAAAGCACTAAGCTAAACTAAAATAATAATAATCTATAATAATAACAATAGCAACAATAATAATCATTGAAAATTAAATTTAAATTCTGATAAGTAAAATGCTTATTAACACTATTTAATTGGGTATCATATGGACGTAAGATGAAGAAATATATATTCATATACACTTGCAGAATTAAAAATGTCAATATAAATTTGTAATAAAAAATTGAATTACATCTCAATGCTGAGACCTCAAAGTTAATTTACTTTCTTAATTTTTCTAAAAAAGAAAATCCTTATTATTTGTGACATACCATAAGTCAGGGTATGATTAATTGTGTAAATGTATCATCACATAATTTTTTAACAAATAATTTTAATAAATTCAATAAAATATGCAATTATTATGAATAAAAAAATGGCAGTCAAACCCAGAAAAAGAAGGGACAATTCTCATTTTTCAACTTTTTTTTTTTCAGCCAACATGCCTCGCTCACCACGAGGGCTGGATTATAGGGTGCTATGTCTGTGACAAATCTACACACCTTCCACACATGGTCTTTTAGTTCGACATCTCCATGTCTTTTGTGGAGTGCAAGACCAATGATTAGAAGAGACTACACATTCTCCCCCTGGAGCTACTGAATCACCTCCACAGCCTGTCCTGTATGGCTCTATTCCAATCTAATCGGATTGCCGTACTGTCCGTGAAAAGTGGCCTCCGAGGACCCCCCATTCTCATACTCAAAGTCTTTTTTAAAGCATCTCAACGGACGCTCCTTTGTATCCCTTTAAATATTAAGGTTATTTGAGCATTCAAAGATTTGTCAGGAGGGATTCTTCAAGGACTTCACTCCTCATGGTGAATCATGCAGGCTTTATATGAGGATGAATATGAACAAAATACAATCATATAAACTGCTCCCACAGACATTTGTCTCCTGTTTAAGTGCCTATGTTCGTACGGTGGTTGAGGGGGAAAAAATAACATTTCATGTTCAAGTCTATTCATTCTACACAGTTGCAGACTGAAGTAAGAGCAGCATTGGTTGCGCTCCCTTTCCAATGATGTGAGGTCCATAGAAGATGGCTTTGTTTCCTGTTATAAAAGACTTGCTGATTGAACACAGTCTAGAGTATCCTGCATTGTTCCAATGAGAATTTTTGAGTGCATTCTGTATACATCAGCTCACCGTAAACAGCCAAAGATGCTGTTGATGGAGGCCGCTATGAAAAGACTCGCCTTTTTCCTTCGTTTTTTCATAGTCGTTCAAAGCTGGTCATCTCCCCGTCTCTGAGGATCATTATATTTCTCTCCCTCTCACCACCCACCTTTATAAATGTCAGACAGGAATACATTTTATTTGAACTGATATAGCTCCTTGAAAAGGTACCGCAAAAGTTTTTCACCATTGTGTCAGCTTCCACTAATATGATTTGTCGGGCAAATTGTGTCATTAATCTGTTTCTTTTTTGACAGCGTGAGTGAGGGGTGGTACAAATAAGGACCCCAAGAGCAGAAAGGCCCTCTTTCTGTCGTCTGAGAGAGGTCGGTTTGGCAGCACTCTTCCTTTAAGGTAAACATTTATTACTTCAGGGCTGCCCGGCGAGCTGGAGGCAGTCACTTCACAGGGCTGTAAATGTCATCTTCCCTTTGACATGTGGCTGACAAATGAGTCCAAGCTCCAGTGGCCTGGGAGATCTATCAGCCTTCTTCTTCTCCTTGGCTGGAAGCTTAAAGTTATCAGAGCTGCAGAAAGAGCTCCACAGGCCCAAGATCAGCCGCCGACTGGAGGGCGTTGCATTACCTCATGGTGAATGCTTCTCGATGTGTAGACAGGTGATAGAGGTCGGTGCCTGTGGCACGTTTCCTCGAGTGCAAAGTGAGAAATGTTCACATAAGCAAATACATTTGAGGGGTAAAACTGCACACACACACACACACTGCACACGCACACGCACACACACACACACACACACACACACACACACACACACACACACACACACACATTAAATTATTACACACACATATAAACTACCATTCAAAAGTTTGGGGTTGGTAACATTTTTGTAATGTTTTGGATAAGACTCATTAAGGCTGTATTTATTTTATGTTTTAAAATAGTAAAAACAGAAATATTGTAAAATATTATTATAATTTAATTATCTTTAGATTGTATATTTCAATTGTATTTATAATATTTGTATTTATTTATTTATAATATTTTTAATATTTATAATAGTATTTATAATATTTAATTTTAATATATTTCAAAATGTAATTTACGTGACACATATTACTTCAGAAATCATTCTAATATGCTGATTTGGTGCTCAAGAAAACAATGTTGAAAATAGCTGTGCTGCTAGATTTTTGTGTAAAATGATGCTTTGTTCAGTATTCTTTGATTAATAGAAAGTTGAAAATAACAGTAGTTTATTTATTTATTTATTTATATATATATTTTTATTTTTAAAAGTATTTTTATTTTTATTTTTGTATACAAATCTTTGGTCACACTTTATTTTAAGGTCCAATTATCTCTATTAACAAACCATTAACTAAGACTTTTGCCTCAATATACACCTCAAGTTTACCTGTTAAGTTTAGGTATTGGGTGGGATTAGGTATATAGAATATGGTGATGCAGAATATGTGCTTTATATGCACTAATAAACAGCCAATATAGGCATGCTAATAAGCAACTAGTTACAGTAATATTGAGAATTGGTCCCTATGCTAAAGTGTTACCAAATCTTTTGTAAAATTACAAACACAATCACTGTCTATTTTGTTCAGATCCCAACATTTTGAGCAGTAGTGTATACAAAATAAATACAAATCTTAAATTCTGCACTACTTCTGAATCCATGCCGATTTTAGTGTTACTCTCATTAAAGCATAAGGGCAATGTACCAAATAATAAGACATTTATGTAAACTTTTCAATTAAACTTTTTACTCAAATTGTTCTGTTGTTAATATAATTTGTCATCTAAAAAAAAATCTGTTCAATTAGAAATAATGCAAATTAGAAAGCATGTCTCAGACTTTTGGACCCCACTTTATATTTATTTGATTTGTCATCTACCTGAAGAGAGAAACCGAGCCCGTCTTTGTGTCAGTTGTCACTATGCAGTTCTTCACTTTGTGATTGAGGTTGGCTGTGTTATGTTAAGTGATCTTGAGGCCCGGTTGACGTCTACTGTGCATTTTTAATCTCCGTGTTTTTTTTTCTTCCACACATTGACAGCTGTCCTATCGCACACTGTCAACTTATCATTCAGCGATTTTGTTTGCTTTTGACTTTGTTTATATCAATGTCAGGTTGAGGTGAAATCCTTGACCATCCGATCAAGTGATTGATAGCCCTTGAAAGAATTAGCAGGTGTGTAATTGTCCCGGTCATCACTTCCTTTGTTGTCAACGTTACTGTTTTTGGAAGAGGTCTTTAGACTCGCTCGAGGTTGAGTCTGGGAAATTTGCGGCGGTATAATGGGGTGGCACTGCGCAGCTTGCTGTGGGTTCTGACCCGGACCAGAACACAAGCCGTCAGCTCGAGCAGAGGCACTCCAGCAACTGTCTTTCAGCGCCATTAATCAGACTCACAGAGGACCGCCTTCCCGCCAGATGGGGAAGCTCTCCAAAACCGAAGAAAAATAAGCAGACTAATTAATTCTTATTGGCACAGGGCAATTAGATGGAGGGTTGGCAAGAGAGAAAGAGAGGGGAAAAAATATGATGTCACCTTTAGTTTGGCACCAAACTTGCAATACATTAGTGTGTCAAAGCTTGGGTTGGTTAGGGGACGTTTTTCATGGCCTCAACTGTATGGGGATATGATGGGACGAGAGAGGAGAAAAAACTACAGATAGAGGTTAATGAATGATAAAGAGGCTGTTGCACTAAGGGATCAAGACTTTGACATTCTGAGTCCAGCAATTAAAAACACAAGCAACACAGACTGGCTGTGCTTCACACACAGTTTTCCTATCTAGAATCAAAGAGTATTGCTTTTTAACTCTGCAACCATATTTCTGACCAATAATGTTAACCAAATAATGACCAATATTAAGCTTCCATTGGATTTTGTCTAAATAATTAAATAAAAGTAATATAGTTTTAAATGCTACAAGTAAACTTAGGCAACACAACATATAATTTACCATGCAAAGAACTTTTGAAATTAGCTTATGACTACATTTAAGTCTTATTAAGTTATTAGAGCTTTAATTCATCATTTGCTGTCCTCTGACACACACTTAAACTGACTATAACAATAGAGGAAATGAGCTTGCACAATTAAATATCTACTATCAGTAAATATTAAATGTTGATGCTGAAAAATATAATCTACAACAACCAATATGGTACCAATATCACTGTTGACGCTCCTGCTACATATTAGCCTGTAGCCCAAAAATGAAAATTAGCCTGTGATTTACTCACCCGTGAGGCATCCTAGGTGTATATGACTTTCTTCATTCAGACGAATCCAATGAGAGTTATATTAAAAATTGTCCTGGCTCTTCCAAGCGTTATCATTGCTGTAGGTGGGTGTTTCTGTTAAACAATTAAAAAGCGTGTATCGTATCCATAATAAAATGTGCCTCACACAACTGCGGGGACTAAATAAAGGCCTCCTGTTGCGAATCCATGTGTTTTTGTAAGAAAAATAATCCATATTTCAAACGTAATAAACACTTTTCTATCACTTCCGCTATCTATCATACATAGAAGGCGTTTCAGGTAGATGATGTTTGCATTGCACGTGCACCTCTGAGATGTGCTAGTCTCGTGAGTTTGTTTACAGGAGCAAAGGAAGCAAAGTTTCCTTACTTCAGCAAAGGAAAACCAGTCTCCTCTTGGCTTATATCGAAATCCTCCTACATTTTTATTTACAAATAATCGGTTTGTACTTCTAATTCATGACCGGAGTTTTGTTTTGTTCTCTCTCCGTGTTTGCCACTAATCATGCAACGCTGATGTCCTACTTCATCCGCTAGAACGGCTTACGTGTATGACAGTTAGATAAAGTGAGAGAGAAGTGTTTATTACGTTTATAATATTTTTTCACAAAAACTCATGGATTCGCTACAGGAGGCCTTTATTCACGCCCTGGAGCCGTGTGAGGCACATTTTATTATGGATGCGCGCATTTTATTTGACGTGTTTTTGACTGTTGAACAAAAACACCAATCCACTGCAATGATAACGCTTGTAATGGCCAGGACAACTTTTAATATAACTCCAATCGGACTCGTCTGAATGAAGAAAGTCATATACACCTAGGATGCCTTAAGGGTGAGGAAATCTCAGGCTAATTTTCATTTTTGGGTGAATTAAACCTTCAATGCCATGTAAATGTCAAATTAGTCTTGCACATATTAAAACCCCTAAATATTTCAACAAACATATATTTCGTACCTGCAGATCAAACATAGGTATAGCCTACCCACTATTTTCAATATGTCAACTTTGCATTTACTATGCTTTGATACAGCACTCCTTGAACAGCCACCCCTTTCAGTAATGACCCTCTGTGATTTACCCTCTTTGTGGAGGGTGTCAATGATCGTATTCTGGACCATTGCCAAGTCAGCAGTGTTCCCCATCAATTTGGTTTCAAAGAACAAGAGATACCCACAACGTATACTGTATGGATGGTCATTTATTGAAACTCAAATGTAAATATATTCTAATATTTTGAGATACTGATTTTTGACTTTCATTAGCTGTAAGCTCTAATCATCAAAATTAAAACAAAACAACGTTTGAAGTGTTTTACTTTACATGTAATGAATCTAAAATATATGAAAGTTTCACTTTTTGAAATAAGTTACGAGAAAAAAAATAACTTTTTAACTTTTTCACCATATTCAAAAACTTTGTAACGTTTTTACTTTTTCACCATATTCAAGTACCTGTACCTGAGAAGTACCTGTACAATGCTCGCTCGCCAATGGATCCTCTGCAGTGAATGGGTGCCGCCAGAATGAGAGTCCAAACAGCTGATAAAAACTATAATCCACAAATAATCGATACATCTCCAGGCCATCAATTAATGCCTTGTGGAGTGAAAAGCTGCATATTTGTAAAAAAACAACAACATTAAGGTATCTTAACTTTAAACTGTCACTTCTGGAAAAAACAATACCAGTCCATTATCCATAATAACACTTCCGCCAGTGAAAAAGTCCACCTGTTTTTGACTGTTTCCTCTTGTAAACAGTGCTTGATCTGTGCATTTGTCTCTCCTCCTGATCCAGACACAATTACTTAAAAAAAACTGTGTTAGTCTGAAGCTATTTTTAAAGTTTAATGCGTCTTGACGAATTAGTTTTTTTCATATAAAAAAAAGCTTTGCAAGATGTTAACTGAGTTGTGTGGATTATTTGTTGATTATTGTAATGTTTTTATTGGCTGTTTGGATTCTCACTCTGATGGCACCTATTCACTGCAGATGATCCATTGGTGAGTAGTGCTACATTTCTCCAAAACTGTTCCGATGAGGAAAACAAAAACCTTGGATGGCTTGAGGGTGAGTACATTTTCAGCAAATATCCAATTGTGGGGTGAACTATTCCTTTAAAAAAATAACTAAAGTGTTTTCACAAAACACCTCTAATATTAGCCCATTAAAAGTTTTGTAAACTATTAGTCTCAAAACTTTGTTTACTAGAAGGCAATGTAATTCCATATATTTAGATTAATTACTAAAGCAACTAGGGGAAAAAAGAGAGAACTCGTGTGCTTTTCATATAGAACTACATTAACAACCTTTTCATTTAGTGCTCTGGTTAGGTAATGTGAACTGGCTTATCTGATGAGGTAGATTTCAATCATTAAGATGTACTATTAGCAAGAACTCTATGCTTTATTACAGTAATGTTATGCTCATATTTGCATTCATCCCTTAGGACTTGCTTTGTGCACTTGGTTTTGTCCTAAACAGAGAAATTCTGCTTTTGGACAGAGTCATTAAAGGAAGAAATTACATTTGCATCCTGTGTAATCAATAAGAAAACTCGAGGGACTATACAGCTCATTCCTTTCAGCGTTGTGGAGATTCATACTAATTAGCAGCATGTAGGCTACTCCTCATATTTCCATATTGTTAGCAATGCACTTTTTATTTCTATTTATTCATTCAATTATTTATTTATTTGAAATGCATTAGTTCATAAACACATTATGGTGCTGACATGTTCACTTTAGAGCCTATTGTTGTTTTAAACACATATGAGCCTCAGAAAGCAATTAAAAAGGTATTACATTGCAAATTTGGTCAGTTTCTGTGTCAAAATAAGTTTAATGACGATAAACTGTATTTTATACAGTGTATTTGAGCTGTGCACACAACCTATCCTTCATCCACAAGCAAAGTGGAGTGTGATCTTCTACTTTCTTGGAATAGAACACAAAATTCGGTGGGATAACCGAGCCCTCATCAGTCATAAGCCCAGGTCAGCAGACAATAAGATAAACCCATTTCTCTCAGTGGATGCCTGCCTCCCTTAAACTTCACTGTGTCACAAAGTCATATTTAATTCAAGCTTAAAGCTTTCCTTCATGATGAATCACTGAGGGGCTGAAGGGATGATATCTTTCTTCCTCACCTTTTTTCTCACCAAGACAAAGACCTTCAAACAGATTAGGTCAGAGCAAAAAAGGTTACTTCCCATCATGCAACAGTTTGCACGAGACCCTGCACATGAGGATTGTTTTAAGGGTATTTCAGTTTACTAGGACGAACGCTGAACACTAGCAACTAGAGGTCACTTCACGCATATTGTTCACCTAAGGAGCTGACCGAAGTCAATGAAGAACTCTGAATGTAAACATTTGTGTACATGAATGTTTTATATATAAGGGGTGTAACGGTTCACAAAGTTCGATTCGATACGACACCTTTTTGTCACGGTTCTGTATGTTTTCGATACAGCAAAAATAAAGACAAAAATCAATATAAATAACTTAATAATTAAAAAAATGTATATACTGTATAATCGAGTTTAAACCTTAATCTATGCAGGCTTGTATCTGCCATGACAAATAAATAAATAAATAAAATGAAATATTGTAATTGTGACTTTTTATCAAAAATGTCTGACTTTTTAATAATAAATGTACAAAATTACATATAATCAAGATGTCAACCTACATCTCTGGAGGTTTATTCCTGCCATGATAAATAAATTACATTAAAGAAATACATACATAAATAATGTGATTGGACTTTTTAATCAATTTTTTTTTTACTCCCTCACATAAACTCACAATTGTGTGGGGAAAAGTCAGAACTGTAAGATCAAATGTTACAATTTTTTTTTTTTTTCTGCAACAACCTTCCATTTAATTCAATAGCTTAACTCAATATCTTAATTGTTCCAGTTCTTCCAGTTTCTTCTTAAAATACATCTTAAATTATATATCCCATTGGTATGAAAGCCAAAAATGATTGGGCCACCATCTCCAGACACTGTCCTTCATGAAAACACAAACATGCTCTTCAGTCCCAGCTGTAGATGTGAGGGAATCTATTATTCCTCTAATCCCGCTGGAAAAGAGAAAAGGGCTCCCGCATCATTATTTTGCTTCCAAATGTAACTGACTTTACCACACAACCCTAATTTGCTTGCCGTAATTATAGGTCATGCTCTCCCTTTGTAATTTATAAAACCTTTTGTTCTTATCAATAATGAATGGGGCTTGGGCGATTCACGCCACTATAATATTTTGATATTATGAAAATGCTAATGCATCAGGGACCCCGAGCCTTATCGGCCAGGTCTGATGCTCTATTAAGCAGCCGGCAGAAGAAGTCGGACGCAAATTGCTTATGTTAATGCCCCTGTTGTACCCAAACAGGATGAGGAGTCTGCAATTAATTTCTTCCAGGCGGCGGATGGACAGGCAAATTTATTTCCCGTCTTCAGACCGGTGCCCTCCCCCCACCTCCCTCCCCTTCCCTGGAACTCGAAGAGGAGGAAAAAGAGAGGGAGCGAAAGAGAGAGAAGAGCGGATCCATGACCTAATTGAACGGCGCTGAAACGCGAGAACGAGGCAGCAGCGGGAGAAGAGCAACCGCATCTTCATTCATTCCGTTGACAGTGTTTTCGCAACTTAAACCTGTTTTATTAATTATGTTTGACATTTCCCTAATTAGTTTCATTTAAATCACATCAGCTCCTAGCAGATGATTGTGCCGTACATCAATTCACCACGGCCTTTGTGAATTAGTGAGAGAGGGAGAGAGCTAAGGCCTTGTATAATTACACAGAATAGGTAAGTGCTGAGGAGTAAAGCCATACATTATTAGAAAGAACAACTGGATTTCTGCACAAATGAGCTACACCTTTACTGGATCGTTTTCATCTATTGTTATATTATTCTATTATGCAGAGCAGAACTGTACTTGTGTAGTCACTGACACACTTCAGTGGCACTTCATCTCAATGAAAGGGTGGCTTCGCATGCAAAACACCTGTTTAACTTCCTATTTTCTCAACAATATGAAACTATAACTCTTTACTAGCATATCTGGGATATCACACTCTTTATTCTTAAGAATGCATCTGGTGTATTTGTTTTATGTACAGTCTACTTCACTTTAATTAGCATATAGTGTGTACGGAACTAAACTGCACAACGTAATGCACCTTCGTTTGGATGTCATCTTGTATGAAGTACAGTACACTGCTATAAAACAAAAGCAAAACATATCATCAAAAAACATGTACCTAACATCATTCCAGGCATGAACAGTAAGGATGTTGTGAGAGTTTTGTGGCAATACATGTTGTTGTTGTTTTTTCCAACTAAATTGTTTATTAGTGTTATTATTTGTAGTAGTAGTAGTATTGTTATTTGCTTGTCTGTTTGTTTACTTTTATTTATTTATTTACTTGTTTGTTTTTAATTAATTATTGCTATCAAACAAAAGAAAACAAATCCTTAAAACAATAAGGATGTTGTGAGAGTTTGGGGTCAATATTTTTGTATTATATTATTTATTATATATTATTATATTATTGTTGTTGTTTTATTATGATATTATTATTATTATTATTATTACTGTTGTTTGTTTATGTTTACAATTAATTTATTTATAATTTGTTGTAATGAATTATTTATATTTTTAATGAAAACTACATATTTATAATAATAAATAGAATATATATATATTTTGTAAAGTTTTCACAAAATTGTTGGATCGTGCATTAAATCAATCAATAAATCAAAATAATAATAAAATTGTCGGATATAAAAAATGTATCCAGTCATGCATATGTCAAAGCTAATCATAATTATGGGAGCTACTCCACAAAACATTAGTCTGTATGTTGATATGTGCTCAAAGTGTCACATCTCTTCCTTATTAATGTTGGTATTGTACACAATTACATATTTATTGTCAGTTATGGATTTAAGACAAGTGCTAAGAGACAATTCGGGTAACACTTTATTTTAAAGGCGTTGTTACACATGTTACATGTACTTACTATTAATACATTATGCATAATTACATGCAAGTAACCCTAAGCCAAACCTTAATCCTAACCATATAGTAAGTGCATGTAGTTAATTAATATTACTCAGTACTTAAATGTATAATTACACTGTAACAAGGACACTTTAAAATAGAGTGTAACCACAATTCACAGACTGCATGTTATACCACAAAACCTCAAAATGAGCATGTGACAATTTGGAATCCAAAAAAAGATGCAAACATTCTTATCTAGTGAATAAACGCACCTGCGATCCCCTCGTGGGTCAATCATATATTTGCTCTTATTCCATAGCAATGTTTACTCTTGAAAGTTTTACATTTACTAAATTTAGTAGAAACCCCTTTGAGAGAGTAATCATCCAGATTGTCACCGGTGTGTTTGCCTAAGATACCTTGGGTACTTATTAAACTATCTTGCTTGCCCACATTTGGTCTTTGAGGTGCAATCCAGCATCAACAGATGGGAGCACAAATGGGCACAGTGCTACAAATAACCCTCCTCAGAAAAAATACACTTTTCTCTTCAGAGAGCGGCATTTCAGAGAGAGGCCTGTAAACAGTTGACTAATTGACACTGCTGTTGCCAGTCATGTGTACGGCCCTACATTATGGTGCAATCTTTCCCTACTAGAGGGAAAAGCACAGCACTATTTTTATCCTGTCTCAACATCAAAGGCTGCTTCTCTCAGGGACCCGGGGAGACAACATAACTGTGCCCTTAATGTTCATCTTGTTTAAGCCCCTTAGTGAAGCCCTTGGTGGAGCAGGCTTCTCTAAAGCCCCCATTTTTCTCTTCCTGTCCTCTTCCTCCCTCACCTCGCCACTCACTGCTGTCTTTCAGAAACAGCGCTCTTCGTAACTGAGACCTGAGGGCAGAAGTACTTGGAGTCGTTAAAGTGGGACTGTGTCCGAAACTACAGCTCTGTTCCAAATCTAGTGAGCTGCCTCACTGCTTATATAGCCAGCATCTTAACCATCATTGAAACTCATAAGTGAGTGGTTTGAAATGCTCTGTATATTTGAATGTTTTAAAGTTAGCATTCTGCTAAACTAAATTGATTATTAATAAGCAAAAAATAAACAAAAATAAAATAAATAGATAAAAGTACACAGCACATAATAAAATAATCAAATTGAATATATGGTCTTAATTAACTATAATATATATAATAATTAAAACCATAAAAAACATTAATTAACTGACATAAAAAATAAAAACATGTTTTATTCATATTTCATTTAATATTTTATTTAGTGTATCTTGTATTAAAATAACAAACTAAAATGGAAATGAAAATAATAAAAATACAGACATTTAGTATTAAAAAGCGACATATTTTGAAAATGCACAATTAAACTAATACAAATTCAACTAAAACTAAAACTAAAAACTACATTACTACTTTATTTTTAAGGAATTTTAAATAGTAATAAAATGTATAACAGTTAAATGTATGTATAATAGTAGTATAACAGTATAATTAGTATAATAGTGTAATTGTAATCTCAACTATATTAAAACAACACAAGCTAGATTACGCAAAAAAAAATCACAATTATTTTGGACAATATTGAGATCCATATAGAGATTAACATGTATTTGTTGAACTTGAAATCAGCATGCAGTGGATTTTAAACATAATTCAAATGAAAAAAGGATGAGAGAAGTGTTAGTTAGAAATAAATAAAGTTATGTGTCGAGCTAGCATATATTTTTTTATATATATAATTTTGTGTGAGTGTGTACATGAATGTATATGTATATATGAAGAGCTCTTTTCCAAAACGCGATAAACGCCAAATTTATGCCATTTTGCTGTGTACTGAACCTATTCACTGCTCCATCAATGTTTCATGCCAAATCGCTATATTTCCTTGTTTAAAATGTACCTCACTCTCCTGACCTCACAAAGAGGCGCTCTAGCGACTGACGCTAAAAGCTGTAGCCTTTGGCATTCCGCGCCGGAAACCAGGGTTCGAGACCCGCTCGGTGTGATGGTGCGGACCCGGGGGGGTTTAACAATCATTGTTTAACATGTTCAGACTGAGCCAACAGACCATTTTAACATGATAAATTAAATATTAACAAAATGTATGGGTCTAGGTAAAAAAATATCATTTTCATGAAAACTATTAAAATGGATTTATAGCATTTTGGAAAAGAGCTCTTCATATATACACACACACACACACACACATATAAATATATATACAGTATATATATATATATATACATACATGAGTTATGTCAGTCGATTATAATTTTTCATCTAATTAATTACATGATTATCTATTAATTAATCTAACTAATCGCAAAGTAAATTTGACTGTGAAAATACCTGCAAAAGGTTATTTAAAGCTATTTTTGTGTTAAATGAGAAAGTATCAAGAAGACATTGCAAATTGTAGCTTTATAAATAAATATTTTGTATGATTCAACAAAACGTATTACACAAACATTTATGCTACAACAGCCTAACATAAACTATGGAACACAAAGAAGATAATTTGAGAAAAATGTCAGTATTTTTTGTTTGTACAATGAAAGACAATGGTGACCAAAACCAGCTTTGTTACCAACAGGCTTCAAAATACATTCGTTTATGTTCCACAAAAGAAAGGTTTGAAACATGAGAGTGAGTAAATTATGACAGAATGTATTTTTTTTGGGTGAACTTATTTGTTTATTTTTATGAAATCATACACTAAATAAGAAACTAAATCTGCCAGCATGTGGCGTTAAATGCCTTTATGAGTCATTTATTCATTAATTTGATTCATACAAACGGTTGATTCATTTAGGAATGAAGTAAACAGCTCTCTTTGTGATTGGGGCTTTGAATCATTGGTTCACATGATTCGTTCAAACCGTGGATTCATTCAGAAACTAAACACAGCTGTGTTGCTCGGAGATGCACAACAGTTCTGCAGTATATGGAAGCCCATTTCCGGCACTGAATAAAAACATTTAAAAGGTAATTGCGACTTTTTATCTCATAATTCTGACTTTATAACTCGCAATTGTGAGTTTATATCATGCAATTCTGAGAAAAAATTGTAAGACTTGTACATTTATACCTCGCAATTCTGACTTTATAACTCGCATTTGTGTGAAAAAAGTCAGAATTTAGAGATAAAAAGTCGCAATAACCTTTTTTATATATTATTCAGTAGTGGAAACGGGCTTCCATAGCTGTGACTTTATAGGTTATATTTTTTTAAGCAGATTTTAGCAAAAACACATAATATTGTTTTTAAAATGTAACACAATATCAACGTCTTATTTACTGAACTGTTGTTATGAAATCACGTTTAAACTAGTGGTGGGCATAGATACATTTTTTTAATCTAGATTAATCTCACTGTAATCTTGGAATTAATCTAGATTAATCTAGATTAAAATGGCTCATTTGAATTCTGCCGAAGGCATTCAGAATATGTGTGCTACCCAAATAATGACTAAAAGTAAGTCTTTGAGAACGGGTGAGCGTTTGGATGTCCTGCCCGAGTGTACCACATAGACCAGCCGTTAACAATCTGTCCATCACGGACTGCATCATTCACTTAACCAGCCACACCAAAGCAAACAGGAGGAGAGCATAAAGAGACAGGGCAACTAGAATTTAGTTCAGAATTAAAATATACAGTTTATAGTTTATTTATATAAAAGGTATATTTGTGTGTAAAGTTGGGTATCATTACTATTCCGGTCCCGCCCACTGATTATCTTTTCCTCTCCCGTCCCAATCACGTGATTCGTAGCGATTTTGTTTCCATCCGGGATTCGAAAAATGCCAGCCTCTAGGTTCGAAGACTCGTTCTCACCCCTACAGTGCAATCTAGGTATACATCCGGCTAAAATATCAGGGTGAAAGTCATCATAGCTTGCGTAGTATAGACCCAGCTCAACCCAACTTTGAGAATAGATTAACGGCGATATTTTTTTTAATCGCCCGATAAGAGTCTCACGTTAACGCAGCACGTTAACGCCGATAACGGCCCACCACTAGTTTAAACCCATTATATTCGGGAGTCGGGACAAACAGCACTCGTGTAACACTGCTCTTCCTGCTCGTGTGATATCGCATTATATAAATATGAGACAAAAACTCCTTCTGGGGCATTTTTTGCACCAATATCTTGAATTTTATGGCATAACTGTATTTATAGAGTTGTTGCCCTGCATCATATTTGTCAACAGTCAACTGTATGAAATGCAAGGTGATGTACAGGTCTGGGGGCGGGGCCAGTGTGTTAACGGTGTTAAAATATTTAAATCATGTAATTATTTCGTAACTAACTAATTAAGTTAGTTGTGTGTGAGTGTGTATGTATGCACACACACACACACACATTATAAACATATGTCAGTTCAACACATAATTGTATTTATTTCTAACTAACAATTCTCTCATCCTGTCTGCCATATTGTATTAATATATTTATGTATGAATGTATGTATTTATTTTATTTTTCTCTCCACTGACCTTATCACAATGCATTCTGGGATTGCCCTCTCTGAAGAGGCTGACAAGGTTTTGGAATGGAGTAAATGTTAGTGCTCAAAGTACAGTGCTTGTTGAACTAGAACAGAGTCTCACTTTTATCGTCGGAAAGGTGAGATCAGTGCCCTTCCTACTCCCGCTTCCCCTTATTAGACGCAGTCCAGGGAGAGAAGCCACAGCCAGACTGATTATGGGGCATTACCTGCTTCCCTTTGATTAGGGCAGCGCACAGAAATGGCTGAACGGATAATATGTCTCAATCCAGGGTCAATACAGGGCATTGATGAATTGCTGATGTGACCCAAAGACTTCAAGCCCAGCTAATCACTGCTCAAAGGCCACTCTATTAATGCCAATCAATACTATCCTGAAGACAGTCAAAAGAAAAGTCACCTGTTGTACCATAAAGAGCCGCTGAACTTTCCTTTCCTGACCAATGATGTGAGAGAGAGCTGCCATAAGAACTAAAAAAGAAGCATGCACACTACTTTCATCTTATGTAGTAAATGGATGTTGATGAAACATTAATAAAAGCCCTTGTTTTGTGTGTAATTTATAACTCATGTAAATAATGAGAGACTTGTCAGTGTAATGTGCAAAAGTCAGCACTTTAGGAATTGACTCTTTCCCCCTCGGCCGCCAGCTCTGTGTGTTTTCACAATTTTAGGACTCCACACAATTGCAAGCTCAATCAGAATCAAGGCAATTCTTTCATTTTTAAATACATAATGGAAATGTACGAGGGGTTCCTCATAAAATTGATATCTCAATTCTCAATTCTAATTTATAGCCCTCCCTCCAGGCACATATTATTCAAACATTAATAAAAGTCCTATACATCAAAAAGCTTCAGGTTTCACTTTTGCTTGCATTCCCAGTCATGCATATTACATATGGTGAGAGGCCTCGGCGGCAGCCCGTCTTACAGCAATTATACATCCAATAACAGACGGATTGATTGATTGATGGATTATGTCTAAGGTTTTGTATTCAATCCACTTAAATTTTAATGACCTTTTCAACACCCCTGCTTAATGCCTTTTATGTTTAGATAATACTCTTTATGCTAATTCTCTGATTCCATAAATTTTAGATTTTTCCCCATCCATCTCTTTCTATGTCAGAGATGTCCAAAATATCTGCATCGTGAGATGTGATTACAAGATCAGTTGAATTATTCATTCAGTTCAGAAGGTATTTGTGATTGAAAGAATTCTTGGAGAGTCACTGCAAAGGAAAAAGTTTATGTATAATGATAAATTCAAGATGCAAGTTTTAACATGCTGAAAGGTCACCACATCTAATAAATAAAATAATGACTCATAATCTAAAATGAATGTAAGTGAGCTTTAGTGATAACTATGCAAATATTTGGTGACTATATCTTATTTATCATGGCATCTGAATGAGCAGTTAAAATTAGTAAATAAATGAATATGCTTTTTTTCGACTCATGACTCAGTCACACGCCATTTTTTCCCACCAAACGCCACACTGCACTGCAAAAAATGACTTCTTAATGAGTTTTTAATTAGTCTTTTTTTTTTACTTGTTTTTCAGTAAAACGTCCAAAAAAACAAGATACGTTTACTTGAGAAGCAACATTGCATAAAATGCTAAAACTTGTAAAATATACAATATGTTAAAGTTATAATATAGATGTAAAAGTATATAAAATATGAAACAAGGGTTGCATGCATATTTTTACCATCATTTTAAATGCACAATTCAACATCACTTTCCATTCTCATTTTTCATTGTATTAGTGTGCATATACAGGATTGAGAAACGTGACAATCAGGGAAGGAGACATCCATGCTGTCCTAAAAAAAGAACAAAATCATATTTGTTTCAGTTTTCAGACACGAGCTCAGAACATTAGATGGAGCGAGTTTACAAATGGACAGCAGTAAGATCATCAGTAAATGCCGTTTACCTGTCATTTCACCCACACTCTGCACAAAACCACATAAACAGATTGTTTCCTACAGGGGTCTAAACAAACACTAGAGTGGTGATGTTTGTTTTTACCATTCTCGTTCCCTAATGTCTGGTAACCAGGGACGGTAAGTCATAAGACATCAGCTTGACTCTATTAATTACCACCTGATCCTTCCTTCCTGGATAATTAGGTACCCATTAGTTCTAATCAAGTAGTTACTTAATTATTGCAGTAATTAGTCTAATGGTCTAGCAAATTGAAGCTTTATCACTTTTGGATACTTAATGTTCTTGGCAGAGTGCATCACAAGTGTCAAAGCTCAAGCTTCAGCAATCAAGCGGTGGAGAAAGAAAGTTATTAGTGTAGTGTAGTTATGGCGAAATGTGCTCATGTTTGAAAAGGAGATAGTTGGAGGATGGGTTCACCCATGAAGCAAGGAGGATGATACACAGGGCTGTGGATGATATCCATGCTAACCAACCCGAAACAGCCCACATGCAGGGAGGTTGAGTCATTTCTGGTTTAACACAACTGTCTCACTTTCCCCGTTATTATTTGCCAACCACACATGAAACTCTGTATGGCTCACAGTATCAGGCGCCCTGGACAAAAGCAAAATACTTAAATGTAATCGATTAGATTTTTGTTAAATACACAGAACTTTTTTTTAGCCAAACATTCTGTTCGATTTCTCATAGGAGAAACAAACATTACATCTGAGTTTTAAGACACTCATGCGTAAGCTCCTATGGTCTGGAACAGTATACCGTTCAGCTCTGTCATTAACATTTCAATGGAAGCGCTCCGGTGCTCACGCTTAATTACTCCTGGGTATTTTATAAGACACGGTGGAAGGTATTGATCCTCTCTATTGGAGTATTCTGCTCATAAACACAGCAAGCTCTGAGAGCAAGGGCGGATCTATCAATTCAAAAACATGACAAATACATTGGGATGTATTTGTCATTTACACTGGAAAAGCTCAAGGCAAACTGATTCATTTGAAATTACTTAATCTGTCTGAGATTTTGTATGCATTTAAAAATTGTATTTTCAAAAGATTTCAGATCAATAAACTTTTAAAATGTTTAAAGTAAAAAAAAACGGGTCAATGACAAATAAGGTTGACAGGCTCAAAGAAAAAGTTACTTAAAGTATAATCTTTGTATTCATCATACCATTCTAAATACAAAGAAAAATGATTTAATAAGTCAAAAAAATACAGAAACTGTTGAGCAGAAACAAGTAAAAAGTAAAATGTTAAAGTATTTAAAAAAAAGCTTAAGAGAAAAAAATATTGGTTCTAGTCTTGCTTTCCTTAAACCTTTGTAAGTAATATTTTAAAAGGATTTATAGTTAAACATGTAATTAACTCAATTTAAAAATGAAGTAACATGTATATAATATACATTATATAAAAGATTATAAAAGCAATATTTTTAGTATTTAAATAAATTAATTTGTTAATATTATTAATATTGATATTATTATGGTGATACTTGAGTTTGGGGACCAATTCTCACTATTAACTATGACTTTTGCCTCAAAATCCTAAGTCGTTGCTTATTATTTGTTAATAGGGCAGGTGTTAAGTTTAGAAAGGGATATGATTAAGGTATCTAAAATATGTTCTTGCAGAATAAGGCATTAACATGTGCTTTATAAGTACTAAATAACATCCAATATACTAGTAATATGCATGCTAATAGTTAATAGTGAGAATTATTATTATTATTCATTATTATTTAAACGGGTCAGATGGCGCGATTTCGTGTATTCCTCTCTCTTTGGAGAGTTACAAGCTGTTCGTGCATAGATAAGATCTGTAAAGTCGCAAAGATTAAAGGTGACATTGAATGGAAAACTGTATTTACCTTGGCATACTTGAATAATAACAGTTCTGTACATGGAAATGACATACCGTGAGCCTCAAACACCATTGTTTCGTGAATGCAAAAAAACACTGAAAAATAGGCGAATCAGAACATAACACCGACTGTGACATTACAGTCGGGATCACTAACAGTTACGCCCTCAAAATTTGCATATACACGCCCATGTTCTAGGCCAGCCACCAGCCGAACCTGCACAGCCGAATCATCAGAAGTTTTGCAGGTATTGTGAAGAAACAAGCGAGGACAACAGCGAAAATGGCAGATCATGGAAATAAATGTAATGTTCCAGGCTGTGCAGGGGATGTGATGTGGAGGGATGGATTGTGTCTGTATTCAGAAAGGCAGAGAAAGCAAATAACGCGTTCTAATAAAATAACGCGAACCACTAAAGCGATATAGTTAGCTCCTTTCTAGCGGTAGCCTGTTACATTATAGTATATAAGATTTCACTTACCACATAAATAGAGTAAGGAGAGATGACTGAGGATGATGGCGAATGATTTACAAATGCTGAGCACCACTGACAAGCATATGATCTTGTAAAATGTGTGGTAAGTACTGCCGCTCCATAAACAGTTTGTGCGATCCCGAATATCGAAAGTGAAACTAAAAAGCGATCGTGCATTCCAAAGCAGTTTCAATGCCCTGCATATTAATAGCGGCTCCCTGGTGCCCACATATTATTTACAGCATAATGACCCAATGATATAACTGCGAGAGAAAATATTGAAATATATATTTTCCCTGTGTTTCCTTCCTGCTGTGTTAGCTATTGAAATGAGCCGCACTGTGAAACAGCCAATCAGAGCAGAGCTCAACATTATTATTCATGACCATAACAAATCCATGCCATTTCATAGGGAGAAATCCTAGGGTTGTAAATGGACATGTAAAACCGTTTCTGGAGAATTTTTGCCCTTACCTAAGACACATACCTTCTATTGTATCAATGCATTCTATGGCACCTTTAAAGTCCCAAACAAACCCAAAGAGATATTCTTTCTAAAAGTTATGATGCTTTCCTAAAACACCTCATTCACACACGCTCCCACATGTCTACATCACTGTGGTGGAAGATTTGCATAAAAACTGCCCAAATGTACATGCAAAGAAAGAAGGCGTAACTTTTATTTTCATTGTAATATTGTTGCTGCCACTGCCATGTTGTGAGGACGCTGTCCAAATATGGTAAGGGGCATTACATTTTCATCACCGGTGAGGAGAGGTATTCGGCCAATCACAATGAACTGGATAGCTGACCAATCAGAGCACACCACACTTTTCAGAACGATGAGCTTCGTAAAAATCGACGCATTTCAGAAAGGGCGGGGCAGAGAGGAGCAACAATAATGTACGGTGTGTATAAAATAATGTGTTTTTGAACTTTAAACTGCTTAAACTCCTTAAATTAAACCAAATACACAAAATAAAGTTATTTTTAGCATCGTCATATGACCCCTTTAATCTGAAATATGCATCTCTTTTTACAAGATCTGCTATTTAAAATAAATAAATAACCCTAACTTAAATATGTCCTCAGATACATATACAATGAAAAGATGGACCCCTTTTCATATGTAATTTTAGATAAGGACAAAAGTGTAAATAGTGTTGCAATATGTCTGTACTAGGGTTGTCGCGATATACCGGTATTGACGATAACAGTGATATTCAAAGCAACAATTATCGATATCGTGTTAATTTAGTGTGTGATGATATACCGGTATTGGCGATAACCGCAATATTTAAAATTAACAGGACTCTTATGATAACATGTAAATACTCCAGCGCCAGTACCTGGTTCACCTCCAGGTGGCAGTATTGTGCGTTAACACTTACAACCGCCAAACAAGAAGACGACCCAGCGCTTGCAAGTAAGAGTAAGAGTAAGTGATCATCATAGTAAGTTCCCATTATTTCACTAGTCATAGAATGGGAAATGTTACATGAATCTTTTAATAGAGGTTTACTGTGTTCATATAATTAACCTGTTAACTTGCGTACCTGTATTTTAAGCTCTTTAACCTATAGTTGCACTGGCGCCACAGAAGTCATGCAGTAAGAGCGCTGCTGATTCAGTATTAATGTGCGTCTAGAACGACCGCAGATGAGGCATTAAGTGCATGGCACTGTGACCAGCTTAACATTTTACAGAGTTTAATGTAGCAATGTGGTCACTCTGTTGTTTCAAGATCAGTTTTAATCTTGTAACTTAACTGTTAACAGATTTGAACAAAGAAATAAAATGTTACTCTGCACAGGCCATATTGATTGCAAATACAAAAATAAGACAAGTAAAAAAAATGTGGTACTTATTAAAATAACCACCCTTTACTTAAAGTACCAGTTTAGATTTTAATATGGCAACACTTTACAATTAGGTTCATTAGATAACATTATTTTATTACATTAGTTAGCATGAAATAAGAATGAACCATACTTCCACAGCATTTATTAATTTTAGTTCATGTTAATTTAAGCATTTACTAATGCATTATTATAATCACAAGTTGTGTTTGTCAACACTAATGCACTGTGAACTAACATGAACAATGAATGACTGCATGTGTATTAACATTAACAAAGATTAATAAATTGTGTAATACTTATGTTGAATAAAATTATGTTAAATAAAATGTAAAAAACTGTAACTGTCGCTTTGGACAAAAGCTTCTGCTAAATGCATAAATGTTAATGTAATGTAAATGTAATAAATGTATTGTTAGTTAATACATTAACGTTAACTAATTACATCTTATTGTAAAGTGTTCCCATTAATATTCATTCATCATACTGTTGAACTTGACAGTATTTTCTCTCTTGTTATTTCATAAGAGCTCCAAAGAAGACAGAGAAAGCCAGAGTATTGTGCTCTACATTTATCAGTATTCTTATGTCCATTGGGTGAATAAGAAACACTCAATAAACAAAGTTTCTATATCGCTATATCGATATCATGAATTATTATGCCCACAGTAACTGTGATATGAAAAATCTAATATCGTGATAGCCCTAGTCTGTACCAAAAGATAGAAAAAGCGGAGTATTCATAAAGTATTTTGTAAGTGGATTTCCTCATGTATGAGTCTGACTGTGATGAGACTCAGAGCAAGATCTGCTGTACAAGGTGATCTCAGTGTCTCATGTACGGGCATGGCTCTGTGGAGCTCCAGTGCAAGAGGGAATGGGTCGTCTCCAAAGCACTGCAAATTGAGCCCGGCTTGTCTGTCATCACCTCCCAATTAGCTCCCGTTTATGGAGTCTGTTGGAGACAGAGCATGTTGGCAGGTGAAGAGAGGTGTCTGAGAGGTGCCAGTGCCAGCCTCCCAACCCGACTAGGATTGACTTATGACCCTGGCAACTGTATGACCCGTTCACCCCCACTCCACATATAAAGCCCTCCCCCCGTCCCCCATCCACCCTTCACCCAAGCTTGTCAAGCCATAGCTAGTAAGAAAAAGAGATAGCCGGGGTAACCTTGAAACCCAGCAAAACGTCACTGCAGTGCTTTCATAGCTCAATGGAAAAGAACAAGGGGGCTAATCTTGTAATCTCAATCATTTGTGACGGCTGTTATTTCTGGGAAGGAACGGCACTTGGAGGGGATCCTTGCATTCCCTGTGTTCATTTGTCAACACTGTGGATGCAGATTATTTATGTGCCATTTCATGTCACTACGTAACCACGTTCAGAGCTCGGCCAAGGGAGGCTCTCCTCCCATCTGCTTTCAAGGTAATACAGGAATTTTGACATCCATTAATTTCAAAGATAATGATCTCTGGCTTTAGTGACCTTTGAAACTTTTAATACGCTGCTAATAACACGTTTTTACAAGGTTCTAATGCGCTATTAAGCAGCAATGCAGACAACGACGGCTGGAACCTGATTAAGGCTTAGGTAAGCAAACAGACCGGTCCGATTGTCGAATGAGTTCAAGAGAGAGGGAATACAATGCGGGAGCTAGAGTGCATAAATATTGTTCTCTGTATTTTCCATGACCATTTGCAATAGCACCTCTGAACTCAAAGTTGGCTCTCTTTAACTTGACCTGGATGTCACATTCTGAAGAATCCTCCTCCAGATGCCTTCAGAAGAAAAAGGTTAGAATAGAAAAAGAAAGCCCACTCCTTGCCATATGACAGCGGCGTGCGAAAAACTGACACGCAGAGTTTTCAAATTGGGGCCCGGGGAGCTGAAGCATAAAATAACTTCAATCTCACTGGCTCTCTAAGGAATAGAGCAGAGGTGCGACCAACAACAACACAACAACGGCAAGGCAGGAAGGGGTGAAGGTAGGAGTTATTAGAGGATAAAACACGCCTCTCCATCTCACTTTCTCTCTCTCTCAGGAACCCCAAGGATGATCAATGGATTTAGTCAGAGGGATATTCAAGCAGAAAATTGCTGCCTTTTTTCTTTTCTTTGAAGTATTTCCAGAACACATACCAAAGCCCCAGTCCACCCAGGGTTGAAAATAACAGCACAAGAGCGGTCTCTAAGAGTAATCCTGAAAAGAGAGAAAAGGCAGGCAGAGGAGGCTGGGGAAGCTAAATGTTAAAGGAGGTGGGTGAAAGCTAGATTGAAACTTTGCAGGTATAAAATTGAAGGCAGCCAGCTGAACGGCCGCAGTGAAAAAAAGGAGCTTTGTTTTTCACCAAAGACATCTTGGGCTGCCTTCACATCTTGCCCAAAACTACATTATGAAAAACTACACATTGATCACTTGCAATCTATTGATCACCTCGGAGATCCAAATGAGCGGTAATGGGATGACCAACTACAACATCCCTAGCCACAGACTATCAAAACCAAATTTAGATCCCTACACTCAACTTCTGTCCCAGCCATTGGCCACCCCATCTTATTTCTTATATCTATCCATCTGTGTCTGTCTATTTGCCTGCTAGAAGACACATTTGTTGAGGGATGGATGTTAAGTACAATCACGTACAGCACAATTCAAGTTAATCAAGTCAATAAAATCATTAAATAAATGCAATCAAATGGGTGCACAATAGATATTAATTGAAAACATGTACATTTAACTACATGGGATTTGAAAATAATAACTTTTTGTTGCTGTGCATTACATAAAATTTTACACATCTACAAACACATACACATCTATCCACTCTTAATCCACATGTTTGTACATCCAGAGCATGACAGAGCAGTCAATTATCAATAGATTTACAACTGGCCACAGTGTCGCTGTTCAACACTCAATATTATGGAAACTGGTTTAATTTGGTGAGATAACATATTATCTAGTTGACAAGATTAATGTGTGTAACTCTATCCTCTCAGCAGCCCACAATGAGTTCATTAATTGTTGAAAAATGGTCATTTAAAAGTTTGCATACCGCTGTATGAGTGGATGGGAAAGCACTCACTTAAAAGAATAGCAGTTTAATGCATCCACCAATTAAAATACAGCACTCTTACAACAGAGAGCTGACTTAATGAATATTCCAAAAATCCTTTAATTTAATGATTTTATTTGCCCTTGATGGGCAAAGACCAGTCATCGTTAGGCTTATTATTATTATTATTTAAAATGTATTCATTACTTTATATACATGTTAATTATTTTTTCTCTTATATATTATTTCAATTTATAGTAATAAAAAAAGCATGTTTAATTTCTACATTTTTTACTTGAATTCACATACATGTTCAAATGTGTCAAAAGTGCAAACATAAAATCCCATTTCTATATACATTTCCCATTGCCAGCTGATATAAACAATATACCGCTAAAACGTTTAGTCTGATTTATCGCCATTGTGATGACCAGAAGCTCCATTTTCAGGGGTGAAAGGCTCCCCCATAGTCGAGTCCTTGTAGTGCTGAAGGTGTTCTAAATTTGGAAAAGCCAAGCAGTGCCAATGTGAGGTTGAAGCTCTGCATTGGCCAGGGAACTCGTGGGCCGCCCCTGGGGGCCGGCATGGCACTGCACATCTGACAGTGGAAGCATGTGGCATGTGCGGGCCATTATGGATAGAGCTGGGCGATGGGGGACTTCGCTCCGCCGCTCCCTGCCGTGATTGCTGACGGCCTCATCCGTTTCTCCAGCCCTGCCCTAATATATCTGCAATGCCTTCCATTCCAATTAAAAGGCCCGGACGCCCTATTTGTCAAAGGACGGAAGGGACAACAAAAGAGGGGTGCTTAGCATTAGTTTTTGGAGTAATTGCCAGCCAAAACGTTGCAAATGGTAGAGAAAGGTTAGTTCTGTAAAACTGGACCGTGGGTGATTATTTCTGCCTCTCTTTTATTTTTTTTGTGGTTTGGCTTGGCTAAGCTTTTTTTTTTTATTCGGTGAGCTTGAGCTCATAAAGTAATTTCACAGCAGTGCAATCACTGAGGTTTGTAAGTGTTTAATTCTAATTAAAGTATGAGGAAATAGCTGGAAGACATTTCACCACAAAATATCTTGCACTCGGGGTGGAAGAGTTCATGTTCCCCTCTTGAACTTCTGAGGGAAAATCTGTACAACAGACATACTGCACAGTATCTGAGGAAACTAGATTATGTGGGTGACCCTGGTGTGAGAGTGCCAATTTAACCATACACACGTAAATGCCATTTATCATATGAGTATTAAGTTGAATCTCAGTTTAACCAAATTAATATAACTGCATAAAGAACGCAGAAAAGATGGATGACCACACTAGCATAACTCATGCACATATACGCATAGGAGAGGAGCAAAGTTTATTACTTTTTTCCTTTTCTTTTTTGTTATGTGTGTTTCTGTTCATGTCGGAGGTGGGGGAATTTCTTCCTATGGTTTAATTCAACAATAACATTTCCGATCAGGGTCTTGGGCATCTCAAGGGCATTCCTGGTGAAATTACTGGGACTCTGCACCATTTATCATAGTCTGACATGTGTCATGTTCCAGACTCCGGTGTGTAGAGGTTACAGCTGGAGACAGCTCCTTCTTTGTTGAGCAGCCATCAAAGACAACATCGCTTATTTATATATATATATATATATATATATAAAAAAGCAATGCAAGAGCACTAGAAGAAGAAAAAAACTGTGTAACCCTCCCAAATAATTAAAACTGTACTGTATAGATAAAATACAACCTCAAAATAAAAAAAAATTTAACTGAGTAACAAGCTAAATCTAACAACATTCAAGAAGAACAAGCATGTGTTTATAACCCTGTTCAAGTGATGGCAAAACCTTTTTGCTGTCAAGATTAGACTGCAAGTCTAATACTAGCGAAGTACAATCTAAATCATTATGCATGTTTTTAATCTGCAAAAAAATAGAAAAAGTTGTGTACTGTATGTTGCAGGTTTAATTGCTGTGGAGAACCATAGTCTTTTTTGAGTCTCAGGGATTTATTTAAAGGTCATTTTTAAGTGTTAGTTGTACTGCTCTGGTCTATTAAATGCTTGCTTGTAGTTGTAGTCTTGGATTATGACTGTTGGCTTGTTTAGTCACAGTAATGAGCACTAGAAAATGTTTCATTGAAAAGTGCTATTGTTGCTAATACACTTACAACACCGCTTGGCATTTTTCTTGAATAACGGAGCAATAAATAATCCCTACCGGCACATAAAATATAACACTATTGTGAAGGCATGGCAGTTCAAGAACAGCCTGCCTTGCCATGCATCGATTGCTGTAGTCTCACCCTGGCATCAGAAGGGACTGGTTTAGGGGCCGAGTAAGGCCATGCTAACGCTTCATTTGGAGTTCTGGCATTGTTCCCACTTTGCAAAGCTTTGCTGATGTTTTTCTTTTGGCGGTTATAAATGATAATAATTAAAGTAAAATATACAATAATTAGTCACACCAGGTTTTTCCATCTGGTAGTACCTGAAAGATGTTATCACTGGTGTTTCAGAGAAGAGGACTGATCCTGGTTCAAAACAAGTTAAGCTCTAGTTATGAAAGCAATGAAGCATAATGTTGATTATTATTAATACATTTTCCTTTAGTTGGATAGACAAAGAAAGTTGTGGTTACAGTAATGCACTTAAAATGGAAGAAAACCAGGTCATCGCTTTAGAGGGTTTAAAATGATAAAAAGTAAAGAGTATTTTTATTATAGTACTATGTTGTTATTTGCGCTATAAAGCCATATGCAATAAATATTCTAGATAAATAAACCTGGTCCTTCATACTGGCCCTATTGTAACTTTTTTCCCCCGACCAGTCAATATTTTCTGTTGTGATCAACATGCCAACATTAGTTTTCTACAAATGCTGTCAATAGACTTCAACTTGCATTAAATCTAGAAAATTCCTGAAAAAAAAAAAAAAATATATATATATATATATACACCTGTGCATATATTTATTAATGATACTGTTTAACAGCTTAAGTACAATTACACAATATATTATACTGCTCATATACTCTATAAAAACATATTTTCTAGAATGTATTTTGTATGTATGTATTTATTTATTTATGAGACTAACAGCTTAAATACAATTACACAATATAGTATACTTCTCATATACTCTATGATATCCAATTGTAATAAATGTTTTATTTTTATTTTACACTGGTCTGCAAATGATCAGAACAGGAAATTATAATTAATGTTCTAAAATATATTCAGTGTGTTTTCAGGCTGTGCTTCAGCACTCAGGTGGTGGCAGCTCAAAACATACTAGTCACAACAGGTGAGAGAATCATTACTTTTGTCAATGGTGTCCAAGTGATCTTGATTGATCTGAGATGTCTTGTGTTGTGACCAGTCACTTTCTTCATAGGATTAATGAGACCCCTCCAGTCTGTTCAATACACGTGTCAATTAGAGACTTACAATGGTGTTACAGTAGCTCTCTACAACACATTCGGATCATCTGCAATCAGTCATACAGGCATACATTCAATATTAGTTTATGTCATATCAATACCAAGGGAGACAAAACAGACAGGGACACTACATTTGTTATTTATTAATTTTTTCATTGTTTAACTATACTGAATTCCTTACCAATCTTTGGTACAGGTGTCAGAGGAACACGTGCATCTAAAGTGCACTGCTATCACTAATAGTCTGTAAGAAAATCAAAATCCATAAGTAACGAGCACATTACAGCTTTCCACTCGTAAAATGGCTCCTTCTCCGAGTACTTAGTGATTGTACACAGGCCGAGCTTCAAGAAATGAATGTGATATGTCATTGTTTAGGAAGTGCATCAGTAATTGCTGACATAGTGGAATGTAAAATACTGCCAGGAATTAGTGTGGGGAGGTTAGGAGACATATACAATTAATTAATTCCACCAGCGCATTTTTTATAACATAATATGATATATTGGCGCATTTTAGAATAGCACTGTATATGCACATTTTGGAGATACTAAAAGACAAATGACTAATTATGCATAAAAAGGGCCTTTTGGTGATGGAGACATGTAAAATAAATTACAGATGTAGTTTCTTATAAATGACTAAACGTGGTTTTAGACATTGTTTGGAGCATTGCCATGGTGACCAAAGCTTGTCTAATATCTTTCTCCACGAACAGCTCATTACACGACACAACAACCCTTTTTCAAAGTGCTGAGTGCCAGATTAATATATATTAGGAATTGGTGAGGCAGCCCTCATTGTGCTAAGAAGAATGGAGGAAACTTCTCCTGGGCATTTACATGTGCATTCAAATTGGCTGTCATTACAGAGAGTAACAGCTTAACAAATGCTATACATCAGATTCTCGCTTTCCGACACAGACACAACTTGCAATCGTGCATTTTGTCAAGCAGCCTTTCTTCAGTAAAATTAATTAATAAAATAAATATAAAATATGATACAAAAAATGTCAACCTAAGTGGATCCAGGTGGCGTTGGGTTTGCATGAAAAAAAGTTTAAAATGAACATGCCATCAATAGTATTAATGCCCTAATCCTACACATAGCAGAGATGCAGAGAAGTTAAAGTGTATGTGTGTATTGGAGGGCTGTGTGTCCAGCAATGCCTGTTCATGATTGAAAGATTGCTTGGGCTCAGGCTTAGGGGGGATTTAAGCTTCTTGAGATCCGTTCTAAAATTGCTAGCCGGTACTCTTTGTATATCTCTTTTTCCTTTTCTCTTCTCTATCTGAAGCTTATATGTACTTTAATCTCAAGTACAAGAAGTGGCTTTGGTGAGAAAACAGACGCTTCACAAAATAATGACTCAAAGAGAAACTAAAAAAGAAGAGTGTCAGTTTTGGCAAAGACATGACTGTAAATCTACCACAACAATAGTTGATTTGATTTTAATAGTTTTGTTATTTTTTGATATGACAGTTGCAAAAAAAATGTATATGGCCTGTAATATAAGCCCTAAATTATATATTAATATAGGAAGATACTATATACACACACACATTTTTCCATGAAAAATTGCTATTAAATATACTCTTTTATTTCTACAATATAAATATTTTCAAGTTTTTAAGTAAGCATGTAAAAAAACTGCATCATCTAATGTTCTGTAATGCACCATTCTTAAAATCTCTTCACACAACTTCTCAGATCATGGGTTTCCTTCTCTAAATAGCGGTTGTGTTATATTAGCGGTGCCATGTGTCTTCAGTGCCCTCTGCAGCCAGAAAAGGTGAGTGCATAGTTGCACAAAAAATATATTATCCTTGATATTGCTAAATAAAACATGGAATTGCTTTGTCTTATTGTCAAAAAATTGATGGAAATTCAACTTTTTAAATTAAAAAATGTGATTTATTTAAGATCAAGCATCTGTAATGTTAGGGTAAATATCTGAGACTACATTTAAAAAGCACTGCAGTATACTGGTGTGGTCATCTTTTGTTTTAGTAGAACTAATGAGACAACGATGGGTTCTGCTTGCTGTTCACCTCTGGCTGCCCCCTCCTTTTCCGCTGTACCATCTAACATCATAATATCAGCTGTAAACCCACCGACCTGAGCCGTCTGACAGGTGATTCCATATATCTCACAAGCTTGTTCGTAACTCCTCTGAGCAAACCCCATCAGATCCTCAAGCCTGTGTTTTTTGACTGTTTCTTTCTTTAGTGTGTGATCTGAACTACTGTATTCTTGTAACAGCCTTGACCTTCACCTATGATTCTCTCTAAGTTACTGTGTAATGACATTGAAAGACTTTATAATGACAGTGTAAGAGGTCATAGATAACTTAACCCTTCCATCTGACATAGCGGCTTTACAAATGTACTGATTCTGCAGACTCTCAAAATCATATTTGGAATGAGGCATTATATTTAGGGTAAAACTTTTTTATTAATGACAAATAAAATAAAATATAAACATAGCCAAGCACAGAGCCCCGCTGACCAGCACATAATGAACACGAAGAGGTCTGTTTGTTGTGAAAGACTCTAATATGGTGGAAAATAAACTTTGTGAAATGTGGGCTTGAGAATAGGTCAAAGAGGTCATTTGCACCGGATTCCCACCTCTCCTCTGGCACATCACTCAAAACAGATTGGGATGCCAATCATGCACACAGCTGGCGTCATTGTCCTACTGCAGGGAGACATATCTCTCTTCCACACTCACACACACACTTCTCTGCTCAAGTTGCCATAGTAACTAATATCTAAGTCTGCTTTTACTCCTGTCCTGTCATTACATGAGCTATCACTTGTTGAGTTTGCCGATTGTTTGACTTTGGCAAACACTAAGCAATAGTGATATTATCATATTTATTCAGCTCATTTATACTGACAGAGAATTACATTGTCAATGCTGAAAACATAGCAATTGCTATGTAATGTAAGATTATGATGTTAGATAAAGTAAAAAGAACTAAAGATATTCAAATGACAGAACAATAGACAGAATGTTGATAGAACGATAGATAGAATGAGAGTACGATATATAGAATGACAGAACGATAGATAGAATGATAGAACAATATAACGATAGATAGACAGACATGTAGAGTGTTAGAACAAAAGAGCGATATGATATAGATGGATGGATGGATGGATGGATGGATGGATGGATGGATGGATGGATGGATGGATGGATGGATGGATGGATGGATGGATGGTTATCTGGCACCTCAAGAGGTGGTAGAGGGAGACATACAGTACAAAGTAGCATCAGATCAGATGAAGCATATGTTGACATTTTTAATGACCTCATAGATTACCCAAGAGCTCATTCCGTTCTCTCTTTCACTGGGTTTCAGAGGATAGGCCAAAAGCAAGAGGCTCAACTGTCCTCAACAGTCCTCATAGAACCTCCACTTTTCAAAAAGTCCTGAATGAAAAGTGAGTCAATGCAATAGCCTTTACTATATCCTCTGACTTTTGCTCTGGTTCCTTTCCCATGAGCCAGACATAGGGCCCTTTTATTTCCACGATGCACAAAACGCGGACGGAATCGCGGAATCAGTCATAAAAACAGAATTTACAGTTTAACGCAGAATGTCACGGAATTTGTCAAAGTTTGGATGAATTAATCAAAAGTAGGTCATTACACTTAAATCAAATCACGATATGGACTAGTATTTGTAAATATGAAGCCGCAAAAGTAAATTTAAATATGAATCTTGCATGTTCTGCGCATCTCTGTGTGAACGGAGCAGACGCGCGTTTTTTTTACTAATGTTAACGTTACATAAGTTACGCACGTGACGCTCGCGGTGACAAAATATTTACATTTTAATAGTAAATCCCTTTATTTGCCCAAAAATTTAATGTTTAAATTTCATTAATTAAAATCTAAATTAAATCAATGTTTTATGCCTTCATATGATAACCAGTACAATTTAAATACACAACACATAATTTCTGAGAAAAAATAAATAAATGTCATAGGGCTACTGTAAGAATAAAAAAAAAATGTACTCATTCAAATAATTAGACATGCTAAAACACAGAATTTGGTAACAATAAAACATAAGGTGAGAAAAAAAGAAAATATTTCATATGGCCCTATGTCATTTTTGTTACACTTTTAATAAACTAATGTTAAATTGTATAAGTTTTGTGATTTTTATTAATTATACATGCTTTTTGATTAATACAATTTAATTTTGACAATTAAAAAGGAGTCCCAAAAAAACGGAATCTAGAATTTTTTTTACGGAAAATACTGAATTTAGAAAAAATAAAACAGAATTTAGGAAAATATAAAAAGGATTTCATAGGGCCGTACAGACACCATTCTCTCAACGGAAGACTCCGGCACTCTTCCCAGAAGCCTGCATACCAGTGCTAATGACATTACCGAGCGATCAGCCCAGAGTGGAGGTTGCTGATGTGTCATTAATAGGAATTTCCCCATCTATTATACCTGCTCCATTAGGCACAATTTTGCATACATCTACTCCTCCTATTCAAACCTGCCTGATAACACTGATATTGATGTCATCTTTTGTTACGTGCCACTATTCACCCAATGTTCGTTTTCTGGGATCTATCCTGTTTTCTGGGATCTAGGCATTAGTCTTTTCATTTTCTTTAGACATGGAAATTCAAGACTGAACATTCTGTGTGGAAAAAAATGCATCCATTAAAAAAAGCTATACTCTGACACAATAATGCATGGCACAAGCAGATGAATATACTGCAGTTTCTTCTTTAGTCCGATACAAAGACAATTTTCCATGTGGAAATAAACCTAGCTCACTTCCGCTGGTATCTGACAGGTGCTGCCAGTCTCCCTATTCCCATGCAGGGCCCACAGCTACCCAAGCAAAACAAGCCCCACTAATCTGAGAGAGCCTTGACCTCTGTTCATGATCTTTGTCGCTGACAAATACAGGACGTGGTTATTACAGACATTGATTGTAATTGGTTCTTCTGGTATGTGTGCTGCTGATTATTCTTTTTCCAAGCAGCCCCTGGAGCTATATCCAGTCATCTGAGCCCTTGGTACAGTGTACACATTCCACCTACACGCAGCCTTCCGCTCATCGCCATCTTGCCTCGATCCAGCTTATCTGGGTTCAGCAAGTCAGGTGGAAATAACCCGGGCACAGGCGCGGTGCATGTGTCTTAAACTATGCATGTAATTCAGTGAGGATGGCCCACCCTCAGAGCTGAATTTCCTGTGAAAGTTCCCACTGTTTTCAGTCTAATATCCTGTTCCTGACCATCGGATCACAGCAGAAGGGGAGTGCTGTAGAGGTGTGAGATCACTTAGCCAAAGTAGTGTGGTTACAGTTAAAATAAAAGACAACAACATGACAAGGACAAGATTGGGGAGTTAATGAATGAGTAAATAAATAATACATAATTTTAACTAAATTATGTTTAGTTAAAATTATGACTACTCTAAAATCTGGAGTAATGTCAGCTGAAAATAAAATTTTGCCATCAAGGAATAAACTATTTAAATTATATTCAAACAGAAAATCGTTCCTTGGAATTGTAGTATTTCACAATATTATTTTGTTTACTTTTAATATATTTAACATTACCTTATACTGTACTGTTATTTTGATATACACTTAAATGCAGCCTTGGTGAGCTTGACAAACTTCAAAAACATCACAATTAAAATTACTCTAAACTTTATTCCAAACACACACACACATACACACACACACAAATGTGTGTATATATATTAGGGGTTGCACCGACTAATCCACTTCAGTCTATGCCATGACGCTTTAAGCTTTAAGTCGACTAGTCACTGGTCCTATAGAGGGTTCAACAGTATAAGAAATCCACATTTACGCTCCGTTTCCAAACAGTTACAATTACAAATTAATTCATACTCTGAAAAGCGCTCCACAAGACATGTGTGATTATATGATGCTCGAAATTGAATGGGAGAATGCACGTTTTAAACAGCTTATTATACAGGTAAGTTAATCTAATATACATAATATCCGTTCTAATATAAAGGGTTACTTCCACAAAATGTGATCCATATCCCATCGACTGCCAAGTAAATACCACAGTTGAGGTTCAGAAAAGTATGAAAAGCATCACCAGGGCAGTCAATCTGTCATCAGTGGTTCAATCTGAATTTTATGGAGCGACGAGAATACTTTTTGTGCACAAAGAAAATAAAAATAACTCTCTGTCTCTCCTCGTTAGAATAGCGCCATTTTGAATATTACCCATCGAACGCAAGCAGCGTACGCTCTTCTGCATCTGCTTCAACGCAAGGATGCGTATTCTACATTTATTTACGCTTTGATTTGAATTAAAATATCGTATCCTTGCGTTGAGGAGGATGCAGAAGAACATACGCTGCTTACTGAAGCACCTTTACAGCCTCAAGTCTTTTTTTGTTTGATGCTACAAGCTTTGCTCATCAATATTTGGCAATTATCTCACTCATCTCTTCACCTCTTCAAGCTCTGTCAGGTTGGATGAGGGCAGACGCACATTTTCAGGTTTCTCCAGAAATATTTGATTGGGATCAAGTCCAGGCTGTGGTTGGGCCACTCAAAGACATTCACAGCATTGTGTATACAAACCACTCTTGCTGTGCGCTTAGGGTCATTGTCCTGTTGAAAGGTAAACCTTCTGCCCAGTCTGAGGTTTTGAATACTCTGAACTGGGTTTTCATTAAGGCTATCTAGATATTTTGGTGAATTGATATTTTCTTCTATTCTGATGAGTCCCTGCTGCTGAAAAACAGGCCTTTAGCATGAGGCTGCTACCAGCACACTTTACTTTTGGGATGCTACTCTGCAGGTGATGAGCTGAGCTGGTTCCCTTCAAACATGATGCTTAGAATTGAGGTTCATCTGACCAGAGAATCTTGTTTCTCAGAGTCTGAGAGTTCTTTTCGGTGCTAATTCTAATTAAGTGTGTTTTCTTTTGTCTTCACTGAGGAGAGGATTGAGTTTGGCCATAAAGCCCAGATCGGTGGAGTGTGCAGTGATGTTTGTCCTTCTGTAGATTCTCCAATCTCCACATATGATCATGGAGATCAACTAGAGTGACCATCAGGTTCTTCTTCACCACTCTAACCACAGCCCTTTCTCCATTAATTGCTCAGTTTGGCCAGGAGGCCAGCTCAAAGAAGAGTCCTGGTTGTTTCAAATTTCTTAATTAAGGGTAACATAGACTACATGCTTCTGTGACTCTTCAATGAAGCAGATTTTTTTTCTGAACGGTTCCTCAGATGTGTGGCTTTACGCAAACCTGTTTCTGAGCTATACACACAGTTTTTTTTGACGCAGGGCTTGGTTTTTGCTCTGATATGCATTATCAGCTGTTGGGCCTTTCATTAATATATGTGTGCCTTTCCAAATCATACCCATTCAATTGAATTTGCCACAGTTATCTTCACTCAAAAGTCTAGTAACATCTATACAAGCAATATGAATGCTCCTGAGCTAAATTCCAACTGTCCCAGATAAGGGTATGAGTACTTATGCAATGGAATCATTTAAGTTTTATTTTTAATAAATTTGCAAAGATGTTAAAAACCCATGTTTATGCTTTACCATTATAGTATATGGAGTGTAGATTGATGTGGAAAAAAGTAATAAGAAAAATTAAGAGGTATGAATACTTTCGCAAGGCATTGTAGTTGGTTCCAGCAGTGTTAGTTGGCTCTATTGAGAGAAAATGTAAAGAGGGTGTATAGGTATTAGAAGTAAAGTGTAGGGTTTAGAGCTCGTTATATTTGACTACGTCCGTCCTCGTGGCCAGAGGCTGATCTAATCATGCCCTCCATCCTACCCCCACGACTTACCCTTCAAACAACCCCTGCCCTATCCTGTTCAGCTGTCCCAAGGGTTAATTCCTTGTCCTGGAGCTAAAACAACAGGATCACAGCCATGGTGCTAATACTCAATAGACACTGACCTACTTTGCAGGATTTGTGTTGGGGGAAAATCCCTGATCCACTGCCCTAATGCCAGCGATGAAAGTGATCTAATGGTCCTAACTGCTCTGTTTAATCTGAAATCATGTTCATGTTATTAATTTCCCATTATGGGAATGCGGCTCTGCCGATGGGATTAAAAGAGTTGTGCTCTCTCTCTCTCTTATTTTCTCCATTCCGATGACCTCCGCGTGCAAACGTGCATGCTTGAACCATCTGTCTGTGCAAGAGCTCACATCCCCTATATTTTTGTTTGTTTGAGCATGTGCTTAATATTTGCTTCCACTGATCTCTTACGGCTTTTCCTCGTGATTTTGACTTTGACACCCTTCGCCTACAGTTCAACCTATGTTTAATTCGACAGTTATTATGTAATATTCACCTGGATTTCTATTGTACAATCCGATTGTTATGTAATATTGTCCATAATATTGCAAAAAGTCTCATTGATCAAAACTATCTGCATTATTATTTTCCTTTGACAGATTGAATAAAATATTAACACCACAGATGCACTGCTCTGCATGTTATACTCAAATATCTTGACTCATAACAGTAAGAGCAAATATGTGAAATGCAGTGGATAAATGCAGTTTAAACAGTCCATCTCCATTTTCGAGTTCATTTCATTACCACCAGGGGGCACTTGTTTCCCCAAACTAGACTTTAAAGATACAAGACATTCACCTTCACCTGAACTTAGTAATGTGACTCATTTGTGCAACAAACACTTTACACTAAACTGTCCATATGATACATTAAAATAACTACAATGTTTAAAACAATTACAGACTGACAATACAATAAAACAGATACTAAAAATGGCCAATGTGCACTTATTCCTCAAAATTAATCAAGATACACTACAACATATTTTATATTTCCTTGTTTAGTTGTGAAAATCATAAACTATGAACACCTGACAGCAATCACCTTTATGTTTGTAATTTAAGGCTAAAGATAAATATCACAAGCCATTTAAAAGAAGGAATAGACAGATGACAACACTCAAGACATCAAAATTTGTTTTGGGAACGAGTAAAGAAGAAACCTGACTTAGAGCAGTATGCTGTTTTTCCATCAACAGATGCCACAATCCGCTCTGCCAGCATGAACATCCACGCCAGCCTCTCTCTCTCTTCCATGTTTTCCTATCAATCCATCAGAGTAATTTTGTACATGAAAGGCGAGAATTCAAATGGCTGAATAAGCAAAAAAAGGAAAAAAAATCCTTATGAACAAGACTCTTTGAGTGCGTATCTAATAATGCCAAGCTGACATGCAATACATCATATTACCCATTAGCAGTTACCGGGTAAAAGAGGAAACAAAAACCTGCAGGCTGTTGACAGATCAAAAGACCCATTTGCATCGCCTCGTGTTTTTCCATTCAATTTTACCTATCACAGTAATAAATACTTCATAATGCTGTGCTCAGGAAAACAAAAACTAAATAACTATACAAGCTCAGTTTTGCACCTGTGGCTTATTGGTTGATGCAGCTTCATCATGTAGTGACAAACAGATTATAAATACCATATGGTATATGCATACAACTAAAATTACAATAAAAATATAAACCGATGGTACAAGTTAAAGTTCAACCAAAGCTGAAAATTCTGTCATCATATGCTCACTTTCAGGAAAATCTGATTTTTTTCTTCTGTAGGAAATATAATTATAGAAACATACAAAAATAATAGAATCAAACTTAAATTTGAACATGTTTTGAAGTTTAAGCAGTCTTCAAACTAGAAATGGGAAAAATGTTCAAAGATGTAAAAAAAAGTGTTACTTACCATTTCTTTGTAATTGTTTGTGAAATTAACTTGCACTTGCTAAGCTTATGCCACAGGATAATAAATAAACAAACAAATAAATAAATAAATAGATTATTATGACTTTTTATCTCACAATTCTGCCTTTTTCTAAGAATTTTGAGATTTAAACTCAGAACTGCAAGATATAAAAATTTAGATATATTAAAAAGTCAGAATTGCGAAAATTGCAAAAATGTTAACTTAGAAAAGTCAGAATGAGAGACATAAACTCAGAATTACAAGACACAAAGTCAGAACTGTGAGAAAAAAAAATTTTAAATTTTTCATTCCATGGCAGAAAAAAATTGCACGATGTAAATTCAGACTTCTGAGGAAAAAAGTCAGAAATGCAAGATGTACACTGTCATATGTAAAAAAAATCAGAAATGCTATTTAAAACAAAATGTCTGAATTGTGAGTATTTTGATCCCATGGTGGAGACAGGCTTCTGAGTGAAAACATTTTCTACACCAAACACTTTCTCAGTATTTTATGGGAGAGGTAAATAATGACAGAACTTGACAGAAAATTACAGAATTTTTTGCTATGCACTACTGAATACGAGCACCAAATAAAATGCTATGGCTCACAGATGACCTGTTGCGTCAAACTGAATCAGGGTAGTAATGAGCGAGGGTCCTAGACATACCCAAATGAGTCATGACTTAGCAGGAACATAAGACAAAAAGAAAGAGGGCATCTGTCTCAAAGAGTTCAAAGACAGCCGGAGTAGAGCTTAAGATTGAAAATACCACAGTGTTTTCAGAATGCATCTTAATGCAGTCCTTGCCAAAGTACACACAATCCTCAACGACGCCTGTTTTGATACGTTCAAACATCATCTAATTGCTTTATTAGATCAATTCATTCCATACCTCATCTAAAAGCTGTGGGAATTCTCCAAATACCCCATACACACAAAATAGAACATCCTTTTGCATAGAACATGACCAGGTTCAAAAGTTCAAGCCAGTCGCATCGGTGACTGTCAGAAAGATCTCTGTGATCAGGCAGCTGTACACGCAATGTTAAAGATTCATAAAACCACAACTACGCAAAATGTACGCACAAGGATGACAAGTTTATGCAAATTCAAACTGCAAACACTGTGGCGTGGAAGACTGTTCCGGTGCAAATATGGCTTTTAGAGACGAGCCGCCCTGCCGTTCAGATTAAGGTGGTCTTAAAAAGACCCCTCTAGCGCAAGTTACTCCAAGGACCTATATTTAAACCTTGTACTTTTAGGTTCAAAGAGCAATGCCCTTGGAAACTTGGCCCCATGAATTATTTGCAAGGGAAAAGGCATGATGCATCTTTTAACATGTGCAGTCACTTCAGAGTGCAAAGCCTACAAATGTCATGTCCTCTTAAGATCAAAAGTAATTGGTCAGGCTGCACAACAAGACACAGGGGTAACAAGGCGGTTTACTAGTGTAACAGACTCAAATGACATAGTGTGAGCACAGCAATGAGCTAATAGACCTACTACAAGAGAGGAAACGGGCAGAACTGCCAGTTTTTTTTATTGCTATTTTCTCTATTTTTATATGTACATGCTATATTTCATGATGTTTTTATTCAGGTCTAACATCAGTGAATGTGCTATAAAAATGTGTTCTTTAGAGAAAATGAAGTCAAAGTTTTATGTCAAAGCAAAACAATCCAGATTTTATGCAAGTCACCATTGCATAAAACCAAGTAAATTATATATATAAATATTATCCACAAATTAGATAGATAGATAGATAGATAGATAGATAGATAGATAGATAGATAGATAGATAGATAGATAGATAGATAGATAGATAGATAGATAGATAGATAGATAGATAGATAGATAGATAGATAGATAGATAGATATACACATGTATTCAGAATGGAATAATACATTGTATTGTTTGTCTTATTTATGTTTAAGTATTTCTAAATAATTCAAATTTCCTCTTAAAAAGACACAGCTTACCCCTAATGTGGGGCGCTTTTTTGGAGAAGACATATTTATGTGATCCTATATCATTATTTTTCAGTTGATATCAGACATGCTCATATATAATTACGCATGTTCGTGTAACCTCTTTCTAATTTCTCCTCCAAAATAGTAGAGGCACAGCTTATGGCACTGTGTTTGAAAAGAAGTGGCAATGCACACACAATGATCTGAAGAGAGACAGAGAAAGAGATGGAGAGGGTGAGAAAGGAAGGAAACAGAAATACAGATGGTTCTTGAGGTGTTGGCAGTTGTGTAAGTCAGTGTTCTGGGTCAGGTCAGAGAGGATCTGGAGACCACAGAGCAGGAGATGTGGATTGGGTCAGTGAGCAAGACTGTCTGGTAAGAGGAAAGAAAAGGAGGGGTTTGGGAGGGGGGTTAGTCTGTGATGTCTTTCTGTACCCTGGAAGGAGGTTAGCTGCAGAGGAGCAGGTGTTGCCCTCTCAGTGTCCGTAGCCAGCAGCGCTTCAGCACTTCAGCACCGCCCCGAGAACCCAACTGTCATCTCTGATGAGCCGGCGTCTCCACGCTCCACATGCTTCTCACTTGGTACCACAACTCAGTCCAGCGAAACTATACATAAAGGACATCATCTTTGCTTAGATTTAATATAATAGTAGTTATGTTAAAACCACACAGAACCAACACATTTTCATAAATTCTACACTGATCCTGCAGGCACTATGTGGGGATAATTATGGCTTAAAGGGATAGTTCACCCAAAAATACAAATTATTTGATTAATTACTCATCAACATGACGTTCCAAACCTGTAAGACCTTCATTCATCTTGAAAACAAATTAAGATATTTTTGATGAAATCCGAGAGCTCTCTGACCCTGCATAGATAGCAATGCAACTGACATGTTAAAGGTAGTAAGGAAGGACATTCTTAAAATAGTTCATGTGACATCAGTGGTTCAACTGTAATTATATGAAGCTACGAGAATACCTATTTGTGCGCAAAGAAAGCAAAAATAATGACTTTATTCAACGATTTATTCTCTTTCGGGTCAGTCTCTGCCACCATTCACGAGAGATGTATTCTCTCAGCTTCATAACTTTATGGTTGAGCCATGATGTCACATGGACTAATTTAATGATGTCTTTACTACATTTCTAGGCCATAAACATTTTAGTTATGTTGCTGTCTATGCAGGGTCAGAAAGCTCTCAAATTTCATCAAAAATATCTTAATTTGTGTTCCAAATTTCAAGGTCTCACAGGTTTGGAATGACATGAGGGTGAGGAACTAATGACAGACTTTAGATTTTTGGATGGACTAACCCTTTAAGTGGCCGTGTTTGAATACATAACCTGTCGATAGCATGTGATAAAACTAGCAAAAATTTGCCTGTGTTGAACATATTTAAGGATGGGGGTAGATAGACTTGACCAAATTTCATGTGAATGCATGATTTCTGCAAAGTATATTTCAACAAACACTTTTAACCCTCAATCATAAGTAAAGCTTACAAAAATAAGTACATTGATTCAATGGCCATGATGCTGCTGACTGTGATAATATCCTCATATTATGTAAGAATAATCAGAAATATAATCCTCCAATAATTAAGACAAGAAAGTTGCAGAAAGATGTGTACCTAAGTGCTGCCACCATTATATTCAGGGTGAAATGGGGTTATTTTTTTCAATGTCCTATTCTGACCGCATCCATTATAGCAATCAAAGGAGCAGTGTCTTCTGACGTAAAACTCAGAGCAGAGGGAGCAAAAATAGTATGACTGAGGTCAGGCATCTCCAGTCACAGACACATTAAGCAATGTGGGGCAAGCTGTGCTGAGAAAAATTCTGCCTTCTCAAAGATCAGTGTAAAAAAAAAGAACAATATTTAGTTTATTCCTTGTAAACAAAAGCTAGGGCACATGAGGATGGTGTTGTCATGCAAGGCAACATGCAAAGAACACCCAACTTCAATGTTCACCAATTAGAGACGTGTATGTCAGTAAGAAAGGGGTTGCATGCATCGTTTTCAGTTTTTTAAGGATATTAAACGATAAGCACACACACACACACACAAAAAATATTGTAAGAGCTCTGTGTGTGTGTGTGTGTGTGTGTGTGTGTGTGTGTGTGTGTGTGTGTGTGTGTGTGTGTGTGTGTGTGTGTGCATGCGGTGTGCGTGTGTGTGTGTGTGTGTGTGCAAGGCAGGAGCAGGGCAGCTGTCAGGCTCTAGTCAGCACAGAAGTGGGTTGCAGGAGCTTACATGACCCAGAAATGCGAGTCACCCCCAGGGTCAGAGGCCAGTCAGGCATGGCAAGCCAGCACCAACCCCGTTCCGCAAATCCACTGCAAGGATTTGAAGAGGGGCCTATAGGGCCCCAAAGGGCCAGTATAACACATCTTAGGATACATATTAAGGCTGTGCAATTAATCGGATTCGATTAACACGCGCATCTCAACAGTAAAGCCTGGTAAATCGCCATCACCTGTTTTCAGATGGAGCAGCAGTTAATACACAGAGCCGTAGTTCACTGACAAGCTAGGATATATCGCGTTTGTAATCGCAGACGAATCGCCTTCGACTATGAACGCAGTGAATGCATGACTCTGTATTACGCCGCTCCAACTGCTGTCTGTGATGGCTCAGCTCAAAAAACAGGTGATGGCGATTTAGTGCTAATCAACGAATACATGTGTGAATTCGTGTGTGTGTGTGTGTGTGTGTGTGTGTGTGTGTGTGTGTGTGTGTGTGTGTGTGTGTGTTCATTGCACAGATTAATCGACTAGTCGACTTCAGTGCTCTGCCATGACGCGCTTTAAGCTTGAACTAGTGTCGACTGGTCCATAGAGGCGCAATAGGATAATAAATTCACATTTACGCTCTGTTTCCAAACAGTTAAAATTACAAACTAATTCATACTCTGAATGCGCTCCACAAGACATGTGTGATTATATTACTGGATGCTCGAAATTGAACGGCAGAATGCACGTTTTAAACAGCTTATTGTACAGGTAAGTTAATCACGTTCTAATCTAATGCGCTGCTGCACTATAACGCACATATAGGCTACAGACAATAGCGCGTACAATACATCACGTGCAGATCACGTGAATCATTCAGGGCGAATATTTAGTCAACACTGTCATGTGATTTCTCTTTAAAATAGCTAAGAAACCAAAAAGTTCAAATACATATACATTTATACATATATATATATATATATATATATATATATGATATCAGTTTGGTATACATAAGTTTGAGATCAGTGAGTATTTAAAAAAAATATTATATAAAAATAAATTACATTTTAAACTATATTAAATGTTAGATATTAGAAATATTAGAAATTCCAATCATATTTCACAATATTATTATTATTATTATATTTTTTGATCAAATAGATACAGCCTTGATGAGCATAAGAGACTTTTGAATGGCAGCGTATGTATAAATATATTCAAGAATATTGTGACATTATGGAACTAAAATGGGCTTTGAACAGCATTTACTTTTAACTATAAACAAGACTATGTTTTAAATCTATGTGCAAGCTGTTATAGTAAAAAATAATTGCAATTGACTAACAAATTTAGTCATAGGAGGTCATGAGACATCTCACAACTGTGCTCTCCTGAAATGAGAACTTTCCTGATGATTGCACAGCTCTCTAGTCTGATCCATAATGTTTCAGACCAATTGCCCCATAGCACTGAGAATAACTTTGTTAATTACTGTGCTCGCCGTTCAATTAACTATGCAATAGAGATCACTGCCAGAGCTGCTGCTGATAACAACTATCAGTCATTTGGAATTTATAGAAATTCATTAAAAAGCCGACACCTGAGAAGATTTTCAAATGAAAGGGATACACTCAAGTTCTCTCTCTTCTTACTGCCCCACCCCACCCCATAGACAGCAGCTACATTCGAATGCTTAACTTATTTAATTCGGAGTGTGGGTTGTACACTGGAAACTTAAAAAAGCGAATAATAAATGTTGTTTTATTCATCCTTTACACAAAGAGGTTGACTAGTCTATCACTACATCTTACATTTGCTTTTGTAAAATCAAAAGTATCCCTTAATGGTTTATCGAACACAGTCTCAATGAACCATTCAATTCAGCATAGAAACTTCAGCTATCCTCTAAATGTGATGCATTTTGGCTTCATTGAGGAAACAACAGGAATTCCTGTGTATTATGTGTGGCGTTTTATGTTTCCATGGATACAGAGGACAGACCGTTAAAAGCAATTATTGAGGATGAGAGAGTGTGAAGTTCACCCCTTTGTCAAGATTTCATAACAGCTGTAATAACACTGTCCGCCACGCTAACTGTGAAACTGAATGAATCTGCCTAAAGGGTCCGATCTATTTGCCACCTGATGACAATATAGTCTCTCAGTGCCAAATCAAGGTCTATAAAACATTTTCTGTGTTATAATGGGCCTCCTATAAAAAACATGTAGGTATGCACTTTGGTTTCTCAGCTTGTGTTTTTGATGTTACAGACAGAAATCCATTTGCTCAGAGAAAGAACAGCTTGAGGTATATCCATCAAATCAAATCAAATGTATCCAAACTGAAATAAATGAGCTGATGCTATCATCTGGTCTACCCTCATCCATCCAATATTCTCTGACTTTTGAGAGAAAACTGGACATTTCTGTTATATGAATATGAGAACTTTCCTGATGATTGCACAGCTCTCTAGTCTGATCCATAATGTTTCAGACCAATTGCCCCATAGCACTGAGAATAACTTTGTTAATTACTGTGCTCGCCGTTCAATTAACTATGCAATAGAGATCACTGCCAGAGCTGCTGCTGATAACAACTATCAGTCATTTGGAATTTATAGAAATTCATTAAAAATGCCGACACCTGAGAAGATTTTCAAATGAACCCCCAGGGATACACTCATTTCCTCTCTTCTTCTGTACCCCCACACCCCATAGACAGCAGCTACATTCGAATGCTCCACAAACACTTATTTAATTCGGAGTGTGGGTTGTACATGGAAACTTAAAAAAGCGAATAATAAATGTTGTTTTATTCATCCTTTACACAAAGAGGTTGACTAGTCTATCACTACATCTTACATTTGCTTTTGTAAAATCAAAAGTATCCCTTAATAGTTTATTGAACACAGTCTCGACCATTCAGATTCAGCCATAGAAACTTCAGCTATCCTCTAAATGTGATGCATTTTGGCTTCATTGAGGAAACAACAGGAATTCCTGTGTATTATGTGTGGCGTTTTTATGTTTCCATGGATACAGAGGACAGACCGTTAAAAAGCAATTATTGAGGATGAGAGAGTGGAATTCACCCCTTTGTCAAGATTTCATAACAGCTGTAATAACACTGGCCGCCACGCTAATGTGAAACTCCTGAATGAATCTGCCTCACACGTATCCGCTCTGCCACTCTGATGACAATATAGTCTCTCAGGTGCCAAATCAAGGTCTATAAAACATTTTCTGTGTTATAATGGGCCTCCTATAAAAAAGACATGTAGGTATGCACTTTGGTTGTCTCAGCTTGTGTTTTTGATGTTACAGACAGAGCAAATCCATTTGCTCAGAAAAGAGAACAGCTTGAGGTATATCCTATCTGATCCCATCAAATCAAATGTGTATCCAAACTGAAATAAATGAGGTAAGTAATCTCTCCTTTCCCTCTGGGAAGTAATCCCACCCTCATCCATCCAATATTCTCTCTGACTTTTTGGAGAGAAAACTGGACATTTCTGTTATACATTAACCTTTGAACTCTGTAATTGTTACAAACATTATTCTTAATAAATGTTTACAGAAATAACTTAAATATCTACATGAAAATTAACAAGATGCTAGGATGAAATTAAAGAACAAGATCAATTTGAAAATGTTCATATTTTGATTATAAAGGTATATTACAAAAGACTAACAGGATAGACGTGATATTAAGGACACAGGAACAATCAAACTGGTTTACCAAATTGAATAGATTTTATATATAAGAAATTAATATATATCTTGCATAAACATATATGTGTATTAAATACACAATATGTACTGTATATACTATAGGTGCTTTTCTTATTTATTGCACTATAGGCTTTCCCCTCCTCCAGCTCTTTTGAAGACCACACCTGAATGCCGTGAACCCTGCCTCAGAGTGACAGTCACATTAAAATGCCATTAAAGTGTGAAATAGGAACAAGGCGTGAATGGAGGTTTAACCCCAAGCTACTTCAGAGCACCCTTGGATTATACAGATAAGAACATCGGCTTTTCTGTTGTTGCTTTTATTTCTCTTCTACTTTTTACCGGTTCCTTTTGTTCAGTTTGCACAAGGCCTATGGAAAATATGTGTGTATTTGGGGTGGATTGCGTGGGGGCTGATGAAAGAATGGCAGGGTTATGATGTGAGTGCATTAACCGGGCATGCCTACCTCTATTCTGCAATCAGTCTATTTTCTATGTGTCTTTTAGCAAGCTCACCTCTCACTCCACAAGCATGTCTAAGCAATGGGGGATGACACTGCCGTGCACCTGAGCACGCTGTAAAAAAAACACTATGTGCATATGAGCCGCCGTCTAAAAAAGAGCTCGAACAAAGACGGTGATATCTGGGATTGTTCTGTGATCACAGCAACAACAAAAGACATCAGTCATGCAAGTGACAATAAAATTCCCTGCGTTTAGTCGGCCATATCTAGTGAAAATGTTCTTTAAAACATATTTACATATTGATTTGATTGCATTTCAGCAATAAAAAGCACTGTTGGTTTTGCTAAGGGTCTCAAGCTGTGCTCTTTCAGGAGGGAACGATGCAGTGAATTGGACTGAGACCCTGGCTTGTGTCAAGTCAATGAGACTGAACACATTAAAACTGATGAGAGTGTACTTAGACAGGTTAGAGCACACCAAGCGTTTGCTGCCTGGATGCACTAAATCAATCAATACATCTGCACGAATCTACAAAAACAAATTTGACTGCATGTCGTCTTTACTTTAATAGATAAAGTAAAAATAATAAATGATATTATTTACTGTAACTATTCTATGTATATATGCATGTATAAATATGTGTATGTATGTTTTAAAACTGTAAAATGTGTATTATAATAATGTAAAAAGTACAAAATTACAAATTATATTATTTACTGAAACTATTATATGTATATATATATATATATATATATATATATATATAAATAGGATATATATTTAAATAGGATTAATATAATTGTATATTTATATAAAATCATAATCATATAAATATAGTTTTAGTAGATTGTGGGCTGAAAGCATGGATAACAAAACACATAACTTAATTTTAGTTTCGCTTTTTAATTTGCTTTGAGATGGATTAGAATTAAGAAGTTTTCCTGATGCTTTCTCTCAAACATTTGCATTAAAGCGGAGTGAAAGCTGATATCAAACCATTTAAACACCCTTCTTCAACCTCAACTACCCAACTATGAAAGTGTGTCTATGGGGGGGGATGTAAGAATGCTTTCCTAATTAATTCCTCTGCCCCACGTAACCCTCAGACTATTCGTAATCCAGAAGGGAACATCTTTATTGATCTTGGGAATGCTTGAGTAGACTACCAATGCTTATCTCAGCATAAAAAGCATCTCTTGTGACGAGCCACGATTTAATTAGATGACAATCACTGTTAACAATGCACTGCCGACATCACAAAATTTGCACATTGGCGCTGGCAGTGATAAATTTCAGCTGCTCGGACAGGGACAATTCACATCCCTGAATTAACTCTTTCCATATGAGCAGGAATTTCAAAGCAGCACTGCAGATATTGTTAACGGGGAAAAGAACACACAATCATGTTCCATACACAATCTATCAAACTGGAGCAGCAATTAAAGTTTACACAGCTGTAGATAACAGACTAAACTCTTGCTATTGTATTAATTCAGGCTGCAAATGATGATGGTGGATGGTGAGGGTTGTCTGTTATATCAAAAAAGTAAGAAAGGTCTTTTTTATACTGCTTGCAATTTGATTGCTTATCCACAAGAGGGCGTTGCATGTGATTTTCTAATGCATTGGAAAAAAGACTTTAAAACATTTACATTTATGCATTTAGCAGACGCTTTTATCCAAAGCGACTTACAGTGCATTCAGTCTATACATTTCATTTTTATCAGTATGTGTGTTGCCTGGGAATTGAACCACAACCTTTTGCGCTGCTAACGCAATGCTCTACCACTGAGCCACAGGAACATTTGTATATGCTTTTAAAACAAAGCATATACAAAGAAAGATCACAAATTCATTCATATATTATTATAAAAATGTTATACAATATCTATATATATATGTTCAGATATGTACAAACTGGTTTTCAGCCTGCACTTATTCTTGCTCTGAATCTAACCATTTTTCCCGTTTGTTTTCCCTTTCTGATCTTTATTTACTTGAATATATATAGAATATATATAATCTGTCAAGTGCAGGGATGCCTACTAAATATAATTAATTATGAGAAAAGTTAAATCAAGAAATGATGTGCTAGATGACGGCCACATCGGTTGTTATAAACACCTCCCAAAACTTTATATTTATAAACTCATTAGAATATGTGCACACAATCTTTCATCCGTAGCGACGGGACATTTTGGCAAAATTTTTCTCTGGTCAAGTGACTCACAGTCTGACCACACATTACAAATTCTCATCCCCCAATGACTGGCACTAAACACTAAACATTGTCAGAAAAAAAAAGAAAAGAAGCAAATTGTCGAGCCACGGTACAATATTTTTTGGAAAGCGGGGCATAGGTGAAGGCCAGGGGCTAATGGCAATGAGGGATTTGTCAGTCATCCTAACATTTAATAATCCCTGGCTCTCCATTTTCTGCTGTTTGTTTATATTAACCTCTGGTTGAACCCACTTTAGAGGCAGCCTCTGTGCCAGAAAGTTCACTGAACATTCAGCATGGAAGCGGAGAACATGTCATCTCAAATCTATTAGCCCACAGGGGAGATTGCAGCAGTCCACGCACCACACACACACACACACACACACTAGGTAAACTGCAAACCCTCACATTTTCTGTACTGATGGTGCCTGTAACTGAGATTATTGCATGCAATGACCTGATTCTGACCTCCCTTTTTCGCTCATGCTGAATAATCCCATTAAACAATGCAGTACATTTAACAGTTACTGCTTTCTACTGCATTCGGTGCGGTTCTCTCTTGTGAAGGGGTTTAACGGTCCTGCTTTCATTGCATTTGTTGACTTAGTAAATTAATATGCTCTCATATAGCTATAGGTAAGCAATATATTTCTAGATGCACCTGGAAAGAAACGCTTGGATTATGAAGCTGGAAAAACTCTGGATTCCTTTTATTATTCTAATAGGTATTTCTAACTTTTTTGAGAATATATGGCTGTATGTTTTAATACTGCAGTGAGAACATAATGCAGCAGACAGTGTCTTGTAGGTTTGCATACTCACCATTGGGTGGTGATAAAGAGAAGACACTTCAAAAATATCTTCTTACATCCTCAAGGTGGGATGTTTGCTGATCCAAGCTATGTATGAGAGTTGATGTGGTTTTAACAGATTACAGCACAAACACCTTATCCTGTCAGTACAACAATTTGTGTTATTTGCTAACTGGAAAGTATAGTAAACCATTTAATCCCAACAAATTAATCCATGTCACTTTAAAAAAATACATATATTTGTGCATTTGTATGCATGGATGTTTATCAGTAACACTGCATATCAGTAGCATACATACCATGGTACTTCATTATAAGTGAAGCCAGTGCCCAAAAAGACATCAGAAACGTCTGTTATTTTGTGATGGATACCTTTACAGAAAGTGGTGGACATGAGTAGTGAGTACAGTTACAAACATAGTGTATTTATTACGTAAAGACCGAAACAATGCAACTAAATTAATGTACTTTTGAGTTGTGAACAAATGGGGACATAATAACAAACCTTTCATTAGTTCTGTGGAAAGTTCTTTCTTCTTTGTAAGTTGTTTCTAGGGGTCAGAAAGCAGAAACGCCTCTCTGAAGAGCACAACAACTTTCCAGATTCATCTACGAACTGGCGAACTTGTTTGACTGCATGAACTCCAAAGCAAGCAATCTGATTGGCTGTGAGTCAGAAACTGACCAATCAAAACAAAGTATAGATGGCAGCACGCTGGCCTAATTTAATCTCTTTCCACTCTGCATTTTTTAGAGGATTCGGTTCATTAAAAATATCCCATATTTTTATCTAAATGTATTGTATTGTCTACATGTAATATGTAATAGTTTATAATATTATATTTATTAAAAAATATAAAAAACGAATAATCTTTTTTTAAGAGGGGTTACTTTTAATTAACTCCAAACATTATTTCCTTATGTTTTAGATTATCTGTTTCTGTACTGTAAAGTTAATCGAATTACAGTAACATCCAGATGGAAGAGGATAAGTTACTGCCTGAAAGACATTCATAAACACTGGGCGTGGCCTGCAAACAAACAACCTGAGTCACATATTGCATGGAGGGTGTGCTGCTGCATACAGCATCGTGAGAAGTAATTATCTAAAGTTTATTTATTTATGTGGCGTATTTTAAACATTGTTAGATATTGTTGATGCGTCTTCATAAAGTTTTGTTGATTTTGGCAAACATAGTTACTAAAAGTCATTTGTTTTAAACCAAAGTATCAACTAAACAGCAGGTGAGTCAGAAATGTTGGTCATGCGATTAGATAAGCCTTCTGGTGTGTGTGTGTGTGTGTGTGTGTGTGTGTGTGTGTGTGTGTGTGTGTGTGTGCGTGCGTGTGCGTGTGCGTGCGAGAGAGAGAGAGAGAGAGAGAGAGAGAGAGAGAGAGAGAGAGAGAGAGAGAGAGAGAGAGAGAGAGAGTCCAGAAACCAAGATGGCACATACTGAAATAAAATCACTGGATGTGATTCTTCACAACAAGCAGAGAGTTGGTTACTGCTCTGGTGAAGTAGTGTCTGGACATGTTTCTCTCAAACTCTCGGAAGCCACCACAGTCAAAACATTAAACGTATTACTGAAGGGATATGCTCAGGTGAGTTGGATGCATAAACTATCCCGCTGTTCTGAAGAGAAGAAATGTCTCTCTTTAACCAAGACACTTGCAACAGGTAGGTCAGCAATGTAACTGAGCATATTTTACTCATTAATATTTGTGATGATCGAAGTGTGATAGGTTAAATGCCTTCAAACCCATTAATTATCGTAGTACACTTTTATTTATTAATATCTGATCAGGTCCCCAACACCTCATCCTTGATAGTGGCACACATGAGGTCCCTTTTGATCTGCAACTGCCTCAAAGGTTAGTGCAAATGTTTGATTTTTAGCATGTTAAGTAGGGCCATCCCAACACAGGACTGGGCACAGTTCAAGTTAGAGGATGCAGCAGTAGCCCCTCACTGCAGAACAATATTATAACAATAGGGGTGGAGATGATAGGCTTAGGGATCAGGGTGTGGAGACGGGTAGGTTTAGGTATATGTAAGGTGGGAGGATTTGGATCTGTCCAACCTCACCCCCTGGATCTTGTGTTTTGCAGTGAGAACCATCTCGAATGCAGGGCTCCCTTGGTCAATTCAGATTTGCTTTCTACACAGCGCCCTAGTGTTATATAATATACATTATATTTTAGATTGTTTTAGATTGAGAATTTAGATTTGTGTTAAGGCCTAACAGAAAGGCTGTAAAGATTATGTTGTATTAATTGCAGTTCTCACTCTCAAAATAAAATCTTGTGTTCCTCTTATTCAGAGCACTGACCTTTTTATTGCCTCTTAGTCCTTTGGTTTCTTCTTTCTCTGGAAAACATGGCCGTGTTTACTACATGGTTCAGGCAGTTTTAAAAAGGCCATTCCATGAGAGTCAACGTGTTTGCAGAGAACTTTGCATCATCAGTCATATTGATGTCAATGTGCCAACATTAATCGTGAGTATGTCCAAAAACGCCCACACATACTACTCATTTCCGCTTTTTGCTTCTGAAGGGCTACCAAAACCTTGCATCTTAATATGCTTATTTTACTACATAGTAAGTGTAAAACAGTATATGAATTGACCAGTATGTCTGAATTCCTGGTATTTATAAAATAGTAGGTGAAACGTAGTTTGAAAGAACAAGTGTGAATGCATAACTTACGATCCAATGAATGGCAGTAAGGTAACACGGCTAATGTTGTAAGTCACATGACAAAGCCAACACTGTGGCATGAAGCTCATATTATACACATATAGACTATACTCTATAAAAAAATGGAACAGTTTTAAATTATTTCCTCATAAAATCTAGTGTGTGACCTGTAAGGATGGGATTCGATGACTAGTGATCATGAACTCTTTGACATACCTTGACACGAAGTTGCATTGTAAATGCTATTTTCATTTGTACTTGAATTTGTATATATTACAACATTGACACTAAAAGTACTTGGAACATTAATGTTGCCCTCAACTGGTCAAATATACAGTTGTTCTGAACTGGAGTCAGAACTGGAGATAAACTATGGTAAAAACAAACTAATCATATAGTTGTGCATCAATAGAAGGGCAAAATAATTAGGCTAATTACTTTATGTTGAACATCAAGTTGTCAAAATCTGATGCAAAGTGGCACTGCATTAGAGAACTTCCTCCTGACCACTGACTCAGATTTGCTGTTGCAGTCTCCAGTGTCACAAACCTGTAAGAAGATGATTGGCTGCTGGATCTTTGCTTCTGGTCCCATATCACTGACTGTCAGCCTAGGCCGCCAAGGTTATTGCAATGGTAAGGGAAAATTATTATATTTTTATGAGCTGTCTGGGTGTTTCAGGATTATAGTATTTGAATATTTTAAATATTCTTCTTTATTCTGATATCTTTGTTAACCTAAAATACCCTTCATAAGTAATAGGACAATTAATTTATTACAGAAAGAAAAAAATATTTTAACAACCCCAAACTTTTAAACCGTGTTTTAAATCTTGGTAAACTTATGATTCCTCATTTTATATCAAGATAGATATGGCTGCTTGTGACACTATTTATTTTCATCTCTTCTCCAGGAGAATCAATCCCAATCTGTGCTCTGATTGAGAACTGTTCATCTCGTCTAGTTGTTCCAAAAGCAGTGATGTTCCAGATACAGACCTATACAGCCAAGGGTAAAACAAAAAGCATCAAACAGGTGGTTGCCAGTTCTAGAGGAAATGTAGTGCCACCTGACACTTCCAGCAGGTGGAATGGAAACTCATTGAAGATTCCTCCAGTTTCTCCCTCCATTCTGAATTCAGATATCATGAGAGTGGAATACTTACTTGCGGTAAGTAAAAATTGTATGTTGATTATTTGATTTTCTTTTTTTATTATCCATTATGCAACAAGGCTTTATTTTCTGACAAACGTAGTAGTTATGAAACATGTTGATTTACTGACATCAAATGCTATTTTTTTAACAAGCTACATTTATAAAACTCCCTTATGTGAATAGTTGTATCTTTGTTGTTTCTTTGTTTAAGGTAATTGTTCAGATACCAGGTACTAAAAATCTAGAAGTGAAGTTTCCAGTGTTGATCGGTACCAAAGGTTTTGACATTACCAGTCATTCCATTGTGAACATGAACGTGCTATACCCCACGTTTACACTTCCAGACATAGCTGAAGGTATGGTGCAAATGTATTGATGCAGTGAATTCAGCTTCTGTGTCAAATAATGAATAAAGTGTTAGATTGTGGCATACGGTGTTTGTTATATGTGTGTACAGTGGGAAAAATTTTTTTATCCATAGTTGATTTTGTGCATTTCCCCACTGACAAAGAAATGATCAGTCTATAATTTTAAGGGTATGTTTATTTGAATAGTGAGAGACAGAATAACAACAACAGAATCCAGAAAAACACATAAAAAAAAAAAACCTTACAAATTGATTAGAATTTAATGAGTCAAATAAGTATTTGATCCCATATCAATCAGCAAGATTTCTGGCTCCCAGGTGTCTTTTATACAGGTAAGGAGCTGAGATTAGGAGCACTCTCTTAAAGGGAGAGCTCTAATCTCAGTTTGTTACCTGTATAAAAGACACCTGTCCACAGAAACATTGAATCAATCAGATTCCAAACCCTCCACCATGGCCCAGACCAAAGAGCTTTCCAAAGATTTCAGGGATAAGATTGTAGACCTACAGAGAAGGGTGGCATGGGCCACAAGACCATCGCCAAGCAGCTTGGTGAGAAGGTGACAACAGTTGGTGCGATTATTTGCAAATGGAAGAAACACAAAATAACCGTCAATCTCCCTCGGACTGGGGCTCAATGCAAGATCTCTCCTCGTGGAGTTTCAATGATCATGAGAATGGTGAGGAATCAGCTCAGAACTACTCGGGAGGATCTTGTCAATGATCTCATCATGGCAGCTGGGACCATAGTCACCAAGAAAACAATTGGTAACACTACGCTGTGAAGCGCCCACAAGGTCCCCCTGCTCAAGAGAGCACATGAACTTGTCTGAAGTTTGCCTATAATTCAGAGGAGAACTGGGTGAAAGTGTTGTGGTCAAATGAGACCAAAATCAATCTCTTTGGCATCAACTCAACTTGCTGTGTTTGGAGGAGGAGGAATGCTGCATATGACCCCAAGAACACCATCCTCACCGTCAAACATGGAGGTGGAAACATGCTTTGGGAGTGTTTTTCTGCTAAGGGGACAGGACAACTGCACCACATCAAAGGGACGATGGACGGGGCCATGCACCGTCAGGGTCAGGGCATTGAAGCCAGCCAGGGCATTGAAAATAGGTCGTGGATGGGTATTCCAGCATGACAATGACCCAAAACACACTGCCAAGGCAACAAATGAGTGGCTCAAGAAAGAGCACATTAAGGTCCTGGAGTGGCCAAGCCAGTCTCCAGACCTTAATTCCATAGAAAATCTGTGGAGCCAGCTGAAGGTTCGAGTTGCCAAATGTCAGCCTCTAAACCTTAATAATTCATAGAGGATCTGTAAAGAGCAGTGGGACAAAATCCCTCTTGAGATGTGTGCAAACCTGGTGGCCAACTACAAGAAATGTCTGACATCTGTGATTGCCAACAAGGGTTTTGCCACCAAGTACTACAAGAAGTAATGTTTTGCGAAGGGGTCAAATACTTATTTTACTCATTAAAATGTAAATCAATGTATAACTTTTTTGCAATGCGTTTTTTTTCTGGATTATTTTTGTTATTCTACCTATCACTGTTAAAACAAACCTAACATTGAAATTATAGACTGATCATTTATTTGTCTGTGGGCAAACGTACAAAATCAGAAGGGCATTAAATATTTTTTTTTACCCCAACATTATATACTTATTTTCATCTTTGATTTTCATGGTAATATTTCCTGACAGGCCCTCCAAGCTATGCAGAGGTTATGTCAGAGGAACCGTTTGAGTACCACAGATCTTCAACCTGCCAGTCACAACCAGACTGGCTGCTAGATGGCTCAGCATTCGCTTGTGTTCATCGGTTCATCCAGCCGCCTCCTCCTTATTCAGAGGTTGGTAATTTCTTAATCTCTCTTCCTGTTACACTTTTAATAGTATTTCATATTATAATGCTTTTTTACATTGCAGATTTGCCCAAGTGAACAGTAAGCTTTTAGCCATGTTTCAATTGTGGAGAAGACCAAAGAACCACCTTGTGCCTTAATTACATTGGGGGGTTTTTTCCACGTTTTTTTATGGCTTACAGGTGAAATTTTGTTTTGATCATGAGCTCATGTCAAAGTTCTGAAAGCGGTAGTCAAACACTTTAACTAACTGAGTGATTATCTACTGTCCAGAATAAACTGCAATGTGGACCAGACTTCTGAACTCTGGCTTTTTGATATTACTGTCATGGCTTAAAGAAAATTATCATTTTTGGAATTTGTGATCATAATGTCTAAATATTGTGGTTTAGTTATTTAGCACTGACACACTAAACTCTTTATAAGGTGTTGTTTTTGAGTCCAAGTTGAAATATCACAAATACACATTCTCAGAATATATATATAGATATAGATGTCTGTTACTTGGAAAGGTACAAATGCGCACCGTATTTATCCCTAAAGTGTGCATTTCATTATATTTAAGGTACAAATTAGTCCTTTTGAAAAGGTACCACCTCGGTGAAAGCTTGTGTGCTTTTTGTGTGAGAGTGTAGGCATAGCCAGGGGAAAGTATTTTGAGCAGGGGGGCTGAGAAATGGGGGGGAGCGGTCATGTGACAACAGTGATGCAAGACACTTATCCAAAGGCGCAATTTCTGTTAATAAAAGTTTAATTTCTTCATTTAATAGAAGCGAGTTTGTCTTTTTTGCGGTTTTCATTAAAAATTAATAAAATAATGAACCACAATGCATTTGTTTTAAAAGAGGGAAAATACCTTATACAACGCAAGTAAGCTATATCCGTTTTATTCATTTTGTTATTAAAAGTTAGATTTGTAACAAATCTATGCGAATATGTGCCTATGCGAATTTGCCATTGTACTATTTTATGGCTGATGTGTTTTACGTGATAGGCTAATAATGAACCACAAACTATGATTGATTTAAAGAAAGGGGTAATTCAAAGACTGTTTATTTGTGATACAATGCAGGTAAAACATTTTTCCCTTATTCATATTGGTAATAAAAGTTCAAAGTTTAAGTGAATTTGTCATTGTACTGTTTTATTGTAAAGCCTTTATTATTATTAATAATTATAATGAGCCAAACTAAGCATTCATTTGAAGTAAGGGGAAAATCCAAAAACCTTTTATTTATTTGTTAAAACGCAGGTATATCTTATTCTTTCTGTTAATAAAAGTTTTATGTTTAATACAAGCGGCTTTGTCATTGTAGTATTGCTGAAGTTGCATGTGGGATTTTTTTTCATTAAGAGTAATACTGAATCAATCTTAAGCATTCATTTTGTTCCAAGTATAGGAAATATCTAACGTTAAAGATCAAAATAAGCGCTGCAGATGTAAGCGCGCAAGATTAGTTGCTGCTGAGGTAAATAGACGCTCTCGCTTGTTCTCAGCACTATCTTTGCAATGGCTGTAGAAATTGTCATTAATTCTTGATTTGGGTATGGCACAGACATGTTACAGGTAGAAATATGATCAAAACAACAAACGATTTTAAGTTGAAACGACTTTAACAATCAAATTGATTCAACTTAAATCATGTTTTACTGTTACTTATTGTCATTGTAGGCTTAGGTTTCTTTTTATTTATAATTTTAACGAATATACAAATTAATACAATTCGTTTTATTTATTTTCTGTTACAAAATTTTCATTTAGTTTTTTTTAACACCAGCCCCTCCCCCTTCCCCCCCCATTTTTTCTTGAGCTACACGCCACACTGAAAAAAAAGCAACCAGCTTCAGCAGATTTTTGAGGAAACTTTTTTTTTCAGCACATATTTTTTAGGAAATGCTCAACTTTTTGTTTTATAAACTTAAAACAACAAGTTGATAAAACTCAAAAATCTCTTGAAGCTGGTTGCCTTAAAAATTTAAGTTAGCTCAACCTATTTATTTTTTTATTTTACTTTTTACAGTGCATGGGGTGCTGCACCCCTACTTCCCACAGTAATGAGTGTAGGTGCTCTTATGTTCATGTAATATGATTCATCTTGTCTAGCTGATAAATTATCACTAAAAATAACAACTGGAATGCAACAAGCCAGATGGGGAGTTGTACTGGATTTGTACTGTTTTTCTCAACATTAGAACTAAAAAAATTAAATTGTTTTGTTTTTATGACTAATGATCTTTTTACTTTTATGAAAATGTCTTAGTACTTTTAGTGCGAGTATAAAATAATAAGCAGAATCTCCCAACCATAAAAAAAATCTAATTCTGAAACAGCACAGCTGCATTAGTTACACAAATGTTCATCAGTAACTCTTCACAGTCTCACCTGTAATGGAGGCCTTTCGTTTGTATGGGAGAGATCAGTGTGGCATCACTAGATAGTTCCTTGATACATACACATTATATGATACTGATGTTAAAATTAACATCAACAATGAGTTTCAGAAAAGTGCACAACTGTAAAGAAATATACACTACACTTTTTACAGTCACAAACTATTCAGTTTTATTGAATGAATTACTTTTGCACTTTCTAAATGTCACAATTTCTGTTATACGTGTTATATTTTATTTTTAAAATTAAATATTCTATATATACACATTCTACATTCTAGAATTATATATATATATATAGACACATTAACTGGCTATTGTGATATTAAAAGACAAAATGTTCATACTGCTGCGTTCTGTTGTGTATTTTTTCAAAAAGAATGATCTCTCAATTGACCAGCAAAAAAGTTTTAACAGATATCCAAGTTAACAAATTTTGCAACAGAAATGTTACCTTCATGCAGTATGTGAACAAAGCTAATACTTTTTGCTCACAAGCTGTGCTGCACATCACATCGGTTTACTAAATGTCATACTCTTTCCACTTGGTAGCAAATGAAAAAATGAGCATAAACCAATCTTTAAAAAAGTACATTAAGTACAATACATACTTCATACTTCCCCATACAGTACTGCACCCAAATGAGCATTAATGATGCATAAATATGATAAAATGAGCATAAATACAATGAAAACTTACCTCATAATAGTGCACTCACAATATCTATTTAACTTGCTGTGTCTCAGTAGTCCCATAAAGTGTATTATTGGACTGGCAGAGCTGCCTGAACTCTGAGTGCCCTGAACCCAAAGAGATATCTCGGGTGGGATTTTATCCGAGTGTGAATGTGCAATATTTATAAGAAGTGTGAATTATTTAGCATGTGGCCGTCACACTGCCAGCTGTTACCCTCTGAAATGCATCATTGATAAAAAACGAAGACTAAGATAAAATGTAAGATGTTAACCTATACGTTAATAGTTGTAAACCTCTGCTACAGTAACATTCAGCCTCTCTCACTCTAAATTATGTGTTCAACATCAAACTCTTCTTTAATGATTTTAGAATATGGATTTTGCATTTTTGTTTGGTTGAATGGGGATTGAAATGAAAAGTTCACCCAAAAATAAAATTTTGCTGAAAATGTACTCATCCAAGACACAACTTTTCACTTCGGATGTTAATTGATTGACCAGAAATGTGTGGATTACTTGTGGATTGTTATGATGTTTTTATCAGCAGTTTAGACTCATTCTGACGGCATCCATTCACTGCAGAGAATCCGTTGGTGAGCAAGTGTAATGCTAAATGTCTCTAAATCTGTTCCGATGAAGAAACAAACTCATCTTCATCCGGGATGGCTTGAGGGTAAGTACATTTTCAGTGACTTTTTATTATTGGGTCAACCATTCCTCTAATTTATTCATTTTACTCCGATCTTGACAGTTCTATCACCTCATATATTCAGAGAGGACTAATGGAGACGAGTCACATCATTACAGCAAATCTTTGTTCAAAACCTAGTATAAATAGATCATCCACTGTGCTTCTTATTATTTGGTCAATGTCCCATATGCTTCTCCTCAAGTATCCTGTACAGTCAACAAAAGACACTTCAGTCTTGTATCTCATTGACATTTTTGTAATGAATGTATTTATGCCAAACACAAATGAGCTTTTCACAGTGGAAAGTAGCAGCTAAACCCTTAATACTTTCAACATTAAAATGCCAAACAAAATCCAAGCCTCTCTTTTTTGTGAGGAAAAAAGTTTTACATCAAGATTGTGTGTGAATCAATGTTTTTAAACAATGTGCACTTTTCTAAAAACAAAAATCATTTATGAATGTGGCAAAGTAAGTTATTAGAGTATTAATTTCATGCCTTGTCCATCTGTTACAGAGCAATTGATCTGAAAGTCACAAAACACTGCAACATTTGCACTCCTATGAACAGAGGCAGGGTTTGATATGGACTGTTTTGAGCTGTTCAATATTTATGTCTTCATCCAGAGGGGTTTATTTTATTTCAAATAATTGCAATCTGAAACAAGACTTTAATCTTGGAGGACGACTGAGTCAATATAATATCTTGTTGCAAAGATATTTTTTTTTTTTTTTAATCGAACCCCAACAGTAATGTTGCTTTCAATAAGTCAAGTCTGCCATCTACTGTTGCTCTTCATTTTTGATAATTGGGTTTATTATCATTTGCCTTTGGAATGTACATCTGGCAATGCAATGCTAATCTGAAAACATATATTTTTTATGCTACTCCTAGCTATATGGCGTTATACTGAATTCGTCTAAATGGAAACACTGGAAACGTACTCGGTTACTATCGTAACCTCGGTTACCTGAGATATGGAATGAGTACTGCGTCAAAGACGCTTGTATGGGAAAATCTTATTTCCTCTTCAACTGAAGCCTTTTATAATCACGCAGTGTAACTGCACGTCCATTGGTTTGTGCAATACTAAAAAAACGTGGAGCATTGGAAACGGTTTCCCCAGCTCAGAGCGGGTCAGGCTTCTACAGCCGTTACTTCCTCATCCCAAGAAGGATGGTGTCTAAGACCCATCCTCGATCTCATACATCTGAATTGCGTCCTTATGAAACGGCAGTTCGGGATGATTACATTGAAACAGATTCTCTTGCAAATATGCCCAGGGGACTGGTTCTTTTTGCTGGATCTGAAAGACGCTTACTTTCACATCCAGATAGCCCCCCACCACAGGCGGTTCTTGAGATTCGCCTTCGAGGGTGTGGCTTATCAATACACGGTCCTTCCCTTTGGGCTGTCCCTGGTTCCCCACACTTTTTTATGAAGTGCATGGATGCGGCTCTTTCCCCGCTGAGACAGCTGGTATTCCGCATCCTGAATTACATCGACGACTGGCTCATTTTGGCCCAGTCGGAGGACGCGCTTCTATCTCACAGATCCGTGCTCCTCAGCCACTTAGAGTGCCTAGGACTCAGGGTAAATTTTGCCAAGAGTGCGCTGTCCCCCAGTCAACGAATCTTGTTCCTTGGAGCAGTTATCGACTCAGCCCGAATAAGGGCGGTAGTCACGCAAGAAACGCACTGGCCATTTAGCAGCTCGCGGCTTCATTCAAACTCGCCTCATGGCCTCATGGCCTCAGCGTCTTCGGTACTTCAGTTGGGCCGGTTTCACAAGCGGCCCCTTCAGTACTGGCTGAAACCTTTCCTCCACACACTTGGCATCACGCTTGGCACCTCCGTGTCAAGGTGAGCCAGGCCTGCTTTGCTGCTCTGGCCCTTGGAAGAACCATCAGTGGATGGAACGGGGCGTGCCCCTGGGCATGGTCTGCAGAAGGAAGGTGGTCTCGACAGACGCCTCCAACTTAGATTTGGGGGGCGCTAAGCGACGGCAAACCGATCTTCGGCCTCAGGTCGAAGGAGGAAGGTTACCTTCACATCAACTGCCTGGAAATGCTGGCAGTATATTTGGGACTTCGCACCTTTCTGCCAGACCTGAGAGGACATCACATCTTAGTCTGCTCGGTCAGTATGACGGTGGCGTCCTACATAAATCGCCAGGATGGTCTTTCCTCAAGGCGCCTCTTTATTCTAGCAGAGCGCCTCTTGAGGTGGGCTCAGCTCAACTTGTGCTTGCTGAGAGCAACTAATATCCTGGGCAAACTGAACCTGGAAGCAGACATGCTATCTTGGAGCAATGTCCCCTCAGACGAGTGGACGCTCCACCCACAAACGGTTCAGGAAATATGAGGAATCTTCGGCAGGCCAGAGGTTGAACTCTTCACCTCAGAAGACAACACTCATTGCCAAACTTATTTTTCGAAGAACAGGGATGTTTTGGCCCACGACTGGCCCAACCTCCTCCTTTTTGCTTTTCCACCGATCGCTCTAATCCCGCAGGTAATCAGGCGAATCAGGGAACAAAAGCACAGAGTTCTGTTATTGGCCCCGCTCTGGAAGAACCAGCATTGGTTCGCGGAGCTGGCGCGGCTGCTCACTGTAGCCCCGTGACCCATTCCCCTGAGACGAGACCTCCTCTCTCAGGCGAACGGAAAATTTGGCACCCCCAGTCCGACATAAGGGCGCTACATCTTTGGCCTCTTGATTAGCCTTCGGACCTTCCCGAGAGTGTGCTAAATACTATTTCTCAGGCTAGAGCACCATCTTTGAGATGCCTCTATCGCCTTAAGTGGACTGTATTCTCCGCCTGGTGTACCACCCGCGGCGCAGACCCAGTGGTATGCGACATATCATTGATATATTGTTGATATTGTCCTTCCAAGGGCACTCCCCTTTCACGCTCAAGGTCTATATAGCAGCTATAGCAGCCTCACACGCTCCTATAAATGTCCAATCAGTGGGCAGGAACAACCTGGTTGTTCATTTCATGAAGGGGTCTAGGAGGCTCAACCCACCCCTTTCACCATCCCGACATGGGATCTGCCTACAGTGTTGTTCAGAATGCAGGTTATAACTCTCTCGGCACATCCTCCTTCGGCGCAAGACCAGGGGTTGAATCTACTCTGCCCTGTCAGGGCATTGAGAATTTATATTCAGCGTTCTGCCCCATTTAGGCAGTCAGAACAGCTCTTTGTATGCTTAGGTGGCCGCACCAAGTCAAGTCAAGTCACCTTTATTTATATAGCGCTTTTAACAATACAAATTGTAACAAAGCAACTGCACAATATCAAAATAGGAAAATTGCCAATAATGTAAAATGACAAGATTTAACACTCAATTTTCAGCTGAAGGCATTTCATTATTGAATTTAGTGATGGCATCGTCCAGCTCAGTCATTTTAAATAATATCTGTGCAATGAAGACGATGATATTGCTGGAAATGAAGTGTCTCCAACTAAGCAAGCCAGAGGCACAGCTAGTGTCCATGGTGACATAATGGAAAAAACTTGGGAGAAACCAGGCTCAGTCGGGGGGCCAGTTCCCCTCTGGCCAGACAAACCAGTAGTTTGTTCCAACTGCAGCAAAGTCAGATTGCACCAAAGCGTTTCCGGTCACAAAGCAGAGACCATCCAGATAATTGACGCTATTACGCTAACATACTCTACTTTGGGCCAACAATGCCCCGTGGGAGAAAGAGCCCACTCGACTAGAGGCATCGCCTCATCCTGGGCGTGCTCTAGCGGTGCATCCATTTCAGAGATATGTGAGGCGGCCGACTGGGCCTCGCCATCCACATTTGCCAGGTTTTATAATCTGGAAGTTCCAGCCTTACAGGCCCAGGTCCTTTCTACATAACGGGCTCACTCTTGTCATATGACAAACCAGTATGGGCATTTGCCGCCTTCTTGTATGCTCTTGGCCCTCAATAGAGCCACAAGGCTGTACAGACTTACTTGGGACGATTAATCAAGGCTGGGTTGACCTCTACGAGTTTGACCCTATGACCTTCTGCAGGACTTCACTGTACAATATTTGGTCCCTCTGGGCCCCCCTTGGTGCCTAAGGCAAATTAAATTGTTGGTCGTTCCCCTAGCATAGACACGGCTCCAATTATACTGGTTCCTCTAGCATCTCACGATGCAGTACGAAGTGCAGTATCGATAGGGAACGCACACGGTTACTAAAGTAACCTCGGTTCCCTGAGATACGGAACGAGAACTGCGCACTTTGCCGTGCTATGCGGCTGCACAACTCAGTCATCGCTTCAGTCAAAGTAACCTGAGGAGCCTTGGTGAATGCCCGCATTATATAGCCATATGCCCCGCCCATTCTGGCGGGCTTTGTTGGGCTTTCCAGCCATAGGCTGTGCAGCTCTGCTGCCGCCATTGGCTTATTTGGAGCCACTGCACAAACCAATGGTCGTGCAGTTACACTGCGTTATTAAAAAAAAGGCTTCAGTATCGGAGAAAAAGGAGTTTCCCCATCTCACGACGCAGTACTCTCAGGGAACCGAGGTTACGTTAGTAACCGAGTACGTTTTTCGCATTCAGTCAAGTGAAGTAAACAGATATCCCATTCAGAGAGAAGAAGTGAATACCCTGTGCATCAGTACTTCTTTGAACTTAAAACATCATCTGAATTACAGTGCACATGTGTAAGATGTTGAAAGAGGATCAAGATGCTATGCAGTGGTATTTTTATTCAGGATTTTCTTAGTTTCTTTCATAATTTAATTCAGTGCTTTCATTCAACATGTATTGGCAGGAATAAGGTTCAGCATTTAAATTTAAATAAAGTGGGTCAGTTTTATTTTGATAAACATGGCACAATGTAACATTAGATTTACATAAAAAAGTTCTTACTGTTATAAAAATACATATTTATAAACAATGTATTACCGGCATGCACTGCTTCAAGTCAGACACCGGTCAGTCTATAGAGTGGTGCATTAAGTCAAACACACCTATCGACTTCTATCACGTTTAGACGTAATAATAGATAGCATGATCTCTTAGCTGAAATAAAGGACTGCAGACTTTACAGTAAAGTGGAGAATATTGCATTTTACATGTGACAGGTGATCAGGACTCTGACACAAAGCTTATCAGATCATTCCAGTTCATTTTGCAGTATGGATGTACATTATCCACGTGTCACATGACCAATGCACACATCAGTAATAACTGGAAACAAATTATTGATCTGAGCTGAAATTGTATTTTATTTGAAATTGTATTTTATTGGCTCACTAAATACCAAGCTTAAGCAACGAAAACAGCTGCTAGCAAGCAGCTTTTAGATGAAAGTTCACACTAGACAAACATTTAAGGGAACTTATTACACATTTCACCACATAAATTATTATGGGGACATGAGATGTTGATTTAAAACAGGAGGAGTTGGTATTCTGACGTAGAACATCTATCTCTCTCATTTCATCATATGTATATTCTGGTTCGAATAAGTAAGCCTGGCAAAATAATGCAAGTCATCCTCTCTGTTGAAATCTTCAGACATGTTTACGAAGACATTCGTTTTTTTTACAGCATTTGTCTTCCTCTGCTTGTAAACAAGGCGCAGCACATCCAGGTTCTACATCAGAATGCCAATTCCTGTGTCAGCAGCACCACATGCATGCTTGCGGTACTCTCATGACCGTGCCTTGACACTGTGACTGACACAGAAGAGAAGAAATTGTTGAAAAAAATCTATTTTTGTTTTCTTTGCACACAAAAAGTATTCTCGTAGCTTTAAGCACTGATGTCACGTGGACTATTTTAACGATGTCCTTACTACCTTTCTAGGCCTTGAACGTGATAGTTGTGTTGCTGTTTATGCAGGGTCAGAAAGCTCCCGTATTTCAACAAAAATATCTTAATTTGTGTTCCAAAAATGCATAGTTTTCTGCTTTTTGGGTGAACAGATGCTCACTGAACATGTTTATGTAGAAAAAAAATTAAAAGCTTGTCTGCCTAAGCTACTGAAGAGCATTCCGAGAGTTTTTAAAGATGCACTACGCATGTAAAACCATGATGTTGGAGTGCTTCATTACACTCAGGCTTTAATCTCCTTTTATTTACATTTGTATAATTTGTTTTGTCCACTTTCAAGTGTGATATGAAAATCCGGTTGGCTCCATACACTGGCTTAGCAAAAAGCATTCAAGCTGAGTGGACTAAAGACTCAGCAAACATTATGTTTCAGCATTACAATGCCGATAACTGCTGGAACACCGGGTCTGTGACAGATAAGAAAATGAGCTGACTGTCAACCGTCAAACACCAGGTATCCAAAACACCTCCACCTTTGTTTTGTTTGTTCCACCACTTCCACCAAAGCTGTGTTTGTTTTCAAGGGCTTAGAGGAAGCAAGTGGGGTGCTGGAATCAAGGACGCAGGGTCGAAGAGTTACGTTTCCAGCAGTCGGAAAGCGGGTGACGCCACATGCTGTGATGCCTGAATTTCCCCTGTTCTTATATGAGGGGTTAAGTGAAGTCACTGAAGGTTTATCTGCCTTCATATTGCTCCCTGCCACCATCAATAAAACGCAACAATGTGTCTTGAAAAGCCAGCTTATAAAAGTTTCAGGAAACTCTGAGAGCTTAAGTGATCTTCCCCCGGCACTGCAGCAGCCCTGCAGCATCCAGGATGTCTGCTTATATTAATTTCATGGAGTTTAAGAGGTCAGCAAACTCATTTGGAAATTATTATTCATTTATGAACTCAGCAACCCCCTGTTCTGCAGCGCTGTAAGCTACAGGGCCTCAGATGCTTAAATTTACATGGAATAGTATATAGTTAGGTGTGTGAAAAAGTATAGTGCTTTTGCCCAAGCAGGCAGATTAAGGCTATGCAATGTACTCGGAGATGACAGTCACCCACATTTTAATTAAAAGGCAGGTGGATGAACCTATGTTTCATCTGCTCTGTTTTCCAAAGCTTTTGGATCATTGTTTCATCTGAAATTCAGAAGATTTCTAATGAGACAATGAGTCGAAGAGAAAGCAGCTTAACAGTAGTCCTGAGAGGAACAGCCAGTAAGATGGAGTAAATGAGCTCCAAAGCTGCCTATGCAAATGCATAATTAATTTAGTTCTCTGTTTGAATTCTTAATAATATTATGATTATTATAATTAATATTTAATATAATTTTTTCGGACATTGCCATTTTTCACTTTTTTCATATATTTTTGTATGTTATTGTTTTATATAAACATGGATAAAGATGAGAACAAAGCACAGTTTTTGAAAATGTTAAATAAATAAAACAAAATAAAACACGTGGACAAGACTCATCACACATCTCAGAAAACATCTATTCCTGTTCATGTGAAATCCAACTCATCCCTGTTAACAAGATTTTCCTCCAATTTATTATTTTTCCTATCTCCTGGAGTGCTTTAGCATTGATATTATGAGGACTAAATATTTTCCAGTTAATGCAAGAGAAATGCAGTGATTGCTTTGGGCAAAAATCATAAAAAAGGATTTCATTTGGTCCCAGAGCTAGTAATATGACACAAATAACCAAGAGATTTAGTCCATGAAAATAAGGCCTGGAAAGAACTAAACGATACAGTGCCACATTAAAAATCGCGTGTGTATGTTTTTCAGAGGGCACAGGGAATCTCATTGTCTTGCAGTTTTTCTAGTGGGAGTTCAGTTCCATCCATCTGAGACTTTATTTAGTTCTGTAGTCCTGTCTAGGTTCTCTCTGAACTGAAATCAGTCTGCCGGCCTCCCTGGGGATGACAGTAATGTCACATACCAGTTTGGCTCTCATATTTCACAAACAGGCCTCTACCTATTAAGGATGAATACTTACCATAGAAAAGGTGTGTCCTTCACATCTGCAACCTTCTCATATTTTCCTGCATAGATGTATATGATTGGTCACAAACACATACATACGCCTGTGAGGAATACCACAAAAGTAAATATCAAACACATAGTGCACATGTACATAAATGCAAAACTTGCACATGATAGATCTAGCGTCACTAAGACTGAACTATTGTTGTAGTTATTTTCATACAGTTTAGAACTAAGCTTTTTTCTATGACTTTGAGATAAAATGACATGATTTTAGGATAAAAAGTCAAATATAAACATTATTTATGGTGGCTGAAAACATTATCAGATTAGACAAAATATTTGACTAAACGAGCATGTTAAGGGCTCGACATCCCTTTCATATAAACCCAGTGCTATGAAGTTGTTTGGAGATTGTGACTTTCCTACACAAAGGAGTTTAAGTGCCTCCTTGCTACTTTAATAATTTACCTCCATCCAACTGCTCATCCTTTATAGTCTGTCCACTTTTGTCACGCATCTTCTAAATCCGTCTGAATATTCTCACAAGACTCTCTGTGACAGTCATTAAATCTATAAACGAGTTACTGTATGTTAAAAAAACTAACATTTAGCTAATATTAATTAAGACATTATTGAGGAATTTATTAGTTTTTACAAAGTTCCATTATTGAGCAAGTACATAGAAAATTAGTGTTCAAAACATCTTGTTTCAACCAGAATCACTCAAGTAAACCTACAAAAATTACAGCTTCTGTAATTTGTCGTTATGTTTACACCATGTCCGTAAGTAAAGAAATGAAGATCGTAAGAAATCGCATAACAACATTCATTTTAAATATGGATATAATTGCTTACAATATAGTGAATAAAACAAATCAGATAATTATAATAATTAATTGAATATCAATACGGTGTTCTTTTAATAACAGAAATATGTGGACATTTTACGCTTTTAATTACATTTAAATATGAATTTGAATAAATGTGATTTTGTAGGAATTGTAATCAGGCGCTACAATGGAAAGTTCTTTAAGCCAAAGGGATAATAATGATAATAATGCATGGATGAATGTTGTTGTTGCATTTTTTGAAAACCCTTGATGGACTAATGATTTGAATGGCTGTTGTTTTGTCATTACCTCACTTATCAATTTGTACAATGTGTACTCTTCAGTAAGTGAAGGTGATAGGAGGTCGGGATGTACTGTAACTCTGGGGAACACCAGTGCCTGTATACTGTAAGTTAAGACGTCAATGTAATTAATCAAGAGATGTGTAATTGTGTTTCTTGAAATGGCTTTTAAGGTGGCATGTCACCCTCATTACCCTGTTAAAGGTACATTTGCATACATAAATGTATGATGTGTTGACTGTGATGTGTTTAACTTGAAACTATACAAAAATTTATTCATTTAAAATTATTATTTAAAATGTCAAATAAAAGTCATGTTTAACAAAGAAACAACATCAAGCAAAAGCCATAAACATGGTTAGAATTGGAGAGACACTGGAGAAACACATCTATATTCCACTGTTAAAAAAAGCGAGTACAAGTGCATGATTAATGATCTTACCTCTTTGTTTCTCTTGAACCATACAGAAGAACAGCTCCACCTTGACCGCTCTATTAAATCGAAGAGCCAAAGTTATCAATCGAGATGTGGATGGAAGGAGAGTCAGTCTTTTTGCAGCACCACGGCTACTCTCGGCCCTAATGGCTCTCAATACACGGCAAAGCCAGCGAGAGAGATGTTGCGTCTACATTTTTGACTGATTATGCATTTTTTCCCTCTCCGATCTCTCTCTCTTTCTCTTTAAGCTATTCATAGAAGATAGATTCATCATTCCAATTTGTCAAGCCAGCGAAGTTTTCAATTAATTATGTTGCTGGTGAAGAGGCAGTGTGTGTATTAGGGCTCCCTGTCAGGACTCGTCTGAGGCCCCATTTACAGGACTCAAAATAAAGAGGTATCAGAGAGGTGGTTGGGCACAGCAGTAATTAATTTGATGAATGCCTTAGCGGCACAAATAGTGGCAGCCGCGTGTCTCTTCATCAGCCAGCGTTGCGGCAGTCACCCTGCTCAGTGCTAATTTGAGAGGGGCCGTCTCATCCGTGTAGCGTACGTCCTCACGAGTGGGTCTATTCTTCACGTCCTGGCCGCATGTGGGGGCCTTATGTTTCCTGTCAGCTTTGTCCTTGGTGCCAAGCAACTTGCTCCACTTAATGCCCAGTTCTTTGACTTTGTGGCCTGAACTGGGTAATCGGGAGCTGGCGGGATTTATGGGGCCCGGGGGTGCTGCGTCCTTTGCCGGCTCCTGTTGTCGTTCTCCCCAAAGACAGATTAGTAAGACAGGCGGTCTCAGTCTGGCAGGTGGAACCGATGAGGAGGGGGAACCTATGCACCCCTATGCCAGAGATGATGGCGAAATGCACCAAGCATCTTTAACACAGCGGTGATGAAGAAATATGGTGCTGTTTGCGGTGAGCAACGACGGAGTCTGCAGCTCTGTGCTGGTGTAAGCGAGAGACGAGAGGTGGGTCTGTTCTAAAATGATGGATCATATTATTGTGGTTAGGCAAAAGCTGGGCAGGCAGCTGTTGGAGAATGCAAACCATCAATGTCAACAGCCACCAAAACCTCATAGAGAAATAATTGGGCTTGTGTCACATAATTCAGGTTCAGATTTTCACAAGTGGGTGGACCTCATTATAAATCAGGTCAGGCTCTGATGCAACACCATAAATCAAAGACAGACATGGCTCAAACAATTAGATAATTACCACAGCCCCGTGTCACCACTGTTTTAGCAAACCACTTTGGAGGTACAGGAGTTGGGTGGTAAAAATGCTCCATAAACCCCAGCATAATTAGCCTGGAGCAAATTGTAGAGAAAGGCAAGGAGAAAGAGAGGTGAGACAAGAGTATGAGAGGGAATTCATATTGGCTTGCCTGGCATATGATTGAAATAATGTTGTGTAATGCTTCAAAATAACATTTAGAACAATATACTGCAATGTTGACCATGGTGTCTGTAATGGTAACGACAGATGATAAATGGCTGATATAAAATTTGTATACTTTTTATGTAATATTACCAAGACTGTAATACATATTGTCTAATGCCTCAAAATGCCATCCGTATTTTAGATGATTATCATAAAAAAACACCAACTGTATTTCACAAAAGTATATCCACAAATTGTACACGATAACAAAAATATTACGATGAAGTGAAGGCCGATAATCCATTGAATCTATTTATACAGGAAGTTATACATCTATATATCTATTTATATCTGTATTTATCTAACCTCCAATATTCTATATATATAATATACTCTCAAGATTGATTGATTGATTGATTGATTGATTGATTGAACTTAAATTTTCATTTTTAGCATTATTTAATTATTTGATTATTAAAGACTAAATTCAATTTCAGTGAATGTTACATATCAACAAATGTAACAACTGCAAAAACAGTCTGTAATTAGCATGTCTATATCAACTGAAACCAAAAAAATAATTATTAGTTATACTGAAGATTGATTTTAAATGAGATGACATGAAATGTAATCTATACATAAAAAAATTAGCATGGGCAATTGAGTAACCAATATCAACTCATACTTTAAAGATATGTGCATCCCTAATAAACATAATAGTGATAATGATGAAGACGACAGCGGAAATTCTGATAATAATAAGAAATATGTTGTTTTAAGGCTGGACGTGAGGCAGAAGACATAATTATTTTTTAACATAATTAATCTGTTTCCCACAGATCTATCTAAGCTGGACCAGTAGACATATAGAACTTACACTCAGGTTTACACAAAATTGGAATGGTTTTGTGGACTTCCACTGACCCCTAGTGTTCCACAGCCCTCTCCTATCTCCACTGCCGACTCTTCCTCCCGAAAGCCAATTATTTCCTCATCCTGAGAATACCCCTCGTCATGGCTGCCATCTCAGATCCAGAGGCAGGGGTCCAATTGACCCCAATTGAAAGTGTCATTTTTCAGCACTGCCAAACTGCCAAGATGTTCATCCCACCCTAGACAGGGGGGCAGAGAGAGCAGCACTTTCCTGCACCAACTGCACAGCTTTACGGGCAGCTCTCTATCCATCCAAACACACACACACACACATCCTCGTGTTTGCTAAGGTGGGGCGGCATTGAGAAGGGCGGTCCTGTGTATGGGTCAAGCCTGAGTGCAAGGAGCCTCTCAACAGCAGTCCAGAAATCGAGGTCACAGCACGGCAGTGAACCAAGCGGAACAGATTGTTGCAGAACCTCTAGGCTTTTGCAGACACGTGTTGATCCTGGTACAGTGTGCCCTGCTTTTTTAGTTCACCCTTTCTCTCTTTCACACACACACATAGACACACTTCACATCTTCTCAGTCAACTCCCTTGGCTCTGGCTTTATAGATTATGAGGAAGAGCTAAACTCTTCAACCGTGTCAGTGCCCCTTAAATATCTGCTCTACAAGCACTCAACACCGCCCTCCCTGGAGGCCGCAAGAAGGATGCTGAAGAACACTGCATGCTAGCTCTTAGTCTACATCATCAGTCTTCATGCTAACTTAAAAAAAAAACTTGTTCCATTAATATCTGTGATGCTCAGAGGTCGCTGAATGCTAAAGATGCCACTCATTCCCATGACATGTTAGATGGTATACAAGACATACATGAACTCAGAGGTCATATTGTTTTTTAGTTTTTTTTTCTGTATACTCACAAAAGAACTCAAACCCTGAAAAGGGATGGTTCGTCCAAAAAATGAAAATTGCCCCATGATTTAGTCACCCTCAAGCCATGATTTTCTTCTTTCAGGCGAATATTAAGCCCCTGATGCCATGTGGAGTACTTTTTTTATGATGGATGGATGCACTTTTTTGGGCTTTAAAATCTTGACCACCATTCACTGCCATTATAAAGCTTGGAAGAGCCAAGACAGTTTTTAATATAACTCCTATTCTATTCGTCTCTGAAATAAGAAAGTCATATACACGTAGGCTGGGATGCCTTGAGGGTGAGTAAATCATGGGGTAATTTTCATTTTTGGGTGAACTATCCCTTTAACCTGGTAACATTTCATTACATTTTACGAAATTACTAATCCTTCATTAATATTGAATTATCTGTGACATTTTTCTGATAACTAAACTCAAAATGTGGTAATTTATTACTCACATGGAAGGACAAAAAATAAACAGGGCTCAGGGAAAAAAAATTCCCCAAAATGCACGGCCAAATATATTTGTAAATGTGTAAATATTTATATGATTTTTTTTTTACTAAGCGAATAAATGTAATCCTACATAACACAAATAAAACATGTATGATGGATGGGATGGGATCGAACTAAACTAATCTAAAATAAAATAGGATAATGTGACACTGAAGACTGGAGTAGTGGCTGCTGAAATATAGTTTTGCCATAACAGGAATAAATTACATTTTAAAATATATTAATATAAAACTGCTACTTTAAATTGTAATAATATTTCATTATCACTGTTTGTATTGTATTTTTGATCAAATAAATGCAGCCTTGGTGAGCATAAGATACTACTTAAAAAAAAACAGCAAATACAAAAACAGTACATTTATTAAATTATCAAACCATAATAATATTTATTACTAGGGTTTTTTACCTGAGGATTGTCTACATATGCATGGATAGAAAAGTGACTGTGAAAAAATTATATATATATATGCTGACACAAGAACTGAATGCTTATGCAAACAACATATATCTTTTCTTATTGTTGTTGTAGTAATTATGAAGTATATTTTCTGACATAAAACATTGTCAAAATACATCTAATTTATTTTTCCAGTGTTTCAGTTCTTGGCATGTGTGAATTTCCTGCTCCTAATCAATCCACATTTTCTGGAATAAGCAACATCAGCACAGCTGTCACTTCGGCTCGGGTCAGGGCTTTGTCAAAGCCATAGGTTTCAAAAGTGTTTGTCTCACTAGATCATTGTCAGTAAAACCTCTTTAAATAGATATTAAAGTCACGTCTACACAAGTCCCATCTGTCGCGGTCATAGCTGTACAGTAGATCGGCAATGTTTAGAGGCACAATTGATCTTTTAATAATGTCATGACCACTCATGACCTGTCGCAGGGGCTATATTTGTCATCACAGAGAATACAGGGCCTGTCTAGATCTTGTGAAAATGTGGCAAAGGGTAAGGTGATGCAAGATGGACACAAGTTCTCCTCTTTCCTTTCTTATTTACCTTTAAAAAAGTTATCAGACGTGATATCACTTGTGGCATTCTGTCATTATTGTCATTTTGCATGAGTGCCATGGTGGTGAGTTGTGAACGCTGTGACAGCAGATTGACCCAGGCTGCTGTTCACTTGATTGATATCTGTGCAGACAATGATCATTCTGAGCTTTTTTCTTCTCCCCCTTGTGCTGTGCTAGTTGGTCGGAAAGGGAATTGTGGGTAGGGGGAGGGCAGATATGGGGGAAAATGTCACACCAGGAAAGTCAGCGAGGCATAAAGCCCTGCATGGGCAAGCGGGGGTCAGTGGCTTCTTTTTGCCCTCTCTGTGCCCTAGGTAAAATGATCTAAGTGATTCTGGAGTTCTGCCACTGAGCCGCTGAGCGAGAGACAGGCATGGTGTGAGGCCAAATGCATGGAGAGATGGAGATTAGCATGGATAACAAACAACTACCTTTAAATATGCAGGGTTCAATACAAGTTAAGCTCAATAGACAGCGCTTGTGGTATGGTATTGGTTGACACCCAAAGAAATTCAAAAAAAAAAAAAAAGTTAAATCTGGGTTACAGTGAAGCACTTTCAATGAAAGTGAACGGAGCCAATCTGTAAATGTTGAAGTTGTCACTTAATAAAAATATATTTTGTAAATGAACATTATCCATATACTGATGATGTTTGTAGGACTTCTCCAATCACCATAATTATTTGCAAATCATTCATATTATTTTTCGTATTAATTTTGTAACAACCACTTTGTGAAATCCAATTGACAACCAATAGATAGAACCAAGTCCCTGTCCTAAATTTTTTGACACTCAAAGTTGCATTATAATACGGAAAAAAATATGTTGCTACATAAAGTTGCATCCTATTTATCAACTTACACCTAAAACACTAAAACAACATTAAAATTAATTAAAATATAAAATAATAATATAATAATAATGTAAGTTTTAACAGAAAAAATAGCAGTAGTAAAATGTGTGTGTGTGTGTGTGTGTGTGTGTGCGCCTGTGTCTGTGTGTGTGTGTGTGTGTGTGTGTGTATGTGTGATGCAGTCATATCAAATTAATTCACAATAAAGTGGCCAGTGAGTGTATATAAACAATATGTAAAAATATTGTGTGTGTGTAAAGGGCAATACATTTAGTAAATTGTTAAAGAGTAATAATGATTAATATTAAATATTTTACATGGAAATGGTCTAAAATGTAATAAGATGTAGCAGAAAAATATATGTGCTCTTACTGGTGAAAAAGTGCTCTTAAAAAATTTCTTCAAATTATCTCTTCAAATTATGAATTGCCATATGTCTGGCTTTAAATGTACTTCCATTCGTAAGTGCTTCACTGTAACATATTTTTTTGTGGTAATCAGCATTATACCACACATTATAAACAGCGAATAAACCCAGAATATTCCTTTAAGATTGTAACAATAATGTGAAATTCCAATAGCAACAGTTTAAATACCCCAGTCCATACGGAAATGCTTTCAAACAAAGCTTTCAGGATGATTAACATTTAGCTCACACGACACGGAACGCACGGTTGGGATTAATTCACAGGGAGAGGATCCTTTTCAACAGAACCATTCGGCTTTTATGGTGTGTCCTCTGCCGTAAAAGACACAGATGTGTTTCTTCATTTCCAGTGAAATGACTTAAAGTCCCTGATGATGAGGCAGGGGGAAAGGTTAAAATTACATTGTTCTGGTAAATTACACTCTGAAAAATGGCTGCGAGGCAAGAGATATATCAGAGAATGGAGCCAAATGCAGATGGAGGTCCTGTGTGGTTTAGCCTGGCTGCTGGATGCGTTTGAGCTGCCTGTGTTTGATGATTGCGATCGGCGTTAATTAAATGTGCTAATATTGCCCTTACTCAGTGTTTGTCTCCTCTCATTTAGAGCAACAGGGTTTGAAAAATGTTATTTTCCATCTTCCCTCCCCCTCCTTGTTCTGTCTGCTCAGTGAGGCTTCTAGAACAATTCCAAATATGTACGTTCTTTGTTTGTTATTTTAATTATTACATTTAATGTTGGAAGCGATCTTGAGGTGGAGAGATGGAGAAAAACAAACGAGAGAGAGAGAGAGAGGGTGTATGTGAGAGAGATAGCAAGTTCTGTGGCAAGCTCGTCACAGCGCAGGGTAATAAGGTCAATGCGAAAAACAACCCAGGGGCACATTTCCCAGTAAATGTGTGGAGCAGAAGCACACTCACTCACGCACAAACACACACACACACACACACACACACACACACACACACACACACACACACACACACACACACACACACACACACACACACACACACACAAACATCATACCAGCCTTATGCTGCAGAATCCAAACCCATCGAGTCAATTGCCAGAAAACATGACATGACCTTTCAGATTCACTGAGCATCAAGCGTGAGCGGGACTGGCGTGCTTTCCATCTCACCGCACCCCATGCCTCTTCCGCCCACCCTGCAACCCCCAGGGCCCTCAACTCACCACAAATAATTACTCTCCATCCAGTCCACTCTCTGCAAGGCATGGCCAAAAAAACTTGACTCTACACTTGACCCATCCATGTGTGCATATACTATAGACAAATCAGAACATATTCAGAATCTATCTATATAACTCTTGTAGAGTAGAGCATTATAACCTTAGGACATTTAAAGAAGAATCTTGTAAAAATCCATAGCGATATTCGGCAAGTGTAATGTGTATTATACAATTTTTTTAAATAATAATAATAATAGTTTTACTCTTTACAGTGTTGTAACTCCACAAGATTTACTAGCATTTAAAAATATAACACATAAAAAGCATTATACATTTTAAAATATAATACATTTTGTGTGTGTGTGTGTGTGTGTGTGTGTGTGTGTGTGTGTGTGTATGTATACACACAGATATAGTATATGTATTATATTATTTATAATATATGATTTGTATGATCTAATATATTTATATATTTATAGTTTATAGATAGACAGACAGACAGACAGACAGACAGACAGACAGATAGATAGATAGATATTATTTTATAAATAATACAAATATATAATACAAGGGGTTATGTCATTCAAATGAATCATATATTTTTTAATTCATTCATTATTTTTAAAGAATATATAATGTATTCTAATTAAACACACACACACACACACATTTTTGTTATAATTTCTTAATAAATTGTAATTTATTATTATATTAATATTTTTAAGAAACACTACAATTGATACAAAATGCTAAAAATTGATAAACATTTCTTGATATTATTAATTATAGTTTAAATACCAAAGATGCCATTTAGAAGCCAAGCTTAAACTAGCGCATCTTCACCATTGTCAAGAATAATTTCCGTAGCTACATTTGTCCTGAGTTTAACTCCTAAGCTGATCACTTTCAGGGAGATAATGGATGGGATCTTCAGTGTTATTTATATATAGGGAGGTTGATTGCCTTTCCACAAACTCAGTTTTTTTTGTCTATGAGCCATGACAAACCTCATGCTCTGATGTAATGTGACTACCACCTACTGGTGAAAAAACAAGTACCCGGTGCCACTGTGCCAATTTCCTTATGCCTCCGTGAACCATGGCACTAATTGTCTGAGACACAATCGTCACAGCTGGCTCTTGAAGTGACCAGTTATGTTTGTTTGTTTTCGCCCTACTACCCTAAGAAAAGTTGAAAGCAGCTAGCATGAACTCTTATCATACCACCCTGTTATGATATCAAGCGCCAACATGCTGTGCCATTCCTTTCTGGTTAATTACAAAAGTCAATCAAGCTCACCTCAGTGGCCCGACCCTCCCAAGTGTCTTCAGATTAAAGGATTTTATATGTAAAAAGGTTATTGTAAAGTCAAAATCTTTCTTGATCAGTGGCAGTGCTTTTAGTGAAATGTTCTATATGTACCAACACAAAGTCGGAAAGCAGACGTTAAGCTCTTTAGAGGACTAACCCATGTTATCAATCTAATGAGGGAGGGGAGCTCGGTCAAGCAGCTTTTCCAAAGGCTACACTTGCGATGCCTGAAACATGGATCACTGACTCTGCTTGTATTTCACAGTATGAGAGTTTACCTCTGTCTACTTCCACTGTTGTAGATAAAGGCAGGTTTGCCTTGGGGATTTTGAAACGTGGTCCAATGACTCGCAAAGTAACAAGTGCTTCTGCTGTAGCCTGCTTAGGGGAATCTTCTGGAAGCAGGGATCACTGAGAGCCCTGTGTTTTGCTGTTGGAGGTCCCGGTCTTGATGAGAGGGCGCTGAACTCAAACATGGCCGAGGGCTGGATTCTTGACCCGGGAGTTTCTCCGTCTGAGCCGTGTGCAATTGCATTGCCTCGCCAGCCTGACAGAGATCTCCCAGCCATGGTCAGCAGGCTTGACCACACATTAGCCCTAATTATGTGCTTCAACATAGAGGAAGGTAAATTCAATGGGAAACTATATTCAGAATGAAGTCATAACGTGTTCTCTGAACTGAAGGCTGGGTACATGTTAAGGGTAAATATTATTTTATGAGTGTTTTTTTGTTCTATTTTGTGTATTGTTTGATTATATGCAAGACTCTGGTCTAATAATTTGTCTGCATTGTAATTATGGACCGAGCCATTTAAAATTGTTATGGGGTGGAGTGACAAGTGTTGCACCGCCCAAGCTGCAGCCAGGGCTTACTGGACCAAGTGTGCTGCATCTCCATGTAAATGAATGGGAGGTGAGCCAAACAAAAAAAATTGAATAACAGTACACATTTTGTTGTTGTTATTTTTCTGATAGGTTTGAGTAACGTGACGGCCAAGTATGTTAACCCATACTTTTCATTTTATCCATCCAAGTGCACATACACAGCAGTGAGTGAACACACACACACACACACACACACACACTCTGTGAACACAATCCGGAGTAGTGGGCAGCCATTTGTCCATACAGTTGAAGTTAGTGAAACCAAAATGGTTTTGTTACCAATATACCAGCAAGTTTGTTTATAGTATAAACAGTATGCAATAGTTTGCTATTTAATGCTATAAAAATGGGGTGCAGCGTCATGATTGTGTGTTTGCAGTTGAGTTTGTTGGACCCTGATATTGTGGGTCCACTTCATGATCACTACTGTAAAGGCTCTGGCTCCAAATGACATCTTCAATACAAGATAACATTTCTGGATATGTTGATTGCCATTTTCTGCAGTGGAATGAAATAGAAACAGTCGTCCATATTTGTGTTCTTTTTTTTTTTTTTACAGTATATGGTACAGACTGAGGAGATTAACTAGTCATGGTTGCGTAAAAAAAAATCACTTAAGCCTATAGATCACAGAACTATACAATGTTGCTGGTTCTACCATTATACTTATGCTCATTATACTTCTGAAAAACATCCCTTTTCTGTTTATATAACAAAAGGATGTCATGAACAGCCTGTTTGACTGTATTTCTTCTGAGGAACACTAAAGACAGTATTTTGAAGAAAACTGTTTTGGTTACCACTGACTTCGATTGTATAGACCAGAGCCATTTCTCAAAATATCTTCTTTTATGTTTCACAGGGTGAGTAAATAATGGCAGACTTTTTATTTTTGGGTGCAATATCCCTTTAACATGCAGTCAGAAACAGCCAGACGTGTATGCGTATTTCTGATAAACATTTATTTTGATGAGATTGTTGCATATACGGTATTGTTTTTGTAATCTTCCATTGTTTTGCTCACCTTTGATCCCTTCCTGATGGAGTGACCTCTGATAAGCACGGATTTTATTTGACCCAACCAACCATGTCAAGCACATTTATTCCCCTATTCATCCTGCTTGTTCTGACATTCATCCACCACCACAAATCCTTAGTCAGACCGCAACATAATGTTTCGGAAACTCTTTGGCACTCAGCAGGAGGGATTCAACAAGTTTCTTTTTATTTAGCAAAAGAAATGATTGGACCTCATGGGTGCAAGCTCCAGACCATGGTAATCCTATTTCATGGAGGAAATTTCCCCTTTTCCTCCATCCTCCTGTAAAGTTGATTTGAAGTCATGGTTAAGATCACTCTCTTTGAGTCTGGGTCAGACCAATTTACCACCTGGAGAGGAGGGGAGGTTTGGGGGTGTCCGTTTTTAATTGGGGGGCTCACTTGGTACCACGACGCCACATCCTTTGGGCACTTTGTCTGTCTTTGTGCTGGGCTCCAGCCACAGGAAATCCCTCGTCTCATTAAGGGAGAAGAAAGATTAATTGACCAGTTCACTAACTTCCAGCCCCAGGACTTGATCAACTTTGTAAAGGAACTCGCCAATTAGACCTTAGCTCAGCGTGATGCCTTCTTTAGACCAGGAGTAATCCTTTTTATTATCATTATTCTGGGCAATCATCTAAAGGATAAAGATTTGTTCTCTCTTATTTGCAGACACTACAGAGACCTTGAATTGCAGCCAAGATATTGTAATTTAATTTTTTTATAATGTCAAAGAATATAACCCTAAAATTAAATGTACACACTGGGGAAACCAATCACATTTGCAAAAACATGTTGATGCAATAAATGCAAAATAGAAAGCAATACGGACCACCGACATCTTAAATGGGCCACCATCCAAAACACGGCTGGTACAGAGACTCTTATTTTGACCTGGAAACATGTGAACTACTATGTTCAAATCTTCATGTGAACAAACTGAAGGGCAAGATGTGCAAGCAACTTTGAGTTGTTATCGCACCCCAGGAGGCCTAAAATATGAATTTAATACACGTTGTGAAGGTGGCTTGGTCCTGTCTACACCACAGACAGTTATATATCAGACCAGACCAGGTCAGCAACACAGTAAGCCCATTACAAATTTAACAACCCAGTGTCTATAGAAAAACCCCATGTGGTGATCTCCACCATTTCTCAACAAAAGGCCAGGCCAATTTCCTCTAGTAAACTGCTAGATTGATGTGACACTTTTGGCTCCAATTAACCTTAAAAGTGAACGTTCTTCACCAGCCTCCCTTGCTTTAGAAATTTGCTCTATTTATTTATTTATTTCTCAAAGCATCCTCTATTCACAGGATAACAAAAAAGTATGAAGCAATCCATTTTCTTACTTTACCTACCTAACATGGTTTAGATTCCCAGCCGACCTAAAACAGTAGCATGAAAAACATTCCATTGCAGAATAGTTTTTAGGGAAAATAAAATCCATAACACAAGCATCCAACTCAATATGAAAATAGCAATACATTATAGTCTTCTGTGGTTAAGTAACATGTCCAGTTTGTTACAACAATCTACAACACACAACAGTCAGCAGCGAGGACGCTTTCTTTCAATCCTGAATTAATCGGTGTTTTAAACAAATTGCTTAAGTGAGTAATTCAATGACAAATACAGTACTTCTCTACTATACAGTAGGCAAAAAAATTGTATGCAAAAAGAGTGGTATGTCCAAATTCACAAGATTCATAAAACAGTATGCAAACTGGCCGATTTACTACTTCTGATGATATTCTGAAGTACGCATCCAATGGACACTTTACTACCCCATGAGAACATAGGAGAGAAGTGTGTTCATGTTATATAGAACATACATTTGTTACTTTTAAATTGTAAATATTTGTTAAAAATAAGTATCTACTTAAAGATTATGTGATGCAGTCAGTCACTTGTTTTGTTACTGTATGAATTGTTTTTTTTTGAAAGTATCTGTTGTGTGAATGATTCAATGACTCATTCTGAATGGCATACAAACATACTAAACTTACTATTTATGTCATATAAAGATAGGCATGCTATGTGGAATTCCTGAAGTCTCATAGTTTCATACCTGAATAAATCACTATTTCAAATAAATTGGTTGACTAAATGGAGACACTGTTGCAAGCTACTGGGGCAACTATGTAATATGCAGAAATGAGACGCTGAAAAAATCCCTAGTACTAATAAACAGACTTATAGATGATCTGGAATGTGCAATCTTCCTCAGTCAATTCAATTCAAATATGGGAATTTCTTAATTCAAATTGGATACGCTGTAATCAAAGCTGTTTGTAGTTGACATACACCTTGGTTGAGTTCTTTATAATACACAGTTGCTGTTTCTTGGCCTCCTTAAACATTAATAAATTCAACTATTTATCAAATATTGTCCTATGGAATTGTTGTTTATAGCCTTAAAAAAAAATTAAGTCACAAGACAGGTATTTTACCATGATTAATGGAGATTTAGCATAAATCCTGACAATAAAATTATGCCTAACCATGGTAAAATCACTTCATCAAAAGTTAATGATCTGTTTACTACCACAATTTTGCACTTCTGCAAATTCTGCACATCTCCCTCAGTCCTCAGCCAAGTTATATGCTGTGGTAAAGAGGCATCAGTCATTTAGCAATGTGCGATGGCTTTATAACTCGAGGCGATGGAGATGTCACATGCAGCAAGGTGCCAGGAATATGGTGCTGCCAACACCTGTCGTTTCTGGAGAAGGTAATGTTGCTAATAGCAGCTCTGCTTCTAATAGACTGCATCTGCAGCACACGCAAACGTGTGTATGTGTTCGACACTCGAGAACACACTCAAGCACACTGTGTGCTTATAAGGGAACTGAAGACTGCATATGTCATCCTCACTTACTTCAGGAGTTCATTATAAAAACTGCTCCTAGGTGGGCCACTGTATTTTGCCTCTTTCTCTTATCATTTTAAAAGGCCCATATGGGTCAACTAGCACAACTGGTTAATGTTTCTGGTTGTAATTAACCTTCAATTTGACTTCCAGTAAGTATTTTGGATTGTTCATTTAAAGTGAAAGTATTTTTATATACAGTATTTATTAAAACAACGGTATGCAAGACATTCACATATTTAGTTCCCAAAGAGGGGTGACTTTTTATGTTTGATGGTCATATACTTTGAATGAGTTTTTATTTACTATCTTTTTTTTCATTTGAAGATTTGAAGGTTTAGGTATTTTATTATGTTCTTGTTCTTTTTTATCTAATATATGCACGTGTGTTTTAACGATGAACAGGATGAAGATGTCAAAATTTTCTTATTTTGTAGAAATTATTTTTTTTCCCCATTTAGTACTGTCTTTCGGAAGCAACAGAAGATACTTGCATGTTTCCCGGAAGACAAATTAAGTACATTGACATTGACCTTCAAATTCAAAAAGTGTTCACCCCCCGGCTCTTAATGCATCGTATTCCTTCCGGAGCATCAGTGAATGTTTGAACCTTTTTTAATCGTTATGCTAGAGTCCCTCAATTGTCCTCAGTGTGAAAAGATGGATCTCAAAATTATACAGTCACTGCTGAAAAGGGTTCAAATATGCAAAAGATGCTGGAAAACTGAAGAATCTGCAGGACATGGAGGATTTTCTGAAGAACAGTGCTCAGGTTATCTGTTCAGAACAAACAAGGGACTCATGAACAACCATCACAAAACAAAAAAACTGTTGTGGATCATCCAGGTAACCACACACAGTATTAAGAACCAAGGGTTCCCAAACGGTTGAATGGGGTTAATTTGCTAATTATAGCGTTTTTATTTTTTGTCTTGTGAACTAAATGTAAACTTATTTTATGAAAAATATCTTACTCAGGACAGTACTAAATAAAAAATAACATGTATTTTGTATGATCTCTATTATTGTGTGAAAATTATTCAAATTGTTACAAATTTAGCAAGGGGTTCACAAACTTTCAAGCAGCACTGTATATAATTTTTTCAGTTAACAAGATAAAAGCAACAACAACAACACTGTTGGGTTACATTTGCGACTTACAGTGCAATAAGGCTATACATTGTTTTGTCAGTATGTGTTCCCTGGGAATTGAACCCACAACCTTTGCGTTGCTGACGCAATGCTCTACCACTGAGCCACAACTCACAGTGGTGTGAGTTGTTTACAAGTTTGAAAATTTGAAATTCACCATCTTTCTTCACTGGTCCTCATTTCTGGGTCACAATTGTATTTTGCTGTACACAATTGTCTGTGCTGTAAAAAAAAGCAGATATAGTGGAAAACGTTACTTTAGATTTTCAAAATGTTTTTTTTACACCAATAAGAAAAATACTCTTTAAAATGGTTCATGAAAGTGTTTTGGTGAGTCAAAAGTGGTTTATATATAATAACATTTTGAACCTTTATTTTTAAGAGTGTAATCTAATGAAAGATCAATTACCTCACAGCAGATTAATGTCTGCTTTTTCCTTTAATATTTTTTTCTTTAAGCACTAGATGAATCTTGTAAATACAGAGTATGTGTTCATGACTTTAAGAATCTGCTGTGACTGTTTTTAAAAATCAAATTGGAAAAAAGTCACAATGCTGTAGGGCACACAGCACAATTATGCAGGAATGACGAATACCATGTTACTGCGAAAGCGCCACATGTATTTTAGTTACCGCAGTAGTTAAGGATTATTTGACTTCTGTACATTTGTACACTCTAAAAAATATGGTTCTTTAAAGGTTATTTACATGCAGTAATGGTTTTATTTAGAACCATAGCATTCCGAAGAACCCTTTTATGCCAAAATGGTTCTTTGTTGGAGTTTAGGGTTCTGTGTTCCCGCCCTTTTGTTTTTCAAATCTGTAACTGTCAAAGCACCTCCTTGCTGATTTTCTGGAGTTCAGTGATCCAACAACACAGATTTTCAACACACTATCAACAGGTAAATTATTTCATCCTTAAATTTAAAATGGTAACCGGTTTCCAAACAAACATGTTCTTATCTTTTTATTTTAGCTTTTGGTCACATATAGCCTAAGTGTGTGCAGCTCTGCTAAGATTTGGAAACTTATCTCCTCTTTTACACTAAGTAAAAGAGAAAATGAATTTATAATTCATATTGTTAGAATTTTTTTTATTATTACTTGGGTTTATGTATAAACATACCCAGTCACAAAAAAATGTTTTATAAAACTATCCCATGACTTTTTATCACATTTTTATTTTAAGATAGTGAAGGGCTCACATACTGTGCATTTTTGCTTTTGGCCTTCATAGACATAATTGTTTTACATAAACACATGGACTCAATTGTATATTTCAGATGTATCACATCCTACAGGACAACTGCAGAGAAAAATTACCACTTAATCACACCAAAATAATGGACTTAAAGGCATCATATTGATTGGAATGTGCTTTTTTCACTGAAACTTGGTTTCCATCACATCCATTTTTTTGTTCTTATTGTGTGTTTTACTTCTTTATGTATTTATTCATGTTCATTGTCATTCATTAATGTATTCAGCTAATAACTGTTGTTATGAGAACTGACAATTTTGCATGTCAATAAAAACTGAAAATACATAAAAATATAACAAAATTAACACTTAATTCACACAACATGCTGCTGTTGTGATTATTGTTGTTGTTGTTTTAATGTGAAACCCTAACCGAGGCTACAATCTAAGATGCATCATTACTGATTTTCTGGAGCTCAGCCATTCAACTACACAGACTGTCAACACTCTCGACAGGTAAATAATTTATTTCTTAAAATGTCTATGAATTATAACTTTTAAATGCTAATTGCTTTTTCTATGTCTTTTCTCTTTTTAGTTTAAGAGAACATGTTTGTGTGACCAGCTCTATTCAGTTAAGTATATTTTTTACTGGGGTTTATGCATAAAGATACCAGCTACCCCATGACATTATATTACTTTTTACATTGTGAAGTGCTCACATATACTTACATTTACGCATTTAGTAGATGCTTTTATCCAAAGTGACTTACAGTGCATTCAGGTTATACATGTTTTGTCAGTATGTGTGTTCCCTGGGAATTAAACCCACAACATTTTGCGCTGCTAACGCAATGCTCTAACCACTGAGCCACAGGAACACTGTGGTACTTCTGGTCTTCACAAACAATTGAAACAAATGAAAGGAGACACGTTATATATCTAAACTCAATTATGCATTTCAGATGCTACAACCTCATCATCTGCAGAGAAACTGCCATAGAGGATTGAGGAAGATATTTTACCGGAGCTTGGTCTTCAATGCACTATTTTATGTTTGACTTTTTAAGCATCTATTTATGTTCAGTGTCCATTGTCATTCATTTATGTTTTCTACTGTTGTTAGAACATTGTAATTTTTGCTACAATTTCACGTAATTAAAAATAATAATACAATTGACAGATTGTTGTTGTTGATTTTATGTAAAACCCTAATAGACACTTATATTATAAGATATTACAAGTATATAATAAGATATAAGATAGGTAAGATAGATTATAAGACAAGGCAGATAGAGGGGTAAAAACTAAAACTATATTAATAAATAATATATACAAATAACACTAATATTAATGATATTAACATATTGATATTAAATAAGAACTATAATTAAAAAGGTTATTTATAACACCATTAAGGTCCTATATAGCATTTTCAAAGCATGGTTATGTATGGAACCATATAAAAAAGGCTCTATTTAGCACTAAAAAGGGTTCTGCTATTGTTAAAAGCCAAAGAACCATTTTCTGTTACTGTTTAGAACCATTTTTCTTAAGAGTGACATTGTTTTTCCAATCCATCTTATTCACGTATTCAATGATTTACCTTGCCGTTCAGCTTTTTGTGGGTTTAATCAACAGTCTTAATGTAAGCATTAAAGATGTTTCATTGTGGATTACAAGGATAGCAAAAACTCCCTCCCGTTTCCCGCTGGTTCATTCAAAGGGCATCCGTGCCGAGTGTCTTCATGCAAGAATTTCCCTCATTTCAACCGATTCTGACAATCCAAGGCTTTGGGCAATTTTCGTTTCTCTGTCTCTCTCTTATGTCCCATCCCCCACACCCCTGACCATTCTTTCATCCTTCCCTGAACAGTGTGAAAGGTCTTCTATCCACTACCTGCACTTTCATTTGAGGCTGTGCTATAAGTGTAATAACAGATGTTGAAAGTAGAGGTTTATTTTGGGGAAGAGCAGAAGTGGCCAAAATTAGGGAAAATATTTTGCCTGCCTTCTGCCACAAAAATGCCGGCTACACATGACGAATGATGCCACAAGCGCAGGGTTTATTTTTAAGCTGATTATTTTTCTGTGAACGAATTACACCGAGATAAAAAAAAAGTCTTCAATAAAGGCAAATGCTTTGGGAAGCTATTATCTTATGGCCTCTTATACAATACACAAAATTACCTAGAAAGTGATTTTTTTGGGATTAAAAGATTGGACCATACAGGACACGTTTCCACGTATTGTAAGGTTAAGGCTCTACACGGATTATAACTGTGTGTTTGAACATAATTATGTACATTATGCTAGACATACAGTTAGCAATTCACAGATGCTTTGACACAGAATGCGAAACACGACCCAAAAGGCTGTTTGTTAGTGTGGAAGTTGGCTGATGTTGTCGTACAGCAGTGACCGAATAAGGACCCCGGTAGAGGCGAGATTAATATTTTAAGGTATATGTTTTTCTTAAGTCTGAACTATAATGCACAGTTAGAAGTGCTGAGGTTATGTGGTGGTTAAACTGAGGCGGGAGTCTTCAACGTGTGATCGGTATACATTATTAAAATCCCCAGGTCAGAGCAAACTCACATCCTGTCAGATGAAGAAGGAAGCCAGTGATGCCCATGACTTTGGTTTGAACTCTCACAGAGGGTACAAACCATTACAGGTTCAATAGTTCTCGCTTTTGCGTCCTCCATCATATTTTTTCTCTTACAATTGTGTTACAAGCAGCCTTTAAACTGCAATTCTGAGTTGGCCTGAACTCTGTGTGAATTAGTGCATTCAGAATGAAGGAGAGAAGTCACCTCGCCATGCATAATTCTCTATGTTTCATTATTAATCACCTTAACAAACACGGAGGGTTGAAACTGAGCACATTACTCCACTCTTAGGACTTTGTATGTCTTATTTATAAACACAATCTAAAATTCCAACCTTACCACTGATGGCATCTAATGCCCAAACACATACAGGTGCATCTGAATTAATTAGAATGTAGTGTAAAAGTTCACTTATTTCAGTAATTCAACTCAAATTGTGAAACTTGTGTATTAAATCAATTTAATGCACACAGACTGAAGTAGTTTAAATCTTTGGTTCTTTTAATTGTGATGATGTTGGCTCACATTTAACAAAAACCCACCAATTCCCTATCTCAACAAATTAGAATATAGTGACATGCCAATCAGCTAATCAACTCAAAACACCTGCAAAGTTTTCCTGAGCCTTCAAAATGGTCTCTCAGTTTGGTTCACTAGGCTACACAATCATGGGGAAGACTGCTGATCTGACAGTTGTCCAGAAAACAATCATTGACACCCTTCACAAGGAGGTTAAGCCTCCAGAGGTCATTGCCAAAGAAGCTGGCTGTTCACAGAGTGATGTATCCAAGCATGTTAACAGAGAGTTGAGTGGAAGGAAAAAGTGTGGAAGAAAAAGATGCACAACCAACCGAGAGAACCGCAGCCTTATGAGGATTGTCAAGCAAAATTGATTCAAGAATTTGGGTGAACTTCACAAGGAATGGACCGAGGATGGGGTCAAGGCATCAAGAGCCACCACACATAGACGTGTCAAGGAATTTGGCTACAGTTGTCGTCAGAGGCGTCTTACCTGGGCTAAGGAGAAGAAGAACTGGACTGTTGCCCAGTGGTCCAAAGTCCTCTTTTCAGATGAGAGCAAATTTTGTATTTCATTTGGAAACCATGGTCCTAGAGTCTGGAGAAGCTCATAGTCCAAGTTGCTTGAAGTTCAGTGTTAAGTTTACACAGTCTGTGATTATTTGGGGGGCAATGTCATCTGCTGGTGTTTGTCCATTGTGTTTTTTGAAAACCAAAGTCACTGCACCGTTTACCTAGAAATCTTGAAGCACCTCATGCTTCCTTCTGCTGACCAGCTTTTTAAAGATGCTGATTTCATTTTCCAGCAGGATTTGGCACCTGCCCACATTGCCAAAAGCACTAAAAGTTGGTTAAATGACCATGGTGTTGGAATGGACTGAGGCTGGCCAGCAAACTCACCAGACCTGAACCCGTAGAGAATCCATGGGGTATTGTCAAGAGGAAAATGAGAAACAAGAGACCAACAAATTCAGATGAGCTGAAGGCCACTGTCAAAGAAACCTGGGCTTCCATACCACCTCAGCAGTGCCACAAACTGATCACCTCCATGCCACGCCGAATTGAGGCAGTAATTAAAGCAAAAGGAGCCCCTACCAAGTATTGAGTACATATAGAGTAAATGAACATACTTTCCAGAAGGCCAACAATTCACAATTTTTTTTTTTATTGGTCTTATGAAGTATTCTAATTTGTTGAGATAGTGAATTGGTGGGTTTTTGTTAAATGTGAGCCAAAATCATCACAATTAAAAGAACCAAAGACTTAAACTACTTCAGTCTGTGTGCATTGAATTTATTTAATACACGAGTTTCACAATTTGAGTTGAATTACTGAAATAAATGAACTTTTCCATGACATTCTAATTTCTTGAGATGCACCAGTATGTTTGGCACGAAAGGCAGTGATGAAGTTAACGAGTGCAACAAAGAGTCTATCAAAGGTGAAATGGACCATTCAAAAGGTTGGGGATTTGGAAAGAAGTCTCTTATGTTCACCAAGGCAACATTTGTTGGATCAAAAAAAAATACAGTGGGAAAGCCATTACTCCAGTCATCAGCGTAACATGATTCTTCAGAAATAATTATAATATGCCGATTTGGTTCTAGTAGTGCCGAATTTTGTAATAGTCTAAAAGTCTTTACTGCCATTTTGACCAATTTAATTATTCCTTGTTGAATTATTATTTTTTTTTAAATGAGTTGATACCTAGATCTTTCTGACCTCAATTTTGTTTCAACTCTAGTGTATGTGAATCTATTTGTTGTCATATTCAAAATGAATATTTGTTTAAAATGAACCCTTAAATGGATAGTTTACTCAAAAATAAAAATTCCGCCACTATTTATACACCCTTAGGTTATCTCAAACCTGTGTGAGTTTATTTCTTCTGTAGAACATATTCTGAAGAATGTCCCAGCGTTTCTGTCATAAAATGAGGTTCAAATGAGGTTGTTTGGACCTCAAAATTTTTTCAAAATAGCTTCTTTTGTGTTCTTAAAATCGCTTAAATTAGTGATTCTCATGAAAACGTTCAATACTGTAAGATGTTTGTTCTGGGATGGATCCTTTTCGCTTTTGCTTTATATAAATTTACATAAACAGTGACGTGATATCTTATGGGCTATATGACAATTTTCCCATGTGCAATCGAGCACTAGGCTCCCTATTAAATATATTTCATTATAGTCTTATAACATATAGTCAATTTATACTTTGCTTATTTCCTATTTAAGAGGTTTGACAACAATATCAGCAAATGTAAGTAATAACAGTCTTTTTTGTTGACCAATGTGCACTGAACAACATGCCATAAATTATGTTTGTGTATACACTACAAGTTCATTCAGCTACAGTATGTCATGACATTCACTTGGACACAATAAAACCCATGAAGTTTCAATCCTTCTTTATACTGAATTTACTTCTTAGCGCACTGCCTGTCAATGTACCTTTTGTGGAAGCAATATCAGTGTCACATCAAAGCTCTAAACCAATTGAGAGTCACTATTTTAATTAGAACATTTACTTCAGGGCATGAACTTTGCAATCTACAGAAACACTTTGGCAGTGTGTTGTAAAAGCAGAAGGAATTCCCACAGGAAAGCGGAAAGAGGAAGTCAGGGCATGTAGCATATTAAAAGCATGCTCTTAGTGCACTGGCAGCCCGGTGCACCCGGCACAGCACATGACATTAACTAGGGAAGTTAATGTTCATGATATCATTTTTGTATGCAGTGCGGGTCATTGCACATTTTAATGGCAGCCAGACTTAGATATCATTGGAAATGACATTTTTCCTGTCCCTGCTGTCATCCATGTTTAATTCACCTCCATCTTGCATTACCAAGTCACCCCACTTGTTCAGATTTTATTTTGAAGCTTAGAATGGAACCATGGGATGTTTTGATTTGTGATCTTCTTCACAATTAATTACTCATATTTATTAACCCATTTAATCCCAAATTTGCCCTAGACATGAAAATATACGAATAAGGTGTCATTAGTAACCCATAGAAATAATCAATAGTATTGTTTTTTTTTTTTGGAAAAGTATGTGAAAAATTGTGTTTTATGGTTGATCACAATTGTGACCGATGGGATAAGATGAGTATGGAAATAACATATATCTGTAGTCATAAAATTTGTATATATCTTGACCCAGCTATTTTAAACGGTTTGATCACATTCTATGGTTATTATGCATAAAAAACCTTATGCAACATTGATATGAACCACTGAGATAAAAACAAATAATAATAATAATTAAACCATCAGCGCATTTCAAAATTGTTACTTTTTTGTAAAATATAATAATTTATTTTTATATTAGTGCTCCCAGCATCACAACATCAATATTGTACATTTTTTGTAACATTTGCATTTTTGTGGTGACCATAAATATGTTTACTTATTCTATGACCACACTCAACAAAAATGTATATATGTGAATTCATATGCAGTCGTGGTCAGAAGTATTGGCACCCTTGGTAAATATGATCAAAGAACGTTGTGAAAATGAATCAGCACTTTTAATCCTCTTGATATTTTATTAAAAACATTCACAAAAATCTAACCTTTCATTGGAGAATACGAATTTAAAATGGGAGGAAATATCATTATGAAATAAATGTTTTTCTCCAATACACATTGGCCACAATTAACAGCACCCTTTTATTCAATATTATTTGAAACCTCCATTTGCCAGTTTAACAGCTCTAACTTATCTCCTATAATGCCTGATGAGATTAGAGAACACATGATAAGAGATCAGAGACCATTCCTTCATTCAGAATCTCTCCAGATCCTTCAGATTCACAGCTCCATGTTGGTGCTTCTTCTTTTCAGTTCACCTCACTCATGTTCTAGGGTTCAGGTTAGATGACTGGAATGGTCATAGCAGAAGCTTAGTTTTTTGCCCAGTGAGGCATTTTTGTGTTGTTTTTGAGGTTTGTGTTTGGATTATTGTCCAGTTGGAAGATCCAAACATGGCCAATTATAATATTTCTAACAGAGTCAGTCGCGTATTGATTTTTTATCTGTTGGTATTTGATAGAATTCATGATGCCATGTGTCTAAACAAGATGTCCAGGACCTCCAGCTGAAATATAGGCCCACAACATTAAAAATACAGCAGTGTATTTAATTGTACTTTTTTATCCCTGTGTGCATCAAACCCATCTTGAGCGTTTGCTGCTAAAAACATTTTTTTTATTTTCATCTGACCATAGAAGACCATTTGAAGTTCCAGTCATGCTTGATTTTGAAACCCTCCCAAACAACATGTGGTGATGTAGGTGCACACACATACACACACACCGTTTAGAAGGTAGATGAATAGGAAAAAAGTGCTTTGTACTGAGCGCTTGTGATGATTCCCAAAGGAAAGCATGTTGTGGTGATTATATTTAAGGTTTTCTGACCCCAAAACCCAACCTTTCTCTGCAATTCTCCAGCTGTAGTCATTGGAGAGTCTTTAGCCACTCAAACTTTCCTTCTCATCATGCATTAGGATGATATAGATACATAACAGATTCATAAAATGTTCTGTTGATTGGAAGTTATTAGTTACTGCCCTGCTCTGCCCTGCCCTACCCGTGTTTCCTGGATTAACCCTTTGCCTTGGCGTTCGGACTCTGTTTTTGCACCTCACTTGGACTATTGCTCGTGTTACCTGGATTATCTCTCTGCCTTGCCCTGTTGGATATTGTTTGCCGATCGTCAACCCACGCTTTCCCTAGGATTACTCCTTGTCTTGCCTGTATTGTACCTGTTTGCCTTTGCATGAACATTGCTTGTTTTGTGACCACGTCCCTAAAATAAAGCCTTGCAAATGGATCCGCTCGCCTCTCATCTCATCGGCTCTGTAACACTTATACTGTTATTACAAATACAGAATGTAATTTAAAAAAACTAATTTAACTGTCACACATTTTGCATGCACTGTTTGTTGATCATGTTAGGTTAAGGACAAAAACAACAAAAATACACTGTTAAATCTCCATAAAGTAGTCCAAATTACTATTTTCCAAGTTTTCATAAGTCATGTTAGCTTTGTTTGATGAACAAGCTAAAATCAAAATTAATATTCACACCCTCAACAATCAAATATGGGATTTCTGACAAAGGTTGGAGGTCAATATCATCAAACATGGCTGGTTCTCACATTTCCCTGCTCCAAAAATCATGTAGGCTTACTTTTACATTATCATTCAAAGGTTTATTTATGTTTTTGAAAGAAGGCTCTTATGCTCACCAAGGCTGCATTTGTTTGATCAAAAACCCAGTAAAACAGTAAAATATTGCGAAATATTACAATTTAAAATAATACATTTTAAATTTCTATTGTAATATGTTATAAAATGTAATTAATTCCACTGATGGATAAGCTGAATTTTCAGTAGCTATTACTCCAGTCTTCAGTGTCACATGATCCTTCAGAAATCATTCTAATATGCTGCTTTGGTCCACAGGAAACAATTCTTATTATCACATTGAATGTGCTGCTTAATTTTTCCATGATAATTTTTTCCATTAGTCCATCATACATTTATTTCAGTATTATTTGATGAATATAAAATTAAAAATAAATATTTTGTAACAATTTAAAGGTCTTTACTGTCGTTTTTGTTATCCAAGCTGAATAAAAGCATTAATTTATTTCTTTTTTTTCAATCAATCAACAAATAGAATGGAAGGTTGTGACCCTTTATGACCTTTTTGGAGCCAGTGGTCACTCTGAAATTGTATTTCATGTAACTCTCTTTTAGTGACAAACATACATGACACTGCTTGGTGCATTTGTAGGCCTCTGCTACATTGTCCTCTTATAAAAGCTAACACTATATTTGTGCACAGTAATGGGCTGTCAAAAGGGGCTAAAATAGTAGTTACAGAAAAGTGGAACAGCAGACAAAAAGTAAACCTGAAGAGCGAGACAGTAAGAAACATGCCAGACTCTACAACTCCAAATCCTCTGAATCAGATGGAATGTCAACTCACATTTCACTTCATCAGTAGTGAAAACAAATCACATAAACAAAGCAAAAAATAAATATATATATACAATAAAATCAGCAGACAACAAACTAAATATTGCTATGCTTATGTGATATGGTAATGTGCATGCCAAAAAAATCCACAAATCAAAGCAGGCATTTGTAATTCTTATAACACGACAGAAGCGCTCGCCCTTGCTTGGGAGTAGGACGCAGCTGAGGATGCCCTGCTTCCAATGTCCTCAGCCTGTTGAACAGTCAGGGCGAGGTTATATAGTGCCGCTAAACCCTCAGAGCCTGAGTGGCGGGTCAACGTCAATCAGTCTAATATCAGCTGACACACTGGTGAGGGTGGTGACAGGGCAAGGTTATGTGTCACCCAGCGCTCCAAGCTACTGCAGAGTCCAGTATGGCCTGTGAACCTACCCCTAGGGTAAAGAGACCGTCCAACTGGGGCTCCATGGGTGCCGTGAGGCCAAATACGACTTAGCGATCCCTTGTAGCGCATCCTCTGGGTGGTTGGAGTCAGTGGATAACTTCCACCACAACCCTGAGGATACCCATGCCGCTGACAGCTCTGCTCCACATGTTCAACGGGGACCAAATGCAGATAGTTTAATTTGACAAAGAGAGCATGATCTTCAGAACTCTTATTCTAGCCTTTAACCCATTGAATGGTTTCGATGTCAACACCATTAACCTTGGGCCTTGAAATACACTTGTCAGTCAAATTTGCTTATGATGGGATGCGCACCTTTTTCAAGGAAAGGAGGCTGTCTGTAGGATTATGGATTCTGATGTTAACCCTCCTGTTGTGTTGAGGCCAATTTGACAGACTGTCGGTTTTAAGAAAACTGCTTAAAATACTGGTTAATTTGTTTATTTCTTCTTGCAATTTGGTGAATATTTATGAATCAGGGTCATGAATGTGGTCATGCAACGGGTCAACTGAAGGCTCTACAAACCTCCGTTGGTTTTTAATGCAATTTGTCAAAAGTCAATCCTTTGAAAAACACTAAAGAGTCAGGTAAAAAACATTTACTGTAGAAAATACAAACTGCAGGAGAAATTGAAACGTTCTGCAAAGTTTTAAATCTGAAAGTGCATGTGTAAAGTTATTGTCTCTCAAAAGAAAGAGTCGACTCTTGAAACTCATTGAAACTGGTCGTTTTTAAACGAATCCCAAGCTGTTTAATGTTGAAGTCAACATGAAACATTAGCATATTTGCCGCTTACTTGTTGGTCTTTTCCGTTGGTATAAATGAAAATGCAAATTCATTCTTTGCCACTAGTTGCAGCTTTTGGAGCAGTAAAAATAGTGGTTTCCCCAGTAATGCTGTACACATAGCAGCACTGCACTCACAGAAGCTGCTTTATCAGGCATTACAGGCATGATTAAAGGAAAATGAGACCAATCGGACCAATCACTGCAGATTAGTGTCACGCAAAGGAGGGGTTTGGAAAAATGAATCGTTGAGTGAATCGTTTGGGAGTCGTTGAGTGAGTAAGGTTAAAATAAATGCATATTATAAGACAATGAAAGTGTTCTTTGACCTTGCATGCATGTCATCCTGTTGTTGGGGACTCCCAAAACCAAAATATGAACCTTTCATTTCCCATAATAGGCCAGGGCACTTTAAGTAGATTTACTAGCAGTTGAGACTTGTCTTTTGAATCATCCAAGGAAATATATCTGTTTCTTTCAGTCAAAAATATGTCAGTTTTTTGTATTATTTTTTTTGGATCTCAGTTAATAGACTGTTGTAGCATTGGGGGGAAAGGCACGAGAAACACATTTTTTAACCTCATAAGGGTTTCTAAAACACACATAAACAAATAAAGAAAATAGCCTACAAATAACAATAAATGCAACTTTATGTACAAATAATGTTAGATGCTATTTATGCTTGTATTTATTTGCGCTTCAGTGTGCAAATAGTCACTGCAAGTAGTCATGACAAAAAAAGTTTTAATTTGTGTCTGTGCAGCTAAATTTCAAACATATGTCAAATCGACCCCTAACACAACAGAAAATAACACATTAAAATTGATGGGAATTATTAAATTTATCCCATATTTTATATTGTTTTAATCTCTGACAAGCTACAATAGAGGTATTCTGTTTTTGGATGAATCTTTAGTATTTATCATGGTTGATTTTTGCCAAATTGCATGGAAACCAATGTAGGTCCATTTGACCCCCAACACAAAAGTTGTATCCAGTTTTTGAACAAAACAGGAGGTTTAAAGGCTTGAGTTTTAAGTCTGGAACCGACGAACGGATGGATAGATGGATGGACAGACGAAGAAACGGACAGATGGCAGAACCTTCATCCCCCCTGAAAGTGTTTAGTCTGTCATAAGGCCTTTAATCTTCCTTTGGATATCATGTGATGGATCGTGCGCAGGGGCCTCCTCAGAGTTACGAATCACATTCACCTGGGTAGCTGACATTTAATCAATAAACTCCTGACCTGTTGCCATAACCTAGAGCCACGAGGATTAATTTTGTTTCCCCACACTGCCTTCGCTGACCCCCCGCAGACATAACGACTGGCCTCACGCTGATCGGCAAATCACCTGTGCCAGAAACATGGACACGGACATGTAGCGAGCATAAACAAACAACAACAGTTTCCCTCTCTTACATACATCAGATTTGTAAAGTTTTTATTTGGCTGAAGTCTGTATTTGAGGTTCTGTATGTTTGTTAAAATGAGTTTTATGGAGATTTAGGTTTAGTAGAAATAAGGCTGAAGATCAAATGTATACAGAAATGAATATTTGCTATATGTTTTACCCAAATTAATGAATTAGTTTAGTGTGTTTTTTATCTTTAAACTTTTTATATTGGAAAAATATCCAACAACATCTGGGCTACAATATCTTTAAATACAAAGGACTATGCTGCCATCTAGAGGTGGATACAGGTCAAATTAAAATTTAATACACTAAAATCCATTCTATATATAAAAAATAAGCTGAGGATATTATATAAATTGTTGTAGTCTGTCACGTATTTTAACCTTAGTGGATTAATGTTGGCTCTTGGGTGAAATAAATTTGGTTTTATAATCGTTTATCATATATTAAAATTGTTATATTATATTATATTTATATGTTATTATATTATATGTATTTTCTTAATTCCCATAAGTCTGATACTTGAATCAGATTAAACCAATTTAAAAATCAATGGTAATACGATTGATAAGAATATACTTGACATAAAACATACTTATGGTAAGCAATGGTAATTATATATAATGTATAATATTTATGTATGACATATATACTTATTATTTAAAACGTAATAGTTAAATGAGAATGATAATTTTAATTACAATGCAATGCAATATATTTAACATTGTCATTTAAGTATAATTATCATTTAAGGTTTGTAATTACGATAGAAATAAATATGATTATTTGAATATTATTTCATATTACAGTTGTTTTGTTGTTGGCATTATCATTATTATTAATAAGTGTGCCTATGTAGTTCAGTATGTCGATAAATACACAGAAATTGCATATACTGTATCATTATTGCAACTCTGTTGCTCTTCTGCCGCACTATCCGCAAATTATTCATCGTTACATTGCATCTGACCTTCCTCTCTCTCTCAGCATCTCTCTCCATCTTTTTGTTCTCTCTCTGTCAGTTTGACATGCTGCTCAGTGGCCCAGAAACACAGCACGTTATGCCACTCTGTTGCACCGTGTTCAGAGTTGCACCCTGCATCTGAATGTGATGTAAATGATATGATGTGCTGCTTCGTGCAAATTTTTGTTTTGTCACATTTGCTCCTGCTCCCCCTTCAGGGAGGTTTTTGCATTGGATGAAGGTGTTATCAAGAAAATAAAAAAGTGTTGCCTTGAATCAGTGACAATTTAAACCAGTTTAAAATCGATATGAAAACAATTGCTAAGCACCTACTTTAAGTAAAACATACTTATACATAAGCGAATGTTTTTCAGCTCAGAAGGAAGTGTTGAAATTCTCACAGCGTGTTTATGTAAAAATAGGTCAGCTGTAGTTAAGTGCCGTGCTTACAGTTTATTTTAGGTAGCATATGGGTTGACTGAAGGTCAGCTGATTGCCCTTTTTGGAAGAGCTTTTGGTTTTAAATGTGCATGGATGGTAAAATGTAAAATACATGTGACATATTGTATATAAAAATAATGTGACTGACTTTTAAAAGCTTAAGTGGCTTGCAAGAGTTATATATAAATCATGGGGTCAGTTAAATGTCAACAGTTCATAAGAGAGGAAGCAGTGAAACATGCAAAGCCTCAATTAGCTCAGGCTCCACTGAAGTCATCCCTCCATTAGCACGCCACACTTCAAAACACAGGCTAAACGTACATGCTAACTTACAGAAATGGCAAATACATTTTGGTGACGGTCTGATTTTGCCAAGAAACGAAGGTCAATATACTCCGTGGAGAGCAACAATACAGATATGATGGATGTTTCAGGGCGTGAAATTGGAGACTAGCGCTGACCCAGATAACAGCTTATATGCTCATCAGATCATGTCGTCTGTGTAATCTGCCACTGAGAATGCACATATGCCTAGTTCTTGGAAGGATTGTACTGGGAAGTGTGTACTGTTGTGCATGAATGACATGAATTTACCTGTCTTTGACTTTCAGCAGGGAGCAGTTATATAATTACTAAAAGATCAGGTGATATTTAAATGATTTCCTATTTTATTTTCTGTGACGTTTACGCATGCTCCCAAGAGCCTCTCATATGAAATTAATGCTTACAGTTGTTCAGGATATGCCGAAAGAGCCATTTTGTACTGTAATGTCAATGCATTATGCAAGAAAAGAAAAGAAAAGAAAAGAAAAGAAAAGAAAAGAAAAGAAAAGAAAAGAAAAGAAAAGAAAAGAAAAGAAAAGAAAAGAAAAGAAAGAAGAAAATGTTTTTTCCCAGATCTGTTTAGTTGAAAAAATTAACTCCACATCTTGGACAGCCTATAATAGTAACAGCAAAATCACTGTTGTACTATAAGCATGATTTATTATTTTTATTTCATAATAGTTAAAACTACTTTGTTATAATATTTTGTTACAATAATACATTTCCTGAGATGTTTAATGGTTACTTCTGATTATCTCATAGTTTTGCTTTGACAGTGTACATTGCTGCTGCTCTTTGATCTGAAATGACCTGCATATTTAAAAATGTCATGTGCATTATCTATACGGATGTAAACAATGGCAAACATGTCAAATATGTAAACTTGCATTTTGTATTATAAGTTGAATTGCTATTTAAAATACTAACAGATTTATTTGACTAGAAAATTTCTACTTTCCCCAAAAACGTTTTAAATTATGGGGACACTGAAAATGTCCTCATAAATCACCTTCTCCTTGTAATACCTATGTCATACCCATGTCATTATACAAATTTGTGTCCTCATAAACCACATAAACATGCCCACACACACACACACACACACACACACACACACACCTCTCTCACACACACACACACACACACACACACACACACACACACACCTCACACACACACACATGTTGGTTTTTAATGGTTAACGAGGACTCTCCGTGGCGTAATGGTTTTATTCTATACAGACTGTGTGTGCTATTGCCCTCACCTACCATACACATAAACTTAGCCCTCACAGGAGACGGTGCATTTCTACTTTCCCCAAAAACGCACACTGTATGATTTATAGCGTTTTGAATTATAGGGACACTGAAAATGTCCTCATAAATCACCTTCTCCTTGTAATACCTATGTCATACCGTGTCATCATACAAATTTGTGTCCTCATAAACCACACACACACACACACACACACACACACACACACACACACACACACACACACACACACACACACACACACACACACAAATATATATGTGTGTAACTTGCTTTTATATCTGACCCCATAATGGCAAGCAGAAGGCATTATCTGCTCAAACAAACCCTCCTCAAGCTTAGAGGACTGAAAAATGTCCCAGGGCTCCCAGCATCAGTGTCCAAATGTGGATCAACTGCAGCAGGCTCTTGTCCTCCATCATGAACTGCTGAGTCTGAGCACTGACCTGTGCTTTAGCAGGAGTGACTAAGGTGACCTGATGCACCTCTATAGCACTGCGTGCTCTGATACAGCCCTGACATGGTAATTGACTCCTGGACTGGAGCAGACAAAGAATATTCTGACAAAGAAGGTGAATGGGGGACATGGACCTTTGGCAAATAGAGGTTTAAAACTATTTACTGCAAACCATCCTTGTGCAAATTGTTTTAAATCTACTGCAGATATATGGCGACATCTTGAGGTCTAACTGAGAAGTGCTGCTAGGTTGACTGATTGAAAAGATCCTTGGGGGACTGTCAGCACAGTTGAATACAATTTTTTCAGGATTCTTTAATGAAATATCCAGATATCAGCATTTATCTGAAATAAAAAGCTTTTGTGCCATTATGCAATATATCATTTTAAAGGGAGAGGAGTATGTACTTTTATTTAGCAAGGATGCTTTAAATTGATCAAAAGTGATGATAAAGATATTTATACTGTTACAAAATATTAATATTTCAGATAAATGCTGTTCTTCCGAACTTTCTATTCATCAAAGGAACCTGAAAAGTTTACTGCGCTATTGAGAAGTAAATCAGAATATTACGATGATTTCTGAATAATCATGTGACTGGAGTAATGATGCTAAACATTCAGCTTTGAAATCACAGGAATCAATTACATTTTAAAATATATTCAAATAGAAAACAGTTATTTTAAGAGATTAAAAAAACGTAAAAAATCTTACAGTTCAAAAACTTTTGACTGGTATATTTAGCCTAATATTTAATCATTTATGTATGTATGTATGTATGTATGTATAAGCGTACACACACATTCTGTCATCATTTAATCACCATCATGTCATTCCAAACCTTTTCAAAGTATTTCAGATTTTCAAAACCATGTGATTCAACCTTTTCGTGATCAGTTAAATTTTTTGTCAGAATGACTTACCTACAACTTCAGCAGACTTGTTTCAATGCTGAAGCAATGTAACACAATAACCCACATCTGTTGTTGTAATTTTCAGATTTCAGATTTGTTCAGATATGGTCTGAAGATTATTTTCACTGCAGAAATCACCAATTTGGTGCCTGAAATAAAAATTGTAATCTAGCAGAAGCATGATCCATTGAAAGATGTGTGATTATCTTGTAACATAATAAATAATTTTTGTTTATTCAAAAGTGATGCATTAAGAAGTATTAAATAGGCTACATGTAATGTCTTTGATTACTAAGTATTAGCATGCTAAATATTTATAAATGCTCTTCTTTTAAACGTTCTATTCATCAAAGGATCCTGAAAAAATGCCTTTCCACAAACAAACTAAATATATATATATATTAGTTGTTTTGTAAAGTGAATCGCAATAAGAAATGTTTATTGGCACCAAATAAGAAAGAAAGAAAGAAAGAAAGAAAGAAAGAAAGAAAGAAAGAAAGAAAGAAAGAAAGAAAGAAAGAAAGAAAGAAAGAAAGAAAGAAATCTTTGAATAGACAATTAGAGATGCAATATTAATTTGAGATGCAACTTAAGGAGATGCAATATTAATGTGTTATGACAATATTACTATGACAGTAACATTGTTGATAAAATTATTACATTTGCACAACTACTCATAAATGAGTAAATGGCAGGAGTGTTCATCTATAAACTAGTAGTTTATAGATAAAACTACACACCTACATGGACATCCTGCCGTGACACGTAAGAGGCGCCCTTGTTCTCAACCACACTTAACAGACAGAAACTTTGTATTCTTGGGGAAACATAAGACACGGGTAATGCACCATGACACTTTACCATTTTAATTGAACGTCTGACACCAGATTTTTATTTCGAAATAAAGACCCCATATATTATTTACAAAAAAAATCTAAATAAACAAAATATCGGGCAGGCAACCACTTATGTAATAGGCAGCGTAATCTACTGTAGAGGATTCGACTTCTTCGACGACCTGATTGGCTGGAGCACCTGTCAATCTACAGTGGCCTTCTCGCCAGCACCAAGCATGCTCGGTTGCGATATGAAGTTTCTAAAATGACACTTGGGGATATTTTTGTCAGCACCATGTAGCTGTTTTTGTCTAGAAAGGTGAGTATTATTCAGATACAACTCGATATTTGGGAAAGTTATGACAAAGCGGATTTTTAACTTCGGAGATAATAGTCGGTTATAGAAATTAGAATTAGTCGGTTACTGTAAGCTTTATAAGTGTTTACTGTACACATACTCCATGTTTTCTCAACAAATGTAAGGTATATTTTGTTGATTTTTGCCTTGTGTTTTGTACAGTTTGGGGGGGAAATCTTTTCAGTCAATGCCAGTTAATGTAACGGTGTTATAGGTTGATCCGTTGTTGTTTCAGCTAACGTTAACTTACAGACAATAATCTCTTTCCAGCTCTGATGTTTTTTCTGAGGTAACGTTAACAGTTAGAGCTACGTTACTATAAGTCTCCACAATGTCACAATACAGTATATGTATGTTTATGAAAAATGATGCATTGTTTCGTGTTTTTTACATTCAGTTACAAACTTTTTATTACAATAAAGTTTATTTATACCTGTTATTGTTGCTGTAACGTTACATCTCCTGACTGCAGATATAACGCTGATTCCTTGCAAGAGTTAAAGTAATATGTTTTTCGACTATGATCACTTTTGGTCCTGTAAAAAAAATACATTACCTTAAAAGACCCTAAATAAAATTTCACACACTAAATAGGTTATTTGTTTTGGTTAATACCAATTTCTAACAGTGTATATAAATGCAACACAGAAGAACATGTTGTCTGACAGTCCCACAATGAACATTCCCACAGTTGAGTTGTCAATACATCTTAAATTATGTGTTTAATAGCATCTTTATTGGAAAAATAACAAATTTTACACATTAATAAAATAGATCTCCTTTATCTTTATAACGCTAATTTTATAGCTAGCATTTTATGTATCATAAATATTCACAATTAAATAGTATTTTTTGTTGTTGCATAATTTAACATAATTTCAGTTTGATTGCACATGGTGTTTAAATGAAATTATTGTTTTTACGAGTAATATTAACCTGTTTGTTTGTTGTTTTCCTCCTGGTACAAGTGTAAAATGTACATATTACATAAATACATATTTATACATGAAAAGTATATAAATGTAATTAATGAGGGAAAGGATAATGTTTCCAACAAAGCTTTTTGTTGTTGTTGTTGTTTTTTCGTTTAGCAGCCATAACTGCAGTCTTCAGTGTCATTCAGAAACCATTTTAATAAATGATTTGTTGCTGAATAAATATTTTGTCGTAAAAACATTTTTGCTGCTTATAGGGATGTAATGATTCACTCAACTCACGATTCAATTCGATTCACGGTTTTTCTTCTTCTTTTTACAAAAAGATTTAAGACAAATTATAAATTAAATGTCGCCTTTTATTATTGGTTGGACAAAATGCAGCACGTTTCTTTGTGAAATTGAAATATAACACTATAATAATATACTAATATAGCACTTGCATATTATTGCTTTTTATTGTTGGTTTTGATTGTTTCTATTCTCCTCATTTGTAAGTCGCTTTGGATAAAAGCCTCTGCTAAATAACAAAATCTAAATATAATGTAAATGTAGGCTAAATAACAAAACTAGATTGAAATTTTAAAATAAGCTCCAAATCAAATAAATAAGTAACAAAAATAAAATAATCTCCTTATATAAACAAAATAAGGATTTGTCTGTGCTTTGTCTGTGCGCTTTCCAATTAAAACTAGAGGCAACCACTGTGTTTTAATCATGATCCAAACAAAGATGCTGCAAACATGCAACATGAGCAGTTTTTAATCTAAATAAGAATTATTTCGAAATTTGAAGCAAAAACAGAATGGTATGACTTCAGTTTTGTGAAACTACTATGTACATAAAAAATACTTGCATGAAATGAAACTGGGCTGAAAGTCGAGCTGAATGAGACTCAGATTCACTCTCTGCCAGCAGGTAGTGCTTTAAGCATTCCCTTGGTTTCCGCTGTAAACATAGCACTGCACTTATGAACTATAATATGCATTACACAGAGGCAAGAGAAAAAAATACCATCTAAACTCCTACCTCTAATTGAATCGCGATTTGTTTAGCATTTCAACCGATTTGAAGCGTCACATATATTAATCGATTTTCAACCGGCTCACAGTTAACCGTTACATCCCTAGCTGCTGCTTAATATTTTTTGTGGAAAATTATATATATATGTGTGTGTGTGTGTGTGTGTGTGCGTGTAAGTGTATGTATGTGTGTGTGTTTATACATATATATATATATATATATATATATATAGTCATTGTCAAAAATATTGGCACCCTTGGTAAATATGATCAAAGAAGGCTGTAAAAATGTATCTGCATTGTTAATCCTTTTGATCTTTTGAAAATTTACAAAAGTCTAACCTTTCATTGGCTGATAAGAATTTAAAATAGGAGGAAATATCATTATGAAATAAATTTTTTTTCTCAAATACAAGTTGGACACAATTATTGGCACCCCTAGAAATTCTTATGAGTAAAATATCTCTGAAGTATATTGCCATTCATATTCACAATTTTGAGCACTCCAGGGTGATTATGAACATGAATTATCCAGCCATGGCTTCCTGTTTCACAGAAATATAAATAGGAGGGAAAACAAATCCCAAATTCCCCTTAATCATCCATCACAATGAGAAAAAACTAAGAATATATTTCTGATGTGCAGAAAAAGTTAATTGAGCTTCACAAATTAGTGAAGTGGCTTTAAGAAAAGAGCTAGAGCAGTGAAAATTCCCATTTCCACCATCAGGGCAATAATTAAGATTTTCCAATCAACAGAAAATGTTACGAAACTTCCTGGAAGAGGAAATGTATCTATATCATCCTAATGCACGGTGAGAAGGAGAGTTTGAGTGACTAAAGACTCTCCAAGGACCACAGCTGGAGAATTACAGAAAATAGTTGAGTCTCAGGTCAGAGAACCTTAAAAATAATTGTCATACAGCACATCACCACGTTGTTTGGGAGGGTTTCAAGAAAAATTATCCTAGCTCATCCAAAACAAACTCCAGCATATTCAGTTATCAGACACGACTGGAACTTCAAATGGGACTGGCTTCTATGGAAATGTATTAAACTAAAATATACGCTTTCTAGCAGCAAACATTCAAGATGGGTTTGGTGAACAGGGATAAAAAGTACCCCATGTATACAATGAAATATACTGCTGTATTTTTAATGTTGTGGGCCTATATTTCTGCTGGAGGTCCTGGAAATCTTGTTTAGACACATGGCATCATGGATTATATCAAATACCATCAGATAAAAAATAAATGACTGACTCTGTTAGAAATCGTATAATGGGCCATGTTTGGATCTTCCAACCATACAATAATCCAAACACAAACCTCAAAAACAACACAAAAAATGCCTCACTGAGCACAAAACCAAGCTTCTGCTATGACCATTCCAGTCCTCTGACCTGAATCCTAGAACATGAGTGAGGTGAACTCAACAGAAGAAGCACCAACATGGAGCTGGGAATCTAAAGAGTCTGGAGTGATTCTGGATGAAGGAATGGTCTCTGATCTCTTGTCATGTGTTCTCTAACCTCATCAGACATTAAAGGAGAAAATTTAGAGCTGATAAACTGGCAAATGGAGGTTTCAAAAAGTATTGAATAAAAGGGTGCCATTAATTGTGGCCAATGCATATTAGAAAAAAACAAAATGTATTTCATAATGATATTTCCCCCCATTTTAAATTCTTATTATCCAATGAAAGGATGCATTTTTTTTTTTTTTTTTTATAAATAAAAGATCAAAAGGATTAACAATGCAGATTCATTTCCACAGTCTTCTTTGATCATATTTGCCAAGGGTGCCAAAATTGTTGGCCATGACTATGTATGTATATTTTTTCTTTGATGAATAGAAAGTTCAAAAGAACAGCATTTAATTGAAATAAAAATGTTTTGTAACATTGTAAATTACTGTCACATTTGAATTAATCTTCGTTTTATAAACAATTTCATTCCGTAAAAAAATGCTCACCCCAAACCTTTGAAATTGAATGTACTGTATATGCAAACTGAACTGGCCTTACAAATTATTCTTCTAGATATTGGTCTAGTTGCAGTGATGAGGCGAGGAGATTCTCTCCCTCGAGCCTTTCAGGCTCCGGTGGATGTACATGCCAGTGCGGATGGCCAAGTGTACATGTTCAGACACAGACAAGAAGAACCAGAAGTGTCATCTGAAGATGAGGAACTCAATGTCATGGAGCTCCGTCGCGAAGCAGAGACTCATCCTCACAGGAGAGAGAAAGAGTGGGAGAAATGCTTTTGTTGGAACGGGACATCTCACATGAGGACAATCTCAACAAACTGGCCCTTCAATATGGATGCAAGGTATCTTGTTTGATAGCGTAGAACATTGCCATTTAGGCCCTTAAAGGAATAGATCACCCAAAAATGAAAATATGATGCAAATGTATTTACCCTCAAGCCATCCAAGATGTAGATGAGTTTATTAAATGCAACATTTCTTCAAATCTGTTCTGCAGGAGAAACAAACTCATCTACATCTTGGATGGACTGAGGATGAGTACATTTGCTGCAAATTTTCAGTTTTGGAGTGAACATTTCCTTTAAAAAATAATCATTTTCTATGGATTCCAGGTGGCTGACATAAAAAAGGTAAACAACCTTTTTCAAGAGCAGGACATGTATGCACTGAAGTCCATCAAAATCCCTGTAAAGAAGCATGGCTTGCTAACCGAGGCCAACTCTGAGCTCAGGAACCCCCAGCAAAGACCCTCCAGCGATGCAGCATCGTCAGACAGTGCTGAAGCAAACATCTCGGGAAGACTTCAGGTGCAGGAGTACACCAATTACCTAAAAGAGGTGGACAGTGACATTGAGCGTCTGATCCAAAGCACAGACCCCTCAGAAGAGGTGATTTTCCAGGGTATCGAAACGATGGGGGTGGAGAAGCCAGCGTTTGCGTAGCTACGGCGCAGACTGGGGGATCCAGTGGTGGAACGCTGTAATTGCCATGTTGCTCATTGGCATTGTCCTGCCAATATTCTATGTGGTATATTTCAAAACTCAAGATAATGGTGAATCAGTAGTGAACAATAGAATGAACAACATCACAGTGCCTACCTCAAACAGTACGGGGTGAGCGTCAGCTCATTGGATCTTGGAATATAATAGAAAATCACCTTGAAAAAAGAGAGTGTAGAACTTGAAAATTCTGAATTTGGTATGATGTCTACAATTTTCTTTGGTACATTGATGAGCTTAGTAATACAAGTTCACACAGCCGGATCTCACGGCAATTCATACATATACACTTGTACAAATTCACAAGATTTTTGCCAAATTGTACGTATTTTACGAGTTGCACAATTTTATTAATTTGTACGAAAGGCCTACGTCACTGGGGTTTTGACAAATCGTACAAAATCATACAAGTGAGGTGGTCTGAATTTTCCACCTAGTACATAAAATATGTTCAAATTGGCGTGAGATAGCGTTAGTTCACATTACAATGGTACATTCATTTAAGTGGATAGATCATCCAAAATAATAAAAAAGGTAACATTTGGGTTCAGAAGCCTTATAGTATGACACACCCAATTCTAATTTATTTTGCATGAAAAACATCACATTATTCAAAATTAGTGAAAAAGAAAGTAACATGAAAATTGATTTTTTTTTGTTGAGCTATCCCTTTAATTTAATTTGCATAGTGAAGGTACTAAAAGAAACAATTTAACAAATGAGATTATGAGTTTGCATTACAATCTGGGCGTTGCATCTGCTTACACTCCACACTCAGATTGTTAAAACTGTTGTTATTGATTTTATGGGTGCTATTATTTAAACGAATAATGAAATGGTTATGAAAAAAAAATTGTAGAGAACAACTACAGACACAATACAACAAAATAAACTTTAAAAGTCATAATGAAACTTTTCTCATCAAATGATCATATTTTTGTGGTGCTGTCTTTACAATAATTCCACCAAGCATTGATATACAATTACAGAAAAATGCAAAGATGGAAAAACAAAAAATTGTACTTTACAAAATTGGGTATGTTTTGCAATTGTATACCTGTTTGTCTGAATGGTATTTTGTGCTAACTCAAATTTGTATTCATTTCTTTGTTTTGATTTTGAACACTACTGCCAAATAGTTGTTTCAGTGTGGAAAGGCACTACAGTGCCAGCAGTGCCAAAGAATGGTCTTATATTCAATAATTGTTTGTTTAGTCATTAGAAGTGCAATAAAGACATATTTCACAGGAAGGGCTAAACTCATGTGCAGATGGACACATTTTGACCTTTGGATTGTGACATTAAACATATATTTTGAATCATAGTACTGTTTTTTCTTACATATATGTATTGCACTGGTATGGCCAGTGGGTGAATACATTAAAACTCCTTTTCAAATAAAAACAACAGGGTGAATTTTCTGGTATTGGTTCTAATGCCGGTATGAGAGATGACGATAAAGTATGTAAAAAGTGTTGAACAAAGTAAACATTTTTCAAATGGCATTTTGCTATTCATCAGCACGACTGTTCTGTCATTGACCAATAAGAAAACAATTAAAAAGGTTCATCGTGGCCTTCTGAGCAATGTCTTATAGTTGCTTATATGGTTGTAAACAGTAAACCTGGACCCAAGCTGACTTTCAGTCATTATTCTTTATGAAAAGGCAGCATATTTAGGAACAATGTAATAAAAAGCTATAATGTTTCAGGTAAAGTATCTTTTGGATTGTGAGTGATCTATGTAACTGTACAAACCCAATATACCCATTAAACATTTTAGTTGTTTTAGTTGACACCTCTTGGGGGCAAAAGGCTCACTAATGGTGGTGAATTTAGAAAAGAATAGTATGGAGGGCTTCCATTATTGCAGAGTTATGTTTTTGACCAGTATGGGTATATATTTATATGATATTCCTGGATAATAATGATGTAGTGATATACAAGAAGTTCATGAGAAGAGTCAAAGACAGTTTTGCAAACAGGAAGGAGCATTACACATTCATTTACAGCATTATGCATTCATTTCTATGGTATCGGTAAATGGTGACGGATTGTTGTAAAACTCTGAACGTGATGAGTCACTTAAATACATGAAATATTAAAATGCACAATATGAGTGCTAACAAGCATTAAATCAGCTAACAAGCGGGGGGATTAAAAATGTGTCTTTATTATTATTATTTGTTTTTATTTATTAAATTTTTAATTGAGGTTTTACTTATTTTAGAGGAACTAGCTTTCAAACTACTTTTGTCATTTTTGGAACTTATATAAAAGGCAATAGGCCACCAACAAATTGTCTCTGCCCACAGACTTGCCGCCATTTTTCCGTCCTACACCATGTGTTTCCAATCTTTATTTGCACTCCAATTCCAAGTCTTCATAGTCCTTTTTTTCTTTTTCCATCCACTTTAGTTTGCAGCAGTGCTACTTAGTATTTTAGTACTTCAAATTAAGCTAATTGAAAAATAAATGTCTTGCAACTAGCTGAAATAAAATACATTTAATTTCCAGTTAACATTTGTTTTATTTTCAATTATGAACGTGTTTTTTTATTATTAGCTATTAGTATCTAACTATAATAGCCGTTTGTTTGTTTTCAGTCTAGATTAATTTATTGCTCAAATTTGCCTAGATGAATGGTATGGCAGAGCCTAGTTAATGGTGGGATAACACAATAGTAGCCTATTTGTATTAATATCAATAAAAGGCAGGTAATATGGAATATGAAATAAATACTACAAATATCGGATTCATATTTTAAATTGTTTAAATGTGAAATGCCCTTAGCGAAACAGTCAACATGGGTTTGATTTATTGAGTTCAAAATCAAAATAAATTTACAGAGAGAAAACAATGTATCGTTAGGGTTCGTTCAACAGCTGCTTAGTCTCAGACTCAGACTCAGTCCCGTGTGATCTCACAGAAACAGGCGCTGCTGTGATCCTGCTCCAGGCCCCACAGCTTTGGCCCTTTGCCTTCTCTCCGTCTGCGTCTCGGCTGCTGCAGCACAGACCGAGGGCGACAGGACCACCCCTCTCTTTGTCTGCAAACCCAAACCACAGTTATTACGCAAACCTTAACACTCCCAGAGCAAGTTCTGATGTGATCTGTTTGCTAATGCTTTTTTATTTCTGCATGATCCAAGATTTAGGAACATTCTCTCAATTTATGAATATTGGTAAGACACTACACAGACTGAGTTAGCACAGATTGAAAAAGCTGATCACCTCCCATAGTGTGTATTCTGAGGGTTTTTCGATCTATAAATCAATTAAAAACATTTAAAACTAAAGGTTCCTTCATGGCATCAACATTGGTTCCATTAAAAACATTTAACATCCATAGAATCGTTCCACACACATAACAACAAAGATTCTTTATTGGCATTGATGGCTCCTTGAAGAAACGTTATCATCCATGGAAATTTTCATTTGCACAAAAGGTTCTTTATGGTGGAAAAAGGTTCTTCAGATTATTATCATGTTCAGAACTGTTTGCAGAATGGTTCTGCATCGTGAAAACTCCTACTGAACCCATTTTTAAAGTCTAGAATATTTGATTGCCATTGCTAAAATCACATAATCTTATGTCATTATACATAAGAGAGGAATCTTGTTTGGAAGGGGGCAAGTTAGTGTTGCCAAGTCCGCTGTTTTCCCGCAGAATTGGGCTACTTTAACACTGTTGCCGCGGGTTGTTTTTCATGTATGCTGGTTTAATTTCACCCTCTTAATGCGATTTCTACTGGGGACTCCCCTCGAAATATATTGGGCTAGTTTTGAGTAGTAATTTGGCGGGTTTTTTTTTCGAAAACCTGGCAACCCAGGGGCAAGTAACCATTTGTGTGTGTTGTGTGTTTGTAGAGAAGTGCTTTGTTTTCTAAGGCTCAATGCTGTGTGACAAATCAGTCAATCTACAGCAACTGCATAGACTCTAGCACAGACTCTATGCCATAGAGTAAAAAAAAAAAAACTGTGAGGAGATTTGGGCACTGTGGCTTTAAAGACTTTGCTCACTTCTGCGGTTGGCAAAATGTCATGAGGCCACAAAACAGCCCTAATCCTTTTCCCAAGGAGGTTTCAACACTCTTCTTCCTGGCGGTTTTGCTTTAAACTCATCCTTCTGCATAGATCACCTAGTTTGATGGTTTTGTGAGCGAAATCCACCAGAGGGCAGCCTTATCCTAAAATTGCAGGGGAAAAAAATAAAGCATTCCATGTAGAAGATTGTTATTTACAGTAAGCCTTAGGTATTGCTTTCATTTGTCCCTTGAAACTTTCTGTTGCACATAGCAATTTCAGGCTTGGTTTATGGGAATGCATACATGTGGGTTATATAAACATACACACACATACATATGTATTGTTTTAAGCACCCAAAGCTTAAGGTGCACATATTGTAACTTTAATCCAGGAGCTGATTTATATGTGTTTGATAAGCATGTGGGCTCTGGAGAGAATAGGGTTTTTTCTTCTCCCATGGGGATTGAGCAGACACAGGGTAATTTGTAGTGAAATTTCCAGCACGGGTCGTTTTGCAGGTGGCTGAGTGCAAGGGTGTGGTGTGGAATGAGAGAAGCAATTTGCTGGCTGAAGGCTGTGAATATGAGCTTTGTTGCACAGCAGCAGGTTGGCTCGTGAGGCGATGGGCTTTGAGATCATTGGAGGTTTGATAGTAGGAAAGGTGGCATGGAGGGTGATCCTTTGAGGTATCCTAAGATTTGCCAATAATAATTATAATAAATGATTAAAATGATCTTCAAATGATATGTGACTGAACATGGGTGATCATGATCTCTTTGTGTGATAGTCTTGACTGTATAAAATATTGACATGAGAAAAAAACGTCTCAGGTTACGTATGTAACCATGGTTCCCCGAGTGGGGAACGAGACACTGCGTCCCCTAGGGTCGCTACGGGGAAAGCCTTCAGCGTGACTCGTGTCTGAAGATACATATGTAAAAACACCATCCGTTGGCCGGCGACAGCCCATGACGTCACTACCGGCGCGACCATAATATAAGGACCGCCGGAGAATACATCATCCGCTTCTTCGCCTGAAGCTTGCGTCCAAGCATGGCCCAAAGCCTAGGGACGAGTGTCTCGTTCCCCACTCGGGGAACCATGGTTACATACGTAACCTGAGACGTTCCCCTTCATGGGAACTTCGAACTGCGTCCCCTAGGGTCGCTATGGGGAACGCTATACCCACTCCACCATGCTGAGGGGAGTGCAAGCCAATTTCGCGAAAAAGGCGAGCACTAAGCCAACTCTACCAGGCTAAGGGAGTTACCCCCGGGACAGTTGATGGCTGTCAGTGACATTATCCCCTACGGCCAGAAAGCCTGAGCTGCATACCCTAAGATCCTTACCTGCTTGGTGCCGGAACTACCGGACCCAGGGTAGAGCTTAAAGGTCTGGAATCAGAACGATTTCTTTAAGGGAATATGGCCAAGCACCTAGTCGTAGTAACTAGGTCCTGGCCGGTCACTCAGAAGCTACCGCTTGCTCTGCACAAGCTTGCTGAGGGAACTGTCTCAACAGACCCTTTGGTAGCGACACCCTATTATTTTTATTTATTTTTTGGACCCAAAAAATATGGGACAAAGAGAGCGGGACTCAAGGCACAAGCCGGGGCTTTGACCAACTCAAAAAAGGACACGAAGCTGTGCACGTAACCCTACCGTACAGGATTTTTAGAAAGAACGCAGAACCTTGATGTGCAAACTTACCACTTGGCGGAGAACTATTCACCTTCAGAGTGAGAGGGAACTCAGATGCTCAGAAGGGAGCGGCATGCTCATAAATGACCCTCTATGGAGGGGGAGCAGTGCTAGACCAATGAGGAGCTCTAAGAGCGGAGAACTCATCCCTCAGAGTGAGGGGACTCAGACGCCCAGAAGGGAGCGGCATGCTCATAAGTGACCCTCTATGGTGAGGGGAGCCATGCTAGCTCGACCAACACGGAGAGCGACCTATCACAGAGCTCTGGAGAGCGGAGAACTCATTCGTCAGAATGAGAGGGAAACTCAGACGCTCAGAAGGGAGCGGCCTCCTCATAGATGACCCTCTAGGTGAGAGAAGCAAAGCTAGCTCTACCAACACGAGCTCTGGAGGGAGGAGAACTCATTCCTCAGAATGAGAGGAAACTCAGACGCTCAGACGGGAGCGGTATGCTCATAGATGACCCTCTAGGTGAGGGGAGCAAAGCTAGATCTACCGACAGCAAGCTCTGGAGCACGGATAACTCATTCCCCTTGAATGAGAGGGAACTCAGATGCCCATAAGGGAGCGGCATGCTCATAGGTGACCCTCTGTGGTGAGGGGAGCAGTGCTAGCTCTACCCATGAGGAGCTCTGGAGAGCGGAGAAACCATTACTCAGAGTGAGGGAACTCAAATGCCCAGAAGGGAGCGGCATGCTCATAAATGACCCTCTAGGTGAGGGGAGCAATGCTAGCTCGACCAACAAGGAGAGCGACCGATCACAGAGCTCTGGGGAGCGGAGAAACTCAGACACTCAGAATGAGAGGAAACTTAGAAGAAGGGAGCAGCATGCTCATAAAGGTGACCCTCTAGGTGAGGGGAGCAAGGCCAGCTCTTACCAATCAAGGAGAGCATCACAGAGCTCTGGAGAGGCGGAGGACTCATTCCTCAGACGATAGGAAATTTAGATGCTCAGAAGGGAGCGGCATGCTCATAGGTGACCCTCTATGGTGAGGGAGCAAGGCCAGCTCGACCAATCAAGGAGCTCTACCATCACAGAGCTTCTGGAGCAGAGAACACATTCCTCAGAAATGAGAGAGGAACTCAGATGCTCAGAAGGGAGTGGCATGCTCATAAATAACCATCTAGGTGAGGGGAGCAATGCTGGCTCTACCAACAGCGAGTTCTGGAGAGCGGAGAACTCATTCCTCAGAATGAGAGGAACTTAGATGCTCAGAAGGGCGGCATCTCATGGTGACCCTCTAGGTGAGGGGAGCAATGCTGGCTCTACCAACAACGAGCTCTGGAGAGCGGGAAAACTCATTCCTCAGAATGAGAGGGAACTCTGACGCTCAGAAGGGAGCGGCATACTCATGGGTGACCCTCTGGTGAGGGAGCAATGCTGGCTCTACCAACAGCGAGCTCTGGAGAGCGGAGAACTCATTCCTCAGAATGAGAGGGGACTCAAATGCTCAGAAGGGAGCAGCATGCTCATAGGTGACACTCTAGGTGAGGGGAGCAATGTTAGCTCTACCAACAGCGAGCTCTGGGGAGCGGAGGACTCATCCTTCAGCGCTCAGAATGGAGCGGCATGCTCATAGGTGACCCTCTAGGTGAGGGGAGCACTGCTAGCTCTACCGACAAAGAGCTCTGGAGAGCGGAGAACTCATTCCTCAGAATGAGAGGGAACTCACCTTTGTTTTTTTTTTTTCCTGGCTTAGCAGGAAATTTCCACCTAACCTCGGTCAGGTGGAGTTTACGGTGGTTACAGGGGAATTAGAGAGGAATGAGAGGGCTTGCCTCTCTCTGACCCGCGCCTCTCTCTCACCCTAGCTGCAGGAGCGGGAGGGGCATGAGTCGCGAGACTAGCCTTCTGATCCTCAGACCGAGATGGGCTAGGACCCCTGGTTGTTTGGGCTCAGACCTGGAATTTATAGAACCTTATCCAGGTCTTTCAGCAGGTCAGTCTGGTATGCCTTAGTGTGCAACGAAGTGACGGTCTGACCTGCTGCTGCATATGCCCTGCCATTTAAGCGAGATTCAGGGGCTTAGATGGCCAGGAGGGAGCCTTGAGAGAGGATGTCTCGCCACAGAGAGATATGCTGGTTATCATCTCTTGCACAGGGGGCATCCCCTCATAGCCATTTTCACGCATCCCCTCAGTGTCAGCGTAACTAGTATGCTGAAACCTATGAATACGGGAAAAATAGCTTTTTCCACTCCTTCGCAACCTCCACATCGAGATTTTATGAAGAAAGGATGGCTCACTCGAGCTGGGGTATATGGCCAGAAATATTTATTTTTATGATCCATAACCTTCAAAAACTTGTTCATATGCAGTGCAGGAGGATTGAGAGGGTTCAGTATCAACTTCCTCGCCCTCAAACATCTCCTGCTCTACCTGGGCATAACCCAGCAGAGCACTGGCCGCTGAATCTGATGATGTCAGAAAGATCGCATCATCACAATCCAGCAGCTCACTCTCGTTCTCGGCCGACGCGTGCGAAAAGGGGCGGTCCCTCTTTAACTCATCGGCCACATCCAACTGCGAACCCCACGATTTCATTCGCCTCCGTGCCTCGGCAGCGGTGGGCCTCTTTCCTTGAAAGAGGACAAGACGAGCTTTTAAAGAAAAAGCTCACAATGCACGCAGATTTTCCCCTCAAGGACATCGCATGCTCCTTGCCCAAACAAAAGATGCAAAGATTGTGTGTGTCATCGGGTGTCAAATAACGAGGACGCGGATCCACACACAATCTTAAACGCCTTGCTAGTGCTCGCCATGATAGAGAGAAAACTGTACTCTTACCATAATGCACGCTTCAAACGAAACAGTCAGTGAAGACGAAGAAGAGGATGATGTATTCTCCCGGCGGTCCTTATATTATGGTCGCGCCGGTAGTGATGTCATGGGCTGTCGCCGGCCAACGGATGGTGTTTTTACATATGTATCTTCAGACACGAGTCACGCTGAAGGCGTTCCCCGTAGCGACCCTAGGGGATGCAGTTCGAAGTTCCCATGAAGGGGAACAATACATTCCTCTTGTATAAGCATCTTTTACAAATGCTTTATGAATTGAGTGTTTGCTTACATTTTTTAACTGGAGTGCAGAGTTTTGATTGTTTATTTCCATTTTTAATTCATTCTTAATACATTTATTTTTATTTTAATCGGACACTTCACCTAAAAATAAAACCTCTGTCATATTTTACTCACCCTCACATTGATTTGAACCTGTAGGATGTTTTTCCAGTGAAATACAGAAGGATATATTTATCAGAATGTCCAAGCTGCTATTTTTCACAAAATGAATGTGAATGGTGGCCATAACTGTCAAGGCAAAATTTTCTGTTAATAACATCTTCTGCACACAAAATTATCGAATGACTTTAAAGATAATTAGTGCACTAGCCATATTGATTATTTTTATGATGACCATATATTTTATTTTATTTAAAAATTAAAAGCTCCTGGTTCCCACCTGCTTGCACTGGAACTTCTCTTTTTATGTCAAGAGACTTGACTATGTCAAGTCAAGATGGCGCCGAGGATGGCAGCCGTGTTGCGTGCTCCGGGAAAACTTTGCAGTTTTTCGTATGTTTTATTTGTTTTTTTGTTGTTTTACATGTTAGATGTTGTTAGTATAACTGTCTACGATAGAGACACGCTTTTGAACATTGGTTCCTCCATCGCGCAACGCAAACCAGACTTTAAGTTTTTGAATGCCGGTGGATTGTTCACAGACACCGCATCAGAGCCTTTTGTCTGGGTCGCGCTGGGAAATGCCGCCGACGCCGAAAAAGAGGAAAAAGAGCTGGCGTTCTCGTCAGACTGAGACGCCGTGCTTTCCGACATCCTCTTCCAACCATTTTACTGGCCAACGTTCAGTCACTGGATAACAAACTCTGTGAATTGCGGGCGCGCATCTCATACCAACGAGAAACAAGGGACTGCTGCGTTATTTGCCTCGCAGAAACCTGGATGTCTGCTTTGGTTCCAGACTCAGCCATCGAGCTCACGGGCTTCTCTGTGCACCGCTCGGATAGAACAAAGGAGCTCACAGGGAAAAGCAGAGGTGGAGGTGTTTGTTTCTATATTAACAACTTGTGGTGTGATGAAAGGAACACTCTATAAATAATACACTCTATTAAATCCTTCTGCTCCCCTGATCTGGAATTTCATACGCTTCTGTGTCGACCATTCTGGCTACCGAGGGAATTTACAGCGATCATAATCACGGCTGTTTATATACCCCCCCAAGCCAACACAGACCAGGCACTCAAGGAACTGTACAGGAATATAAGTGAGCAGGAAACCACGCACCCAGATGCAGCTTTTGTTATCACGGGGGACTTTAATGAAGCCAACTTCAGACCAATAGCTCCAAAATCACTCTTCCGTTCTGCTCCTGCCTGCTTATAGGCAGAAACTGAAATGTGAAGCACCCGCCCTCAGGACAGTCCAATGCTGGTCGGACCAATCAGACGCTATACTACAGGACTGTTTTGATCACGTGGACTGGAACATGTTCCGGGCAGCGTCTGATGACGACATAGAGGCGTATTCAGATACGGTCACGTGTTTCATCAGGAAGTGTATAGATGATGTAGTTCCGAACAAAACAATCCGTATCTACCCCAACCAAAAACCGTGGATTAACAGCGATGTTTGATCAGCCTTGTCAGCGTGGATATCTGCCTTTAAATCCGGAAACACTGACGATCGGAAACAAGCCAGTTACGATCTCAGGAGATCCATCAAAGCAGCCAAACGAACATATAAAAACAAAGTTGAAGAACATTTCAACAACAATAATCCAAGAAGCATGTGGCAGGGCATTAAAAACATCACAGGCTTTAAAGGGAATAAACCAGCTACTGTGAACATTGCCGCCTCTCTATCGGACGAGCTCAACACCTTTTTATGCTCGTTTCGAGGCAGATAACACCGCCCACACAGAGAGCGCTCACACGACTGCTGCAGAAGAGGTGAGTCCACTCACGCTTTCTGTCGCGGATGTAACCCGATCCTTCAAACGGGTGAACATCCGTGAAAGCCGTAGAGGCCCAGATGGTATACCAGGCCATGTGCTCAAAGCATGCGCTTTCCAGCTAGCCAGGGTTTTACAGATATTTTCAATCTGTCCCTCTCTCTGTCTGTGGTTCCCGCATGCTTCAAAAATCCACCATTGTGCCCATACCAAGAAAAATAAAATCACATGCTTGAATGACTGGAGGCCCGTTGCTCTGACCCCCATCTTCAGCAAGTGTTTTGAGAAGCTCGTCAGAGAACACATCTGCTCTGTGCTGCCTGCTTCACTGGACCCACTACAATTTGCATACCGCAGTAACCGCTCCACAGACGATGCTATTGCCTTCACCCTGCACACTGCTCTCTCCCTGGAAAATAAGAACACCTATGTGAGGATGCTGTTCGTGGATTATAGTTCGGCATTTAACACCATAGTGCCTGCCACACTGGTTGCGAAGCTCCAGACTCTAGGACTGAACAGATCTCTGTGCAGCTGGATCCTGGACTTCCTGACAGGCAGAAGTCAGGTGGTCAGAATGGGCAACAACACATCATCTCCCTGATCCTCAACACTGGTGCACGCAGGGTTGCGTCCTCAGCCCACTCCTGTACTCCCTGTACACACACGACTGTACAGCAACACACAGCTCCAATGTCATCGTCAAATTTGCTGATGACACAACAGTGATAGGCCTGATCACCGACAACGATGAGACGGCCTACAGAGAGGAGGTGAGTACCCTGACTAAATGGTGTCAGGAGAACCACCTCTCACTCAACATCGACAAGACCAAGGAGCTGGTGGTGGATTACAAGAGACAGAGCAGAGAACACACACCCATCACCATCGACAAGACACCTGTGGAGCGGGTGAGCAGCTTTAAGTTCCTCGGCGTTCACATCACCGAGGATCTCACATGGTCTGCTCACACAGATGCAGTGCTGAAGAAGGCACATCAGCGTCTCTTCTTCCTGAGATGGCTGAGGAAGTTTGGAACGAGCCCCAGAATCCTCAGGTTCTTCTACACCTGCACTGTGGAGAGCATCCTGCATCACCGCCTGGTTTGGAAACAGCACCGCTGGCAACCGCAGGGCTCTGCAAAGTGTCGCGAACTGCCCGCCACATTGTTGGAGGTGAGCTTCCTCCCTCCAGGATATCTACACCAGGCGGTGTACAAGGAAAGCCCGGAGGATTATCAAAGACTCCAGCCACCCGTCCCACAGACTGCTTTCTCTGTTGCCCTCAGGGCGACGTTTCCGCAGCATCCGATCCCGCACTAGCTGACTGAGGGATAGCTTTTTCCCTCAAGCTATCAGGCTAATGAACAGTCAGAAATAACTCACCTACATCACACTCCCACTCACACAACATGCCATGCACTGCACTTTAACACAGTTCAACTGGACTACACGCACACTGCACTAACACAACCTATCTGCTATTACTGGACACCATACAATGCACATCCACGACACTGCATATGCATAATCTGTTGCACCTTTGCACAACTATCTGCTGCTCAACCAATCTGCTGTTAATTTATAATCTGTTGCACCTTCACATTATTACTATGTATAGACTACATAATGTATAGATAGTGTACATAATGTAGATGTGCCCATACGGTGTATAATGTGTAGTTGATAACTAAGTATGTCTTTATAGTACACTATGTGTACTGAGTATATGTATGTGTATTTTGCACATTGTCTTCTGTATAGTCTGTAAATATGTATTGTCCATATGTAAATTGTTGTTTTTTTGCACTGTCTGGAGCACGCTCTTAAGAATTTCACTCACCAAGGCACTTGTGCTGTGGTGATGTGACAATAAAAGTGATTTGATTTGATTTGATTTGATTTGATTTATGTTCCACAAAATAAATAAAGTATTGTTAGAAGCGATATAAGGGAATCATTTGCAGAGATGTTTCTCAAGTGTAATAATTATTATTTGTATTATTGAACAACATATGGGTCTTGAAACCTGAATTGTAAAATTAATCATGGTTAATTATAAATATATCAATAAGGTAAAAAAAGTTTGAAAACAAGCAACAAGCAGTCATAATTACAGCATAAATTACATAAATATCGTAACCTCTATGCGAGGACCTTCTAATATAAGGTTGACGACTACTGCTTTAAGTCCACAATCTTTTCTCTACTAAAGTTTAAGTTCTTGTAGGAATATGTGCACACACTCACACACAATACACCCTCAACACACAATTTGTTTTGGTGCTTTGTTTTAGTAACTGAAATGTTTATATAGACATGAGCATCAGCTAGAGGCAATACAAAGGTCATATCTTCAGACACACAAGCGTGCAGTTGGCAGTTTTATTCCAAGAGGAATTATGGTAATCACTGAGGCTTTGGTGCTGATTCAAATAGCAGTTCAACTCTTTAAATGCCCTGCCAAAAGTCTCCTACATGGCTTAGGTCATACCAGAGGAAAGAGAACTGTGAGGAAACACACATGGATCAAGGGGAGAAATAGGGTAGTTTGATTTCTTTAGCGAATATGCGTTCTTGGCATCATTTTTCATATTTTTCACTTCTAACTGCCAGTAATAGAATTGCGAATCACAATATGTCTGAAGAAAAGACCTGAATAAGCTTTAAAATGCAATAAGTAAGGTGTGAAGAGAAGAAAACCACAGCAAAGCTTACAGTCGCGTGTGTGTGGTCAGACATGTGTTATTCTTCTGGATGATTTTTGCTGTGATGGTGTGCATCTTCTTCTCAGTGTCTCCTGGGAATTGTTTTATGGAAAATCAGCAGAAGACACAGCTGGCTGAAGAATGTGATGTGCTGTCAGTCATGTCCTGGCTCCTGTGTGGGTGGGAGTTTTTTTTACTCCCCAACCAATGGCATGGCACCTGTTTTACATTCCACCAAGAGGCCTTGGGTTCTGGAAAGCTGGGGCTGATTCCAGCAAATGCTGCTCAGGCATGGCATATGGAATAAAGCAGTCAATCTGTGCAGCAAATGTCTCTTGTGTTCTTTATGACAAATGCAGACAATGCTCTGTTTTTTTTCTCAAATTTGATTGCCTGAGCAGCATTCTGATAGCAGCACTGGGGAACCTCACTCTTTTGTAATTCGGCTTGACTAGGGGTGTAACAGTTGGTTTTGAAGTCACGGTACAGAATGTTATTTATTTAATTACATATATATTTATGTATGTGTATACTGTTACACCCCCAACTGTCTGCATTCGCAGTGTCCCAGACAAAATATATGAATGATGTGGAGTGGAAGTGGGTTTGTGTGATTTTTACCTTGAACAAGGAGCGAGTTCGACAGCAGTGTTAATTTTGACAGTTTTTTAGTTATAATTATTGTCTTTTGACAGACATATTCTTTAAATTCAGTCAATATTTTGATATATTAATTCAAATAAAATAACATTTTAGTATGTCATTTAACACAGGTTCAGAGATCCAAGGTCAGGCAGTCCGGGGTGAAACACAGAGATAGCAGGATGAATAGGAAGAACGCTCAGAAATGTTAGCCAGGGGAAAACAAGACTTAAATGGTGAGTGTATGTGCTGCTTATAAGTGAGTGGGTGAATGAGGTGCAGGTGTGGTGAGGCAATCAGGGCAAATGAGTGATTGGTGACAGCTGTGTGATAGGTGTGATGGTGGATGGGAATGTGTGAGTGCAGTGTATGATGGGAGATGTAGTCCATGGGTGATGTGCAGTTGTAGTGAGTGGCAGCCAGATTCATAACACATTGATTATTTGAAAGAATTACAAATATAAAAATATATATTTTAGAACAAATGTATTGTTCACATTTTGTGGTGTTATTGTTTACTCGTCATATTTTTGTGTTTTAATTAAAATAGTTTAACTATCGTAATGCTGTGAACGTTTCATCCCATCTTCATTTTAAACAGTAATTTCATTGTTGGGTTTAAATGAATAAGAGTGAATTTGTTTGTTTTTCTGACTCAAACGTTTATGTGTGAGTGAGCGGGAAATGGAAAACCCTGAGGGGAACTGGAGTAGAGCGGTATAACGAACAGTCAGAACACAAATGCATTTCCTTGGTGTTTTTAAAGAAGTCGACAAAAAGAAATGGACATTTTAATTCTCTTTCTTCTCTATTGTGACATATATCTAAGTGAAAAGACTTCTTGAACAAGAAAAAAAACATAAGGCGGGACTTGATTTTATCCGTCGGGAATTGATTTGATTGTTGTCGACTACTAATTGCCGTGATTTCATGTGATTGACAGGTTGCTGGAGGGGAGAGAGTTTTTCCCATCCTCATGACGCAGATGGCGTTGTTGGGGGAGGGAAATGCATGTTTTGATAAAAAATTAGGCCTACTAGGGCACATGAGTTATAAACAAATAATGATGTGCACATTTAAAATAAACACTTCAATACTTAATTTAAACAATAAGGTCCAATTTTTTACATTGATAGTGACTTTTATGCTGACGCAAGACATATGATCACTTTAATAGGTGCCCTTGATGCCATTTTAGCAGAGTCAATCCACAGGTGTAGAGAAGGACATCAAACAGTCCCGCTGTAAGAAGTGGATTTAAACCGCGAGAGTCCTTATCTACAACATACTGCTTTTTTGTCTGCAGGCTTATATTTAAATGGACTCAGCTTACTTGCAAATCCTCGCCAAGGGCACTGCGTAACTTTGCATTGTTGTAGAAGTAGGTGTTTGATAATTGCTAAAAAGATGACCGTAACTTGTGCATGGTAGTCTCATCCAAACAGACTGTGGTGAGCCTGAAGCCTTGCTCATGTGTTGTGTACAAAGGCCCATACAAGGAATAAAATCCCTGGTGGCTTTTACATACTGTAATTTTAAATAGTATATAATGTACTGTTATTACAGCACAATCCCTTAAAATGAAAACAAAGTACAACCATGTCCAGTGAATTATGTAAATCTGATTTAGCTGATTTCTCAGTATGAAACCAAAATGGCAGTTTTTTCCCAACATTGCAGCCACATGACAAATCGCATTAGCAGAGGTCAGTATTTTTGCAGACTTCAGCTGTTTCACTAATGCTGTTTTTGGGTTTTGTGCTGAAACTTTTAATTTGTAATTTATTCTGTTTTGATTGCTATATTTTCTCTCACCATAAAGGGCCCCATTTTGTAATGTGCTCACATCCTCAAGGCAGTATTACTGTACTGCTCTGCAGCTGTGTGCAGGACCATCAGGATATAACTGAGCCAGGCTTGGAAATATTACAAGCTGCTCATGGAATGTCTGACACTGTAAGAGCTACATCTGCATGTGGGGCAGCAGCCATCCTTCTGCTCTACAGGAAAAATCTCCACAATGACTAATTGATAGCGCAACCTTACTTAACTCTGTAAAGCCTGTCATAATATATATATATATATATATATATATATATATATGTAAAGGAAAATAAAGGAGACCTATTATGTCCATTTTTACAACTGTGATGTTTCAGCTCAAAATACCCCAAAGATCATTTATTGTATCATTTAGAAAATTCCTATTTTAATTGGAAGCAGAAATATCATATATAAATATGCTATAAAATAAATATAAAATATGCTTTTGTCGTTCATGTATCTTTAAATGCACACGAGCTGCTGCTTCAGAATAGAGCTGTGCCTTTGCAGCTTCTACCTCCGATAAACTGGTTAAAAAAAATTAATTTAAAAATTGTTTTGTTTTTTTGTTTCTGATGCAGAAAAGCTAGTTCATGCATTCATGACCTCTAGACTGGACTAGTGTAATGCACTGCTAGGTAGTTGTCCTGCATCTTCAATAAACAAGCTAGTACAACATGCTCTTGCTAGAGTCCTTACCAGGTCAAGAAAATATGATCATATTACTCCAATTTTACAGTCTCTGCACTGGCTACCTTTTAAGTTTCGTATCAGTTACAAAATATTATTACTTGCCTATAAGGCCCTAAATAATTTAGCTCCTGCGTACCTAACTAATCTTCTATCATGCTACAATCCAACCCGCTCCCTAAGGTCGCAAAACTCTGGACTCTTGGTAGTACCTAGGATAGCAAAGTCCACTAAAGGAGGTAGAACTTTTTCATATTTGGCTCCCAAACTCTTGAATAGTCTTCCTGATAACGGTTGGGGTTCAGACACACTCTCTCTGTTTAAATCTAGATTAAAGACACATCTCTTCCAAGCATTCATATAATGCATCTCATAATCTTGTACTGCAGTTATATCTGATCAAACACACATTATTATGCTTTAGCTTGGGTTGAACAAATAATTTTAGCTTGGATGGAACAACAGCTACGCTAATTATGTCTCTTTTTATTTATCTGTTTCTGCCATGAGATTAACATCCCGTGGTAACTAGGAATTACACAAGCTTCAGTCTGTATCCAACCCTTAAATGATCCGAGATTACCAAACACCTGAGAAGAGACGATGCCAACCCCTCATATACAGAATTAACCAAATTTTGCCATAAGTTAAATATATTAAGTTTCTGCAATATATACATCTATTGTAGAAACTTAATTTCTGCAATGATTGTTTTGTGAAAAGCGCTATACAAATAATCTTGAATTTAGTTGAATTGGTTTTGATTATCATGTCTATCGTATGAAAATCATGAATTTTAAACCATATCAGTTTAAACTTCTGATATAGGGTTTTCTGAGGGTACACATCCAAAGCACGCACACAGAAAGTGGCTTGTGAGAACTAAACTAAGTTCTCTTTCACATCTTATTACGCTTAAACGGTCAAATACACACACGTTTATGTTAAAAACAAACATGAGTTAAAAACATTTGGTTATGTCTGTGAAGGTAAACAGCTGGGAAAGAAACTGCATGTTTATATTAGATCTATGTTGCAGCAGTGTAATATACAATAAATCCACTGCTCTCGTCTCCTCTGAGGCTGGGACTCTAATAGTGTTTTTCCACTGCATGGTGCGAATCGGCTCAGCACGGCTTAGTATGGCACTGGACGGCTCGTTTCGGCTCAGTTTGCATTTCCACTGCAGTTTAGTACTGCTTTAGAGTGGGCGTGATTATTTACATGTCGTTATAGTTGCGCCACCTCAACTCAGGAAAATCTTTTTATTCTGCGTCACTCCATCAAGCTCTCGCTGGATCCGTGCCTCGGTTATGAAGAAACAGAACGAAACAGCTCTTTTTTATGGTTTTAAAAAGGTGCATATTCAAAACAGTTGCGTTCGATCCTTCGCTGGCTGTGTTGATTTAAATCTAGCGGGTCTGTTGTGTCTCGTGCCACAATTCACAGTGAATCAGTGATCAGTTTACCGTCACGTTTTGGTAACGGTATGGTTCACTTGGAACCTCAGGCGGTGGTACTGAAAAAAGTACCAGGTACCAGGTACTGTACGCAGTGGAAACCCCCCAAAAGTGAACTGTACCGTGCCGTACCATGCAGTGAAAAAGCACCATAAATAGTGTTCTGTGCTCATCAGTGCAGCCAAAGACAGAAGATAGCATGCTTTGCTCGAACGTCCACTATGGCGTTAGAACTGCAACACCACTGTCACTTATGAAAGCAAAATGATTGTGCTGCAGTGGTGAAACGTGCAGATTAAGGGGTGGTATTATTATAATAAGATCCCCTTCTTAGGTCAGGGGTGAGCGAAATATGAGCAGCTTGTTTTTTCACAAGCTTGCAGAGAAAGGCTTACCAAATTTGAAAAAAGTAATGATAATTACTGTTATTTTTTCTTGGTTGGTATATGCACGGTGGACCCGGTTATATCACTTAGGGTGCATTCACACCTGTCTTGTTTGCTTCGATTGAATCAAACTCAACTTTGTTTCCCTCTTCGTGCGGATCTTTTGGGCAGGTGTGAATACAGCAATCACACTCAGGTGTGGACCAAACAACCGTACCGAGACCCAGCTGAAGAGGTGGAATGGTGCGGTTGAATGAATGAATCAATGAATAGAATTTATGGTTCACTTGTAAAAAGGCCAGTGTGAAAGCTAACCACACAAGCAAAAATCAACATTGTATTTGGTTCGGACCAAAGCAAGTGAACTTGCGGTCTTTCCTGGTGTGACTACACCCTTAAACACGGAAAAAGTCAGATTTTCATGATACTTTCACCTTTGACAAAATTCTTCTTAAAAATGACATGCATAATCGAGTAAACCTAAATTGATTCAGTTTAGAAAGTGTTCATTTAGAGGTATTATTAACAATATATAAAGTTATTCTTATATTTACTTACTTTTTAAGTTTCCACATCAATCATTCAATCAATAATTCATGAAATCAATAAATCAATCAATCATGTACCACAAACTGAAAAAGGAGGACACTTTTAGAATTATATTAAGCCTTTTAAAAAGTATTAACTATCAATCTCACGACAGAAGGCATGAATGTGAATTGTGTACAGAAGATTTTCCAGCAATTTTTGTATCATAATGATTTAGAGGCCTATGATTTCATGATACAGTAGGCTTTATGGGCTTATGGTTTCATTTTTGAATATTGTACTGAAACTTATTTTATTGTTATTATTTTATTTACCATGTTCAGATGCCAAACACAAAGATTCAAATGTTGGACAATTCTGATGTGAATTTTGAGAATTTTTTTTTTTCAATTGTAAAAATGTTTTACACTTAAAAATAAAGGTTATTTGCAGCAAAGAGATGACTTGGACTTCTTGGAGATTAGAAAATATTATTTAAAGTCTTTTAAAGAGATACAGAATAATAAATTAAGTATAGACCCATTGTAGATCTTCTTTCTCACCATAACGCCCTTTTTTAAGCTGTCACATTGTTAACAGGCCTTTCCATTTATCTGTTAGTTGGCTAATATTTAGTATAGGACTTCTACGAAAGGTTTACCTGATCTTGATGTGATGTTCCTGAAACGATTTGGTGCAATAATAATGTTTGTATATTGTCTATACTTAACTGTGCAGCCCTGTGCAGTGTATTTAATGGTCATTTTGTGGCTCCTGCAAATATTTTTTTGTGTTGCACATGTGTTTTTTGCTAACGTGGTCATTCCTTGATTATCACAGACTCATGTATTTGCTCTCAAGAGCTTTCTTCAGGGTGATGAGCAATTGGATGTCTATTGATCCCTGTGCTATGTGCAAAACAGCTGTGTCAGGCCAGGTGCAGTCAGTTCATTTCTTCTGTCTTAGAAACAATTTATACCATAATTCCTGCTGGATAAATCTTAGTTCTGTGCTGCCAAGGAAAACCAGATGAAAGCTGTTAATGCAGGGTGGCTTTGGAAACAAAAACGCTTCTCCATAAAGGTGTGGATTTCTTTCTCTGGATTTTTTCCCTTAGTTTCAGCTCTCTTTAATGCTTATTTTCCTTTTCAGGCTCATGCTGGACAGATGTTTCAAGTCACACCTCACTCTTCAGTCACAGAAAATACATATTCTCTTTGTGACATTTTCCAGATTTCACTTTTGAAGAATGCTAAATTATGACAGACTCATAATTACATTGAAAAGTAAGCAGAGAGAATAATATTATATTTCAAAGGCCGACAGAACGAGATGGAATTAAATATTTGCTCAATGGGCTATAAAACAGCTCAGCTTTAATTTACAATTTAATGAATTCACAAGAAAAAATAAACATATAGGCAAAATGTTGTATTTTCATTTAGCTTATTAGCTTAGCCTGGTCTTCTAAAATAACCAAAACATCTACAACTGCAATAAAAATAAATGAAAGCTATACAGACATATAGAAAATACTACTACTACTACTACTACTACTACTAATAATAATAATGATAATTAAATAAAAAAATTAATAAAATTAAAAGAGAATAAATAATTCTGAAAACCTAATTCAATTAAATTAAATAAAAAAATAAAAAAAAATGCCTCATTCTTATTTTTACTTAAGCTGGACTTTAGTTTATGCATTAGGTATCATGAACTAACAATGAAAATCTATTTTATTGATAAAAACAAATGTATTAATAGTAGTTTTTAACATAAGAAATTGATTACTTTACAAAATACTTGGATATTTCATGCACTCAAAATGTTACAAAGTAAATGCATAAATAAAGATTAAATGTATTGTTGATTAAGGTTTTTAAATGCATTGTTAGTTCATGATGCACAATGCATATAAAACACTGTATATATATGACCAAACAAAGAAAAAAAATAAACTCATAGTAAAGTGTTACACCGTTTATTTGAACTTCCCAAGAACATTTCTGCAACAGTTTGCAACATGTAGTATGTTCCCATACAACAGAGCAGTAATCATCTAATATTGTATAAGGTGAAAAAACGTTCAGAAACAGTTCAACCTATTCTAATTCAGCCAAAACTGAACACAATATGGGGTAAATAACATAATAAGTCCCCATAAGCACAGCCCCAGCTGTGAGAGCACACAGCAATTTGTTAAGAAGATGACATGGTTAATGAGAACCACTTGCTGCTGGACTCCATGAATTCTGGAGGGGTGGGGGACGTTGGAGGGGAGGGGGTTTATAGCTTAGCTCATCCTCTGAAGTGCTTGGAAAACATTCGTTGCACGTTACGCTGAATGTCCTGCCATCCCAGATGTGCCCACACAGCTGTGAAGCAAATGTTCCCCGGAGCCTGTTGTCTTAGGGCAGTTTAAAAAAAAGATATGTTGTGTGTGTGAAAGAAATGTGTGTACTGTTTATAATGTGTTTGTGGAAATAGTGTATATTTGTGTATCACGTTACATGTAGATGCTTGTGTTTGTGAAGCGGCATGTCTTTGGCTCAGTGGCCGTGATGGAAAAGGCACAAAAGACATCTGTCCAGAAGTTTGAGCGGCCCTAATCACAGTGAGCTTAATCTTAATCAGTGCGGTTAACAATAGCTTTCATACACACTGTGATTTCTCTTTCTCGCTCACTTTTCTTTGTCGTATTGTGTCTTTTCTGTTTACTTGTAAGAAAGCCATATTGAATACAGACATGAAGCTCTGCATCACATTCACAGTTTTCTCACTCAGCACTACATTTTTCCCACGGTGGATATCAGGGCAGTTGCACAAATCGGTCTATGACGTGTCTATGACAAGACAATTACAGATAGTTTAACACATGTGTCAAGTTAGAAATGTATTCGTACTCATTTTGTACAAAATAAAAATGAAAAAAAACTCCTAGGACAGTATCTATTCATTTAACTGACATTTATGTTAACCCTAAAACACAACCCAATGCAGTGTAACATTCTAAATAGGGTTTAAAACCTGTAAAAATCTATATGGAAAATGATTTCATATTAATACAGTACATTGGGCTTTTTATTTAAATTTTTGGATCATGTGGTGATGTGGTGTAAATATGAGTGCATTTTTCAAAAGGGGTTTTAAATATATTTTCAAGGTTATTCATTTATAAATATCATTACATATTTATATTTGTATTATTATCTTATATTTTAAGATATTGACCACATGGCTTTGATTTATTTGTTTGTTTGTTATCGTTTATTTGTTTATTTGAAAAACTCTTTCATTTTTTTTTTTTCTTTATTATGATAATGGCAATCTATTTTATTATTTATGCACCATTATTTTATGTATTAATATCTTTAATTAACTTTCATTTTTACATTTTAAAATGTTTATTTTACTTTTGTAATTATTATTATTATTTATCACTTACATACGTCAACTTAAACGTGTATAGTTCAATTGTACTTATTTGTTTTCTTTAAGGTTTTTCATCTAGTTATTTATTATTTATTGTAATTTGATTTCAGCTTAGTTTAAATTAAAACACTTTATTTATTTATTTATTTTCTTATTACTTGGTTTAAGTTTAGTTAGTGAAAACAACACTGGATAACAGAACAACTGACACCATGACTTTATGCCCCACAAAAAAAAAAAAGAAAGAAAAATACATTATTATAATTATTAAACATTTATTATTACACAGAAATTAAAAACATGCTCATCCATTTTCAAGTAATTTTATGTGTGCTTTTTAATGTGTTTTTGGACAGATTAATAGATAGTGGGGAAAGTGAACATCATGTCATTGACCCATTCTGGGAGAAATACCCAACATACGCCATGCAAGACAATTCTGCCCTGATGCTGGCTATACTTACTCTCTGATCCCACACAACACAATGTTATGGTGCAGATAAGTGTACAAAGCAGCGGTGACATGAGAGGCCAAACATGGAGGAGGTTATCAGTGCCGGACATGATAGATGGATTAGCCACTCTGAGGACGGACACAGGATCCAGGCGCATGTCTCTCATCATCGCTGCAGAGACGCTCCACAGTCAGGCCTGTTTGGGGCCTCTGAACCCAGATCAGATAAGCACTCTGCTGATGGGGACTTTACTGGCTTTGCTGAAAACCAACTGGAGGTTTTCTTGTGCGAGTGTGTGTTTGCACATGTTCAGCAGACATAGCCTGTCATGTCGTGCTAAGAGGTGAATGGGGGCTCTGTTTCATGCAGTTTGTACATTCACTCAGTCTTTGCTGACCCTCTGGCATTAGTGAAACTGGCTTGAGCTCTCAGACTACCATTCACTGTTATTTGTCTTAAACAGTTCTCTTAAAACATTGGCACACACTAAAGCTCTGTTCCAAAACTAAGTATGCTGCCTCCAGCCACCATAGACAGCTCACTAACTGTCAAGAAAACTCATGTGATTGATATGGAACGCTCTATAATAGCAGAAACTCTGTGTGAGAGGAACAATGCAATACTCTAATACAGGGGTCTTCTGTGGTGAATGGGCATCGATATCACAGGTTCTTACCACAACTCCACAGTTAACATTAAAAATACATACATAAATAAAACATGAGTTAAAGTTAAAGTTAAAAAGCAAAAGTTCACAAATTAATGCTGTACTTTTGAACTTTCCATTCATCTAACAAATCCTGAAATTACAAATTAAACAGTACAACTGTTTTCAACATTGATAATAATAAAAAGAAAGGTGTCTTTATGAGCAAATCATCATACTAGAATGATTTCATGAATCGTGAATCATGTGACATCAAAGTCTGAAATTCAGCTTTTGCCATCACAGGAATAAATTACATTGTAAAACATATTAAAGTAAAAATCTGTAAATTAAAACAATCATTTACAATGTTACTGTTTTTACTGTGTTTTGTTAAAATAAATGCAGTGATGAGCATAAGAGAATAATGAATGAGCATAAGAGATTTTTCTTTTAAAAAAAAGTAACATAAAATACAACTTTTGAATGGTAGGATAAATATGACTCTGTACATAAACAATGATTATTCTAATTAAATGTATTTATCATTTATTTATTATTCCTTTTTTAATGTAGTCATCTTAACAGAATATGCATATACATTCATTTGATACTATGTGCATGTTATTATTGGCCATACATAAATTAATATGCATGGTCCACAAACAAACTTTTAAAGTGTCACTTCATAATTATTGTAGATGATCCTGTATATAGGGTATGAAGTGTTTTTTTTTGGCTTGTCGACCATTCTAGATTCTGGGAGTGTAGGATGCATGCAATGCAACTTAAGAAAAATAATCAAAAACAATGTAGAATAATTAAGTTCTATGATGCTTTAAGATACTTCCTCTGCAGACAGCTCAATATTGAAACACCGAATATGTTATTAAATTTGACTATAATAAGTATTAAATTAAATGTGTACATTTGATCTTTTTGAGCCATTTAAAGTTGCTCAAACGTGCTAAAGTGTATTCTACCTTCCCCTAGCAGCAGCTGGCCTGCCACCCTGATTCAAACACTCTCACCATCTCTGCAGAATCCCAAGATGTGGCAAATCAATTTGAAGCCGTGGAGCCTGCAGTCTCAAAATCTCTCCGAAGGGCCTGCTGTTTCAAGCTTTCGTGATACATTTTTCTCACGTCATGTCTCGGCTAATTTCTGGCTGATGAACGCCTGAAGTGCTCTGTTCACAGCTCTGGAGAGGAGAAGAGATGATGGGAGAGGGGGGAGACGTCCAGATGCCTGCCCTTACACCCATGGCTTCTTCATCTGCTTGTCCTCCAGGGCCGCTGCAGTGACTGAGGCCTGGCCTGTGTGTGGAAGCTCCTCTCAGCACTGCAATGAGTGAGTGAGAACAGGCTGCTAGAGATAAGGACACGAGTCGAGAGGAAGCAATATGATAGCATGAATGTGTTTAACTCACACTCTCTCTCTGTTTTTCGCTTGTTATCTTTGGCCTGCTTATACTTTCTCTTTCATTTATTTGTCATGCCTAGGTCTGTGTATGCCTTTGCCGATCTGTGTGCATGTGTGTGTGTGTGCATATGTATTTATGTGGAAGGTGATAAGTGAGAAGCAGGCCCACGGGAGATCACGTCACCTCAGAGATAGCCACTATTGCCTAGCAACAGACCCCTTAGGGCCTTAGAGGGAACTGAGACGGGGAAAGTCGATCCGCTTTTTAAAAATCATAATAATAGATCTTTTCAAATAGGGAGACAAATGGATTAACCTTCATAATGCTAAAACCCATGTTAGCCTGCTTTAATTAGCATGCATGAATGGTAACAAACTGAGTTTGGAGATTAGCCAAAAGACATTTTAAATACCCAAATAAAACGAATGCATGTGGGTCAGTGACATAACGCTAATTCTGTTTTGCCTGGATGTATTAATTTATTAAAAATGCATTAAAAGGCCATTCATACATATAAAGTCTTCAGTACACCTCCTTTATAATGAGCACTTTATACTGGTATGCATACATTTCTATATGTTTTCTGCTGTATCGAGTTCAATGTTTTTGAATAAATTGAACAATAAATGATTATTCTAAATTAAATGTATTTATATTTATTTATTATGTACACACACATATATATATATATGTAGTCATCTTAACAGACATATGCATATACACACACTACATATATATATTGAACACACACACACACACACACACACACACACACACACACACACACACACACACACACACACACACACATATATATATATATATCGTAAATTAATATGTTCATGTTTAATGTATAGTTATCAATTAAATTAATACATATACAAAGAAGGAAAATATGTTTTACTATTGATATGTTGGTACTAGTCATTGAACTAAAACTTTTCTAGAAAAAAAAAAAAATTCACATGAAGATCTAAGACCTTGGTGTGTTTTAGATTTTCTCTTTATAATGGACAGTTACATTTGCTATTAACCCATACTAACCCAATCTTTGTATGTACTCTATTTATTTGTTAAAAAATCACAACCATCATTATTATATACCATGTTGTTGTAATGCTAACTTGACTTTATGTATTTCGGTTATGTGAACCTCCTCTGAGTTTGGTACATGGCCACACATGTGTCTCTTCCTTCCAGCGGTCTTCACATCAGCCATTATTCAAATCCTTCGTCAAATCTCACTTATCCTTAACGGTCCCTCAGCACTGTTAAAACCTGCTCAGAAAGCCCCAAACCATTTAACGCTCTAAGCAAATATCTTTTCTCTCTCTTTAAGTGTGTCCTTGTGAATTAATATAGGGAAGCATCCATATTCAAGAAGATTGCAAATGGTGATTCAGTGGTCTCTCAGAATCTCAATGGACATAACAGTATCTCTGCATGAGGTACAGACGGATTTGCTTCAAAACATTTGATTGGATAGAGCTTTTTCCTATTTCCCTGTTTCTGGTATGTCTAAACTACTACGGTGTTTGTCTTTGTGTTGTACTGACTGCAATGTTTTTGAAGCATTTGAACGCCATATAATAGCGCACTTATGGTTTCACCATCTGAACAACATAGTTTCTTTACACCAATTCCTGTCCAAACAGACCCACATTGCAAGCAAGCGAGAGAGATCCTGAGCACATTTTAGCCATGTAATGAGACAAATGATTGTCTTCTCACAAGACAGTGCAGAGGATGTTTGCGGACACGGAAGGTGCAGCTGTGCCTGAAATTGCTTTGTTTAAACTTGACAGGTCAAAATTGAGTTTTTAGAAAGGTTGCATTCTGGGGCAAGTGCAAGTGGGCTCCACGGAAGCACTGCAGACAGTTTGTACATGTGGGATCTATCTCTGTGTGTGTGTGTGTGTGTGTGTGTGTGTGTGTGTGTGTGTGTGTGTGTGTGTGTGTGTGTGTGTGTGTGTGTGTCTGTGTGTGCATGTTTATGTGGTTTATGAGGACACAAATTTGTATAATGACATAGGTATGACATAGGTATTACAAGGAGAAGGTGATTTATGAGGACATTTTCAGTGTCCCCATAATTCAAAATGCTTATAAATCATACAGAGTAAGTTTTTTTGGGGGAAAGTAGAAATGCACCGTCTCCTGTGAGGGCTAAGTTTAGGTGTAGGGTAGGTGTAGGGCAATAGCACATACAGTTTGTACAGTATAAAAACCATTACGCCTATGGAAAGTCCCTCAGAACCATAAAACCAACACGTGTGTGTGTGTGTGTGTGTGTGTGTGTGTGTGTGTGTGTGTGTGTGTGTGTGTGTGTGTGTGTGTGTGTGTGTGTGTGTGTGTGTGTGTGTGTGTGTGTGTGTGTGTGTGTGTGTGTGTGTGTGTGTATGAAATCAGAGCTGGTGTGTTTGACCTGATCCTAGGATGAAAATAGCGCAAAGACTGTAGCACAACAGTCTAATCAACTGAGCTTTCAATAATTTAGCGTGTTATCTTCATACGCCATGAGCTCTGATGTAGAACGCTGAGTTGTTTGTTTATCCATGTCCTTGCCTCCTTGGCTGTTAGAAAGAGGTCTGGAAGAAACACTTTGCTGAGAACTTTTTAAAATGCATTTCTGTGGTAAACAACTTCAATGATTTATGACTTATAACTGGAGTCATGTAAATGATACCAGCAATAATTTTAATTAATTGCAGGCTTATTTCATTACAACACCCGCCCCGTTCTCTCAAAGTCAGGCTATATTAAAACAAAAAGTCAGCAACTTCATGCTAACTTGGAAATGTCATATCTGCAAATGGAGAGAGCACCTTAAAACATATATAGTGTATGTATAAACTGAGGTCTGAGGTAGTTGCATATGGACGCTGGAAAGCAAACTTTTGCACTGCAAAGGGTTAAGGTGACTCCATACAAATCTATGCCTTATGGCGTTCATGCCTAAATCTTTCAACAATTAATATTTTATTTGAATTCCCACAGAAGAAAAACTCCGGAATTCTGACTGCAGCTCATGAACATTCACAGCTGAGACAAGCAGACGTTTCCCACTAGTCACATTTACAGTTTAGAGCAGAGTAGTTAAAACCTTGACATATATGAGCCAAACCATTTTGGCATGTTCATTTATCAATCATAACATAACAGAAACAATAAATGAATTAAGAGCTTGATGTACTTTTTATGTTTTGTTAATGTTTTAAAAATCTCCAATTATCTGTTTTGTTTGTTTTTGGTAATATTGTCATGCAGTTTTCAGAGCATTAAGCTTTTATTAATAACTAAAACAATTTGTTTTATATTTTTTGTTCTATCATTACAATTTGGCAATGTGGTTACAAAAACTCAAGACGCTGATTAAGAGAATGACTCTTGCAGTGTATAAGAAGCTGATGCAGCTTTTGTTCTGCACTCTCAGAAAAAAAAGATACAAAAGCTGTCACTTTTCAAAAGGTATACTTTTGTACATTTTAGGTATTAATATGTACACTTTTGGTACTAGTATGTACCTTTAAGGTCCCGGTAGGGGACCTTACCTTTTTCTGAGCGAGTGCATGAAGAAAATGCAACTTCAGAGCAATTGTCATGTCAGAGTATGTATTTTATGATTTATAAATGTTTTTTTTGTGTTTTTTTAATGTATTCATGCCAAGTTCTGTCATAAAACTCTAGGTGGCGCAGGCTGATGGGTCGTTAATACTAATTTATGATATTGACAGCATGAAACTAATGCTGGTATAGCCTAAATGGTTCATGTCGTATAAATGCAGCCAATGCTTGCTGCTTTACATTTAAATGGCTGGTCAGCATTCCCCAGAACAGCTCGCAGCACTGTTTCAGAGTTCCTCTGAAACCCTCCACCTCCCCAGCTCCATGTGTATAGATCTGCTACGGGTTATTATATATGCTAGTTGTGCAGCATCAGTATGTATTAAATACTCACAGCACTGTATCGGCATCTGTATTGGCAGTAGCAAGTTCCTGTACTTGCTTTTTCAGCAGCAGCAGTGGAGTAGATCTATTCAGCCAAGACCAAACACATTAACATTGTCATATCCATTACCATGCTAAAATCTTCTATGATTTGTCATGAAATAATAGTATTTTTAAAACATTAATTTGTGACATTATTTCTACATAAATGCATTTATGCTGCCTCTGTGCAACATGAAATTGTCTGTCTAAATACATTTTTTGTCATTTATATGCCTGTTTAAATGCAGCTTCTGTGCTGCAGTGTAAAGTTTGTCATATTTCATAGGCATTTGTCATAACTTTTACATGAACAACCAAAACCAGCATGTCCAAATATTCTTCTGAAATACTAATAGTTAATTTTCCATGTACTTCTTTCAAATCTGTGCAATAGGAAGAGCAAACGAGGGATCATGTGCCTCATTCTCACAGCTGTGAATAAGAGCTAGTGGAGGTATGCAGCCTGGGGCTGTTTTTTACTCCGTTATGAAGTTGCTATTGTGAGTTTTTTGGACTGAGATTCCTGATAGAGGACGAGCACAATACAACCTCTCTCTCTCTCTCTCTCTCTCTCTCCTTGGGAATCTTTGTACATTTTCCAAAAGGTATAGTGTTGCAATAAATTGGTTCACTCAGACAACACAATCAAGTTAGATAGACCGCATAATTTGCTTTCTATGCTGTTTAATTACTCGTCTATATTGTGAAAGGATATCTGTGTGACTAACAGAGAGAACGTGATCCACAAATGGATCTATTTCACTGGCTTCTGTAAGGACAGTGTCTTCTCCCCCTATAATATTATTGGATATTATCAAGTGCTTTGATAGTTAACAGAAATAGAAGTATAAAATCTCTATCCACACTGTTTTGGCGAGGTTGGGTTCTCTCTTTTTGGGGCTTTCCATGCACACTGGTCATTAAATAGGTATTAGGAATGTGTGTTTCTTTGAATGTGTATGTGTAACAAGCTGTGCTTAGATGTGTTGTGTTTAACTCAAACAAATGGTTGGTTTCTTGTATTTTGTCACAAACCATACCTGCAGGATTTTAATTGTGTACAAGATGCTGCTGTCTCAGCCTTAAAATAGGCTTACAAGTCAATACAGGAATGATAAGACTTGAATTTTGTTTCCAAGCTGCCAACTCTCCCTGAGTAATACGAGTGTTTTAAAAAGAGCAATATTACAGGTGTGGGTTTGATTGATGTATTGTGTTTGGGGTGGACAGCAGTAATATTAACAGTCTGAGTTGTGTTTATGAGATCAGTACAGTACATCAGTAAGCGGAGCGGAGAACTCCTGTGAGAGAGCGGACCCGTCCAAGCCACAAAATTACAGTATCTTAGCTTGTGGCCGCGGGAATGTGCACAACGGTTTTCTAATGAGGACTTTAGACATGTCGTCCCTGACCGCGGATGAGTGCTACAGCGACCAGCAGAGGGCAATATGTGTCCTGAAGCTATGTGACCATAACTGATCCATAATGTATGCACATTTAAATATTAATGCACTGCTTTACCACATATCAAATGCATTGATTTATTTACAGTTTAAGAATGCCAATGGATTCTGGACACAGTAACGGTGAGAGCATATGCATAAGCTGTTCGTTTTCTAAACCAAATTAAATGGATCTTCATTGAGATGTTTTATTCCCATGAAGTTAGGCTGAACTAATGAGGAATGGGACTGTGGGTCCAGTGGGGTTATGAATTCAGTTCCACCCCGATGGTCTGGCAGATATATGGCTATAGCTGTAGATTCTGAATCTGTTATCAAAGAGACATTTGCAAATGTGCGTTTTAACCCTTACAGTGCACCAGGAAAATAAAGGCACAGGAATGAGTGCTATGCTGTAGTGTTGTGAAGTTTTCATATGAATTTATTTAACCTAGATTTATGTAGATATCCTGGTTTAATTATCATTGCCGACATGGTTACTCATTTCACATCCCAGTTGAGATTTACTCCCTTTTAATTAATCGAGCAGGGAAATGATCTGGATATTCAGTATATTACCTTGCTTATTTAAAGCTTTGTTTTGAAGAAATTCTAGACAAAAGAAGACACTAAACTGACTAAATTTCAGGTCATGACATATTAGAAACTCAGATAATTATGCTATCACCCTAATTAGCCATTGGCATTTTCATATTTCTAGCCTATATATTATGTATGTAGCTATGTTTGTATATATCGATCAATCTGTCTCTTTGTCTGTCTGTCTATTTACTTGCTTACTTGTATATTTATTTATTTATTTGTGACCATACAGAGGATAAACAGTTTGAATTCATTAATTTATTTATTTACATGCATGTTTATTTATTTACTCAAATGTTTATTTATTTTCTTGCATGCACATTTACTTATTTATCAATTTAATATTTATTTATTGACTATTATTATAAAATAAATAAGTAAATATTTGTTTATTTATTATTATTGATTTCTATATTTGCCTATTAATTTTTTCTTTGTTTTGATCCATTTTAATACTTGTATCCTATCTTTATAATTTTTTGTTATTTCTTGAAAAGAAAAATCCTTAGTTTGCCAATTAAAGGTTTGACATATTCAGAATGTGACACAAGTTAATTCTAAAGGTAAAATGAATATGTGTGTATTTGTATGTTCATGCCACTGTATATGTATTGTTGTATGAAGAAGCTAAGAGATTATGAGCAATGTGTAAGTGTGTGTCTGCACACACGTATCTACTGCAAGAGCCGGCATATTCACTAATCATGAATAAAATGCAAATATATTAAGCTATGCAGCAGATATCAGATGTCTTGTGGTTGTTGTGGTGGTGTTTGAGTGTGCCAGTGCATGCATACAGTGTGTGCCCATGTGTGTATGTCTGAGTTAAAACAGCTGCTTCTACAGACCTGCTTCCAGCTGCTTCCAAATTGGTCTGCCATTAAGTTATTATCTGTTTATGGCTCTATGACCAGGCCCACCTCTGGCAGTACTATCATCTGTACTGTGTAATGGTTAGAGATGGGTTTTCGGGTCTGGTGTGATAATTGTCCATATCATACTCATAAAGGCTGGATACCATAAAGACTTGGACTAGCTTTGTGTATAATCACAGTGGAGCCTCTGAGCTGTATTGTGTTAATGTTTGCCTAGTGTAATTTCTTCTATGCACTCATATAAAGAATAATAAACTTTATTAATAAAGTTATAAAAATTAAGATTGTTTCAGACATGTCTAATTTTAGATATGATTGTCTTTTTTTTGGTATGAAAAATAAACAATTTATGTGAGTTGTATGTGTTTTTTGTTATTTAAATGCATACAACAAGATCTGATCTGTGCCAGATGTTACTGAAAAATAATCATGACACTGTAAATGTGGCCTTCATAGTCTTCTGTTTTCTTGAAACTACACAGTAGTTCCCCACTCTGGGGTGCGTTTCCCAAAAACAACTATGGTCGCAAGTTCTGTCGTTACCAATAGAGTGCAATGGAACTAACGACCATAGTTTGCTAACGATGCTTTTGGGAAACGCACCCCTGATTAGGTGCTAATTTGGTTAGGTACAAATAACCAGGTATGCAATCGAATCATCACAGAAGATGAATAAGAAACACCAATGCTTTGTTTTAAAAGCAGGGCTAGGAATAGCCAATCAGTGGCAGAGCCTTTCCACATGCTTACACATAGATACACATGTCCCACATACAAGATTTGTCCAGCATGGAGAAAATAATTGAAACAATACAAATCCTCAGACAAATTCACTTTGATTAGTTTGCTCAAGCATGTTCCCAAATAACATGTACCTTCAACATAGTTTGTCAATGCCAAAAAAATGAAAGAATTAATGTTTATATTAATTATATTTAGCCAGTTCTAGTACCACTGCCAGTCTATCAAATGGCTTGGGAATGCAGAGCATTCACAGCCTATATGGACTGAATGTCCTTGATATACAGTGCCTTGCGAAAGTACCTTTACATTTATGCATTTAGCAGACGCTTTTATCCAAAGCGACTTACAGTGCATTCAGGCTATAGATATTTTGTGTCAGTATGTGTGTACTCTACTAGGTATATTCTATATATACTAAGTATGTTAATTTTAGTTTAGTTTTTGTTACGTTGCTGCCTTATGTTAAACTGCTTTAAATGACTTTTTTCAACATCAGTCTACACTCCATACACCATAATGATAAAGCAAAAAACTGGTTTTTAACATCTTTGCTAAAAAATGTTAATGATTCCATTGCATAAGTATTCATATTCTTATCCGGGAGAGTTGAAATTTAGTTCAGGGGCATTCATATTGCTTGTACATGTTACTACACTTTGAGTGAAGGTAACTTGTGGCAAATTCAGTTGAATGGGTATGATTTGGAAAGGCACACAAGTATTAATAAAAGGTCTAACAGCTAATCATGCATATCAGAGAAAAAACCAAGCCCTGGGGTCAAAAGAACAGTCTGTAGAGCTCAGAAACAGGTTTGTGTCAAGCCACACATCTGGGGAAGAGTTCAGAAAAAAATGATGTTTCATTGAAGGGTCACAGAAGCATGTTGTCTCTTTTACCCTTCATGGAAGAAGTTTGAACCAACCAGCGCTCTTCCTAGAGCTGGCCTCTTGGCTAAACTGAGCAATTGATAGAGCAGGCCTTTGTCTATACTGCTGACCAAGATAATGATGGTCACTCTAGTTGAGCTCTGTGATCATATGTGGAGATAGGAGAAATCTACAAAAGGACAAACAACACTGCAACACTCCACCGATCTGGGCTTAATCCTGGTGTGGCCAGACTCAATCCTCTCTTCAGTGAAGACACATGAAAACATACTTGGAATTTGCAAAAGAGCTCCTAAAGGACTCAGACTGTGAGAAACAACATTCTCTGGTCTAATGAACCTTAATTCTAAGCATCATATTTGAAGGGAGCCAGCTCTGCTCATCACCTGCAGAGTAGCAAAATGTAAAAAAAGCAAAATCTGAAAATGTGCATCTGCCCTCATCCAACCTGACCGAGCTTGAGAGTGGAAGAGGTGAGGAGAAGAATGGTAGATAATTGCCAAATGCTGATGAGCAAAGCTTGTCGCATTGAACAAAAAAAGACTTGAGACTGTAAAGGTGCTTCAGCTAAATCTTTAGTATTTAAGGGTATGAATACTTATGCAATGTGCAATACTTATTATTTTTAATACATTTTAGTTGTGACGATTATGTTTTTGTTTTGTCAATATGGTGTATGGAGTGTAGACTGATGTGGAAAAAGTAATTTAAGGCAGCAACATAAAACGTGAAAAAAATGAAGGGGTGTGAATATGTTCGCAAGACACTGTATATAGTCAAAGTTATTATGTGTCTATATTTGATTTGTAATAGATTAATGATGGCACACTACTTTTAATTGCTACCAAGAGAACAAACATTATAACCACTTAATTTTTCTTCTGATATTGTGCCATTCCACCTAAACATAGCCAAGGGTAAAGCAATCACTGTGGAGACTGCTATAAAGGGATGGAGTTTGACTTCAATAAGAGTCTTATGTAAGTGGTGGTTTGTGTGCTGGGCTGGCTCCATGCTACAAAATCACAACCACAATGATGTGCAAACATATAGCTGTATTTCATCTCAGACTTTACAATGAAAGACAAGACAGGAAATGAACTACACATTTATAACCATTTCATTCACTAGCAGACTGCATTTTGGAGATATTCCTTCCCTTTTTGTAGCCCTGGCTTGCAATATGTTTCTGTCTTTCATCTGAGTCAGTCGTGTACTCTGGAATTCATGTCACTGGCACATTTTCCACGAGCTTTATCTGCTATTTATAACCTTTCTGTACTGCAATCTTGCCAGACAAGATAAAAAACTAAACCTAAAATGATTCCAAAATCTCCTTTTCACCCCTGGATTGAAGAATCTGTAGGTAAACAAATAGCTTGATGTTACCTGACCTTGATTTCATGCCTTTCCAATTCATCCAGATAGGAGTATTGTGATGAGCGTTTTAGTCGCACAGCTTTGGCAGCATGCAACGGAGAGCAATCTGCCTGCTGTCACTGTGGCGTAAAGTGAACATTCATAAGGCAAGTCATTTTCAGAAACAGCCTTCCAAACCCCACATCACTGTGACAGACAGGCCATTTTAGATACAGACAGACATGAGTAAATTCTCCAGACACCCTCTGGTGAACTGTCTTATCACGGCATGCAGCTGGCAGATTAATTCACTAATGGAATCCTAATTAAATGATTTATGAAATGTCTACCTTGTGTATGACATGTATTGGGTGTCCTAGGGTAAGCTGTAATCAGCAGCAACCATGTAGATATTTAATAAAACTCTTAGAGAATGAGAGAATGAAGATTGCTGCTCAAACCATGTGTATAAATTGATAAATATATTTCAGCATTTTTTTAATTCAAGTGCCTTTCAGTATTGTGTTGTAATACGAATCTGTCTCTTATACCTGGTCATGCCTCACTGTTATGAAGCATACTTCAAGGTCAAAGGTTCACAGTCCTGCTTTCATTTCAATTAACTTTCATAAAGAACTGTGGAAACACATCATCTGTCAATTAGCACAAATCCGTATCGCACCGAGCCGGCAATTTGCTCGGTGAAAATGTTAATTTTGTCTTCTGAGCCGAGCTGTCAGGGCAGTCCATGGGGAAGCTTTGCAGCTCTAAGACAGATTGGGGGTAATCATTATCATACCACCACGGAGAACCCCATTCTGTATACTTCATCCTACTGGAAGGAACCAGGCAGGCGGCATTTTCAAAGCTGCTGGCATTTCTTATCTGCCATCTGTTTACAGAGAGGTAATAGAAAATACAGATTTCAATCACAAGGGCCATGTGCAAGATTGGTTTACGCTCAACTGGTTGCCTACAGATAGCAATATAGATATGTGTTTTTTACATATTTCAGACCGGTTCTATTAGATGGGGACTGTTGAGGATTAAACGAAGATTTTCAAGTATGGAATACTTTCAGAACCAGAATATGAAGTGAATATGATCTGGTTGTGAGTGAAAACTACAGTATGCAAGTATAAATTGGTACCGTAGATTAGCATTTAGCAATAAGCATTCCTTTCTCAAAGTAAAAAGAAAAGTGATAAAAGGCAGCAATTTAGTCAAAATACAAGGTAATTTGTATTTTTTTCTTTTGCAACTATGGGCCCGTTTGGCTCTGTGGACTTTGATAATAGTTATTATTATATTACAACCAATGAAAGCTTGCAGAGACTTGTAACCACTATAATATGCTACTATTAATACTATAATATAATTATTTATAATGATAAATGATTTCTTAATTTAATTAAAAAAAAAAAAATTCGAAATAATTGTAAAAAAATTATGCTCCCTTTTTACATCATATCTCAAATATCGAAAATGTTTAATAGAATTCTCTGATGGAAATACAGTAATTTTTAATGTTTTTTGGAATATTGGAATATTAAAAAATTACATTTACATTTGAAAAGGATAATTGAATAGCATTCATAACATTTAATGTATATTATAGCATTTTAAAAACAATATTTTAACTTTTTGCATAATATATAGAAATATATTTCTCATATTTCATTTAAAACTTAGTGCACTAATCTGTGATTTTTTTTCTAGTGGAAATGACACTCAGACAATATATAACAAGAAAAACATTTGATATTTCTGTTAATTTTAATGAATATCACTTGCATCTGAAAATAATAAAAGAAAATAGCTTATGAATAGTTTCTTCTCCAAAAGAAGCATGCAGGTAGAAACTAATATTTTGTGGTTTCGTCTGAGAGAAGTAATTAACCAGAGATTGCTTGGTGGAAACTGTAGTGTTTGATGTCAACCTTATTTGTTTCACTAGCACATTCCATGCATGCAATGACATGTTTGAATTGTAAGAGTAGCACACGTGACCGAATCTCTGTTCAGATGGGACAAATGGGACAGGGTGGAGTAATTTGCTTACAAATTTACCCTTTTTTTAAACAATGGTTTGGAAAACCAGCATCAGTCCTGTACTTCCTGCCAAGTAGCCTGCCACAACAAATCACCAGCCCTCCAGTGGTGAAGCTGTCTTTGTGAGAAAGCTATTTTACTGCAGAGAGTAATTGCCTCTCAAATGAAAATGCACCTGTAATGCACGCTGCAAAATGTATTGCCTTTTTGTTGGCAGCATTTCTACAGCAACTCTGTCAGAGCTGAAATTGCTCAGCATCATCAACTTTCATAGTGCTCTGGAAGTGCGCTGGATAAAAGCAGTAACTCAGAGGAAGTCTACCTGCCTGCTGTGTTAACAGTCAGCCAGCCGCACATTTATCTCTACTGTGAGCGGCATGGCAGACAAAGAGGAGTTGGAATCTCTTAGTTGTGGCAGTCTAAGCTTTATTTTGTACAGAGACTGTATATTATATTCAAGAGAGGCTCTGACTTGGCAGTTTAGTGCAGAACATCTTGATGAAAGTGGGAGGCATCAAATTGAGCATAAAGGAAAAGCAGCCACCTTGTTAGTTGGAAAATATATATTTCAGATATATATCAATGATATAACAAATATATCAGATTTTGTTTCCATGTCATGATAGCTTGGTTATTACAAAAATTGTTTTGTTATTTTATATTTGTCATAATTGTATTGCATCATAATGTTCTTTTACTATCAAAAATATGTTCATTTAAGTCTTTTATCTGTCTAAACTCTTCCAGCAATGGAAAATAAAGGGACAATACATCCTATGCTTAACATTTGGCCTAGAAAATAATCTAAAGACTTGCAAACAATCATATCTCTGTAGCAACAACAGATAGATAGAGTACAATGTTCTGTATTCTTTCAAAGCCCGAAAGCTTTTTTCTGTGCTTATCTGAACCATGTTTTTATTTAAAGGTTACATTGCCACCTTTTCAGGGATATCTACTCCAAACATTTCCTCTGTGAAACATTACTCCTCACACTCATTGTTTTCATGGGCCTCATGAGAGAAGATAATAGATCAGACCATATTGAATGACCTAAGACACAGATTATCTCAGTAGCAGTCGGAGATCGATTGTCTCTGTGTGTGTGTGTGTGTGTGTGGGGGGGGGACAGCTCTGCATATTATATTATATTATATTATATTATATGAACACATTAAATTTCCTTGTATTTGTTTAAACTTTCAGTTGCTTTACTGACATTCAGATGTTTTAAGATCAAACAAAAGCATCCAAACATGTCAAAGGGATGTCTTACCTAAAAATGAAAATTCCTTTATCATTTACTCACACAGTTATTCCAAACTTGTATGAGTTTCTTTCTTCTGCTGAGCACTGAAGAATATATTTTAAAGAGTGTGCGGAAAGCTGGTGAAAAAATACAAGATAAGCAGGCCGATTTTGGTCTAAATTCTCCACTTCCGACAATCCAAGGTAAAGTCGCCAAATTCTACAAATGATCTTATCTGATCTTCCTGTCATGTGTGGTGTCTTAAATGTTATTGAATCTGCTCAGAAGAACTTTAGTGCCACACCAATCTCAAATCATGATTCACTCGTGATCGCGACTACATACGCTATAATCTCGCGCTGCGCTGTTTTCTTCTGAGGCAAGCAGATTAAAGCTCAGTGTGGCACGCAGTTCAAACTAGTACTGCTATTTTGTTCCGCTTTTGACACGTTTGGCGTTTAACACGTCTATCATGCACAACAGAGTGACTATCAGTTAGACAAAATGTGTTTTATCCAGTGTGTTTAAGTTTGTTATCCCCCTCGCGGCAAAAACCTCTTAAGCACACAGAATAATGCAAGTGGCCATTTTGAATTGTTTATGTATTTTTGTAATCTTGGCTTTGAACGATTATGTAACATTAATCGTATCATCCATAATCATATTCGCAATTAGAAATTCGATTAATTGTGCAGCCCTACTGTCGACCAATCTGTGTTTACTCTAAAGTCACCTTTGACCACAAGAGATTTTGCAAGACTTCCTGTGTTCACAGTCGGGGCTTGTTTATGAATGGAATCTGCTAGTGTGTGGTGTGTCGTTTTGGTTACATCGCGACACTCTAAAACAAAACTGTTAAATCTATTGTTTTTTATTATTGTATTTAGGTTTGTGGTCTCTCACATTTTGAAAATCTGATAAGATTTTAAAAAATAATTTAGTGTGGCGAGCCTTTACCAAACAGTTTCTGGTTCCCATACTATGGAATAAAAGGGCACAACTGTTTGGTTACCCACATTATTCAAAATATCAGTCACACTTAATTTTAAAGGGTTAGTTCACCCAAAAATGAAAATTCTGTTATTAATTACTCACCCTAATGTCGTTCCAAACCTGTAAGACCTTTGTTTATTTTCGGAACACAAATTAAGATATTTTTGATGAAATCTTAGAGCTCTCTGGCCCTCGTAGACAGGAATGCAATGCCAATGTCCCCAGGTCCAGAAACGTAGTAAATACATCGGTAAAATAGTCCATGTGACATCAGTGGTTCAACCATAATTTTACGAAGCTACGAGAAAACAATAACCACATAATTTATTCAACAATTCTTCTCTCCGAGTTACCGTCTTCTGCCATTTTGGAGAGTATCCCAGAACGTAATCAGCGTTGTTTATGTTCAGTAGACAGTGCACGCTTTAAGGTCCCATTCTCGCTATTAACAAACCATTAACTATGACTTTTGCCTCAACAAACTCTAATTTTTGCTTAATAATAGTCAGTAAGGTAGCTGTTAAGTTTAGTTATTGGATAGGAATATAGTCATGCAGTATTTATGCACTTTATAAATACTAATAAATAGCCAATATGTTGGCATGCTAATAAGCAACAAGTTAGAATCGGTCCCTATACTTAAGTGTTACCAAAATATCCTCTGCTGTTCAACAGAAGATGGGGTGGGTGGGGTGGTTTGAGTTAGAAAACTTGAAAGTGAGTAAATGATGACAGAATTTTTGGGTGAACTATCCCTTTAATTCACTGTATGAGAGTGTTAATGCTGCAAGCCAGTTCAAAACGATGTGAATCAATGATCTCCATATCATACATAACCAGTGGAGTAACTAGTTACATGTAACATAATTACGTAATTTAATTACAAAATAAAATTAATTGTGATTAGCTAAAGTTACTAAGAAAAAATGTGTAATTAAATTACAGTTACTTATGAAAATGGTAAGGATTACAAAGGGGGTTCAATTCAACTAAATTCAAGTTTATTTGTAAAGCGCTTTTTACGATACAATCGCTGCAAAGCCGCTTTACAGGAAATTAAGTTTCTACAATAGATTAATATATTGTAGAAACTTAATATATTTAACTTATGGCAACATTTGGTTAATTCTGTATACTGTCCGAGGGTTGGCTTCCTCTGAGGTCCTCTGAGGGGTTGGCATCATCTATTCTTGTAACGAATCATGCCTCTGTGGTTCCCCCTGATCGTCACCAGAGGTCACCATCACCCGAGTATTGACTTCTCTCTCCGAACTCCATTTCCCATCATCCTGTACCAGGACTCTGATTACTAGTTCACCTGATGCTCATCGATGGGACTACTTAAGCCACACACACACACACTCATCGCAAAGTCTTGTATTGCCCCGGCTGACATTTCTGAGCGTTCTCATCTTTCTCTGTTGGATCATTGTGTTTTGACTCTGGACTGTTTCTCTCATTTTGGATTGATATCTTTCTGCCTTTTGACCCTCTTGCCTGCCTTGATACTCTGCTCTTGTCTCTCCTCTGATATCCCTGTTACCGTTACCGACCACTGCCTGTACGACTGTGTTAACTCTTATTAAAGCTGCAAATGGATCCCCACTTTGTTGACTCATCATTACAATTCTCAGTTGTTTGGTCATCTCAGATCAGGGTTGCATGTGATTTTTTTTTCACACACACTCCCACATACAGATTGAATTTATTTATTTCATAAATTGCAGTGATTGCTCTAAAATAGGAAACGCCAATGTTTCAGAAGTTTATAACATGATTATCCGATAACTCTTATATTTCCTATGTGGGTTTATGTATATGCTTTATTTTTTTAAGATTAACCTTTTTTTTCTAAGGCATTGTTAGATTTCCTGCCATTGAGACGGTTTAGGTTTTTGGGGGATTAAAAAAAGTGCTTTTTATCATTATAAAATTTGTATCATTGTAGGGTAGTTGTGTTCACACACTGCCAAGACACATTTATATACAAATGACGATATTTGGCATCCAATGTCTCCTTTCAAATTAAAATAGTATAATCTTAATTCAAGTGACGAAGGATTTTGAAAGTCTGACAGTAATCAGTGTTGAGTACTACTGTAAGGTTAACCCTGTCTGCTTTACATGTTTGAAAGTGATTAACAGTTGAAAACATTAGGAATTTAGAAAAGTAATCAAAAAGTAATCACATTACTTTATTAAAGTAATTGGAAAGTTGCACAACTTATTACATTTTAAGTAGTGTATTATCTGTAACCTACATTTCCAAAGTAACCTTCCCAACACTGTGCATAACTTATTTTTAGATCCATCTGAATTTACAAACAGTGATGAATAAATATTGCAAATTAATGAAACTAATTTTTGCTCAGCAGTAGTGTGCTACTAATCAAGTAGAAACGAGAAACTGTGTGCACCAGAACCATGTCTTGACATGTTACTAGATATCAACACTATGATGAAGAAACCCTTTATTAAGATATTGTTTGATCAAGTTGTTTCCCCTTTTACCCAATGGAAATTGTTTTCATCAAAACTTTTACTTGTATAAGTGTGTGTGGTCTCAAAATATTTAGAATGAACATTTTAGAATACATTACCTGCACGAGGACTAATTACAAATTCAACGTTTACTAAGAATAGCATCAATGGAAAAACTGTTTTATGGAAATGGATAAACCTTTCTTTTTTATTTCTGAAACATGTCTAAACATTGTTTGTTCCTTTTTTCATGCCATAACAATCCTTCAACACCTTGAGAGGATACTAATCAAAGACTCAACATCAGGGCTACAAAACAACTCAGTTATCTCACTTCCTCTATGTTGATATGGTGAGACTTGAGAGGTATATAATTCATGCCAGATATAGAGCTCAAATTCCCATATATCATTTATGCCAACCCTCGATCTGTCAACACAGGCTTTTATTCCTTTTAGTTTTATAACAAGCTTCCTTAGATCTACTCCAGTTATTTTATTCCTCTGTATTTTATACCACTATTTATTTTTGTTCAGGTTCAGGCCTTTGGGATGAGGACTACAGTCATACAAGGCAAATTGTCAAGTTAAATCTGCTCAGCTGGTGGTGGAGCTCTGGATGACGCCCCAGAACCACATGCCACAGAGATTTCAAGCCTTCGAAGAATGCACACATGCCGTCTTGGTGTGTAGTTGCAGTGACAAACCCGCCAATGGAGCAGTCCTTTCTGTATGCCAAATAACAAGGGATTTATACCTCTGTAACTCATCACCAGCCCAGAGCCCAGACACACAGACTCAGGGATTCAGAGTTCGCTGGGCAGGGATGAGACAGCGGCCTGCATTCATTTACAAGATTTGCACATGCACAGTTGTAAAGACCCTCAGATGAGCACGGACAGTGGCTGACAGTAAGCCCTGAAGCTACTCGGAGAGGAACTGTAATTAGATCATGAGTATTCCATGCCTTTTTGGTATATTTGGAGTGGCGGTACCAAAAAGGCATGTTGTTTTGTGAGCCCCATGTCATCTAATAAGGGATTGATAGGCAGCACAGCTGGCTGGCAGACAAAAGTAGCTGCACTGGACCTGTCACATGTGAAATTAAATGAAACGAATAAAGGAATAAAGCAATATGTACATCTTTATTTTTTTATTTTTCACACCTTACACATCTATGCTTATTTTATAAATATTAATTACATTTACTCCACAATTTTAATTATTTGTGATCAAGTTTATAAAAAAAATGCATTACAATGTTATTATATATATAAAAATATATTATATTACAAATATATATTGTCACACCATACATAGTACAATTACAGTGACATTCTTTTTGACTCACCGCACATAGAATAAAATGAAAATAAGAACAAATATTAATAAAATCTAAAGATTTTGACAGAATATAAATTATATAAATGAACATAAACCAGAAATAGAATTTAATAGAGAACATTTAATAACAGTTTAATGAGCATAATTAGCAACTACAATGGCTCAAAAACATATTTTAACAAAATTATTAAACCAAGAGACATTAAAGCAATGCAGCACAAACACACTTATACAGGATAAAACAGATAGAAGCAAACGTTATTTGGACACTTTCTAGTAGACAGACTTTATGGAATTTATCCATCCATAATGTGATGAACTACATCTCTGGTGAACTAATCTTGACAGAAAGACTACAGTAGTTTTGAGAGAAGATCTGCAGATGTCACATGGTTTCATATTTTGTTATTGTATATGCAATGGTATGACATTTTAAAGTGTCGTAGTTGTCCAAAAGTAACTATTATCGTTAGCACAAAATAAAGGTCTCAGTTGAAATGAAACATTTTTGCGCACATTCATAAGCATTTGCTCAAATCTTTTCAATCCAGTCTCTTTCCAAGCAGAGAGTGTTGTGCATTCTCTGAGTGAAATGTGCTAGTGTTTAATTATATCATCCTTATGAACGAGATTTATGCCCTTTTAATTATCTCCTGATTTGGCCTCATCCAGCATCAGAGAGAACGCAGCATTTATTTTTGGAGTATTTTGTGCTTTCGTCCAGTGTTTTATGCTCTTTTACACGCTAGAAGGGAGATGACTGTTTTTAAGTTTATTACTAATAGCCTGGGTGAAATAGTTCCCTTCTAACTACACAAACACAGAAAAAAACAGCCATATTTCTTTGGTTTTTGAGTCTCAGAATAATTCTCATGGCTATGGCACCAGAAGATCAGAGTGGGAGAAATAAGTGAAGCTAAAGGTAAAGATGAGGCAGAGAATTATACCTAATAAACCTCAATCTCACTCTTTACCGTCTCTCTTTCAGATCCTATTTTCTTGGAGTACAGCAGCAATTTGAAGTGAAGTGAAGCCTATGGAAATGCAATACATTGTGGTCTTTTGACCCACCTCTGCCAGAATCTCGAAGAACGTGAGAGTGTATACTTGCTAGGCTGAACACACATCAAGCGAAAAGTCGCTTTTGAACATAATGTCCTTTGTCACCCATGTTCCAGCTTTGAGCTTTGGTGAAAATTCCTGCTGTCTGCAACTTGGAGCGAATGCATATTGTATCAAGGCTTTGCACCATGTGTGTTGTATTTACGACTCCTTGCAGACTAGACGGTCCTCAGAGCTTTTGTGCATTATTTAGATCTCTGACAGAGTTTGTTTTCAAGTTTGTCCAAGGATGACACTCTGTCCCCGTATACGGTGTCTCTGTTAATCTGGAGCTGCTTGCGAGAGTGTGGCTCGCTGGAGCTGTGCGTGCGTTCATCACGCTCTGATTTTGAAATATAGCTTTAATAAAAAAAACTGTGTGATGGGAGAATTCTGAGGTCGACCTCTCTGTGTGGCCAACTCTGATCTCTGCTGAGGCTCATTGGGCTGGGATTCATAATCTGTTGAGGAGTGGGTGATGGGTACGGAGCAGGCGCATGCCAGACTCAACTCATGCTTTCTTGGCCTGTGCATGAGCATGCATGGGCGCTCAGTAATGAGGCCATAAAATCAGCCTATGGGAGCAAAACTGGAAATACTGAGCTTCAGATCTTGGTATGAGGTTTGGTGATGTGCATGTATTGTTTGTACAGCACTATATTTCACATGATTTTGCAACCTTTTTACTATAATTTTACAATGTTCTCCCAGTCTATAAATGCCACATGTAGACACTTTATCTGTATCGTACATTTTATATTGCATATTATAAAATAGATCGTTATGATCCTGATTGGTTTATATATTCACACTGTTCTAAATACACAACATAATGTTTAAACAATGTTTTAATGGAAGATTGACTGTTTATTTATTAGGGATGCATGATGTATCAGCACCACATTGGTTATCTTAAAATATTAGATTTACAGAGCCCCGCACATAAGTAAATTAAACACACAATATAATATATATGATATAACAATATAATAATCCGTTCCTTCCTTTTAAGTAAAAAGTATAAACGATATAATAATTTGTTCTACTTCCTGTCTGCAATCTCATAAAACCATTGCTTTTGTTATATGACATGCTATGGACAAAGACACTTTAATTGGGATTTATTTTGAGTTGGGAATGAGTTATAGAGACATTCTCAAAAGCCTTGCAGTATTTCATGGAATCATTTTAAGTGAGAGGCATCTACATTTGTTTATGAGAATGCGGACAGGAAGTAGATTTAATTATTATTTTGTGCATGATTTACTTAAAATGAGGGAACAAATTAGTAAATTGTGCGCACAATTTAGTAAACCGAGGAAGTGAGTTAGTAAATTGTGAGTACGATTTTTTTTGTCATGTCCAGGGCTACGTATCTCATATGTGATATATTTATATTTTTAATAAAAAAAATTGTGCAATTTTAAATAAAATGTATTTATGCCATTAAAATGCTGTTATGTCTGAATTTAAAAACTCATTTCATGTTTTACTGTCAAATAAATATTTGTAACAAATAGCATGGTATAGATTTGTCATTTAATGTAATGTACTGTAATTACTGTCTTATTGGTATCAGCTAGAAATATAATATTGCCTTTGTATAAACATTTACTGCGGAGTTAACAATATTGTCACTATAGTTACATCCTCATTTATATCTTATTGCTTAACAGCTTTGAAATGTAGAATTCTGACAGAATGTCTTTTAAATGTGCACACCAGATGCATGTTAAATACTTGTATTTTTTGATTTAGAGATGGCAAATAACATTTAAGCTTCATTGGAAATTCTTACAGTATTTTAAAAACTAAATCAAGACTTTGTTTTCTAATTGTTTTAGTTACACAATGAAAAAGTAAAGCGCTTAAAGCATTTTCTAAGGGATTCATGCTGAGGAAACAGCTGGAAATAGAGGGCTTGTTAAAAACCAGTTTGGGTTATATTAGCATGTGCCCTTCCCCATGCAATGAGAAGTATGCTAAACGCTCTGGCAGAATAATGTATCGTGTCTAGAGTCGGAGCATTTAAAGCATATGTTACCAATTTAAAGGAAACATTCTAAAATCATCCATGGCCCTGAATACAAATGAGCTTTGCACCGTAATGGTAAAACAGGCAAACTCACAGCAACCATTAAGGTAATTGTTGCACAAAACTACTTTGCTTGGTTAATTATATGTGGTAATGTGAATGCGGTGGCAATTGCTATGTTATACTAGATCCTATTGTGAGAAAGGCACTTAAAAACAAGTTATTTATTTGACAGGGAAGTTGTTTGGGCAATTTTTTATGGTAACTGTTTGTAATGCATAATGTCTTGTTACTCATTCACTCATATTGTATTGCGGCTGGGATACCACCAACATTAGTAGTCCAATGTCATGTTTACTTCAAGACCTCAAAAAAGAGCTCAACCAATTTGTGCAGAATGTCAATTACTTACATTGACAGTAAGTCATACTGAAACACTTTATGTTCAGTTTTCAAGGTGATCGCGCTTTTGATTTTTACTTCAAAGAAATGAAGTTCATGTTTATTCAATTCTCTGCAGGCATAATCTGAAACGAACACATCTTGAGGTTAAAAACATTTATCCAAGGAATGTTCTCCCAGTTCTTTGCAACTCATTTTGAGATGACAAAATGACGTTCGGCATTGTCTTCTCTGATGTTCACAACAGACTATCAAAGATTCAGCCGTTTAAAGATGTGACACTGTGAAGGCTGCAAGAGATTTTTACTGTTTCGTTCAAATGAAGCTGGGAAGAGAAGTCTCTATTTGCTAAAATAATAGATAGGGAGCCAATTTATTTTTATGGGCAATAAAAGGAAATAAATTTCAGTGCTACAGCTCCGTAGAGAGTTAAACTTCCTTTTTTTGCTTGTTTTGTTTTTATTAAGGGTCAAGTGTCAAACCCATGCAATATATTTATCCCATAATGCGGTTCCTGTTCAAAAGCCCTCAATTTAGGCCTGGAGATGGGACAAAAACTCAGTCTACTATAAATACTGACAATGTCTCATGATTGCCTTTGCCCTCACTAAACCACCCAGCTACTAAGAGCTCAAATCAGCAGCTAATTTCAGTAACAATTAAATATGTTCATTAATAAGCTACACTAGGTCACCAAACGTCTTCCTTTTAATGCATATAGTCGCACATGTCCAAAAGTATTTTCAGGTCAAGGTTGTTTAGAAGGTACTGTAATAATAAAAAATGCCTTATCCAGACATTTGTTTCCAGTCACTGTAAAAAAGCAGACGACCTTGGGGCAAGGGCAGGCACAGCACTGCGAGCAGTGAACACGTTTGTCTCCTGTTTCTCTGGAGATTCAGGCAGTCCATCACTGTCATAAGCTCATTATTGATTAGAACAGCTTCTGTGTGATGTGTTCAGAAACTAGCCTGTCCGCCCCTCGGTGCTACCGTGCTACACTGTCTTCATCAAGTAGTGAAAGTTTATCAAGTGGTCCCTGATAAATGACATCGTTGGAATGTAATTAAATGTTTTTTTGTTTTCCTTTATCTAATTTATGGCCTTGCCCTGCTTAAAAAAAAAAGAAAAAAAAAGATGAAAATAAATTATATATATTGTTACGTCCCTTCTGTTCTTTCTCTCTGTTTTCTTTTGTTTGGGAAGTGTTTGTGTGTCTTCCGTCCAGGAAGAAGCATGATTGGTTCCTGCAGTCTAATTGGCCACACCCTGCCTGGTCAGCTGACTCCTTGCTGCCTATAAAGACTCCGTCATCACTTTCTGCTTCAGCCTTGCTGTGTTTGCTTTGTTTGACTTTGCCACTTAGTTAGGAAGTGTTAGTAAGACTGAGAATATCTGAGTGTGCTTAGTTGATTGTTGTTTGTTAGTTTGCTTTGCCCATTTGTTTATATTACTGACCACCGCCTGTTTTTTGACCTTGATTCTGGATTGCCCCTGCTAGTACTCGTTTGAAAACCACTGTAAATAATTGTATATAGTAACTTTGGGGAGGTAGGGAGACCAGCGCCATTTTTGTTGGAACCTTTTTTATTGATTGTTTTTGGACAGGGAGTTAGGGAAGTAATTGTATTTTATTTCATTTTCTTTTGTGAACTAGGGAATTTAGAGGGATACATTAGTTGGTATTTGTTTGTTATGGCATTATTGTTTTGTTATGGCATTTATTGTTTTGGCATTGTCGGCTCCTGAAGCTAAAATACCCCAATTGTACTGTTTAAATAATTTTTCTTATTAAACTACTGTTCATTCGTTTTCCAAAACTCCTCCATGTTCTTGTATTCTTTCATGTTGCGCCTTTACCCATAGACGGGGCGTAATTATATATATATATATTACAAATTAATTTAATTAAATATAAAGAACAAACATAATTTTACTATTTTTGTTATTATTTTGGTAACACTCTACTATAAGGTCTCTTAATATTAGTTAATGCATTAGTTCACATGAATTAACAAAGAATAATATGTGACCCTGGACTACAAAATCAGTCATAAGGGTTCATTTTATATACATACATTTTGAATACATAAGCTTTCCATTCATGTGTGGTTTCTTAGCATAGGACAATATTTGGTTGAAAGACAACTATTTGAAAATCTGGAATAATAATAAAAAATCTAAATATTTAGAAAATGACCTTTAAAATTATACAAATGAAGTTCTTAGCAATGCATATTACTAATCAAAACTTAAGTTTTTCTATATTCATGGTAGGAAATTTACTAAATATCTTCTTGGAACATAATCTTTACTTAATACCCTTTTGGCATAAAAGAAAAATCGATCATTTTGACCCATACAATGCATTGTTGGTTATTGCTACATATATACCTGTGTGACTTACGACTGGTTTTGTGGTCCAGGGTCACATGTGTATTTAAAGCATACTGTACGTGTACTTTTGCATTTAGTAATGCTAATGTTACTTATATATATATATATATATTCATTATTTGTTCATGATAGTTCGCAATTCATTACGTAATGTCAACAGATAAAATGTATTATTAAATGTTTAAAGTAACATTAACATAGATATAATGATTTAAATGTATTGTTCATTGTTGGTTAATGTTAGCTAATGTAGTTAACAAATTAAACCATTTATAAAGTGTTACTATTATTTGTTATTATTATTTTGGTGTAGAGCAGTGATACTCAAATTTGGCTCACGAGATCCACTTTCCTGCAGAGTTTAGCTGTAACCCTAATCAAACACAGCTGAGCATGCTAATCAATGTCTTCAGGATCATTAGAACATCACAGGTAGGTGAGTTTGATCACGGTTGGAGCTAAACTCTGCTGGAAAGTGGATTTGAGTATCACTGTCTAGAGGAAATGTTTGCATTTTTAGAGAACATTCAATGTGCAGTTAAGATAACAAGGAAATTCAATTAAGATGTAACATTTTACTTGAACACTTACAAATTGCTTATAGAAAAAAAATGGTTTACTATTTTTACAATAAACAATTAAAATGTTTTAGTTTGTTGTTAATGTTATCTAATGTAGTTAACAAATTGAACATGTTTGTAAAGTTTTACCATTATTTCTTCTTATTTTGTTCTTGGTCTTTTTTCCTTTGTTTATGATGTAATTTGATATCCTATGTGCCAACCTTTTTCTAATTGTTTTCTAATTTTTGTTACAAAAAAGTCTACTCTAGAGAAAGAAAACAAAGTTTATTTTATGAAGTAACTGACATCTACATAGTTAAGTGTTATTCTCTGTTGAAACGAGGAGATTGTGTTGGTGTGGACACACAGTGAGTGCCCGGGCAGGAGTCAAGATTGCTTTTCCATCCTAACCCTTTAAACACCGCCTCAAGCTTTGTACAAACAGCAGCAGGAAATTGCTGAAAATTGTGCACACCAGAGTGTATGATCCACCATTTCCCGCTGCCATAGAAGGCAATGTGAGGAAGACCCTTCCATCCCTACAAAATCTGCTCATGTTTGCAGAGAACTCCCCTGCTATCCTGCAACCTTTAGCATTCCCACCCAACCATCACCACGAAAGTCTGTTTAATTATTCTACATCTCCAGAGGCCCGGAGCCCCCTGCAACCCCAGCAAGCCTTGCTGTTCCTTCTCTGAACAAATCTTGAGGCATGTTTGTTTTTCTCTGATTGACTTGTTGTGCCATAATTATCACTAAGTGCTTTAACTGAAATTAAAATCCCCTGCACCAGTTTTCTCACTGCACAGTTAAGATAACAAAGAAATTCAATTTACAGTGGGGAATTTGTGAATCACATCAGGGTTCATGATTAAAAGTTTTACCAATTAATTTGCAAATTTCTAAAGAAAAAAAAAGATACGTTTTACACATTATGTTTTACAATATGTGACCATGGACCACAAAACCAGTCTTAAATATTTCCGTTGATGAATAGTTTGCTAAGATCGGACAATATTTGGCGAGATACAACCGAGATACAACTATTTGAAAATCTAGAATCTGAGGGTGCAAAAAAAATCTAAATATTGAGAAAATGACCTTTACATTTGTCCAAGTGAAGTTCTTAGCAATGCATGTTACTTATAAAAAATTAAGTTTTGATATATTTACGGTAGGAAATTTACTAAATATCGTCTTTGAACATGATCTTTACTTAATATAATAATGATTTTTGGCATAAAAGAAAAAATTATAATTTTGACCCATACTGGTCAAATTGGACACATACATACCAATAAAATGTATTTTCAGCCTGGTCTCATGTTCAGCCATATTTTTGGCTATTGCTAAAAATATACCCCAGCAACTTAAGACTGGTTTTGTGGACCAGGGTCACATATACAAACTAAATTTAGTCTTGCATACTTACACTGAATTTAAATTTGTTGACATTAGTTAACTAAATTAGTTGAAAATGAAGAATATAGCTTTTCATTTGTTTATTTATTTATTTATTTATTTATTATCTTAATGTTACTTTCAACATTTACTAATATATTACTAAAATCAAAAGTTGTTTCTGTTCATATTATTTAAACGCCCTAAGCTAACATGAACTAACAATAAACATTTTCATTAACCAATGTTACCAAACAAACATATAATATAACAAATAGTTTATAACACTTTAGAATAGGGAACATGTATTCACTATTAATGACTTTTCCCTCAATAAATTCCTAATTTCCTGCTTAATAATAGTTAGATGTAGAATAAGGCATTAATATGTGCTTAATTACTATAAATGGCCAATATTCTAGTAATACGCGTGCTTATAAGCAACTAGTTAAGAGACCCTAAACTAAAGTGTTGCCATAGATTACTTATTGGTAGTTAATGCTGGTTGATGCATAATCTATCTATCCTGTAAAACAGTGTAATGTTTGCACAATATATTATATAATTAATAATAATATTTATACTACATATCTAGTACTATATATCTAACCCTATATAAATGACAAAGACATACCACAAAATTACTAAAAATGAAAAAGAAAAGATTCAAAATGTTAATACAAATGTATCTCAATGATACAATTGTCACTATTAATTAGTTGCTTATTAGCATGCATACTACTAGCATATTGGCTGTGTATTAGTACATGTACGTAAATCACATATTAATGCCTTATTCTGCATGATCATATTTTAGATCCTTTAATCCACTTCATACCTAAACTTAACGACAACCTTACTAACTATTAATAAAGAGCAAATTAAGAGGCAACTGTTCAATAGTAAGTTAACCGTGTAAATTGGTAACCAAAATAAAGTGTGACCATATATAGTAGAGATTATAGAGTATAGAGAGATAGATATAAATAGATAGTTCAAATCTTGTATAGAACAAAGTTTCTCAAACAGGCTTAATGAATTGATGAATACATAATAATGAATTATAGTGAAGGTAAAATATAATAAAATAATAAATAAATGTAGCTGCATGATAATCGCAATATATATTTGTGTGATTTTCAAATCAAAGGCAGCAATTTTATTACATTCTTTGATGAATTAATTCAATTCATTTTTTCATTTCATTTGCTTGTTTTGCTGATTCTGTGACCAGGAGATGAAATGTGAATAATTGTGCTTGTAAGTTTGGATGATGATTCGTTTTCAGGAATGTAGAGGTAAAGTTACAGTGCAGCATGTTCAGGTCAAATTAGTGAAAGTGTCATGGCTCCTCCATCTTGTAAAGCAGTTATGAAAGGCGAAGAACCCAGAGAGATCAAAGAGCAGCACATGCTCACGCCCCCGGTCCTCTCTGAATGGAGATGAGACGTTTTGGAAAAATGCATTGCCTTTGAAGGGTGTTGTTACCTGGGTTACCATTTTCTTTCTTTGTGTAGCATTTTGGAATTTAGTTTGGCATGGAAGTGAGAGGATTTGGCAATGGAAGAATGAAGAAATAAAAAAAAGGAAGTGAAATGAAAAGCATGAGGATGCAACGCTGGCCTACAGCTGTGAGGACAGCCTTCAAACACTCAGTATGCTGAACTGCTATTGGTTAATCACAAAACTTTACATAAGCTGTACTGTTTCTGTCAGTGTGTCAGTTCTGGACAGTTAGAAAACACTTAAAATTGATCGATGAGCCTCATTCATGAAACAGTCATATGATGCGATTTCAAGTTTTGCTTTCTCTTTGGAGTGTTACAAGCTAATTTTGCATAGATAAGATCCTTAAAGTTGCAAAGACTAAAGTCTCAAAACCAAAGAGATATTCTTTATCAAAGTTAAGATTCTGCCACGCCCCCTAAAGCGGCTCATTCAAACACGCCCCCACATGTCTACTTCACAATGTGGCAATATTTGCGTAAGGCGTGGTTTCAGTAACTGCAGTAGTGTCAGGGAGAAGCTGTGTGTTTCTAGGTGAAAGCAAAACACTTTATTTGGCCTTCTGAAAGTAGATGTTTTTAGGAATCATTAAAGATTACTTACAACAACAGAACAGCCACGCATTTTATGGACGACCGTTTCGTGAACCTAGGAAAGGAGGTAATTCTGACTGCTATGACAACTTGGGTTTCTGAATCAGGGACTGTATGTTTTGTGTGTGTGTCTGTGTGTGTGTGTGCTCGCGTGTGTGAGAGAGGGAGACACAGTCACACAACCGCGGCTTGTTTGCAAACACATTCGAGCATCATCACTGTTTCTGTCACGCGACTATGTTCCCCTCTTGGGCTTGAACTGATGTTAAAACGAAGGACATAATTAACTGTCTATATTTATTTTGAAAGCTAAAGCTCTTGATTGTGGTAAGGGGCATTACATTTCCAACGAGTGCTTGTGGTGTTGGACCAATCACAATGCTCTGGGTCAGTTGGCCAATCAGAACAGACTGTGCTTGTCGGAAGGGGGGCTTTGTAGAAAACGAAGCGTTTGAGATAGGTGGGGCATAGAGGACCTACAATAATGTGCAGTATTTGACAAAATAATGTTTTTTAACATTAAAGCATGTCAACATATTCTGTTACACAAAATAATGATCTTTTAAAAAGCATAATATGACCCCTTTGCTTAAGTTTATTCTTAAGTAAAATTGTCACATTTAATGCGTGGTTTAAATTTACACAGAAATTCAGTCGCGTTTCATGAATAAGGCCCATGGGCAGGGGTGGGCTAAGCCCACCCAAATTACTTTTTTGCCCACCCAATCAAAATTAGTCAAATATTGCGTAATTTTTTAATGCAGTGATTAAAACCAATCTGAAGTTAACTGTATTTTGAGAAATAGCAGGAGAATGCTCCAACAATAATAAAATAACACCAGAAAATTGCAGCATTTTTCTTTTATTGGCTCAAATCATGGCGCGATGAATTCACGCGGAGCTTCAGTCTGTTGCAGAAAAGCTGAGGCTGACAACTAGCGAAAACGGGCAGAAATATTTGCGCGCTATTACAGGAGGTTTGTGAGTTACGGGGAGTTTTACAGTTCACATGAATATGTATCATAGCCTACCCCTGAAATGACCTGGGCTGCGTTTCGCAAAATAATTAAGCTTAAGTACATCGTAGACCCATTGAAACCAATGGATCTATGATCAAATTAGGCTTACGGGGAAACGCAGCCCTGATCAGTTTTAACCTTATATGACGTAAACCAGTGGTTCTCATATACAATGGTTCTCATATGCATATACTGACAAAAAATATATAACCTGAATGCACTGTAAGTCGCTTTGGATAAAAGCGTCTGCTTAATGCATAAAAGTAAAAGTAAATGTAAATGTTCTCAAAGTGTGGTATTAGTACCACTATAGCGGTACTCAGGCTCTCTCTCTAGTGGTACGCAGAGGAATCACTAAATTAAACAAAAATGTATTTTAAACCAATATTAATATTAAGATATTAACAATATTAAGTACTTTGTATTAAAAAATGTGAGAACCACAGACAGTAAAGGACCAACAATATCCAGTGACACAAACTATTTTACTCTTTTTTTTTATTCCACAGTTTTAAATGGAAAGTAGGTCTGACATTTAGGCGATTCATGTAATTCATAATTGATTATGATGAAAATGGCATTTTCCTGTTTTGCGTTTTCAACTATACAACTGAAATTGAATGGATGCATATTTAATATATATATATATATATATGTTATTTGATTACTTAAAAAAGTCTTATTCCTTTACTGTTCTGTTCTGTTCTGTTCTTTTCTTTTAATTGATTCCCCTAAATCCATTTAAATCCTTAAGTTATTTAGTTTCTTTAAATAAATGCCATTACCATAGTGGTCAGGTCTTTATTTTCCTCAAAACGACTGGTCCTCCCAATGTTCTAGACATGATTACGGCCTTGTTTGGTATAAATAAAAAAGTTAGTTGAAAAGAATCACCAGCGTATAAACAATGATCCAGAGAAACAGAACAAAGAGGGCTTTTTTCAATAAAGAAAACTGTTTATTTTGCTGTGAAAGTGCATGATATTCTAATCTAGGCTGTCCATGAAAGCTTTTTTCAGTGTACATATAATATAGTTAATATAGCAATATCAACAGTATAAACATCTTCTAGACTATGTGATGATAAGATGACAAAAAAATGCCCACCCAGGATATCTGCCAGCCCACCCTTCCATAGCCGTCAATAACCGGGCCTGATTGTGGAACTTTTATAGATATTATTTTCACAGTAATTATAAATGATTGTGTCAATTAAAAAGTAAATCAAATTTGAACATTGAATTATATGTCTCGTAAAAGGGCAAATATTGTGTTTGTATCTATGAAAGGAATAGTTGATCTAAAATAAAGACAATTGTTGATACTCTCACTCAAGCCATTCAAGAAGTACATGAGTTTCTGTTTCATCAAAACAGATTTGGAGAAATGTAGCATTACTTTGCTTGTCGTGTTTCTTACTTGTGAATTATTGTGATGTTTTTATCCGCTGTTTGGACTCTAATTCGGACGGCACCCATTCACTGCAGAGGATCCATTGGTGAGAAAGCGATGTCATGCAAAATTTCTCAAAATCTGTTTTAATGAAGAAACAAACTCATCTACATCTTAGATGGCCTCAAGTTGAGTACATTTTCAGCAAATTTTCAATTTAGGGTGATCTATTTCTTTAACCTAGCAAGCACAATAACGAACCCAGAAGCTATTGCTGTATAAAATAAACTAGGCTAAATTTGAATATAGTTACCATGTTTAATGCATAAATGCAAGTGCAGTTTCCTTGAAGTTTAATAAAAGAGTATGATTCTTGAAGATATTAAATATTAGAAACGAATTTCAACTGTGTGTGAGTATATTATTGAAAGGAAGGAAAAACTGATATGGCAAGAGCTAGATATTATTATTTATTTATTTATTAAAAAAACAGCATTTTTACAGCAGCTGTCCACTTCGGCAAATAATTCTTCCTCAGTGAGAGAGAACCTATCCCGGATGGTCTTTAATATTAATGTTGCTTTATTTTGCACAGTGCTGCATTGATTTTGTTTAGCTGAAGGCGCTGAAGCAGATATCTCCCAGTGGTAATCTAGAATCGCCGTGATTTAAAACAGCAGCCCAGGGCAATGTTCATCGACGGAGAGCGTTTCACAGGCAGGACACATCATTTGACTTTCCTCTAGTTTAAATGCCCTCAGCTCAAATTAACACCACACACACTCTGCCTGACAATTCCTGGCCTTAAGGAGGAGCATTTATTAGCTCAGCTTTCTCATTCACTGAAAATGATACTGATTTGAACAAAAGCCAACATGCATATCCATGAAAATAATTAGAGAGAGGCAAATTTATTCTGCATGATAGAGTTTCTACATGGATGCAGTGCCTCGATGTTTGTTGTTGATGTGATCTTTCTTCCATAGAGACATTTTGACACTGCAGACAAATAATATCTGCTTTCAGCTTATGTTAGGCACGGTGAGAAAAAAGACAACATAACCTCATCTTTTCAAGTGAAGCAAAGCAGTATGACTCACAAGGACAGCTTAAATTACACCTCAGGTTTGGAGAGCAATTCAATAGGAAATGAATCAATCTGAGGATGAATCGTCTCACCACATCCTGAGCAGCAGACACCTGATCTAGCCAGAGGGAGGCTGCTGTAATGTGCCGGTAATACTGTCAATGCAAGACAGCTGCACATCTCCATATACGCTCACACCATCATTCTGTGAGAACAACTGAATTGCAACTGCATTGAGCTCAGATCAGGTCATTTCATAAAATGTGCCATTTTATAATACCTGACCGGTTTCACAATACACTGAGGATTTAATCTGTTATAACCATTGTGTTTGCGACAAGGAAAAGCATAATAATCTCATACTGAAACGTCATTACTGAAGGTTAATGTGTTCCCTTGAAATTTCACATCAAAATTAATCCTTAACTTAAAGTGACTGATTGAAGAGTCTCAGCAAGAGGCTGTTATTGAACTTTAGGTGGGCTAGTGTCCAAACCACACATGAACATCTACTTAGCGTGGCTTTAACAATGGATAGATTCAGTTGTAACAATCCAGGGCAATTCAAAGATGGAAAACATGAAACCAAGTCATAAAACTTTAAAAACCTAAATAAAATAAAGGTCACACTTTATTTTAAGGGCCAACTCTTGCTTTTAACAAACCATTAACTATGGATATATTGCTGCTTAATAATAGTTAGTAATAATTTGGTTATACAGAATATGTGTTTTATAACTCATAATAAACAGCCAATATGTTAATAATAGGCATGCTAATAAGCAAATGGTTAATAGTGACAATTGGTCCCTATACTAAAGTGCTACCAAAATAAATACATTTGCATGTACGCAACTGCATATAAGTTCAAATGAAATGCCATTTTATGTTTTGTTTTCTGAATTCTGGAAAAATAAATTGGTGGGTCTCCAAATCATTGAATATTTGTGTAAAAGACATCTCTTTATTCCTCACAAATCTTTCTGAACGTTAATAAGACTTCTCAGTTGAGCCATTCTTGCAATAAATGGTCTAAATGGACTGAGGATGAAAGGGCTTTGCATTGTGTACCTCAAAGTGTGTCAAGGAAGGTAGCACTTTAAAAGCTTTTAATTCTAGCAAAATCCATAATTTTTTCATTATGAGGAATAACTGGCCATTGCTTTCTGTCAAGAGAGCAGCTTGTACCAGACTAAAAAAAGAACATTGTGTAGAAAGATCACAGCAATTGTCTAGATAAAGCTTAACGGTTCATCTGTCAAGCATGGCTGGCATAGTTTGGTACATTCAACTGAGACTTCACCCGGCTCACTTTTCGATTCTGAACTCAACTTGACACTTAGGGAGGTATTCTGTGTACACATCTGTTTTGACACTCAAAAAAGCACCACACAGCATTACAGCAAACTAATACACTGCAAGAGAAAAGTTTTCTGGGGCCAAAACATTTTTCGTCCAAGCCTAGTTTTATCAATATTGGCCACTAGAGGTTTTTAAGCAGCACAACTCTTTTTGAGCAGATTTCTGAAGGATCATGTGACACTGAAGATTTGAGAAGAATAAAGAATGGCTGCCGAACAATCAGTTTGCAATCACATAAATAAATTCGATTTTAAAATACATTAAAATAGAAAACTGTTATTTTAAACTGTGATAATATTTCAGAATATTACTGTTTTTACTGTATATTTGATCAAATAAATGCAGCTTTGTTCATAAGAGATGTTCAAAAACATAAAAATATCACTGACCCAAACGTTTAAATGCTATATATACGTTCTATGTGCTGTCGGCTCACATTAAAATATATTTCAGAGAGGAATTTAGAATTATTTAACAGCTGGTTTACATCAACATCTTTTAGGTGCCATGTTCTCTGTCCACAGAATGAAATGTCAAGAACTGAATTAAATCCAAACTGCAACTCTAGCAAGTTGCAAGATTACAGTTGCACATGAAAGACATCAAACTCTCAGAGCTGAAAAGCATCTGGAAGCACTTTTCCTGCTATACCATTTAATTGAAAAGCATCATGGTGTATTGTTAGTACCTCATGATCTTTAGCTCAATCATGTTTATAATTTTAATGTTAATAGCTTGAGTCTACAATGGAGAGACAATTGTATTTGCAGACAGCAATTCAGATACATATTCTCCTTTTCTCTCTCTCACTTTAATATCTGCAGATTGAAAACCAGAGAGGCTTTCCACCTACACACTACATTTTCTGTGCATAAATAACAGCTTGTCCAAAAATGGCTGTCTTCACCATTATGACTTAACTACAATTTGCATCCAATTGCATTACAACTGTCAAGACATGTGTTGCAGAGAAAGAATAAACGATGGCTTTCTCTCCAGGGACACCAAGAATATCCCCAGACAGCAGGCCTGGTTGATATAAAGCTTTATGAAATGTAATTTGTCACCGTGCTATCCTGAACACTCTTCGCTGAAGCTGCTGGGCCTGAGCTGGACAGCAGATAGGTCTTAAAACCGATGGGCCTTGTCACTCGGAAGGGGTCTTAATTGAAAGGGTGACGCTCGCCGCTTCTCTTGTTCACATAATTTATTTGGTTACCCTGGAGCAGAAACTGTAATAGGATCCAAAAGGGTGTAATAATAAATGTGGACCCAAAGTCGAGATAGAAGTGCAAGCTAATAGATGCTGTGTTTTTAGCAATAAGCACATGGCAACAGTCCCCCAAAAAAAAAATCTAATTACGTCTCTTTCTCAAAGAAAATGGGGTAAAAATAACTAAATAACAGGGAGAGAGAATGGAAATGAGAGCCTTTTGGGAACATCTTCACAATTTGTGCATTTTTAGCTATATCTGGATATGCTGTTCTGACCATTACACATTGACACTGGCAGCTGAGACATGTGCAATGTGCCAGTAGGATTTTTGGTCTCTGCTACCCAGTCCCACCATGGTAATTGTGAGATCCCATATGGGAAATCAGATAGGATATCTTAATTTAAACTCAGCGTACATTCCTCAAGCCATGTGAAGCAGCTTCCATCAATGATGAAAATAGGCCACTTCCAGAGGAACTTCATCCATTCCAATGACTCACCGAATGACATTTTGCTCTTTCTCATTGCCTGAACCTTTTTTGCTCATGCTAGACACATGGAATATAATAAGTGGTCAGTGGTGTGTCCACAATCAGAGGCCGTGTGACCAAGTGTCTCCAGATGGGGCGTTGTGGTGTATGATCAATTCTTTTTAAACAATTACTATATATATGTGTCTGTCTTAAATGTTTTATGTACCTTACTCAAGACTACAGCTTTGTAAAATTATATTATTATATTATAATGCTCAGTTTGTGTAGAGAAAATCGTGCACAAGTGCAACAAGCTTCCAGTGATGATTTTCTGCAGGCCATCTGGTTAGTCTTTCTCCTGAATGTCCAGTAATGTGTATTGTATGTTTATCATAGAAAATCGTATACTGCGAGTAAACATTTGAATAATATAAAATATATGCGATATTTAATCTCATTACAGTTTTTAACAAAAGCATATTAAGGATAATTTGGGGAATATAAGACAGTAAACCTTTTAAATATGAGACTGCATTGCGGTTGTATATTGATTTACTTTAATGACTTTAAATGTAATTTATTTTAATTTCCTACAATTAGAGCTTAATTGACCAAATATTAACACTAATTTTGTAATATGCATGTGTATGAATGCGGGAATGCTCTGTTTGAGAGAAGCTTTGAAAAGGGTTAATATCAGAGGTTGGTGTATATTTTCAAATGTTAGTGAATTCATTCATGGACAGACAGATTTAATAAAGGAAAGTCATGTTGTTGCTTCATTTTCAAGGACACTTTGTTGGCAAGTCAATCTGATTTAATTCATATGTGCTTTTGATTGGATGTGCTGTACTTGAAAGCACACATTTTTTTCATTGGGATAAGGCCTTTGAATACAGTGCTAAATTTAGTTAAAATGTGTGAACCATTTAGACTTGATTTTCCCAGTAACACATTAAGCCTAGCTGCTTGCATGCTGAAATCAATATCCCATTGAGATCCAATTACAGTGTAATTCAGACTAAGCTTAAATGTGAGTTAAGAAAAATATTTATTGTAAACACACACAAACCTGTTTAGAATCAATGTGTGAAAATAAACCTCCTTATCTACTATCTTTGTAAGCTCTGTATTAGCTATTAGATCTATAGAATACAGCCTCTTAATCGTGTGCCTGTCACGAGGAACGAGGAACACGAGACAAGGAGTAAACTCAAAATAACAGTTTTTAATATAGGCTAGGCAAGGCAGAGCAGACACACCGGGAGTAACGAGTAGACCAGACGGCACTAACTGAACACACAGGAACTAAATACACAGGTCAAAGGTAAATTGCAGATAATTAATAAAACACAGCTGGATAAGAATACATTAATAATCACACTAAACGAGGACAGGAAACAGGAAGGAACAAATAAGGGCATACAAGAGGGAAACTAAAGTCATGGGGAGCACAATACAGAAAACAACACAAGACAGGACACAGGACTGACAGTACGTCCCAGTGCCTCCTAACATCTAACGGGGAGTGGGGGTGGGTACGCTGGAAGCCCTCAGGACAGACACGGGGGAGGCCTCCAGGACGGATCAGGGGACTCTGGAGCCATGGCGGAGCAGGGAGCTCTGGAGACCATGACAGGCGGTCTTCGTGGCGTGGCCTTGTCCCTCGGCCCGGCCACTACAGCCGGAGCCCTACTCCTGGCCGTGACTAAGGAACTGGATCCTCTGGAACTGAACTGAGCCACAGCCGGCGGCAGATCGGCCGTCGGGCTTGAGGGAGTCGTAGCCGGCATCTTGATTTCGGAACAGCCGGCAGGCTTGAAGGAGCCGTGGACCGTGGCGGGCATGACTTCCGAGCAGCAGCATTGACTTCGCCGTGGCCGGCGAACTTGACTGACGAGCAGCCATCAGACTTGCAGTACTTGTGGTGATCCCACCGAACACCCACGCTGCATTTACACAGGCTAGGGCGGGATGACGAGCGGCAACTTCCATGCCACGGGAAACACAAACAGAAACCAAACTAAATAAACTTTCAAAAACGAACAAAACAAAATGAGGTGAATGGGCGCCGCTTACTGTTTTCGGTCTGGTCTTCTGTCCCGGTGCACAAAACGGGGAGGAACACGAGACGAGGAGTAAACTCAAAATAGCAGTCTTTAATGTAGGCAAGGCAGGGCAGACACACACAAGAACACCGGGAGTAACGAGTAGACCAGACGACACTAACTGAACAGACAGGAACTAAATACACAGGTAAATTACAGATAATTAATAAAACACATCTGGATAATAATTAACTAATAATAACACGAAACGAGGACAGGAAACAGGAAGGACCAAATAAGAGCACACAAGAGGGAAACCAAAGTCCTGGGGAGCACAATACACAAAAAAACTACAACACAAGACAGGACACAGGAATAACTGTGCCTTTGTTTGATAGTTTCCTCTGAGCTTATGAAATATAATAATATCTAAGGATGTAACTACAGTGCACATGGAACAACTGGTTAGTTTTGTAAAGGTAATGTGTGAAAGGAAACCTTGCTTTTTATTAGCTATTTCTCTGTAAACTATTAGCCATTTAACCCTAACGTATTCCTCAATTAGGGTCACACTTGTGATCCTTGGACAATAAGACAATAACCTATTTTTGTTAAGAAATTAATGTACTATTTCTTTCTGTCATGACAACACTCAGGAGTGATTTGCATGGTAATATGACAATGTTATTATATTTGGTCTTGGCGGAATAGATCTGCTACGCTGCTGCGGCAGAGCAAGTACAGAGACTTGCTATTGTCAATATCCACAACATCCTGCTGTGAGCATGTAAGAAATACTGCTGCTGCACATATAACATGAATACCCCCATAGCATACATGATCACCCCCGTAGCAGATCTATACAGGTGGAGCTGGGGAAGGTGGAGGGTGAACACTCCCAAATATTTGAATGTTGAGCAGCGAGCTCATTGTAGAGATACAGGAGAGAACCAATCAGCTGTGCCATGTGAAAATAGTGCCGTTATGTCATATTGAGTTAGATCTATTAGACTGAGCCATCTAGAGTTTCATACCAGAACTTTGTATTTGTACAACAGTGTATTTTCTTTCAATAATATTTATTCTGTATTATTTTGTATTTTTTGGTCATTAATGGTCATTAATGGTGTTCACCTCTAAATTAAACAACATTTATTTATATATAAATTAATACAAATATTAGAAAAATAATTGTTATTATTTTAATAAACATCACCTCTAAATTAAACAACATTTATTTATATATGAATTAATACAAATATTAGATAAACAATTGTATTATTTTAATAAACACAGTGTTTCAGTGAAAATTAAAGCAAATGTATTTAAAATCCAATGAATGGAAAGGCAGATTGATAACATCCAGTGGTATAAATAAAGAAAATCATAAGTAATACCATGATTTACCCATTTTATAGCCCTGTATATAGACAGGGCTGTGTACTCCCGAGTCGCTTATAAGGGTATTTTCAGACATAAATACTTAATTTTATTTGTTTTTAATTTGGATATATATTTATATATTATGATAGACTATATTGTGGCAGATTTGTAGACTGTTCCCCAAAAATTGCTCTGTATTTTTGTATTTCCCATTCATTTTCCACTGCGGTTATTTGACCGTTTTTAATGACAAATTAAACTTTTTCTCATGTCTAAGCTTGTGTATGTATGTATGTGTATGTATGTGTGTGTGTGTGTGTGTGTGTGTGTGTGTGTGTGTGTGTGTGTGTGTGTGTGTGTGTGTGTGTGTGTGTGTGTGTGTGTGTGTGTGTGTGTGTGTGTGTGTGTGTGTGTGTGTGTGTGTGTGTGTGTGTGAGAGAGAGAGAGAGAAAGAGATGTGTATTTGTTCATATTGCAAGTGGAAAAAAGTTATCATAGTTTTACTGTTTTTTAAATATCTAAAATTATAACATACCAGAGGACTCATCATGAACCTATGTTCAATAATTTCCATATAAGCTAACCAAAATACACCAATATAATTAATTAAGCAAAGTACACTGTAAACTGGTCAAAATTCCTACTGTTAACTTCTGCTATTTACCATATGGCAAAGCAGTTACCCAACCCACCTAGGAGCACACACCCTTCGGGAAGTATGCCGAGCGTGGATGTCTATTTCAGTGTTAAGTGTTTCTCCCCTTCTACTGAAAGTGAGCCCTGTGCCCCTGAGGATTTCCTCCAGTCGGCCCTGTTAATAAATAGATGACTTCAGGACCTCTCCACTGCACACACTACACTGTTTTGCACTCCAATGCTTGACTCACTTCTGAGGAAAACACAGAACAGGTCTAATTTCAGAATCTGCTGTGGTGATATGACTGCTTTAGTCCATTCAATTCTAACTAAAATACTGCTAACACTACACAGCAATGTTCAATTCATAAAGATTAGTTAATGCATTAGGTAACACTTTTTGTGATTAATATAACTTTATGAATTCTTAAGTCATGTTCTACATAAAACACTAAGTCATTTTGATATGCAACTTAAAATGTTAAAAATGTATTTCTGTTAAATGTATTTCTTAAAATGAAGATTACTGAAGATTAATAATTGCTGTTAATGAAGGTACAAATGTTAGGCATTGCATCAACTAATATGTTATATGTACATTTACATGCAATGTATGTAATATGTGTAAATATGTCGTTGATTTTCTTTTGTCTAAGTAAAAGCATAGCGACATCTCTCAGTGTTTCGATGCAGGTGTATTTTAGTCAGCTATTCAAATGTTGACATTTTACCTGAGCCCTTCTCTTCATAACCTGCACTTGCAGTGCAAATAACAGCCCAGCTTTGGCCACACCTCTGTGTAGCACATTTATTCTGTCAACAGGTGACGGTTGTGTTTTTGTTTGTGCTACCTAAACAAAAATTCGTAGTTGCTAGGCATACTAAGCACAGACTTGTCCAATCAAAAGTTCGGATTTGTTTTTGTTACCATGAAAACAGTTTGTCCAGACATGACTGCCTATTTATCCTGAAAATAAGTCAGAAACTAATCAAGAGCAATTTGTTCATTAAAGAAACATTATTTTTTTGCTGCTACATCAAAATTTGGGACCCAACATTTCAACACTTAGTATGTACAGAGTGCAGGACTGCATATAATACTGCCTTTAGTTAGTCTGAGGCTTCCGTTTGTTAGCTGGTAGCTATTCAGAAAAAGACAGTCAAAACCTTTGGTTTGGTTTTAAAAATCCAATGGCATATATACCATAAGAAACTTTTCATAAACATTAACTTTATTTTAAGGTGTCATTGTTACAGTGTAGTTGCTGTGTACAGTGTAAGTACTGAGTAATATTAATTAACTGCATGTATTTACTATAGGTTAGGATTAGTGTTTGTCGTAGGGGTATTTGCATGCAATTATGCTTTATTTATTGTCATTGTAATAGTAAGTGCATGTAACATGTATTAAGGTAACATGTAACATAAAGTGTTACCACAAAATCTTACCAACACCAAACTTTTGAACATTAGTGTTCGTAGTAGTAAATATATGTTATGTAGCAATTTGAGATTTGCGTGACTAGGTAAAGTGAACAGTGCAGATAAACATGAAATACAATCAAAAAGTGCACTAGAATCAGTTGTTGAGGTTGTGAGTGGGATGGTTTAGTGAGTCTAGTGTTTACTGCTTTGACAATGAAGCACTGTTTGCTGCCACAATGGGGTCTTGAATGATGGACTGGGTTTTAATACATTATTTATGCTTTTATTTAAAAATATCACTACAGTAAAGCTGCCTGGCAAGCTTTTAACTTTGGCTTTGGATATTATGGATCACACAATGCTCTTGTTCTGTCAGTGGACTAGTAAATTATTGACTCTAACTGTCAATCGCTGGAATAAAACAGTCCTGTTCACAATCCTGTGGATTAAAATATTATTTGTATGTTTCTGTCAGGAAGGAAAACTTGCTGGTCCTGGTTAGTTCAATGGGATTGGGCAAGTTATTGCACCTCCTAAATTAATATTCCACACATATGCAGGGTTGTGTTATTGTGTGTGAATAAATTCTGCTACCCACATCATAATTCCTCCTGGAATTGTGTCTGTACTGTATGTTGCTGAAATCCAAAACAATACATTTTGCAATTTTTGCTCAGTTTACCACCTCAAATTTTCATCCAGATTCATTAAAGGTGCATATGATGAAAATCTGACTTTTCCAGGTTTTAAGTGCATTCATCAGATCCCTGGTGCATCTACCGACCAAGGAAACGTGAAAAAGATTAACAGAGTAACTTTGTTTTGGTAAGCCTTTTTCTGCACGCGTCTGAAAAAACGAGCGCATCTGATTTCGCTCCCCTATGACATTGCAAAGGGATCTCATTATAATATTACCACTCCCTTAATCTCTAAGTTTTCACCCAAGGCGACGTCATTTTGATTTCACAAGCGACATCGGTGTACCAGTTCTAATGCCATGGTGAAAGTTGGAGCAAAGCATGCTAAATGCTCTGCCTTTGGCTGCACAGATGAGCACAGAACAATATTTAGAGTCCCAGGCTCAGGAGAGACAACAGAGCAGTGGATTTATCGATTTATTTACTGTATATTGCTGCTGCCACACAGATCTAAAATAAAGGCTACCTTTTGGGCTACTGATGTCGATATTGTATGGATACTAGTGACTTTCTCTGTAATCTGGTCCAGTATACCTCATATGTATAGTACTAATCTCTGAATTGTACAAGTCATCCCCCCAAAATGTTGTCTTCACTTATATGGAATAAATTCATTTGTGAAATCTTAAAGAGAGAAAGAGAGTGCCTCAAAATATATATTTCATGCACCGTCTTCTCTTGGTGACCATCATTCTGCTATTGAGAATCTGCCCTTTATAAAGGCCAATGTGAAATTCATCAAAGACCCTCTTATTGAAAGAGGGACCCTTATGAAAGGGGTGTCCGCTGGGGTGTATAACCCAACAGAGTCAGGTCAGACTGCAAAACTGCATTTCTGTAAATGTCAAATGTCCTGCCTGAGCCTGACTGGGTGGAAACGATCAGCAACCCCAATATCTTCAGCTAACATAGTTGTTTAATAGGATACTAGCATTGTCAAACCAGATTGTAACATTGCAATGTTAGTTAACAAGCAAACGGAAAACATGTACTTAATATAACACTAATAATAAGATGAGAGCCAATATTAATATAAGATAAATTCTGATAAATTCAGGACATTTCACTCTCCAAGTAAAAGAAGTAGAGCTGATACTCTTGGTATTTGGCCTAATGTTGGGTTTGCTCTGGCTATGAACTTTCATAGAAATGAACAGCACACGAAGAACCAATTATGTCAGATTAGTCATCTTATTTACAGAAACACATTTATATTTGTTTTAACATTCAAAACACATAGGAATTCACTTCAGAAAGCAAGACAGTCCATCAGTATATTTACACACTATGCAAAAAATAGAGTTATTTATTTGATAAAATACAGTAAAAACAGTACTATTGTGAAATATAAAAAAATGTACAACTGTTTTCTATTTTAATATATTTTAAAATGTTATTTAGTCCTGTGTGTGTGTGTCTGTGTGTGTGTGTGTGTGCGTGCGTGCGTGCGTGCGTGCGTGCGTGCGTGTGTGTGTGTGTGTGTGTGTGACCCTCTCTGTGAAAACCCAGCTAAAGTAATTATTTTGTGATTAGCTGTTTTCTCCAAAAGAACATTCTATGAAAATGTAACCTTTATATCTTTAATATTGACTGAGTAAGGTCATGTCAAAGATTGAAATTATAGTGAAATTAATGGTAGAATTCAAACTTTGATGCTTGTTATCCCATAATTAGATTTTGAGACTTTAGCCTGGATTTCACAGAGAGGGTCACACACACACACACACACACATATAATATATATATATACACATACTAAATTGCTTTAGAGGTTTTATGATGATGCAACAGCTCATCTAATATAATAATAATCAGATAGGAGAGTAACCCTTAGAAATAATAAATAATTCCTTAATGGATAAATCTTATCAAGTTTTAGATTGTTTTATTTTGGATTGTTTTTTTTACATTTTAATTTAACAAATATAGCACTATTTACAGGAGAACAAATTATATTTTGTAATGTTTCATACATAAAATATAAATATATTCTTATTAAATACATTTAATTTTATTTTATTTTATTTAATATGCATACATATGATCTTTTTTTCACATTTAAGTTTGTATTTGCGTACAATGATCTTGTTGTGCAAGGTTTCTGAGTCTTCTTTAAGATCACTGAACTCTGATGAATGATGGCTGTTAACAGAGTCTGCTATGAAACAAAAAGTAATTCCCCGTAGACTCTCCTAACCCTCCACCCACCCAAACCCCAAATCCTCTTTCCCATTCTAATATTTCAAACCTGCAGGGCAAGCACAACTATTTGTAGATTAATATAGGTAAGATGTTTGTATCAGTTGACCCAGCAAATCTGTTCAAAAGTAAAATACCATCATAAGCAAACATATCCACTGTATCATAATCGAAACATTGCAAATCATTCACTTTTGCCAGTACTAGAAACAAACATTAGAGCCATACCTGTGATCCGACTCTTTTGGATACATATATTTAGAATACATGTGAATATCCCTGTTAAGTCTAATCTGATAAAAAAAAAAAAACAATTTAATAAATCCAGAGAAAAGTTTGAAAACAAGTCACATAACAAAAAATAAAAAGTGAGATTAAAGCTACAAAGAATTAGTTTGAACAAAAAGATTAAAGCATGTTCAGTGCTTGGTGAGTCAAATTAGAAATGTCAGAAATGCATATTATGCTTCAGTCTGAAGATAAAAGTAATGTTAAATGTCATTCTTTACTTAATTTATATGCTACATAAGTAAACGTGCTAGTGAGAATATACTGTCATATATGGTTTATCAGTTTATCAAGAGATCACCTCTAGCTATTCTTCCATATACAATCACCCTAAAGCTCAAAGCTGTGCAACTCTATACTTCACTGTTTCTAGGCCGTGAAGCTGGGGATCTTTGGTTGCTTCGGTCAGCCTGCCTGAAGGGATCAATCAATCAGCGGTTATGGACGTACCGGGACACAAGAGAAAGGACTATTGGCTGGGTGTGGCCAGGCCATCCGAGAGATGAACTACTTCAACTAGAATGGCTTTTTGTCCATGATCTGGAAAAAATATTTTAGTTACCACAATATCTTCAGCTAAGTATCTCTCACCTCTTTTTTATAGTTTCTCCTGTAAATTGTAGTTTTACTTGCGCTAAGCAAAAGTGTCATGTAGCTTAATATAAATTGCATTATGTCCTTCTTGCCCTCAGAACTCTTTTGAGTAAAAATGTTATGTCCTTTTATATTTTTGTTTGTGGAAATAGTTGGATGGCAGCCCTAAAGTTTAACCTGAGCTGCTGACCAAAAACGTTCAGGGTTTGATTTTGGGCTGCTTTTGAGGAATTGAGCAGGTAATTGTGAAGTTTATGAAGAAACTAATCTCTTATAATAAATTGTAAATAAAGTACTGCTCTTAAGCAAAAATAAATCTGAAAATGAGTTTATGATATCATGCATGTTTAAAAGAATAAAAACTGACAGTTGAAAAATATGATATATCATGGCCAGACCACAAACTACTACTGTCATTGCATTGTGGTTTCAATGTTAACCACACAAAATCTCTCGCGTGGGCTGGTTAGACACAGTTGTGCATTTAGATCATTCTGGATTGCATATATATGTAGAAACACTACAAATTTATTTCATTCTCACAGGGGGCTCTTTTGATTGGGTCATCAGCTCTGTTCCTTCGTTTTTATGCATAAGTGCCATCTGGAGTGTTCAAGAGGATCAGCATATAATTCCTTAAAATATTCCTTCTGCCAAAATTCAGTGAAATTCTAAGAGGATCATTCTTAACTCACAAGCCTCCAGGAATAATAAACAGCATCCTGCCTTCAAATCAAAGCACATTGATAATGATGGGCAGGACTGCACCACAGAGGCTACACAATGTTCGGAATAGCATACTAGCCTACTACTACTGCACAGTATACTTTAAATACTATCTACTATTTGAAAAAACTATGAGGAAATATCCATTAGTTTATAGCCATAGACCATGAAAACAGCACAAACTAGCATGCACACAAAACTCTCCTCTATAATTAGGTCAACATCACTCATGCTGATCCACTTAAACTACAAAAAGTACAAGTGTAATGATCTCTCAAAGTGTGGTTATGGTAATATTAAGATTTGAATATAAGCAGTTGCTTGCAGGAAGAGTTTTAGTTTTGTATTTGGAATTAGCTGGTGCACCTGTTTGCAATTACTGTGCTCGACAAATGACTGCCACTTACAAATATGATGGCTAATGCAAACTTTTATTTGCAGTTGCTAATGACTGGCAACACTTGCACAAATTACATTAGTGAAATGCACTTACTGTACTGTCAACTATTGCATCTAATTTTGCATTATACTGTGTTTGTTGTTATACCATCTTTTTTCCAGCAAACAATTGTTTAGAGGGCTATAATCAACGGAGCTAATCACAGACTAAAAACCATAGATCTTCCGCCAATCCCATTTGAAACAGACTTGTAGGAAACCTCCAAAGGTGGCCAAAGCTGTGAAATATTTGTGTGATTGCGTTTCTTTGCAAACACAGGATTGGCATGCTGCTTTAGCTATTGTCACCTCTGCTGGAGAACTGGATTGGAACAAGAAACGCTTTCCTCTCATTTGTCCTGCTGCTGGCAAACCTCAGACAGGCTCCATCTATGCTGCCAATGACCTTGTTGGAGAGACTGCAGGTGCTCAGAGGACATGGGGTTGATATACCAAACCAGCTTTTTCAGATGGGGCAGGTGTGAGTGTGTGTGAAGATTGAACGGCAGATGGTTTGTATGTGTGTGTTCTTGTTCATACATGTTCATGCTATACCAAAGATGCAAGTCAACTTCTGACTTTTCACTGTTTTACTTCTTACTGATATTGCAGTAGGGAAAACCTTAGTGAATGTAAGTAAATTTAGTCATTTGTTATATTATTTTGTCATTTTCATTAGTTTTTCTGTTATATTTCAATTTAGCTTTAATTTATTTTCACGTCAGTTTTCATTTTTATTTATTTTAGTACTCCAATTTAGATAGTTGCCAAGGATTTATAATTAGCATTTATATATATATATTTTCAAATATAATTGCTTCATCTAATATATATATATATAGGCCTGTATTATATATGTATATTTTTCTATTAACGAATGTGTTTTGGTAGTTTTAATTACTAACAACAATAGTTTAATGATCCTAGTAACAAGTATTACAATCCAAAATGACTTTGTTGCAAGAAAATATGAGAATATAAATCAAATGGACTCCCCTATTGTTTCTAGTTTATCACATAACCCTTTATACAATTATTTCTATAAATATTTACCACTTAATTCCTGTTAATTTCCATTAATTATTAAACATTCCTGTTAATCACTTTCACGTAACAGATTCCATTATTATTTGGTGATGATATCGAGAGTGACATCCCACTGTGATTAATAAAATGCTCTGTGTAAAATAGTCTCACACATATAAGCCAAACTAAAAGAGCAACATACACCCCCATTCAACTGTAATTGATTAAGATTCTCTTTCTCACAGGATGGAAACTAATTGCATGAGGAAGCGATGCAAGAATGAATGTACTCGTGTTTGTGAGAGATTAAAAGCTCTTAAAATAATCCCCTTATTCTAGCATAGCAAAATGCCGATTTTTGTGCTCCAGTCCTCCCTGCTGCGTGATGTGACTGGGTGCCAGTTTAATTTGGAGGAATGCATTTGAAATTGTCATCAAACCCCAAACGGTGTTTGGACACAAGGAAGGAGACACACAGGATCTAAAACAGGGGACCTGAAGGGCTCTCACATGAGTAAGTGGAACCACTTGCATTTTCTCTAGTGCCCAAACAAATAATGGAAAACACACCCATATTTAAGCCCATTTGCATTTCAGGCCATGTGAAGAGGCCATTGAATGGGAGGATTTAAATAGGATTCGGCACTCAAGCAAATCAGTCTGTGCATATTATACTGTAAAACAGTCAATGTAAGACATCCGAAAGCACTGAGCATCACAGAAACATTGGAATGCTTGTTCTCCATTACGTTAAATTTGGTATGAAATGGAAATGTTCCATATCTTTTTTTTCTAAGTATGTTACTGATCTTATCTTGAATTAGTCATTTTTTATGTTTAAAATTTGAATCAAAACATAACTCAATCTTTCAGTGAAATGTCAGACTGATCATCATTACAAAAATAATAATAATATATATATGCTACTTATATATGTAATATATATATATGTAATTAAATTCATGACACAAAGCCATTCAAAATACTTACAGTCTGCTCCAGTGTGGCCAATTTCCCAGACATTTGTGATGTAAACGTCATAGAGGGCTGTTGTAAGTGGAACTTTTGACAGTGTCTTATTATAGTAACCATTAGCACCAACAAGGAGTTCATTATGAGAGGTTAGACACCATTGAGCACAATAATGAAAGAGCTCCATGTAGTCTGCAGCCATGGTATAGATGGTATAGATCGCACCCCTGTATGGACACTATAGACACGGACATAAGATGAAATTAATTAATGTCTGCACTCAGACTTCCCATGTCAAACTGGAAGGTAACCAACACTAGCAGTTGAAAAACATGACATACATTCAGTGCTTGCTAGGGAACTCCAAATACTGCATGAATCAGAGACTCTTTTAGCTCATTAGCATAACTGAGCAGCACAGCTGGATCCAGAACAAACGTTTTCAACAGCAGAACTATCAGTTTATATCCCACTTCCATTTTTTGCAGAAATTAACAGGGTGGGATGGGGGTTATGTGTATGCTAGTCAAGAATGTCTGTATTATCTGAGATAGCTTAGCCATTAGCATTCACATTTTCACTCACCTTCACTAGCAAATATCTCAAGCTTTGGTGTAGCAAGAAAAAAATCATGCCTATTTTGCCTCCAAACAACAAATGAGTATCTATAAAACATATGTAGTATTACAAAACTTTAAATTTGTTTCATTTAAATCCAGAGCTACTGTTGAATAGCTGTCAATGGAGGATTGCAGATTGCTTATTGTCTAAACTGTTGTCTTTTGATCCTAGCACTGTAGATGGCACATTATCATGAACAAGGTATTTCCCTTAACCGTTTATTGCATGTTTTAAGTATGCTTTGAAACTAGACTTTTATCAGTGGGGAATTAAAAAAGAGTCCCCATTTTTTATACTCTTTTTTTTTTATAACTTCTTTTGACACATGGATATATAATGTATTTGCTAGTAGGCTACAGAGGGTGCTGCTCATTTACAAACTGCACACATGCAATAAAGAACAGTTTCATCCCTGACACATGATAGAAGACGTGAGTTTTGTTTCAAACAGTAGCCTGTAGGTAAATAGGCTATAGTGAGAGAAACTGCTACAAACCGTTCAATGCACGAGTGAACTCTCTGAATGAATCAAATTGAATCACAACCAATTTTTCTAAAGCTTTTGATCCATTGAATCAATAATGACTCATTTGTGAATCGCTAGTTCTGATTCTAAACAACCAATGGAAAACATGAAATGATTAGTCAGTACATGATAATCTCCATCATCAGACAAGGGTTTATCAGTGGGGCAAGCAGTATTTTACTAGATCTCATGCCCCAGTAAATCTGGTTTTGAGAGAAAACACACAATAATCGACTACATGTCTTTGGCTTTTATCAAGTTTCATATGTGCTCATAATATCCCATCATCCCTTGATTCAGATTCTTGTCACTTGAAACAACACAGCCAGACAGACAGATTAATTATAGGAACCTCTCTTTCTCTGTTTTTCTTGTCCTTGCTCACTCATAAACAACAGGCACAGCTGCAGGCTGTGTCTCATAGTTTCTTGACTGTTCCAGTGGTTTGCGGTACATTACTCTCAGGTGTTCTTTCAAAAAGCAGCAGGAGTCTTGGCTTTGCTCTGACAGTCATTTGGAGCCTCCATTCTCTGATCTTGAATCCAGAAAAAGACATTCGCTAATCTAACATACAAAAAAAGCTGTGGTGGAAAGTCTGTGATACGTTGCAGTGCACAATAATCCCCTTGTCAGCAAATCCACAAATTATTTAAAAATATATATTTTAAGTTAATGTTAAGACTTTTAATTAAAGTTAATGGCAATACTTTACAAGTTTCAATTCATTCACACAAAACGTGAACGCATTTGTTTTGAATGATTTGGTTCTTTAACAGCATTTATTTATTTACTTATTATATTTCACATTAGTTAATTTATTATGAACAAACATGAATTAAAGGGATAAAGTGACTAAATTATGACAGAAATAAAATTTCTGGCTAAATTATAGTATTAATAATGAACAATAATAAATATTTATAATATAATACAAATATATAAATTCATTATTAAGACATTGGTAATAAATACATTTTTTAGTAAAAATATAAAAGGCTTTACTGTCACTTTTGGTCAATTTAATGCATTCTTTTTTAATAAAAGTAATATAACATTTTTAGAAATCTTACTGACCTCAAACGTTTCAACAGTAGCATAAATTTACATTAACCTAAATTAATAAATGTTGTAAATATATATATATATATATATATATATATATATATATTTAAATTCATATTAAACCAAATGCCAAACTGAATCTTATTGCAAAGTATTACTGGAATAACACACGTTTGTATCAAATATTATTGTTTTATTATTGAGATATAAGACATTTAGATTTTATCTTGCTCTCAAATCAATACAAAAATCAATAGAGGTCACGCCGCTGACCTGTCCTGGTAAAACTATAAGTTGTTTGTCATATTATATGCAGATGGCTGGTGTTGTGGATGACAGGCTGATAGAGTCATTAGTCACCGGTACCATTATCCACAGTTTGGATGGAGATAAATCAGTAATTAAATGCATTGCCTATTTTGACACCTGAGCCAGTGTGTGTGAGTGTTTGTCCTACAAACCGAAGACTACCCAATAGTGTCTGTCTGTTAAAAGGTCATTCCCAAGGGTTAGCTCTGTTACTATGGAAACAGAAGCTGCAGGAAAAGGAGCGATCAATATGATGTAGGTCAAAGGGCGGATGTTGTTTAAACGTAAATCTAATATACATTCCCTAACATAATAAGGGGCATGTCAATGGAGGATTGCAGATTGCTTATTGTCTAAACTGTGGGCACAGAGTTACAGTCTTGAGTGACAAATAATGGTGCAGGTGAATGTAATTACAGTGTTTCTTTGTGATTTTGACACAATTTAAATACTGTAAATTGCCGTCAAGTGAATGTGATTAAATGTTCGACATAGCAGCCATACAGCTCCTTGACACCGCCCTATATGTGTGTCAAAAGCCTCCACCCATAGCATCAATAGCATGAAATAAACACCGCTTTAGGTATCTTCAGGGCAATCTCCCTTTTTCTGAAGCAACGTGATTTCACGTCCTTGTTCCCGTTGACTTGCTACTATACAATGTGTAAGTGATCTATGTTAATAGCATTATAGTGTGCAAAGAACCCGCTGTTTTCACCCCTATATACAATCACTCTCCAGATCAACTGAAATTAGATGGAGAAAACTGCTTGTGAGCAATGCTAGAATAAATTGATCCAATGTTGCATGGGTAATATTATTTTGTGTTAAAGTACAATATTATGGTAGTATGAAAAAAAGTGTCTTAAAGGGATAGTTACCCAAAAATGAAAATTATGTAATTTATTACTCACCCTCATGTCGTTCCAAACCCGTAAGACCTTCTTTCATCTTTGGAACACACATTAAGGTATTTTTGATGAAATCAGAGATTTTTCTGACCCTCAATAGAAAACTACCACTTTCAAGGCTCAGAAAGGTAATGACATCATTAAAATAGTCCATGTGACATTAGTAGTTCAAAAATTATTTTATGAAACAACGATAAATAAAATAATAGTGCGGAAATAAAACAAAAATGATGACTTGATGTTATTTTTTGGAATTACATGAGGGTGATTAATGACAGAATTTGTATTTTTGGGTGAACTATCATTTAATCTGGTTTTAGGAAAGTTTATTTTGACATTTGGTCTACTGTCTCTGCTGTTCTTTTTGTGTCTTGTTTATCAGTGTTGCATGTTGAGTCAAATATTATTAACACATTAAACTGATCAAAAGAAAAGACAGCTATAATGTCACAAAAGTTTTTTTTTCAACATTGATAATAGGAAATATTTATTGAGCACCAAATAATCATGAATGCTTTTTGAAGGATCATGTGACACTAAAGACTACTAAAAATCCAGTTGCCATCGAAGGAATTTTCAAATAAATTTACATTTAAAATGGTTATTTTAAGTTGTAATGATATTTCACAATATTACTGTTTTCACTTATTTTTAATCAAAAAATGCAGTCTTGGTGAGCATACGAGACTCAAATTATAAAAATGTCACTGACTGAATATTGAAATTACGCTGCATTGTTTTAATAAAAGCAATAATTACCTCATCCTTTATCAGAAACAGCTTTATGTTTGATCATTTGATTATGGCCCTGAACTCAATGAAAGGGTCAGAGCCTGGTCAACCTGAAGCCATAATTAAGCTGCTTTTTCATGCTCAGTGCGTATGAAATGTTTTATTAAAACTCAGAGCATAAGTAATACAGTCAGTAATCAAGCACGACCAGAGCCGGTGACAGGGACGGTGATGAGAGGAGCAGGTTATCAGAGCGGCTTTCTAAGTGTTTTTAGCATTCAGACTGAGCCGCATGGATCCAGACTGCAGTGGAGAAGGCGACCCCTGGTCAAGTGCCTGTGTCTGATGACTTAATTAGGGTCAGAGTCTGGGACACTGGCTGACTGAGGGGACGCGGTTAGACAATAGCAGTCTGGAATAGGTGCTATCGCCATTTCATATTCTGTCTTTGTTCATGTGACAACACCAGATATGCTTTTGTCGAGTAACCAAAATGAATGTTTTTCCCCTCCCTACTCTACCAGTATATATAACTCTATATATTATAATATAACTCTAATTAACACATTCTTTATTTATCTTGTCCTCTCTTTCAAATCCTCCTTCACTTACCACTGCTTCCCAAAACCACTAGTCTGAGCTCAAATACCCTAGACCAAGGGAAAGGTGATAGCTGACAGTGGGAACTAATCTGTTCTATTGATTAGTCTGTCAGCCAATGATTTAAGTCAGCAAAAGGCCAGACACACATTATTTAACTGTTTATTGAAAGCAAGTGAATTTTCCAATGCAAACCTTTACCTTTATCGACTTATGTATCCTTTATAACTACATTTCCTAAATTAACGTTATAAGGTGCCCACAGTATTTTTTTTTCTTATAAAAAACAGTGTGTTTATCCTGTATGTTCAGTGTGTAAATATGGAGATAAATAATATCAAGCAGCATAACAGACTGCTTCTGTAGAGCTAAAATAACTGAAAGTGGATGGCACCAGAAGCCCTGTGCATTCAAGATGCAAATGGCTGTGTAAGCTCTTACATTAAAAACATTGTGGAAACAGTTCATTAAACAAGAAAATACTGTGTCTAAAATGTAAGCTATTCAATATTACCAGTTACTGGCCATGCTGTGTATTTTTTTTCTCCATCAGTGTAAATAACAAAGTCAAAGCAGAAAATGTGGGCAGTTGTGTTCTGTTTCTGAATTAATTAGCTTTTATAAATAAATCGGTTGAGTGAGCAATTCAGCGACTCAATTATAAAGACCTTGACTTGCATCATTACTAAATGAATTAGTGAAGGCTTCACTGACTCACTCATAAAGACATTTCCTGAATGAATGTGTGAATAATGATTCAATTTACTCACTATAAAGACTTGTCGCCACCTATTCTCTTAGCAAATAGAGCTGGAATAGAGTGGAAAACCCTTCTAATATAATGTTTATTTTCATTGATAATACAAATTACATTATATGAATCACATAGATTATGTATTTTAAATTAAAAACAGTGAAATTTGATTTTAAAATAATCAAGTAATTTAACATCTCAAATATTTCATGTTTAGCTAATTACATCTGTAGTGCTAATCACCAACAGATACCAAATAAAATTATTTGGTATTAAATAAAAAAAAAAAAAATTGTGGATATGTAGTGCATAGAGTAAAATTTTGATACAAGTATAAACAGACAAATATACCGATTTAGTGCAAAGTGGCAGCATTTAATCAACATATTTCAAGCATTACCACCAACAGGTGTTGGTAAGAAGTCCAGAACCAGTGGAATGAAGAAAAAACTGTAAAACATAAGCAAAACGTTACAGAGCGCACCTTTTTCTCTGGTCAGTCTATCAATAACACTAGTGTTTTTAGCATCTTCCTGTGAAGAGTATAGGCGCAGTGAGCTCTGTCTGGGCTTTAGTTACTGACATCTAAGCATTGTCATTGGCATCTCTGAGTTTGAGATCAGAGCGAGTATCGGCATTGTTAAAAGTCTTGACTTCAGCTTTCACACAGGATCACCGCATTATGTCACTCCGCCGGCGACCTCTCCTCCTCCTTCAAACACAGAGAGAAACGGATCCAATTGTTGCCCACAAGTCACTGCGTCATTGAATATTTATCACCTCCCTGATATTGGAAAAAGGTTCTTGAGCGGCAGCGAGCCTCAGGGGAAGGGAATTCAACACCCTATTATAGAAGAAGAGCAATATGGCTGTCATCAGCTTCCCCCTGGTTGTGTTTAATTAATTATCTGTAGCCCTCCTGATCGAGCCACTCTTTAAAAGCTTCCCTTACTCCCAAATACATGTCTGAACACATCATCTTTTAGCTTTAAAGACTGTGCGGTAGTGCAACAGTCTTTTTTTTGTCTAATTTATGTTGTACGTAAGAGCTTATAATAATTAATAAGTAGCTTTATCAAGAAAGAAAGACAAAGTAAATAGATTGTATTACAGTATCCTCTCTTAAAATGACAGCTCATCCGTCCATCTCTGTATCAATCCCTCAGGCACATATCATAATACCCTTTCTGGATGTTTCACAGTCTATTGATAAACAGGAGCTGAGCATTGTTTTTACAGGAGGGAAATGTCTTTGTTACTGTGTTGAAACCTCCCAAAATATTCAATCTTTATCTTATTACTTTTTGTTTTTATTGAGACTCATCGATGGTGCTGTGATCGTCCAGCAGTGCGCGTTTAAGTTCGACTTGCTGTGGTGTTAGTAGGATCGATTTTCTACAACAGGAACATTAGTGATTCTCGAGTTGAGGGTATTAAACTCCAATCATTGTGTTCTATTGTTTGGCATGTTATATTGATTATCTCCCAGGTTTCACTGGCACGATTCAACTGCCATGCACAAGAAGAATACTCTTGCCTCTGTAAATGAATAGGTATGTGCACTTGCTTAGGGACATCAGGTGGGATTAAATATCAGTTTTTGAATGACTGCAAAGGGAGGAATAGAAAACAAATACATAAATATGTTGGTGCATTTTCAACCTATATATTTATTTTAACATTTCTCTTTCGGTGAATGTTACAACTATGTAAGCAACTTCATATCTCACAATTAAAACTTTTATATCTCGCAAAATGAGTTCATATCTTGCAATTACAGCTTTATTTTTTTGTAATTGGGACTTTATATTACACAATGTGACTTCATATCTCACATTTGTGAGTTTATGTCTCATAATTTTGGGGTTATATCTCACAATTGTGACTTTAAAGTAAATATCACAATTATGACTTTATGCTCCATAATGTGACTTTTTATCTTGCAATATCTTAAAATTATGGCATTAAGTCTCATAATGTCACTTTATGTCTCACAACTGTGGCTTAATTTTTTGTAAATGCCACTTTATATCTTTAAAATTTGGCATTAAGTCTCACAATGTCACTTTATGTCTCACAACTGTGGCTTAATTTCTTGTAAATGCCACTTTATATCTCACAATTGCAAATAAATCTTATAATTGCAACTTTATTTCTCACAAAGTGGCTATATTTCGCAATATCGTTTAATCAGCTGTATTTCTTAGAAATTAAACTTTATACATTACTATCACATCTTTACTGTATGTGACTATTGTGACTTCATATCTCACAATATGACTTAAGGTTTTACAATACTACTTCATACCTTGTAATTGTGGCTTCAATTCTTGTATATGTGAATATCTTTTAATTCTGACTTCACTTGACGTCTCACAATATGACTTTATATTGTGCAATGTGACTATATCACACAGTTGCATCTTTATTTCTTAGGAATGCAATTATAATCCACATTGTGACTTTAAATTTTGCAGTTGTGACTTTATATCTCAGTTATGACTTGATATCTCACAGTGTTACTTTATCTCGTAAAATGACTTTGCATCTTGCAATCTTAGATTTATTTCTTGGACTTATTTCTTTATATCTATCTACAACTATGACTTTATATCTCACAATGTGATTTCAAATCTCACAATTTGAATTTACTTCTCATAGTTGACTTTAGATCTGAAGAGTGATTTTATGTCTCACATCACTATTTTATCTCACAATTCATTATTTATTTTTACTCTGAGGCAGAAAAGGACTTGTATACAGTATGTTTGTGTTTGAGGGAGAGCTACGGATCTCTCTGAATGCACAGATAAACACCTCAGAATCCAATAAATATAAAATGAGTCTGCTTCATGCATGTTTTTATGTCTGGAGCGAGAAAGAGCCTGAAGCAGTTTCTTGTCATTGCTGAGAGTGAATTGTCAGCTAGTGTGGAGGTCAAAAAGTGAGAAATGCAGCAGCCTCACACACGAGTAGCCCACGGCGTGCCTGTCCATTCACCAGACAACCTCTGACACCGACAGCACACAACATGTTAATAAAAACCCCTGTAAAGTTCCACTGAACCAGTGAGGGCTCTGTCAGGAACAGTTTTTCAATCATTAATATTGCCTCGCTCGGTACCCCTCATTATTTTATACATTTTACAGGAGAGGTTGCCTCGAGGGAAGCCTAGTGGCAAACTCCTATGGCTGGCTTCGATCTCGTCACTCGCCTGAGATACTCTGTACATGATAACGATCAACTTTCTCGCTCCAATCGATATTGTAATCCACATTCACTGTGCTATCTCTCTCTTTCATTTCAGTAAAAAAAAGCCCCTAGATGTAAATATGTGTTATTCCAGAAATCTAGAGTAAAATGTAAGAGTATTCGTGATTCTGCACAAGGATCATACTCTAAGGTGATTTGTTATTATATTTTTTATAATAATTATGTTACAATAGTATTTTTTAGCATAGCATTTTTTATATTATAACATTTTTGTTTAGTCTTTAAATGACCGTTTATCTATCATGATTAGATTTCATGCATATTTTATGTAAATAATATTTACATAACTGAGAACATCTATCTATCTGTCTGTAAAATATATAGAGAGAGAGTCAATGTTTCAGTAGATAGATAGATAGATAGATAGATAGATAGATAGATAGATAGATAGATAGATAGATAGATAGATAGATAGATAGATAGATAGATAGATAGATAGATAGATAGATAGATAGATAGATAGATAGATAGATAGATAGATAGATAGAAAATAATATTATATATTTTTTATTACTTGTTTCATTTATTTTGGATATTACATCGCTCTTTTGTTAATAAATCACAATGTATTCATTATTCAGTACTACTACCATTTTTTTTGTTTGGGCCATAATTAAAATCCTTATTCTTTGTTATCATAATTAGATTTTCATGCCCAGTCCAGTAATTATGTAAATACTATTTACATTACTGAGAGCGTTCGTGCATTTCCTTCATCTCGGTATCCTGCATTAGGATTCTTCATGTGAATGATTTAATTTTAATTTGCAGATGAGACTCCTGGAGGAATTAAATAAATTTACAGGGTCCCATAATATTTCACCCGATATATAGATATATTTAGCAAAAAAATAACCAATTTTATTTGATTAAAATGTATGTCTTTTATAATTGTTATTGACATTATTGTATTGTAGTTTCAAATTTAAGGTGTTTACATCCCTGTTTAATTATATGATCTTTTATATGGTGTTTAATTATACCTCTTCTGTACACCGAGTTGCATCCTGGTAGGTGTTAGTGTCACTGAGTGTTGAATATTGATGAAACAGAACGACCTGAAATGTCTCTCCATGGCTGCCACCCCCTCTTCCTCCACCTCTCGACAGGATTCAGAGAGAAGCTAATGGCCATGCAATGCCTGTCATAGTTTCAAAAGCATTGCCTTTGTTCCAGCACTGCTTGGTTCTACACCCCCCACCCCCCTATAGGCCCAGCCCTTACTAAAAATGTCAGCGAATATTGATTTGGTGGGGAGCAACAAAGACTTCACTAAATGATAGCTCCCTTTGTGCTGCGATGAAAGGGCTAGACCTTTCTCCAGCACTCGGAGTGCTTTCATGATGCTTAGTCCATCAATATTTCATATCCGTCTTACACTACAAAGCGAAGACAAATTGACAGTAAGGGGTTTAATACACATCAGAAAATATTTATTTTGGGCTGATATTATATATTTAATCAATTCAGGTTCAATAGACTCTCATAACAGGTGTGCTTGTTGCTACAATTTAGTTTGTTTTGCTGTCATTTGATACTCCTTGTATCCTGGATCCTACCAAATAGATTCACACCTTCACAATAAACAGTATAAATACTACCTGAAATTAAGGGGACGTAAGAGGATATGCAAATAGATTTTCTTTGGTTTCCCACACATCTTTATGTTCTTCCATGCAGACTTCAAAGGCACAAATCAGGGTTATGGGGCTTGGGCTGGAGGGCTACTGTAATATCTGTAATAATGCAAATTAAATATCTTCAGTTTCCTTTCAGTCGGTCACTCCGAGTCACGTCGGATGACTGACGAAATTGGGATCTCGCCAGAGAGAGACCTATCCACTTCGAGTATAACTAAACAAGCCAATTGTCTTTGGCATGCGGTAATTCGCATCCAGCTGCCGATGATCACTACATAAGTATAAGAGGCAGCAGCTGCACCTCATTAATTCATACTTTCCCTTTGGAGCCGAGCGGTAGTGGTTGAAGCTACTGCTCTCCTTTCCATAGAAGAGTGTTCTGGAAACGAGTGCGGGCGTTACGGTGCAGCAACGGTGGTCACGATCATACGGGAGAGAAAAAGATAATCTTCCTGCTGACAACCACACCAGGAATGTGCGGTGGCCAGCACCCCTGCGTGCTTCAGCACTAAAAGAGCATTTCTCTAAAAGAGCAACACAGGTGATCGCGTCTTTTAAAATATGTCTTATCAGCCGTGTGTTTTGGGATGTGGTCGTTATCTGGCGCCTCAGGACAGTCACGATTGCTGCCTCACGTGCCTGGGCATTCAGCACGCTGAGGAAGCTTTTGTGGATGGTTCATGTTCTTCTTGTGGGGACATGACCATCTTGGAGTTGCATAATAGACTCCGCTATGTCAAACATGGCGGGGTCACTCTGCCTCTGCCGCGATCTGGTGTTCGTCCCGGCACCCGGGGTGGCACTGCGTCCGGTGGCCCCCGCCAAACCCGGCGACAAGTGCAAGTGGCCCTGAGACGGGGTCAACCCAGAGATGGAGGAGACTGCTCGTCGGGAGATGGTGACTGTACCACTTTCTCCCCCGGAGGAGGGCCGGCCGGAGAATCTTTTATTTCGTTTTGTTTTTGTTCCGCTGCTGGCCCAGGCGGACACCGGGGGCGCTCTGGAAGCGCTGAACTGGACGGAACCAGCGGAGATGAAGGTGAGCTGGACGGGGCCACCGGAGACGAAGGTGAGCTGGGCGGGACCAGCAGAGACGAAGGTGAGCTGGGCGGGACCAGCGGAGACGAAGGTGAGCTGGGCGGGACCAGCGGAGACGAAGGTGAGCTGGGCGGGACCAGCGGAGACGAAGGAGAGCTGGACGGGACCAAGTCTCGGGGGCGCTTGGGAAGCGCTGACTCTTGGGGGCGCTCGGGAGGCGCTGACTCTCAGGGGCGCTCTGGTGGGCTGGACGGAACCAGAAGGGGCACTGGAGTGCTGGACGGAACCAGCAGGGGCACTGGAGTGCTGGATGGAACCAAGAGGGGCTCTGGAGAGCTGGATGGAACCAGCAGGGGTACTGGAGAGCACTTACGAGGAGTCGGCACTGGAGGGCACTGGCGAGGAGTCGGCACTGGAGGGCACTGGCGAAGAGTCGGCACTGGAGGGCACTGGCGAGGAACGAACACAAGAGGGCGCTGGCGAGGAGCCGGAACTAGAGGGCACTGGCGAGGAGCGGCCACAAGGGGGCGTGGACGGCGGCGAAGGTCCCCCGCGAATGTCAGACCAATATGAGCTGTGGGCGGCAGTGGCGCTCCTACATCTTGTTAGGTCCGATATTCTGTCATGCTCCGCCGGGAGCAAGGAACGAGGAGTCGAGGAGTCCAATCAATATTCTTTTATTTACTGACCAACTCGGGGAACACAGAGTATGGCGGAAGACAAACAATATCGGACACCAGACACGGGAAAAACTAAGGCTTAAGAACACTGAGGAATCATATGAGGAAAACTGGAACAGGTGAGGAGTAATCAAACACAGACGGGGACTAATGAACTAATTAACAAAACTAGGACAGGAAAACCAAATATGGGCACGGAAACCCAAGAAAGCACATGAAAACACAAGACACAGGGAAACAAAGTCTGACAGTAGCAACCACATCACCCTGCAGCCCAAGACCGGTTGCCCACTGAAGCTAAGCAGGGTTGAGCCTGGTCGGTACCTGGATGGGAGATCTCCTGGGAAAACTAGGTTGCTGCTGGTAGAGGTGTTAGTGAGGCCAGCAGGGGGTGCTCACCCTGTGGTCTGTGTGAGTCCTAACGCCCCAGTGTAGTGATCGGATGAGATGTTAAAGCGAGGTCCTGACTCCCTGTGGTCATTAAAAATCCCAGGATGTCCTTCGAAAAAGAGTAGGGGTGTAACCCCGGCATCCTGGCCAAATTTGCCCATTGGCCTCTGACCATCATGGCCTCCTAATCATCCCCATACACAGATTGGCTTCATCACTCTGTCTCCTCTCCACCAATAAGCTGGTGTGTGGTGGGCGTTCTGGCGCAATATGGCTGCCGTCGCTTCAACCAGGTGGATGCTGCACATTGGTGGTGGATGAGATATCCCCCTTACTATGTAAAGCACTTTGAGTGCCTAGAAAAGCGCTATATAAATTAAAAAAATTATGAATTATTATTAATTAGTTGATAATTCAGTATACTTTACCTTTGACAAGGCATCCCATGTTTCGGTAGTGACCGCACATTTTCGGTAGAGACTTTGGTAGCAAGCACATCACATTACAGAATTTTAACTTACCTACTAAAACATACTAAAATACAAAAAAAAAGTATAATTGTAGTAACATTTTGTTTATTTCCACCAAATATGGGGATTATGTGTTCCCTTTTGTCACTACCGAAACAATGATGATATGTTTTGGTAACAACTGTTTCAGTAGTGACAATTCTATGGGATAACAACCAAAAAAAACTAAGATGTCACTACCGAAAATTTCAACCGAATAACGTAGTGACTGTTTTGGTAGTGACAATTTTAGATACTTTTGAACCTAGCTTAAAGATGCTAATTAGCAGATGGTTAGCTGGCACAGTTCTAAACAGCAGTATACAAACTAAATGCTATGGAATAACTTCCAAAAAAGTGTGCTTAATTGCAGAAAAAAGGTGTTGGGTAGTGATGTTCCTTAAAGTTACACACAGATTTTTCAGACTTTTGAACCCATTTACCTCAAGATGATGAGACCTATCTACTCACACCATGTATCTATGAGAGAGGGAGACACAGGAATATTTCCTAAACATAAATGTTTGGGTCTAATTCAAATCAGTTTCAGCCAATAGACTAAAGCATACACTGTTTCCGTAGTGATGTGAAAAATGCGGGACAGATTTTTTTTACATAAAGTTTCATAGTTTACAAAGAAAATATTACTTTTTTTTTTACTTCACTTTGTAAAAGAATCAAAAATAAACTTTTTTTAAAAACAAAAATGAAAACAATACAAACATTATTTCAATATCATTTCCATAATTAGAAATTTAGGGGGCAGGGTTTTGGACAGTAAATGTACCCAATAAATGATGATTTATGTATATTAAGCTTACTAATATTTAAAATATTGTTGTGGGTTTCAATATATAATAGAATGATCTTAATAAACATCTAAGATTTGAATACTTAAATGCTTTTTAAATGTGTTTTTTGGTTGTGGGACCAATTTGCACCCATTCTGATATATATATATATATATATAGAACCAGGCTATCTCTATATGTATGACACTACTCTGTGGCATTAGATGCTTTATTATGTGACTGCTGTCTGCATTTAATCGAAACTTTCGAATTAAGTGTTCTTTTTCTTGCTTAATTGCATCTTGCTGAATGAGCTGCTATCGTAAAGCACTTTGCTCTTCAGAAGTATAGACATGTTGCAACAAGATAAAGCAAGCTGTTTGCATTTAATTAGATCAGGTAGAGTGTAATGTGAAACTATATGCATAAAGGTATTGGTAAGTTACGAAAAAAAGTTGTAAAAACATAATATTTGATACAAATTTTGAAACTACTGAATAAATACACATTGAATATACAACAATTAAAAAAACTTTAACAATTAAAAAACGTCTTTTGTTTTTTAATGTATACTTTATTGTTTTTATATAATATATTTTTTAATGTTTTTAAATATTATACTGTTACTGTTTTTACAATCAATGTGCTGTTTTTAATGATCAAATAAACAAATTAGATTCTTTCAAAAATATTTAATCTCTATTATTTCAAATGTTTGACCACAATACACTGTATATACGAGCAACTGAACTTAAATGACCAGGTATTAAAAACAAGGAAATATTTCAGTGATTGTCTTGAAGCTTGTAATGTGACAGAATGCTTCCTTTGCAATGTCTTGCATGACCAGCTTTCAATTACAGCTCTGTTTGAAAATGGCAGAAAACTCATTAGAGATAAGCTGAGTGGAAATTGATGCTATCATATTAATGGAATAGTCCTTGTACCACTTGTCCTACGAGTTTTAAATCAAATAGCAAATGTTACATTTGAATTATACAGGTTTTGGGTGTCCATATAGCACGACATGTTTTTTATCTGAAGGTCAGCCGAGAGGATATTAATGTACATGCATGTCACAAATGACTCTTAAAGTGCAAACACCTCAATTGTATTACATTTATATATTTCTCGTAATCATATAATTGATCCATATTTTAAAAGACCAACAGTTTATCGCCATCCTAGAATGAAACATCTTCTATAAGAGCAGTAGTCAGTGGCAGCTGCAAAAGGGGGAAGTCTCTGGGAGTCAGGATTCAGGTAATGAATAGAGACAAGTCCAACAGCAGCAATCTGTATTGGTTTAACAAGATGCATTATAGTGAGCCAATAAACTGCATCACGTAAAGAGCTCCTCATGCAAACCAAAGCAATGAAGCACTTAAATTGTGGTTTGCAAATACTATCCAGTGTGCATTTGTGGGATATGGAGACGTTTCCACATATATCAGGTTCTAAAATAGAGAGGATGAATGGATATATCAAACAAATGGCCACATCCTCACTGGTCCATTATTTCACTTCATATCCAAGCACCCAATTCGTTTTGTTCAACAGCTGCACCAGATAACAGCTTTCTTCAACCCCAGCAGCCGTTAACCCACGGGTTATATATTTTGTTTATATAATTCAAAATAAAACATTTTCACATTTAAGTATATTAATTGTCATAGTTAAGTTCATTAATTGTCATTGATTCAGTTTAATTCATTTTCTTTTTTTTCAACACATTTAAAAGTATACCTAAAAAGAAGAAAAAAGTAATGACGTTTCAAACATGTACTCATTTCTTTCTTTTGCAGAACACAAAAGGAGGCTTTCTGGGATAATTATCCACTATATAATGTAAGCACTTTCTGTGTGGATAATTTACTGTAAACTTTATCATCTGTTCCAATGACAGAGCAGAAAGCAACATTCAAAGAGGACAAACACCTGAATGAAAGCACTAAATTCCCTTCGACTAATGAGCAATTAGTGAGGACAAACTTATGAAGGTCAAACAAATCAACCTTAAAGAAAATCAAATCACATTTCAGTATGCAAATAGATTTAAGAAAAAAGATCAATAGAGTGTGCAAACAGTCTGATGACATCATCACTGTTGGTTAGATTTAAAGAGCAAACTTTTGATCAATGTGCGTCAATAGGAGATTTTTTATGTATTCTTGCATTACTTAAAAGATAAAATAACAAAAATAAATAGAACGAACAACTAATATGTGTGAATGGAGACTGATAAGCAGTTTAGTGTGAATGCAATGCAGAAATTAAATGCTTAATTAAACCAATCCAAATGTCTGATTAAATAAACATGCATTGTTTGTGCTGTACTTATATTTTTCTTCTTGACTATTAATGTTAGGAAAATAAATCTTTAAAGTTTCATTTAGTTAGAAAATCTAAATAAGATTTTAGTCTTGTGATCCAAAAGCACGAGACGTCACTATATCTCTTTCTAATACATAATTTATGCAGTTTGTTCATGAAGTGAATCATCTGTATCAATTTCCACTTCTCTGATGGTTCTCTGTAATTCTTTTTTTTCAGATTTTGCCTTACTTGAAATAAGCAAAGCTTATTGTTATTCACAACATCAGGTTTCAGCCAAACATATCCAATCAAACTCAATTTGACGGTCCATGTTTTTTTCCCTCACAAGTTGATTGCTAATGTAATTTTCTTGCATTATGCAGCAAAATGTCTCCAGGGTGTTCACACACTGCCTGTCTCTGTATTATTTTCTTCCTGAACATATATATATTCAGTATCAAGCATTTGTGGATGAACTAAACAATCTCATTATCACTTTGTAAACCATGTTTTTTTTATTATTATTTAAATAACAACTATTCTCATTTATATAACTGGTTTTGAAATCATGTAGCTCAGTTTCACATCTACTTTTTTTTCTATCATTAGAAAATCATAATATACATGTTTAGCTATGCCCTTGATTCTCTCTCTCTCTCTCTCTCTCTCTCTCTCTCTCTGAGATTCCTGTGACAGATTCAGATTTGGGTTTGTCACCAGGGTGTCGTTCCGCTAGATATATGCCAGAATTGATTGCATCTCATTACAAGGTTCACAGTAGAAGTCTTTCTGTCATTAATCTATTATTCATTTAGGTTTTATTTCATGTATAATAATTATGTGTTATGCTCTTTCGTTGAGAGAAAATATGGAAGTTAATCTCATAATCTTGTTAGGGAATTATGATTTATATTTAATGACTATAAATGTAAAAATAATATTTTGCTTTCTTCCTTAAGGAATAGTTAATCCAAAAATGAAAATTTGCTGAAAATGTACTCACCCCCAGGCCATCCAAGATGTAGATGATTGTGTCTATTAACTGGAAAAGATTCAATTAACATCGGTGTGAGTTTAGCTCCAACTTGCCTCAACACACCTACCTGGAAGTTTTAAGTATACCTAGCAAGACCTTGATTAGCAAGTTCAGGTGTGTTTGATTAGGATTGGAGCTAAACTCTGCAGGACACCGGCCCTCCAGGACCAAGTTTGGTGACCCCTGCTACAAAGTAAAAAGCATTTATAAGAACGTATAAGAAGAGTGTTTATAAGAAACAAAACCATCATAAGGCGTTTTAAACTTTAATCCATAACAACGCTTTCTCCAGTGAAAAGGTCCATCCCCTGTTGTCCTCCAACAGAAAAATCCACAATACATATTTGTTTAAAAAGTTTTGGACTGTTTTTGATCTGTGCATATTTCTCTCCTGATTCAGATGTTTCTTTCACTGGAGAACCAATTATTGTGAATATTTTAGCTTTAAATAATGTTTTGAAGCTAAAAATGTCTTAATGATGAAGTCATGTGGATTATTGTGATGTTTTTATCAGCTGTTCGAACTGTCAATCTGACGGCACCCATTCACTGCAGAGGATCCATTGGTGAACGAGTGATGTAATGTTAAACTTCTCCAAACAATGAAGAAACAAACTCATCTCCATCTTGGATGGCCTGAGGGTGAGTACATGTTCCTTAAACTATTCATTTAATCTATATGGCAACATTTAAACAGTGCAACAGCACAAGAAAAAATTCAAATTAACTTTATTACTTAACCAAAATATTATTCAGGCGAAGACAGAAAGACACCTGGCCCTTTGTCTGTTTTGACGCACCGTTAAGATTGAAAGACCTGCAGTTAGAGGAAACAGTTTGAGAGAAGCACACAGCTGAAAGCCTATTCACTGCACAACTTGCCAGCATTAAGTTTCAGTTGTCGATGTGCCAGGGACTGTTCTAGGAGCCAGGTGCTACTGAGGGCCTCTGTTGAGGTAGATATCAGTCGAACACAAGCCAAATGAATCCTTCACTGAGCTGCTAAAATCAATGGTGCACTAAATAAAAGGTGTTGTAGCACATTATGTTGGCATTAGCTTTAATTTAATGAGATGGAACAGTTCTGTACTGGTGGAATTGATCTATTTAATTGCCCTTGAGAAATATGTTGAAAACAGAGCCTTTGTTGATGCCGCAAACTTTCTATATAGATCTATGAGAACTTTAATTTGATTAAGGAAGACTTTGATGACACGACTGGGCTGGATTTCGATCAGGCAGCACTGATAGATATTAAATCTCTATATACCACTACTGCACTCTAAATGAAGTCATTAGCCACCCTGTCACCTAACTTTATTATCTTCCTAATGTTTAATCTCGTACCGTTTTGCATATTAAGGTGTTTTATTGGCCAGTCTCTAGTATCAGAACCAGTTTGGATGCTGCTTTGTTTCTATTTATATGAAATTAAACATGACTTTGATCTGTCCTTGATCCAAAGTTCCTAAAGTGGTGATTTTTAAAAGGCATTCAGATATCTATTATTATATATTTTATTAATTTAACAAAATATTATTTGCCAATATGTTAATTATATTTTATATTTGAATGGTACATTTATATATTTCAGTTATAGATTACATTTTATTTTATGGTGTCCCTGTTACAGTAATTTTACATTGAAGTAATGAGTAATATTAATTAACAGCATGTACTCATAGGGTCAGGATTAGGGTCTGGTTTAGGGTTAGTTGTATCATGTACTCTAATTAGAAATTTTATATCTTACCCTAGTATACAGTTGGAATTATTATTATTAGGGGTTCAAGCACATAATGCTCCGAGATGTCCAAGAATTAGCATTCTCCACAAAAAAAGTGATCTGGCAGACCAAACCGTAAGTCACAGACACTTGAAACTTGGAGGCAGGGGCGGACTGGGGCTAAAAAGTGGCCCTGGACTTTCTGGCACAGAGCGTCCCACCACACCAGGTCCGCAACACACCACAACAGAAACCCACCAGCTAACATATAACTCAACTCAGAAATAAAAATGCTATCTATTTTTATTATTATTATTAAAATTATAATTAACATTAATGAATGACTGGCATAGTTTTTTTTATTTGAATTAGTCCTTTCTGGTTTATATGTCAAATAGTAAATAATTTATAATATTTTTACACATCTCTTTTAGAGCGACAGTTTAATATCACTAACGTTAAATATAATATCAGTCCAAATGACACAATCCTCTGCTTAAAAGACTTGGAATGTAGTGCAGAATGTGGACTGTTTTTGTGCCTTTCTATTGGTCGTTTAGAAATCATTCTAATATGTTGATTTTCTGCTCAATAAATATTTCTGATTATTATCAGTGTAGAAAACAGTTGTGCTGCTTCCTATTTTAATGGAAAATGTGATACATTACCATTTAGTCAAGGTATTATTAAAAATTATATGTATAAATTAATAATCTTATTCAACAAGGTTGCATTAAATAGATTTAAAAATACATAAGGTTGTTTATACTTATTACAAATTAATTATATTTCAAATTAATTATGTTCTTTAACTTTATATTCATCAAATAATCATAAGAAACTTGAAGTATCACAGTTTCCACAAAAATATTAGGTGAAAACTGTTTCAGTATAATGATAATTATGAAAACCATTAGTAATAGATTAATTGATCACAAATAATTACTGATAATAATTAGGCAGCAAGCAGAATATCAGAATGATTTCTGAAGGATCACGTGACACAGAAGACTGTAGCAATGATGCTGAAAATTCAGCTTCGATCACAGAAATAAATTACATTTTACAATATATTTAATAGAAACCCAATATTGTAAGTGTAATGTTTCATATTATTATTTTTACTGTATGTTTGATCAAATAAATGAATCCTTCTTTCAAAAACGAAATAAATTAAAAGTTTGATGGCCAGTGTGTATATAAAATAATGCATGTGAACTAGCAAATTATATTTTTATTAACACATATCATTTTCCTAATCACCGCACTTGAAAGCGATAGTCTTCAGATTTACAACGTTCTAGAGTAAGTTTGAGAATTATTTTTAATAAAAATAATTCCTAAACACGTGAAATTACAGAAGAAAGCCTCGATAGAGATTTACAAACATTCACTCTTATCTTGTATTGTGAAGAAAAACGTAGCCTAAATGGTATTAAGAAATGTGACAATACCTTATTAGTTTGCACCCCTGAAAATGAATGTCTGTCGCTTAGGATTTTTTAAATTGTAAACAGTTGGCAAATATTGCTGAATTGTCTCATCATGTTTAGCTGCTTACATCTTACCTCAGAGTCGGTTCGCATTCAAGCTGCGCAGCTCAGCTTCGTGAACAGTAAATCCCGCCTCCTTCGATTTGATTGGCTAGTTCAAACATTTTGACATTGATGAGTGCTTTTGAGCTGCTGCTCTGAGCCAGAACGTGCTAAATTTATAATAATTTTTTACTCAAATGGCCCGCGTGGACCATTCGTCTGGGCCGATGGAGGAATATAGACTATATACACAATGGGCCCGCACACATTCTACAGCGGCCCACCGGGAAAACTTTCAGTGCTCCAGATGACCAGTCCGCCACTGCCTGGAGGGATGGTAGTGGTACTCACCCTGTCTACAATATCACCAAGGCTTGTCCCAATCGGCCTGACGGGGGCGCTACAGCGAGCAAAAGTATGAAATCGCCAACCTGGTCTCATAAAAAACACGTACATACATACATATTTTATTTTATGTATGTAAAATACGTACATAAAAACGTCTATGCACCCGTTAGTCCAATTGAGTTTAAAATAGGTAGGCTATGTGGTGTCTTTGTCCAAAGTGCCACAAGTGCTTATGTAGACATTCACGTATATCTCATAAGACATGGCCGCCATCGGTCAAATAACTTTGAGCACCTATTAGACAAGGTTAACGGAGGTCGGTCGTGATGAAACTCTGAGGGCATCTTCGACTCATGGCCCTAGAAGCCTGTAAGAACTTTGAAAGGAATTAGCCACTAAGTTTTATGCTTCTGTAATCACGTTTCTCTGGACTCAATAGTTATCAAAAAAAAAGTTAACTTTGCCGTTTGGGTAGCTATAGAGGGGTCATTTTAGAAAAGGGGCGTTTCCAAATATACAAACGCCTATACAAATCCAAAATAAAAACTCAAAACTTGGTGAAAACTGATTATTCTAAACAAGTATGCAAAGATTTATCGGATCGTAGGTGGCCTATAACAGCCATAAATGTTAATAAACATATATCTATGTTAAATTAACTGGAATTGCCAAAAATGCTATTTTTAATCATTGAATTAGCTAGTTACAGGCTTGTTAAATCATACACAATTTTTCCTTATGTGCCTAAATGTCTTAAAGCACTTGAACTTACAACTATATTTATTAGTAGCATAGTAATAGTATTTTAGTTGAAGAGGAGCAGGGCACAAAAAAGGTCAAATAAATAAATAAAACCCAGCAGATGCTGTCTGCACACTGAATGAATAATCAATTTACTATATTTTGACTTTGATAGACAATAATAGAGATAAAAGACTTCTGGTAGTTATGCATTTACTGTGCAGACATAGTCTGTTGGGGATTTTGAATGACATTTTTGTACATATGTATTTAAAGGTAAAGATGGTACCCATTTTTTAGAATGACTTTATTCCTGTTCAGTCGTTTGATTTCAGCAAAACGCAACAGTTTGCTTAGAGAATATCCCTGGAAACATTGTGATTGCAGTGTTGAGTACTGTACTGTACATCACCTTTGGGAATATGATGTGGTGAAATTACATGTTTTTTTGTCCAGCCAATCATAATTATCCTTGTCAATTACATGCAGCTCCATAATCCCTTTACAAAGGTATGTGAAAACCTTATATTGGCACATTACTGTCTGACAACCTTTCCCCTGTGCTGTGACAGTAATGTTGCCTGACAGCCGATCAGACTGCATTTACTGTATGTAATTACAGGGCTTTCTCTCAGAGGAATAAAACAAGTGTGGTGACATTGAGGGCTGTGTGTATTTGTGTGGATATGGGGAAATAGTTGATGTGATTTTCTCTCCAGCATGCAAGACATGTCAACAAATCACCCTCGTAGCTGCCTGGGTTGTGTCGTGTGGGATGGCGTGCAGCTGCCACATGGATTGGTGTTTCTCTCTGGCTCCTGCATGGAGATCCCATGTGAAACGGTGCCAGCAGCTTGTGATTTGCTCTGCTTCACTCTTTTTGAGGCATTTTTTTAATTTATAAGGCAGCTCGTGGAGCAGAACAGCTGCTTTTAACAGGATTTTGGTGAGATTATTTACTAAATGTTAACATGTGAATTCAGTGAATCCTTGTATAGCATAAAAGACAAAACACACACACACACACACACACACACACACACATATATATAATATATATATATATATATATATATATATATGTGGTCTTTTATGCTCTACAAGAATGCATTGATTTGATCAAAAATACAGTAAGAATAGTTATATTGTTGTTATATTATTGTATATTACTTGCAATTTTTTAATTTGTTTTCTATTTTTATGATTTATTTCTGTGATGTCAAAGTGAATTTTCAGTAGCCATTGCTGCAGTCTTCAGAGTCACATGATCCTAATATTCAGAACTGGTTTTCAAAAACATTTCTTATTATTATCAATGAAGAAAAAGTTGTGCTGCTTAATATATATTTTTTTATCAAAATTGTGATACTTTTTTTCAGGGTTCTTTGCTGAATAGAAAGTTATAAATAATAAAGAAAATAAAGAAAAATAAATGTCAAAAATGGGGTTTTCACAGCAATGCAATAAAATAAAATAAATTGATTTCCTAAAGAACCCTTAAGTGAATAGTTCCTAAAAAACATTTTCTCCTAGTGTAAATAATATTGTAATAATCTAAAGAACCCTTTTCTACTATAAATAGTATCGTATATTTTTATAGTAATGTTAAAGATTCTAAAGATTATGAAATATTATAAAAAATGTATAGTATATTTTTCACTTTAACTTTTGATTAATTTGTTGCACACTTGCTGAGCAAAATTATTTATTTATTAATAATAATAATAATTAAGTGGGGGGTGATCGAGTGGTTATGAACGATGAATGAAACGCATTTGTCCGTGTTTCTCTCAGTCTCGAATCATGCTCTCGGGATGCGCTCGAGAAACATTATCTCTTCCGCACCTCGCTATGCTTTCAACTCGTTTTTTTTAGTCTCGAGCAAGAGATTTTACGACATTCACGTTACATGATTTGACCGATTTTTGCGTAGAAAGGGCGACAGCACCGCATTACAATAAATCATCATTCATGTTTTCCTAGCCGCTGGCCAAATTCAAAATCGAAACTAAAATGAAATCATCTTCGAGAGCAACGTGGCCCCCTGGTGTTCCGGGTCCCTACGCAGCTTGCGTATTCTGCATATAGGGAGGATCGGCTCTGCATATTACATAAACAATGTGGGAGAAATAACCTTCAGAACATCTATTATTAAAATTGTTTATTGATCTGTTGTGTATGTTATGTGATGTGCTGTGCGTGTGTCATTCAGTGTATCTGTGTGGGTGGTAATTATCACTGTCTGGAGCTTTTTTAGATCAGAACAAACATACTGAGAGGCTTGATAATTGCTGTGATTTATTACCAGTCACTGATGGACTGAAGAGTCAGTTGGTCAGCAGTCACACACACCCTCTCTAGAACCCCAATTACTCTCTATTTTAAACTCTCATTGTCTTTCTATTCTTTACATTTCTATGGTTTATCTTCTTTCTGTCAAGCATTACTTTGTGCACAAATAGAACTGAGCTTTATAGCTATTTGTTCTTATTAGTCTCTCTTGCAAATTAACTTACTCTCACTTATCTGGCATTAATAGGCATTGTAAATTAAAAATGTATCAATACAAAACAAAAAGAAACAAATGTATACATGTTTTAATTCTCTGGCTTTTTAAAAGCCATGTAAACTCTACATAAAATGTTGCTGTATTTATTCGGTAATTAATTATTACATTAGTTATAATTTCTTTCTTTCTTTCTTTCAGCCTTTTTTTAAGCTTACAAAGTGCTTGAAAATTCCCCCATGTCTGAAATCCTGTGTGCTTAACATAGTATTTTGCTCCCTTTTTGTATGGCTTTTGTTTGTCTGTGAAAAGAGCCTGCTTACGAAGAAGTAATTAGGAGTATTATGTCCACAGACCTGGGCATTTGCAATCATTCTCAAGTGGAGTTCCCACCGTTATTGCCGAATCTTTGTTGAACACACAACCTTAATTGTAAATCTCATTAGAGGCTCAGCATTACACAACTATGTTTGCTGTAAATGGGTGAACATGATTGTTAATAGAAACCAACACAGTTTGTAAAGTATTAGGCTCATGTAACATTACTCTGTTCAGCCGTGTCTAGACAAGACATGATCTGCCAGCAGTAGCTCACTGGGTTATTAGGCTCAAAGCTTCACAAATGCTCCTGAAATTGTCTTGTCAGAGTAACAAATTACTCCGATGTTTTCTGGCCATGCTATTGAATAGCCTTTCCTAATATCTGAAGCCTTTTGAGTCTTTTAAGTGTGTTTAAAGGTCCTTTTCCAATAAGGAAGTATAATGAAAAAGCACACTGCAGTTTGATGAAGGATTAGAACAACTCTCTGTGTTTGTTTGGCCCACCAGACCTCACAAGCGGTGGGCTCCTCTGTGCTTAGAAGAGTTCTGTGAAAAGAATGTCACTCTTTGATGATTACATCATATGAAATGTGACATGACAATGAAATAATGACTTGAGAATGCTTTAGAATTATAGTGTGCCAAGTTTGAATCACTATGTAGCTGTAATAAATATATTACTATAATACTATAATATCTACTATAATAAAACGATACTATAATAACTATAGCTAGCTATCTTTGTTAAATATGTTACAACCATCACTTTGTTACTTTGTTTGTTAATTAGTTTTGTGATAATCTTAACTAATCTTTTGCATCGACCATCTTCTCAAAGTTACAGAGCCCCGCACATAACATGCAAACAAATATATCCTGGCTATGATTTAAGAATTCGTTCCCACTATTTTTTTAACCATGAAATAAAAATTAATTCCCATGACTTAACTTCCCTCATTTTTGTAAATCACAGCCACGTCGTACCAATTAGTTCCTTATTTTTGTTTTAATTAAAGTTATAGAGAATGATATAGCACTACATTTCAAGAGTTTAGGGCTATTATTATTATAATTATTTTTTTTTTATTTTTTTTTTAGTTAACGATTTTATTCAGCAAGAATATTTTAGACTTATGAAAACTGACAGAAAAAAATATTTCACATTGTTACAAAACATTCACTTTCAAATGAATGCTCTTGAAAGCATCCTGGGGGGAAAAAGGTGTCACGGTTTTCACAAAAATAATAAGCAGCACGTTGTTTTAAAGAAATGTTTCTTAAGTATCAAATCAACATTTTAAAATTATTTCTGAAGGATCATGTGACACTGTTTTACTGTAAATGCAACCTTAGTGAGCCTAAGAGATGTCTTTCTAAAACATTTACAAAAATCTTACCAACTATAAACATTTAAACAGTGTATTTTAACTAGATCGAAAACTACTCATAAACATTTCACCAGTGTTAATTTTTACTGGAAAAAGTTATATTTTACAGCATTAAGTTGTCAGCCAGACACCTTTGACAGTGTGTGATCTAGACTGTCTAACGTTTTAGTCTGTAACGAACGGTGGTCTTTAACAGCCCCAGTGGGGTACTATCATAACATGTCTGTTATTGACCATTGTTGAGTCGTGGCGCCCTCCCAACAGGGCCTTCTTAACTTTGTAGTTAAAGGACAGTGCGAGTGACCCTGTGTGCCTGTTTGTTCCCCAATTTGTTCTGCAGGATATCTGGCTCCTGCAAGGTGCCTTTGGCCAGAGCCAGCATGGCGGCAACCTACGCTTGCTTAACTGACTGAAAAATGAAGATTTATCTGCACATCTGCGAAGCGCTCCCAAGACCCAACCATGTCGGGTATCTTAACTGCCCTCAAATAGATGGTGGGAAGCTACGAACGTGATCTTGTAGGGGGAGAGATGATCGAGTGACATAAATACAACTCTCTCTTTCTCTTTTTCTCCACTCTTGTAGCTGTAGTGTGAGAATATTTACCAGGCAACAACAGACAAACTGTGAGCCAATTTTGCCTGTTTATTCTGTTAGTAGTAGCCTTTATGAGCCCAGAGGGCCAAACCACCTCCATTTCCTGCCGTCTTTGACCCTTTCTCCCTCTGCTGTGACCTCTCACATAGAGAACCCTATGAATGAACAATACTGTCCTTCACAAGGGCCTTCAGGACAGCCATGACTGCAGCTGGGGCTGCCTGCCCTGCCTCTAGGGCTCTCAGAAAGATGAAGGGGATCTACTGCATTCTGGAGGCCACACAGATGTGGCGGCTCATTTAGGCCCTCTCACCTTTCATATTGCTTTTAGGTATTCATAGAGGGTGTTCATAGTAGATATGGATTTGACCGATTATTGGTCTTTTATGATAGGTGTTGCTGATATTTAACCTCTGTCCTGCATTCAGGGGCGGAGCCAGGGGTGGTGGCTGTGGCCACCACTGATCTAAGCTTGGCCACCCTGCTCAAAACTCCTTTTTCTTGACAAGAAATGCCTTTATTAAGACACGTAACCGGTGTATTCTTTTGCATCCACATCAAACGGGAGACTTTTCAGACGCGAACTTCAGTTTTGCACCAGGCGCGAGTCAAATGAGCTCGGAAAAGTTACACCAGCCAAATGAGCTTCAGCAGAACAATGAGATGCTGTTAGGCTATATGTCAGTAAAACAAACATCCATGTGCTGTCAGTCGGCAGTGCTCACGGCGCATGCTCTGATCGCGTCATCATAAATAAGCACAAGAAACTATGAGCATACAACGTAGTTCTGTGATCAGTTAAGTCACGAAATTACCAAAAAGGCGATTAAAGCTGCAAACTGTACATGCATGTATGCATTACATTTCAGAACGTCTCTCAAATGCATACTAAAATATAGGCTATCGAGCAATTCCAGATCACAATAAGGCGCAAGCTGATATGTATTTTAATTTGTAACTTAATGCACAAGTAAATGTGAGCACAGTGCACTTATACTAGAAAATATGCGTAATTTTTTTCATTAATTTTAAAAGTACAAATGAAAATTAAACCATTGAAATGGTAAATTTAAGCATAACCCATTTTACATTCTGGCATTTATGTGCTGTTGTCATCTGGCCTTTTTCACACTCTTATCACTAACTGCATGTCTCATCCATGAGTATGTAATGTTAGAGAACAAGTTTTTGGGTGTTTTGAGAACTAGAACCAAACTGACAGAGCAATTAAGCTATAGTGAGCCCCTTTATTAAAATACCTGGAGTTGAGGAATAATACAAACATTGACATATTCACTCAGTATTACTAATAATTCACATAAATATCTCAATTACAATTAAGTAGAAATTAATTGTATTCAGCTGTGTTTTAGGCACTAAAATAGTTTATAGTCATCCATTTTTTTAAATTGAAATAATGAAGATTTCTGTGCCACCCCAGGCTGGTTGTTGGCCAGTGGCCACCCCTGTGAAAACCGCCACTGCCTGCATTCATATATACTGAATGAAATACAATGCTTGTTTCTAATACTAATTTGATGTGATTATCCAAATAAATAGTGACTGTTTTGCTCTAGCATGTCACACTTTCTCACTAAATATTTTGTAGCAATATTTTTCAAAACCATTTGTAGGTTGAAGAAGTCTTCATGAAAGCCAGTACAACAATTTTGTTCAAATTCTCTCATTTTCACATGTATGAATGAATCTGAGGACATTATTTGTGCCTAATCCTGATTTCAAGGTTAGAATTATGGCCAGTGACAGAATAAAATGCAATCATGAACCAGATGTTTTCTGTTACATCTGTGGGTGTTTTACTTTACTACATCCAAACAGCAACAGTAATGTACAATTATTATTTATATATTTTTTGAGCTCAGCATCATCAAATTAGGTCATTTTGTTTTTAGCTTTGTTTGTAGCAATTCATTCAAAAGTGCAAAAAGTTTAGTTTACAATTTTACACAAAAAAAGTAAATAAATAATAAATGAATATGTGAACCATTGACTGTAAAAAAACTACAATAACAATTATAACAATATGCTCTATTAATATTTACTTATTGTTATTAACAATAATAATATAAAACTATTAATAGTGCATATTGTTTTATTGTTGTAGTGCAATGATCAATTGTTTGACACAATAAGTTAAACTATTATTACTGTCATAATAATAATAATTATTATTATTATTACTACATAATGCACATAGGTTTTTATTTTGCAGTATAATGATCATGGATTTATTATTGTGTGTGCGCAAAAAAATAAATAAATTGTCACTTTATTTTAAGGTCCAATTCTCGCTATTAACAAACCATTAACTACAACTTTTGCCTCAATAAACTCCTAATTTGCTGCCTATTAATAGTTAATAAGTTGTTATGTTTAAGTACTGGGTAGAATTAGGGATGTAGAATATGCTCATGCAGAATATGTCCTTTATAAGTACTAATCAACATCCAATATGTTAATACCAGGCATGCTAATAAGCAACTAATAAACAATGAGAATTGGTCCCTATACTAAAGTGTAACTAAAAAATCTTATTCGGTTGAGGTTGTGGTCATCAGAAAGTTATAGTAAAAAAAAAAAAAAAATGAATTAGAAGCAATTTCTAGTTCACAGAAAACGAATTGCCATTTTCTTTCTGTCCTCTAAAGTAACTTGACGGATTGCATGGGCAAACAAGATAATAGATTTCCTAATTGAGTGATACAGTGCTTTACGTGGGTATCTGAGGGTAATAATTTGCCATTCTTTTTCTGTATGCATAGAGTCCGACTCAGTGTGTAAAGAAACAATCTGTGGTTGAGAAATCCTCCCCACACTTGCCGAGGTTGTGTCCCTGGAAGGGAAATTGCTCCAGTCTTGTGGAACGAGTATATAGTGGGGGTATGCATGTCAAATTGCCCAACACACTACCTCTTCAAGACATGTTTTGCTCTCTCTTCCCCTCCCTCATCCCTTTCTTTGAGACAGCACACAGTACAGGACTCCTGGTGAAAGGCATGGTATTATGGGATTACCGAAGGGCATCCTGAAAGGCCGAGGAAGCAGGCAGAGTGGTAAGTGATTCTTTTCAGTCAGTGGATTAACCCCTACAGGGTTGAAGAACCCAAACAAAGTCCTCTGTTCTGGTGTCACTGCGGCCTCCGTACCAAGGAAGCGAATATATAAATATTAAATGTGGTTGAAATACACAGAAATTATTTATGTTTTATTTATATAAGTCCGTGTTTATTCTTGATTGTTGTGCATGTGTGCACTACAGTATAGCTGTTTGTGTGGCCATGGCATGTGAACACATGCGTGTAGTTCGTATGGAACTGGAATATCTCTGCCAAACAGTATTTATTTGCATTATCAAATGAAGGAGAAAGCTTTGCTATTTTTCATTCGTTATTGACTAACCAGTGTAAACACAATGGGTGTGAAGTGCATACAATGTGTGTTCCGGAGTGCTGATAGCTAACTGATTGTATCCTTGTGTGAGGCCTTCAGCTCACGACTTCCTCTGACTTACTCTCTGTTTACCTCCTACAGGGATATAAAGTATCGTATTTAATTCTTTAGTGTGGTTCATTACATATGCTTACTTCAGTGCATGTTAGCCCAATGTTTAAATAATATAAGTCTTGAAATATGAGGTATTTATTAATGTGGATAAATAACATATATTTCAGTAGATCAAAATACTTTTGGGAAGTTGACTCTACTCAATCTAATTTTTTTTTATTTTAAATAGCATTTTCTGATTATGTTATTATTACTATGTGTGAAGATATGAACATTATTAGAGAGATTTCATGCAATATTAGCAAAAATGTATTCAGTATAAACTTATTTCAGCATTAAATGACATTAAATGAACTAGTAAGCAAAATAAATAAATACAATTACCAAAAAGATTATAATAATAACGGTAATTAGTTGCAGTGCCAAGATTATCGCTTATGGTTTAAGATAAATGTTTAACCTAAAATGTAATATTAAAGATTGATAAAAAATTGAGTAATTGAAAAAAGAGTTGACTGAATATTACCAGATTTTATAGATATACTACCATACAGTATTATATAGGCAATCTATTACTATATACCATAAAAATTATTACAGATTTACCAAACAGGTTTTTGGATAAAGAGCCTTATGTTCAACAAGACTGCATTTATTTGATCAAAAACAGTAATATGGGGAAATTATACTAATTTAAAATAATTGTTTTATATTTTTATTTTATTTTAACTTTTATTATATATAATTTTCATTTTGTATATATTTTTAAATGTCATTTATTCCAAAGCTGAATTTTCATCAGCCAGTACTCTAGTCTTCAGTGTCACTTGATCCTTCAAATCATTCTGATTTGGTAAAAGAAGAAAAAGAAGAAAATTAGCAATCTCTTTCATAAAATAAAACAAAAAAATATGTGACCCTCTATGTGAAAAACCAGCTAAAGTAATTTTTTTGTGATTTGCTGTTTTCTACACAGCATAATCCTTTGTATGGTAAAAAACATTCTGTGAGAACTTTACCTTTATATCTTTAATATTGACTGAGTACGGTCATGTCAAATTTTCAAATTATAGTGAAATGAATGGAAGAAATCAAACTTTGATGCTCGTTATCTCATAATTAGATTTTGAGACTTTAACCTGGATTTTACAGAGGGTCACATATATAAAATACAAAATACTGACCCCACAACTTCTAAACATTAGCATACATATCCGCTTTGCATATTAGGAAACATCCAACTTGTGGTGAATAGTAGTTCTTTGTGTCAGAAAACAGATCAGGCACCTCTGACTAATTGAACAAAATGCTGTAGGTGCAAAATTGAGCGCTGTGCCTTTAAGAACAGTAGAATGTCATTTCAAATGTAATCAGCTCATTTTCACATGCTTACTGGATGATGTATTAGAATACATAAACACGCACCATATACATGTTTTAGCAGTAAATGCATTACTTACACGTACTACCTGCACTGTGCACTTCTGTTTGAAAACCCACTGGAACGTAGATTGCCCCCTTTGTATGATTTGCAATGCCTTTAAGCGAAACTTGAATAGTGCTGATTTCTTTCTGACTTTCTTTTTGTGTCAAGTGTCAAAGTCGCAGATGATTGGCTTCATTTGAGCTGGGATATTTCAAGGCTAATTTAGCTCATTTAATGACAAATGTTCTGGCAGTTCATCCTGTAAGATCATGTCAGAATGTTTCCATGACAATGAAAGATCCATTCCAGCAGCATTCATGGTGCATGTGTTGATGCATGATCCTAAAATAAGCAAGTATATGATGAAAAGGTTGCTGTTTTGATTAGAAGGATGATTTATTGCCTACTAATAACAGATGACTAAATGCAATTTAAACATGAAATTCTCCCCAACTATAAGTAGGACCATGTTTTATCAGTGGGTCACAACAAGTCAACACTGACAGGAAAAGACAAGTTAAATGCATTTAATAAAATGTCACAAGCAAAGCAATCGTTATGAATTAATTAATGAAGCCATTTACAAAATGTATACATTTATATTATTGGGCTTATTCATGAATATATTCATATATTTCAATTGGTTTGTAAATATTTATTTTTAATAATTGTATATTTTATTGTAGCTTGTTTGCGTACTGTAATGTTTGCGTACATTTTCAATTGAATTTATATGTAATTTATTATTTAAAAGAAATACGCTTCTAACAGATTTCTGTATTGGCACTTGTAAAATCTGCATTCTGGAGCAAACCCATTTGGGAAGAGGATCAACACCATTAATACTGATCATCTTGGAAACATTGGCATGATAAACCTCCAAACAGAACTCGCATGACATTAGACTGGAGCACACTTCCCCAAATCCTCTTAAGAGCTGCAGACCATGACACCTCTAAATGAGTGATCATTAGCATAATGCGCTATGCTGCTGCTTAGTGATTTCTTTTAATCAACCCCAGAGTTGGTGGTAATTAGCTTCCCACTTCTAATAGATTCTGACATTCTTGAAATGTGCAATGTAGGCCGTCATGTTATCTTTCTGCCTAAATGCTGATTTGCATACAACCTTTAATTCCAAGACAGGCCACTCTTTTGACCTGGGCTAATGGAATTTTTCATTCTCATTTGTCCATTATCCTGTTCTACAGCCGTCTGCTACTTTGTAATGCTGGTTCTTGTTATATGCTATTAAAGAGTGATTATGATGACTTGTCAGCAGGTCAGACAGTGTGGTTGGCATACGTTGATTGCAAATCAAGCTTTGATGTGAATCACAGACAGTTTTTCTTTTTTTTAAATGACTTGATTCTTTGAAACACACAAAAAAAGCTGTCACTGGAGCAGCAACCTCTTAAAAGGTAAATTTGAGATTTTTTTATTTAAAGTACATGTTAGTACATTTCGAAAGGGTTCTGCCCCAGTGACAGACAGTCTTTGTGACTTTCTCATTGTAAGGAATAATTATAAGAAAAATGGACTTTTAAGCTTCAAAAATGGAATGTGTTGGCAAATCTTCCGATGTACGTTTTGAGATAATTATTTTATTATTTTAAATAATTATAATTATATAATTATTTTTACATTATTACTTTTGAGATCTATAAATAAAAATACAAAGAAATGGCAAGTAGTGCATTGAAATAAATGTCAAAGATAGTTATTGTTTGTTTATTTAAAACGTTGATTTTTTTTTTTACAATGCAATACTAATGAAATTGTTATGCATTGGTAATCTTTAGTGAATTTAACTCAAATTCGACTTTAAAACAAAGATCACTATTTGCTTCATTAATGAATTTGCCAGATAAAACACTTTTAAAATGATGTGTATCTGTTCTTCACACAAATATAATGACTGGCTATAGAGCTGTATGGATCTCTTTTATGATTCTCCTTTGAGATAAGGATAATTATTGTTTTGTGTTTCATGGAAGAAAGTAAGTTTTATACAAGTTTGGAATAACAGGAGGGTGAGTAAATAATGACAGATTTTAATTTTTGCATGAGCTCTGCCATTAAGAGTCTTTCATACGTAATTGTGCCTCCTGTCCCTCTGAGCTAGAGGCAGCCCTGAAGCTTTGCCGTCTTATACTCATTTGTCAGAGAACTAATTTCGCTGAGCCGCCAGCAGTCTATGTGCTCTGAGCGATCCGGAGGATATTGTCATGCATTGTACTTTTCAGCTCTTGTGACGGTGCGCTGAAGCTTTGTTTCTCCACAGGACATACAGTAATTGGAGTTCTGAAAGATAATAACAAGAGATAGATCCAGCGGCTTCAGAACGCAGCAAGAGAGACCACAGACGCGGGGGATGGAAATAGAAAGAAAAGGAGAAAAATGTTGTTAAAATTCATTGGATGAAAGAATGATGAATGCATTTGTGCAGCACTTGCTGTCTCAAGGACAGCCAGAGGTTAGGGTGTGTGTCTGGCTCTGTGCCTGAAGTTTACACTGACATAAGGGAAGGAATGTCAGTGAAAAGAGCATATAGGTAGTCACGTTTACTTGCTGGAGTTACAGGATCATTCACTTGTAATGTCAGACCACTGGCCATCTGTGCTTTGAGTTACAGCCAGCAGCGAATCACACAATTGGGGGTTAATTTTAGGAAAATTTTGTCATTGTTTACTTAAAATTGTGTAGTTCCAAACCCATATCACTTTCTTTCTCCTCTGGAACACAAAAGAAAATATTTTGATACATTTTCACAGTTTTCCGTACTATGATTGATAGTAGTGACCATTGACCTATCAAGCTAAAAAAAAAAGTCAAACCAACATTTTTTTAATCATATTTTCAAATTATGACTTTTTGTGATGAATAGAATACAATTTTGTGATGAATAGAATTAAATGTAAGCCAATTGTTCACTTCCAAATCAAATAATAATGCAAATGTGGGTCTCAAATCCACAAAAACATGAACCGTTAGATGTCATAAATTGTCGTTTGCTTTCACGTGACAAGTAACAAGTAAATTACAGCTTCTAACATCATTGTCATATTATGAATATTTAGAGTGAATAGTGACAATATATTATTTTGATGATGTTAATAATGATTGTATGGAATAAACAATGACATAAGTTTCTCTTTTGGGTGAACTATTCCTTTAACCCGCTTGCTGCTAGCAGCTTTGTCTATAAGGTCAGTATGTGTGCATGTGAGTACAGTTCTGACCTTTGCTGTTGGTGCATTGTCTTACAGCAACTGGAAGGTCATGAGTGTTTATCAATGAGAGCGCTTGTTTAAATCCTAAGCCATCCCAAATGATGATGGATGAGGCCTGTGTTGTGAGAAAAACAGCAATGCTTGGCATTTGCATTGGGCTTCAAATAAAACTGATGAACGGCCAGTTTGTAAATGACTCTCAGTTTAATTATGAAGTCATTGGAACAGTACTGGGAAAAGGTCAAATATTCACTCCAGACAAATGCAACTCTAAACAAATGCAAAATTCACTCTACAAATACAACTGCCTCCGTCTCACATGGCTTTTTTTCTCCCAGCTAAATACTCATACACACACTACAAAAAATAATCTTAAACAGTTTTAACAACAAAATCTCTACTAGGTAAAATTATTTTTTAATTAATAATTGATTATAAAATTAACAATCGACTTAATTCAAGTTACAGTATATTACTAATAATACTACTTGTTGTTGTTCTGCTTTTAATTTGTATTATTATTATTATTATGACATAAAGAAACAGTGAACATCCAAATGTGTCTTTAAATTACTGAAATGTATTAAAATGTAATTACATATTATATCATATTGAAAATCTCAGGTGGTATTTCAAGTAAATATTTTAACGGGTTCGGCTTTAGATACACATAAATACATATCTGTAAAACCTCACTACATTTTGTTGCATTTATTCTTGAAACACTTAATAAATGACTTTGAATTGGGAGGGGGAAAATCCTGAAAACGTGACTTATTGCATTATACTTATTACACTTTTGCTTTCCAAATAAGTATTAGACTTTTTTATGTTTTTGCACTGCATGCACAGCCACCCGCCAACCCACCCACCCACCCACACAGTTACATGCTTGCATAAACACACTTCCCCCAAGGATATATATGTGTCTGTGTGTCAGCAGTGCCCCTCCCTGCAGCTGTGCACCTGGAGGAGCTTCCATTCCTACACTCAAGTGAACCCAGACACCTGTTCACACCTCCACACGCTCCTCACACCTCAACAACCGTCTCATTCTACAGCCCCAAACGCACATTATGTTCCTGTTCCCTTATGCATATGAGAACACAAATACTCAACGACAGCAGCAGTCAAACTCAAACAACAGGTTATGAAAGCTCCGGCACTGTCACGTGCAAATGACTGAAAGGTGCACTTGCATTTTAAAGGAACAAAGTAGTATTACATTTTCAGTAAGTGGATTTAATCTCATATTACACACTGTGTAAATGGCCATTTGGTGAAAAATGCACGATTCATTGTCTTGTTTACCAGACACAGTCTCATCCCAACTCATCACATTTTGAAGCTTGGTCAGGACCGTTTTGGCGTCGCTTTTTGATGCTCAAGGTACCCCTTTAGCGTCACTTTTTAACGTGAAGGATCCTCTGTTGTTTTAAATAGGAAACTCTTAGCGTCAATATGCCGACGCGATACTGAGAATTTAATCGTCATAATTAAATGATATATTGGGTAATAACATTGTCATTATTGCATATACTGTATGTAGAGTATTTCTATTCTTTATAAATGCATGCAAACCATTAAATTAAGACAAACAACGGATCAAAAGACCAAGCTTCAATGTGACGAATTGAGTGAGACTGGGTTGTTATCGGTACAAATATCCATCTTTTAAAACAAGATACATTTACCCAAGAAAGGTAAATGATAAGACCTTTAGTTAGAACATATATTTTGCACCTACTTATTCTGCTGTTTTAAAAAGAAATTGCTAGTTTTAAGCAATATAAATTGTGAAATATAATTTTGTCATTTATTTTATATTATTTTAATTATTGTTTAAATGTCATATTGTTTTGAACAAGGTGCCCCAAACTGCAGGGTGTTCATGAATTGATAAAAAGCTAATAATTAATTATATTAAATGTACAATTAAAATGATTAAATGTAGCAGCACAATAATCGAAATAAAATCACAATATAGCTTAGTGTAGTTATCCAAACAAAGACTGCAATTCTGATATGCCACATGGTTCAGAGTGAAGCACACAGAGCATTTCCATTTATTTAAAAAAAGAAATTTGGGTGGGGGGGTTGACCGGTGAAAAAGACAGATTTTCAGTGAGTCTCCTAAACTTTCCATAGTTCCATAAGATTGCAGAAAAGTGATTCAGCAGGCTAAAGCTCCCTTGGGTGTAGCATCTGTCTAACAGGCAGACATTGACGACCCATGCTCATTTGTCCCTTTTGTTTTTACAGCAGTTGCCTCACAGTAAAGCCTATCACCTGCTCTTCTATGACATGCAATGCCTTTTGTGGCATTGTTTTACAAACACATGCTGGTATTTTTAGTCAGACAAGAGGTAATTTTTTCCTAAAGAGGCAGTGGTTTGGTTTTTGTCATTGCTGACATTATTCATTGCTTCCTAAAATGTGCCACAATGAATTTACATTCCCATAAGGATTACATGTCTTGTATAAGTTTAAGGTGTTTTTTCCTTTCTTTGGAGGTCTTATAAATCAAAACGTATAATATATGTATATCTGGTAAACATACTATTCATAAAATAAACGTCTTCTATTGACACAGTGGTTCTCCACAAACTCTCCTTCACTAAGCACACTTTCGTCCATCCTAAACGTGTGGCCACATGAAAGACAAAAACTTCAAAAACTCATCATTGTTTGTTGTGACCTGAACAAATACCTCCCTGCTTTAACACCACACAGAAGAAAAAAAAAACAGGAGGTCCATTCTGCTCATAAGCTCTCCTGCCCCACACAGAGGTGCTAGAAGCTGATGACAGGAGCCTGTCTCACAACACCATATGTCTCTCCAGACCTGATCTCAAGACTTATGACTTAAGACTAAATGGATCCACATAGCGCACAGACAGACACATCTAATAGGGATCAGTTCCGAGAGCCAAACAGCTAACACAGATATTTGGATTCAGCTGGATGAATCTCAAACCTTCAGCTAAATCGATTGTTTAATATGTGCAGGGGAGACCAGGGTTAGTTTTTTACACAGATTACAGACATCAATTACAGATATATAGATTAATGAATTGACATTTACATATAAATGTAGCTGCATGCTAATCACACTATTGCTTAGTGTAATTATCAAATCAAAGTCTGCAACTTTATTACATTCTTAAAAAAAGAAAAGTGAGTGAGTGAGTTAATTAATTAATGAATTGAATGAACGAGTCAAGGAATAAAACGAATGCTTCATGGCCAATTGTTGCTATTCAATGAAGGAATGTCCAGAGGATGCACAAGAGCTCTCTCCAACTCTAAGGCTCTTAGAGTAATATAGTTTCTCACACTTGGCTGGTCATGTGTACACAGTACTGCATATAAGCCTAGCCCACCACTACTGGGATCCCAATTAGAGGCCTATTGTAACAGGTCAGGACTCGAGGCCTGCTTCCGTTCTTGTGTTTCGGGCTTGCTAGTTGCCTAGCGCTGCTGTATTCAGCGTGCTCATTAGGAGCTCTCTGGCATCTCAGCTCCCTCTCCTCTCCTTACAATTTTAATTCCTTTTACTCGTCTCTGAATTGATGGGAAGGTCAGATGGGGAACAATAAGGCCTAGTCGATGATTGGCTCTGGATCGAGTCCACAGTCCCTCGGTTATTCTCTAGACCCAGGTGCTGCGGTACGGAGGGCTCTTAGGCACGGATGCCACATCAAAGCTAAATCAGCCGGTACCTAATTGGCAGGCTGATTTATTTTGGCTTGGGCATGCTCCTTCTGCCCTCCCGTCAGTGAATCTAGCGGTTTGCCTCCCCACGGTCCCGTAGAGTATGTGACCGCGCATCCACTCTCACATATTAGCGGACTAGACACAAAGCTCTCAGCGCACCGCTGCCTGCCACATTGTAAATAAGAAACACATCTGCTCATTATGGTAAGTGCTTCCTTGATGCACAACCTAAAATATTTGAAAACCATTTCAGTTAGAAACACATTATAAGTTCGCTGTCTTTCTGTCTTTTTCGCTGTGATCTTTGGTGAGAATGAAGCATATGGATTGGGTAAATGGATATGGTGATCTTTGAAAAGAGAGGGCGGGATAAAAGCGCTAACCTTTATTCGACAGCCGTCTAATGGTGGCACCGTGAGGGAACGTGGGGGTGGCCACATGAAAGGAGAGAGAATAAAGAGAATCTTTAATGTGAGGCTGTACATACAGCTCAGACTGACCCCATTGTAACCAAGGAAACCGAAATGTTTCCAACGGCTGTCAGTCACTCTCTTGTGTCTTGTCTCTAACCTCAGCATAAAAGTGGTGCCATGTTTGTGGTAAAATACGTTTCTGAATCGTAATATTAGAGTTAAAGCTGATTGTTTTCAAACAGGTTTCCAGACTCCTCGTCTGTCATTTGCTGGAAAAAAAAGATAGCCCCGCCCTAAAACTCACAGCATTGGTTGAGCCAATGTTGCTTTGCTGAGCTTTCTGCAATGTTATACTTTTTTAAGGCTACATGAGATGAAGAGTCATAAACTTGAAAAAGTTTACACAAGTTTATACATCATGGGTTTAAAAACTATGAGTCTGTGAACCATAGTGGGTATATAGTAGTGTGTTTATTTAATGTATAATTTAATTTATTGACTTTATAATTGATTTATTGAGACTTTTTAATGTTTTTTAAAAGAGGTCCCTTATGCTCACCAAGACTGCAATTATTTTACCAAAATACAGTAAAAACAGTAATACTGTAAAATATTATTAGGATTTAAATAAATGTTTATGCTTGTGATGCCGTAGGATCTTTCAGAAATCTTTCTAATATGCTGATTTGGTGCTCAAGAAACATTTCTTATTATTATCAATGCTGAAAACATCTGTGCTGCTCAAATATTTTTGTAGAAACATAATACTTTTTCAGTAATATTTTATGAATAGAAAGTAGAAACGTTTGAATGGTAGTATAAGTTCTTAATAAAATTGAGTACATACTATGAAAGTACAGGAATTAAATATATTTTCTTATAGGTTACAGGTCTTATGTTCCATCATGTTAAGCTGGGATAGGAAATTTGTTTTTTAACATACGTCATCTTTAAATATTATATGTCTTACAGTTGATTTACTTAAGATTTATGTGCATTAAACAGATAGTTCACCCAAAAATGTTAATTCTGTCATAATTTACTCAACCTTTACTTGCTCTTTCTTCTGTTGAACACAAAAGAAGACATTTTGAAAAATGTTGGTGTCAAAACAGTTGATGGTAGCCATTGACTTTCCATATGTTCTTCAAAACAACTTCTGCTCAACAGAAGAAAGAGACTCACACAGGTGTGGAACAACTGGAGGGTGAGTAAATGATGTCCGAATTAAATTGTTGGGATAAACTATCTCTTTAAGAAGCTATTATGCTTAAAATAGCCAGAAACCAAGATTCTAAGTCTAATCAAAGTATTTTGGTAAGTACAATGTGAGCAGAACCATAGCGGATGCCCCTATAAACAGAGCTGTGGTGAGGTAAACACATGCATACACACGCGCAAACACTCTCATACACCCACATGTGCAGTTTGGCGGCCATGTGTTTGTCCTCTCATATTGTGGAAAACCAATTGTTTTGTTTTTTTGGCCTCTTTCCACTGGGGATTATTTTCCACATTTTCAACATCTGCTTAACAGTCACGACTGCTAGAAAAGTGAATTATCGATAAGTCCGCTAGTGTCCATGCATGATTTGAACTTTTCTCAAATTCAGATTGAGGATGAAACTGGCCATATGTGGGGGAAAGACTGAATAGGACAAGAGTGACAGCGATAGAAGGAGTAGAGACAAAAGAAACAGAAATCCAAATGAAACTATAGCCAGGTCTTTGATTAAACGTCAGAAATGGTCCACATTAATCTGGCAAATAACCACCCAATTAGACAGGAAGAGACCATTTGGATGACATGTGATGCAGTTAAATGCAATTTGTTTTGTTTTTATGTGCCATTTAGAGGTGGGCTATCTGAAATAAATTATACCACGATGAAAGACAACAGCAGATGTTCACAAAAAGTGTAAAAAAGGAAGATGCTATTTATTGTTTGATACCATTTGCACCACATATAAATAGACACTGTTATAACAAACTTGTGTTAGTAAATTAATAAAGGTCTTTTCAAATGGTTGTAATGAAGGTCATGAAAAAATACAGTTCCATTTTAACAGCTTTTTTTTTTTACTTAAATTTTACTTAAATTCATACTTTTATTTAGCAAGAATACGATAAATTGATCAAAAGTGACAGTAACACTGAAAATTCAGTTTTTTCTATTCATCAACGAATCCCGTAAAATGTGTCACAGTTTCCACAAAAATATGATGAATTATCAACATTAATAGCTAGTAAGAATGTGCAAAATCAGCATATTAGATGATTGGAGTACAGGCTGCTAAAATGTAGCTTTGCCATCACAGGAATACATTACATTTTAACATATATTAAAATAGAAAACTGTTATTTTAATAAGTAGTATAATCAATCTATTATAAAATCCAATCATATTCACACTATTTATGTTTGGAGTCAAACAAAACACTGAATATCAAAAATTTGATGCCATTAACCTGTCAAACTTGATATATCCAAAAGTTGATTCCTCTAAACATTTAAACATAAATAACAGTTGAATGATATTAGCCATTCAAATTGGTGTTTGCCATTTAGTAGAAGTGATCTCTACTATTGTGAGCAACATGCATCAGTCAGAGAACAGACTGTGTTTGATAAATCTATACCTATTTGATAATTTTCTTTATCTAGCCACCTTAAATTGCCCTCAAAAAGTTGAAGAGAAATATGTTTATTCACTAGAATGTTTCAAATGTTTACAAAGCTAAATAGGGATGAAGGAAGGAGGAAATGCGTTTGTTTATGCTGTAACCTGTTTCTCAGTGGATGGTTTTGTGTTTACGATCGTTATCATGGATGACAGCTCTTTGTCACGCTCATCTTCATTCTCGGTAATGTCTACGGCTTGATCTACCACAGAACAAAAGGAGAAAGGGCTGGAGTCCTGTGTGCCTCTCAGTGGTATTCCTGAATGAAAGAGATTATAATCTGGCAAATCCACATCTCGTCGTTATCAAGCGAGATATATACATGTATATATTCGCCTGGCTGCAAAAGAAGAGCAGGGCTTGCGATAAACACTCCTCCTCCCTTCTCGCACTCTCTGTTTCTGTCTGTCTGCAGGTGAGAAGAAGCCACCTTGAACTCTGAGTGCTTTTGCAGAATATTGCTGGTTTTACAGGCAGGGTTCAAAGGTTGGTCTATTCCCAGCGGGGAGCTGCTTCTCAACACTTAAATATATCATGCGGTATAACTTCTACAAGAGAGCTTGGATCATCCGCGCTCCCTCTTTCACTTTGCGCAGCTTTGCATTCCTTCCTGGGCCTCTGTACCCCCTCAGACTGGGCTGAATGAGAAATCAGCATCTCTATAAAACGCCTTTTTATGCGTGACCCAAAACCCCCACTCCTCTTAACCCCTTCCTTGGCCTCCTCTCTGAAGTTGGGAATCCATAGGAGGTTTATTTGAGATGCAGCACTAAGCGTGAGAACTACTGGGTTGGGAAAATCCATCCGGCCATGCTGAATGGACAGCATAGAAGCATTTCGTCATTCCAAAATTCAGACATCTCCGGGGTCTTTTCTTACACGCTCTCAGCACAACTGGGTTTGTTCTCAGTCAGCTCGAACAAAACCAGCTGTCGCCCATACAAAACTGTCATTGCCGCAGTGCTGCTCTCCCTGATTGAGCCTTTTTGCGGTGTCACTGGAGGTCCTTTGTCAACATTAGTTGTTTCTTGATTTGAATATATTATGTGCGATCGTTTTGTGTGTGTGTAAGCGTGTTTGATTGACAGAAGCGAGGAGTTGGCTGTGGAAATGAGACGCAGGGCACAAATCAGATGCTTTCTGTGAGCTTTGGAGGATGCTTAGTTACTGCACTCTTGGAATGAAAATGTGAAATGCTCGCACAATGAGACCCAGCAGTTGTATTCACTTCTCCCTTCATTTGGATTTTCTACCATGATCGCAGTGCTTGTGTTAGAATACCATTGGAGAAACTGAGTAAAAATAGCAAGGGGGACAAAGCTGTTGTTGTTTTCCAAAATTAAGCTCTGTGACCCACAGCAAAGTCCAATTTAGCAACCGCAAGTATGAATAATGCATCATGGAGTTCATTTTAGTCTTTTTTTGCATGGTTTAATTATTCATGTAAATGCATTAGAATTTCAAATTTGTGCACCTTTTGAGTGCATTATTAGTGTAAAATGTGCTTATTTGACTTGATCTCTCATCTGACTATTTGAATAGACCTGCAAGTCAGTTTGTCTTCAGCAATAGTGCATGTATTAACCTATCCACCAGCACTGTAATTCATAAAGTATGTTTTGAACTAAATGCTTGGGCTTTTTTCCAAGCAGACTGTTTTGTACTTGCATGAGAAAGCAGTTTTTACGACATAGCCTACCATACAAGCATTATTTATGAAAAAAAAAATCAAGTAAATCAAAGTAACACTTTAGGTAACAATTTATTTGTATAAGATTTGCAATTTAATCCATGTTACCCACTTACTATGAAACTAAAGTTGCTATATTAATTAGGCTTCTTATAAAAGCAAGTTCAATTATTATTTCATCAAAACATCAAAGTGGACTTAATTAACATTCTTAAATATTATTTTGACATGCGTGTTATTTATTATTAATTATTTTATATTTGACAGCTCTTTGTTCTTTTAATTGTCTTTCATGTTTTTTATCTTTATTTCCACTAATTATCAGTTGTATTGTATTGCTTGACACTTCTCTCTCTCTCTCTCTCTCTCTCTCTCTCTCTCTCTCTCTCTCTTGTTTCATGGAGTCCTGGAATAGTAGTATGGCTACATGTGTTTATTGAAGTAAAGATTATCGTTTTAAATTAAGCTAAGATTAATTAAGTCTCACTGCCTTTCCTATAATGAATGAATGAACAAAAAAATAATAAGCATTTAGAATCAAAGGTGTTTTGCTGGATTAATACACTAATAGGCATCTCCTCCACTGCTCTGTTGAGATGACTCTAGACATTTACCGGAACATTGTCAGAGAGATTTATAGCATTCCTTCCCCCTACAGACACAACTCATCCTTGAGCAATGCCCAAGTCTTTCTAATATGCCCATCTATTTCAGCACTGATGGCCAGAGCCTTAGTTTTTTCCCATAAGGACAGTTTTGTGAACGAAGCAGCACAGTGTGGTTAGCCTGTATTTAACATATTTGAAAAATATATTAAAATTGATATGACAGTAATCCTCTCTACAATGTACCATCTTAACCCCCACACACACACACACACACACAGTTTTTTTCCACAAAATGTGCTCAGACATGCCAGTCAGATGGCAGACTTGCGGAAAATGTGGAAAAGCAACTCCCATACGCACTGTTCCACTTCTCCCTGCATAACTCTTGATCCTTCATTAAACATTTCATGGCTGACAGATAGTAAAGCTCTAGACTTTTCACTGCCACAGTGTGAGAGTAACACTACACTGAAGTGCTTTTTATACCTTTATAACAATGATATGTAATACAATGATGGGAATTTTCTATTTACAAGACAATGGCAATGACAATATAAACTCGCTATTCTAAAAAAAAATCTGAATTGTGAGAAAAGTCACAATTACCTTTTTATCTTTTTATTTTGCAGCAGAAGCAAAAGGTAGAATTGCCAGATTTAAAATAATAATTCAGAGAAAAACATCAAAATTGCAAGAAATGAAGACACAATTTTGTGATATAAACTCAGAATTATGAAATGTATAACGATTGTCAACAAAAAGTCAGAAAGTCAGAGTTTATATATTATAATTCTGACTTTTTTTCTCAAATACGAGAAATAAAGTGGCGACAGCCTTATCACCCTGCAGCCCAAGACCGGTTGCCCACTGAAGCTAAGCAGGGTTGAGCCTGGTCAGTACCTGGATGGGAGATCTCCTGGGAAAACTAGGTTGCTGCTGGAAGAGGTGTTAGTGAGACCAGCAGGGGTGCTCACCCTGTGGTTTGTGTGGGTCCTAACGCCCCAGTATAGTGACAGGGACACTATACTGTCAAAAACCACCGTCTTTCGGAAGATATGTTAAACCGAGGTCCTGACTCTCTGTGGTCATTAAAAATCCCATGGCACTTCTCATAAAGTGTAGGTGTGTAACCCTGGTGTCCTGGCCAAATTGCCACCACTGTCCCTTGTCAATCATGGCCTCCTAGTAATCCCCATTGACTTGATTGGCTATATGACTCTCTCTCCTCTCCACCTGTAGCTGGTGTGTGGTGAGCATACTGGCGCCGTTGTCCTGTGGCAACCGTCGCATCATCCAAGTGGATGCTGCACACTGGTGGTGGTTGAGGAGAGACCCCCCCCCCACACATGATTGCAAAGCAATTTGGGTGTGCAACAATACACAATAAAGCGCTATAAAAATGCATCATTCATTCATTCATTCATTCATTTAAAGTCGCAATTACCTTTTTCTGTTTTGGAAATGGACTTAATAACTTTCTTCTGTGAAACTGAAAATAAGATATTCTGAAGATATTATTTTGTTTATCGGACACCACTGGCTTTCAATGTCTGGATAAATAAACAGACACATTTACAGTGCCTTGCGAATGTATTCATACCCCTTCATTTTTTTCACATTTTGTTATGTTGCTGCCTTATGTTAAACTGCTTTAAATTACTTTTTGCCACACGTCATCAATCTACACTCCATACACCATATTGACAAAGCAAAAACAGAATTGTTTCAACTTCGTAAATGTATTAAAAAAAAAAAACTCTAAGTACATTGCATAAGTATGCATACCCTTAACTAAATATTTAGCTGAAGTACCTTTACAGTCTCAAGTCTTTTTTTGTTTGATGCGACAAGCTTTGCTAATCAGCATTTGGCAATTATCTGCCATTTGTCTCCTCATCTCTTCTCCTCTCAAGCTCGGTCAGGTTGGATGAGGGCAGATTCACATTTTCCGTTTCTCCAGAAATATTTGATTGGGTTCAAGCTCAGGCTCTGGCTGGGCCACTCAAGGACATTCACATGAGTTGTCTATAAGCTATTCTTGCTGTGCTTAGTGTCATTGTCCTGTTGGAAGGTTAACCTTCTGCCCAGTCTGAGGTTCTGAATGCTCTGAACTGGGTTTTCATTAAGGCTATCTAGATATTTTGGTGTATTGAGATTTTCTTCTATTCTGATGAGTCCCTGCTGCTGAAAAACAGGCCCATAGCATGAGGCTGCTACCAGCACACTTTACTTTTGGGATGCTACTCTGCAGGTGATGAGCAGAGCTGGTTCTCTTCAAACATGATGCTTAGAATTGAGGTTCATCAGACCAGAGAATCTTGTTTCGCAGAGTCTGAGAGTACTTTAGGTGCTTTTGTTGTAAATTCTAAGTGTGTTTTCTTTTGTCTTCACTGAGGAGAGGATTGAGTTTGGCCATAAAGCCCAGATCGGTGGAGTGTTGCAGTGATGTTTGTCCTTCTGTAGATTTCTCCATATCTCCACATATGATCATGGAGATCAACTAGAGTGACCATCAGGTTCTTCGTCAAGCCTTTCTCCATCAATTGCTCAGTTTGGCCAGGAGGCCAGCTCAAAGAAGAGTCCTGGTTGTTTCAAACTTCTTCCATTGAGGGTCACAGAGAGAGACTACATGCTTCTGTGACCCTTCAATGAAGCAGAAATGTTTTCTGAACTATTCCCCAGATGTGTGGCTTGATGCAAATTGTTTCTGAGCTCTACAGACTGTTCTTTTGACCCCAGGGCTTGGTTTTTGCTCTGATATGCATTATCAGCTGTTGGACCTTTTATTAAGACATGTGTGCCTTTCCAAATCAGACCCACTCAACTGAATTTGCCACAGGTTAAAAACAGTGAAGGTGAGTAAATGACTTAATTTTTATTGGTAAACTAACCTGTCAGCTGTGTTATCAAAACAACATCATAAGAAAACATAAATATAAGAAAAATGAGAAAATAATATAAGACTAATTTAATTTGAATACGGATGATTTTGAGAAACAAAAACTAAGCAGGAAAGATACCTGAACCAAACATTTACTTGGGTACTCTATGCCGAACTTACAAAAGCTATACAAATTTGAAAAAACTAAATATGAATGCCATGAGTTGTCATTTTGTCGACATGGACAGAAACACAGTTTTATTACCACATTTATTTTCTAAAGAAAGAGACCGTGATTATGAATTCACAGAGACGTTAGACTTTTCCATCTTTTGAGCCAGAAAATGGAAAACTGCAGCTGTCATGCTTTTGTTATCACTGGCATAACAAGCATTATGATGCCGACTGAACCCTCAGTTCTCATGCTCTCAATCTGATCACACTGAAGACCCACAATGCTCATCAAACATGAATATCATTTGGCTGAAACATCTTAATCTGTCACAGTAGATTCTCTGTATGAAAACGATGTTCTTCCACCATGCCCAAAAACACACACGTTGCCAAAACGAACACTTATGATACGGGCCAAAATATACATTTTTCATCCACAAAATTCCACATGCAGTCAAGTTAGGATGTATTTTCCTTAAATTATGCAGAGTTAGGCGAGGCAGCGTTATGAATATGTAGGCAAGGCTCATATTGATTCAAACTGAGGGTGATTTTGATGGCCAGGGATGGCAATGAGAGTACACCAGGCGGGCGATCGCCGGTGTTGTAAAGGCCAGCAATTAGGTTTGGCTGAGGCGAGACAGATGTGTTAATGTTAGAGCGATAGAGCTGACAGGAGACTGGACTGATCTGAGAACAGCTGCCAAAGCCTGATGGTGGAAAAGGACCAGGATTGCAGGCATTTAAATATATGACACACAAAAAAACTAAACCGTTCATTTTAAGGCATCCAATGTTATACTGCAATGCAGTCTTAATCTTCAGCACCAGGACTGCTGTGAAACACAAGTAACCCTAAACATAAACAGATCATTATCAGTCAGGTGCAGCGAGTTTCTAATGCTACCTGAGATGAGAATATGTCACTTGCAGGTCCACACAAATCTCTACACATTATCTGCCCTGTGTGAGTTTCTTTAGTACATATTTTTGACTAATTTGATAATGCTGTGGATTATGGCATCATTTTACCAAGGTCAAGGAATGGTAAGTTTATTGATGATGGTTTGTAACTAGCAATGATTGGATCTAAAATAAAGTGTGACCAAAGATAAATTATAATGGATTTATCTCAAGCCCAACAAATTATTATTACAACATAATGATTTAAAATATACTCAATTGACAAAAAATATTAAAACTTTTACTCAATTTACTAACATTATTACAAAAAGTGCACTTTTTAAGCGTACTTAGATATGTTAAGAAATGTTGTTGTTGTTTTTTAAAGGTTAATTTCATTGTCCGCACAGTGCAGGTTTTTAAAAGTATACTTTTAAGGTTTGAAGTACAGAACAAGTACACTAAAATATTTACTTACAAGTACACATTCAATAAAATGAAGTGCACTTCTTTTTCACAAGGGTATGTATACGCTAAATTTAAAACAAATCTGTTTAGGATTTTTCACTTTAGGATTAACACTTTTATTAATTATATTAGAAGGTAAGCTGAATGGCCATTACTTGTATGCATTCATTCTGAATTGAACAATAGAATAATTGAACATTTAATAAAGAAGATTTTGAATTATTGCTTCAAAACCATAAATGATCATTAGAGCATTGATCTTTTATATGCTTTAAGAGTATTTACTTCTTGGCAACCCCACCCCCAAATACTAAATGTGAATATAGTTTGTATAAAATATTAAATTAGTATCGCAAATATAATTTTGAACATTTTGATTATGTGCAAATCTTTACTGTACTCAAATGTTAAAGTATAGCTTACTTTATGTAGTACTCAATTTAATACATTTTCCATATTTACATTAATTTAGCATATTTTTCCATAAAAATGCAATGCTAGAACATAAATTCTGACTGGGCCTCGTCATTTGTCAGTTTGAAAGACTTTATGAGTTTTACCAACTAGTACCAGATTTTATATTCTGGACACAATTTCATAACTTTCTCAGACACACAGGATCATATTTCACAAGACAGAGGCTGTAAAGAGAAAGTCTTGCTTCTTGACACATCATAACTCCCAGAAACTTTATGGTGAATGATCATTGTACTTTTATGTGTCAGAGGCCTTGCGATACTCACCCTCTCACTTGACTGTTTCCTATCTACATTATTACAGTAATGTAGACAGATGACAAAGCTTCTCCCTCTCACTTTCCACATGACTGCATTACAGCAAGTATTGTGCCCATTTGAGAGAGAGAGTGTGTGTGTGTGTGTGTGTGTGTGTGTGTGTGTGTGTGTGTGCGTGCGTGTGCGTGCGTGTGTGCGTGCGCATGTGTGAACAGCTAGGTCAATGTATGCATTTGAATATGAGGGTACTTGAAAATGTGTAAGACCTTGTCTCTTCTCATTAACTAGATCCATAACTTGCTCTAGTGGAACAAATGGGGTTGTAGTTTCAACTTGCCCCATTCTGACAAATGACTTATTCTCCCCATCCACTGCCTCCTGCCTGCCTAAGGTGCTGAAGTGACAATGATGCAGGTATTCTGTGTCTCAGCCAGAACAGCTTTGAGGTTTTCAGAAGGTTTGCAAGCATGGACACCCCCAGGTGCATTTATGTCTACACAAACACACACACAAAATAATAAACACACAAAGTCAGGACTAAAGAGTGATATCGTCTTTTAACAGCTGCGCTGCAGTACCACCTCGCTCAGGTTCACAGACCCGAAGAGCAACAAATAAACACATGTACACATACACAAAGCACGCATACTTAATATATCCGATTACAATCCAAACCCATTTAGCCATAAGATATTCATTTTACAATAGGTTAAAATAAAAAGCAAATGCAAAGTGTGTGAAATAACTTCTAAATGTCTGAAGAGTTTTGTGCTTGTTCTCCGACCTCTGGCCCTTAATCTCCCTCTCGTCAACCCAGATTTGCTGCTTTTGACACTTCACTTTGCAGTGGCACAAATTCATCAGACAAGCTGACAAACCAGGTCATGGTGTAAAGCGAGATCGCACCTGTGGCTCTTTTGTTCTTTCAGCTCGCTTCAGCGTATTGTCTGCTCAGAATTTTGCTCAAAGCACCTTTGAATAGTTGAAAATATTTGAGAGTTTAAAAGTCACAGATTTTTTCATATCTAAGCATCCTTAGAACAAGAAAATACATTTAAAATACTCTCATTGGCAACATTTGTTTCTTATTTTCACCATAAAAAAAAAATAATTCAAGTCAAATTATCTTAAAATCATAAAACAAGATGCATTTAATTGAGAAGCTGTTGTTTTTAAATGGAACAGTTTAATGCACCTTATATATAATATATATATTATATAGGCTCATATCTTTTGTTTATCCAAAAAATATTATATATGCATTTTTGAGAAAATATTTGATATATCAGGCTTGTATTTAAGGAGGAAAAACACCTCTGAGGGAAAAATATGTAGTTTGGTACAGTTTATATTTATATGACTGATGCAATTCTGATTAAATTTCTGTAATATAAATCAAAGAGATCTTTACAACAAACACTTTCTAGTGCTGTCAAACGATTAATCACGATTAATCGCATCCAAAATAAAAGTTTTGTTTACATAATATGTGTATGTGTACTCTGTACATTTATTATGTATATATAAAACACACACATACAGTAAATATTTAGAAAATATTTTTAGAATGTATTTACATGCATACATTTATATTCTTATATTATATATAAATATATTTATCATAATACATTTTTCATGAAAACTTTTATTTTTGATGTGATTAATCGCGATTAATCGTTTGACAGCACTAACACTAACATAAACTGCATCTGAACATCATTTGTCACTCTTTATCTCCCAAAATATGCCTTAGTAAGATGGTTTTAAATGCTTAGATGTATGATCAAAGCACTGTAGTTTTTTTTTTATATGAATGTTATAATACATTTACACCATAAAATCAGTAAAGATTTTACAGCAGAAAAGCATGCGATACCAAAAAATACCACAACCTGAAGGTGGACGTTTTATAATTATACTAATTTATTAGCAGTATAATTTAGTATAATTACTATAATTAAAGTGTAATTACATATAATTATAAAATATTGCTAAAATCAGACAACAGAAAGCATGAAGTAGATTGTGTAAAACAGGTTTGTCAGAAGTTTTTGATCATATACAGACCTTAGCGATTTGGTATCAAATATGATACTGCATGCTTTTTAAGGTTAAACATCCATTCTCTATCAACTAGTCTTAATATATTATGTTGCTTCCTGAGTATTTTTACTGAGTTTACCTGAGTTTTTTTAGACAGTTTAGCTGGAAACATTTATGCTGACAAAAATATTTAAGACACAGCACTGTAGCTGCACATTGTTGCAATGCTCCACATCAACCTTCCGGCCCACCCCACCCAGTACCCTCAGCACCTCCATGCTGTCAGAAGATATCCTCACTGTAACCTAAGATTCCGTACCTGCCACAGTGTTACCGCTGAACAAAGAGAAAAAAAGAGAAACAAGAAAATACACGCCAAGGCTTGTTCTGCAAGCCTGCTATTCTGACACACACAAAGACAGCACTCATCCAGGCTTTGTGTTAAGGATTACTAGAGCAGATATGATAAATCCAACCAAACTGAGATTAGGCCTTCTGTCTTTCCCAGACTCATCGGCCCGTTTACAGGTATTGCCCTGTCACTTTTTGTCTTAACCTTATAAAAGGAGACTAGAGTCATGTCTCCTTGTGGACAATTGTAAAGCGGCTGTGAAAAGGATGTGGACATTAAATCATTCTAGTGAAGTAGCAGAGGGCTGAACTGATGAAATACGCGGGTTGGTGGGTGGGGCTGAGAAATACATAATATGCAACTATACTGACTTGTCATATTAGTCTCTTTTGAGTGATTGTGTCTTGTTCAAATAGAAACTGGCCTCTCCCTAGATGCCCTTTAGAAATATGAGTTTATGTTGTTGTAAAAAACGCCATGTAGTCCAAACCCTAGAAGGATTTAAGTGAATGCGGTATTCATTTAAAACCGGTATGAATGAAATGCTCAATAAATGTAACATCAGTAATAACTTAATGCCTTATTGCTCAGCGTAGTCATATCAGGTATGTGCAAACTAAATTCAATCCTCTACCTCCTACAGTTTCAGTAGCAGTCAGCATGTTTTGGAAAGAAACTCGTTTTGAGTGAGTTATGTAAAAAGTCTTAAAGGGCTAGATGACCAAAAAATGCAAAGTCAGTCATTATTTACTCACCTTAGTATTGTTTGTGCTTCACAGCAGAAAGAAAGCCAAAAAAGTTTGAAATGATTAAAGGGTGAGTTAATTATTTCTTTCATTTTTGGGAAGAACCATCCTTGTATGTAATATTACTTGAATTATGAATTAGGAAACATGTTCACCAAATATTGTTTGTTTTGCCTAACTAAAATATTGACGTGTGGTCAAGGGATAGAAATCTACCGTTGTAACAGTTTTTTTGCATATAAAATATCTAATTAACAAATTAATCATTTTGATTCAGTTAGAATGTATTGAATTGATCAAAATTGACATTAAAAGCAGTTATACAATGTAAAAAAACATCATGACTTTAACAGTAAAAGACTGTAAAAATGCTACAGAAAAAATAATAATTGATTAACGGTAAGTTTCCATACTATATACAGGGAATAACTGTAATTACATTGCATGTCATTTTACAGTAAAATACTTTTAAAATATGTTTGTTTGTTTTTTGGAAGTGAAAAAGAACAATATAAATTACAGTGTATAATTTTCCAGAATTCTCTGCATGACATTTAACATTTGATGGGTTTTTTTCATTGAAATAACTGTTGTTTTTTCTTATCAGTTGTGTACAGTTAGGGTTTTAACTTTCATATAATGTTGTTAAATTAATGTTTATTGCATTATTTAAATTTATACTACGGGGCCATTAAAAATGCTTGAATCTGATTCAAATGATTTCAGTTATTTCAAAAGGTCTTACAGCAGCAATACAACCAAAACCCACAACGACACTGGCCATGTATTAAAGCACGTAAAGCACTTACTCTACTTCTCCCGCTCTCTCTCCATCACAGACACACAGTTTACACACATGAAAACAGACGCGCTAATGTTGTTAGCGCTGCTCTGACGACTTTGTCAGTAAATAGTTTAGAAATTAAAAAATACATGACATTCCTCACAAGCGAAGCGACTTAACAATGACACTGTTCGAGAGGAAAATTAACTTCAAGTTTGCGTTTGTCTGTTATCAATGTCTCAAGCCTCAGTTACTAGGTCTAAAACTACATTTTGTAATTAGCAAGGGAGGCATTGGATGAGATGCAGAAGAAATAATACAATTCACAATAGCGATTTAAATTGGAAACCCTAGTATAAGCATAATAATTGTCTCCGAACCGTCAAATTATTCGAAAAATAATGCACACCCGAGGTGTAACGGCCACGATATGAATCATCACCTCAGGTGTGCATTATTTTTCGAATAATTCAACGGCCCGTCGTCAATTATTCCTTACGTCATGCATATTACCATGATGCCGTTTAGTAGGTTATTTATGTTAATGACACTGTGCACCTTATATGAGTATATCCCTCCTCATCTTGTTAAAAAGTGGTATATTAATGGTATATTCATATTATATCAGTTAATTAAAAAAAGTTTGTTAACTTTGAAATCTGTAAAAACTACAATGTGGCTACCGTATTTTACGGTAAATTTCTGGCAACCACAGCTACTTGTATCTTACCGTAAATGTCACTTCTTTTTCTTTTACAGTGTAATGTTAAAATGATAATGTTCTGTTTTAAAAAATCTGTTCTTCTTAACTTTCTATTAATCAAAGTGTCCTGAGAAAAATGTTTCACGGTTTCTACAAAAAATATTTAAGCAGCACAACTGGTTCCAAAACATATAATAATACGAAATGTTACTTGAGCACCAACTCAGCATATTAGAATAATTTCTGAAGGATCTTATGACACTGATGACTTGGGCAATTATGCTGAACAGTACAGTAATTAATTAGATTTTAAAATTAAAATTGAATTCAATCAGTTTCACAGTAATTTAAACAGCATTACTCTATTCTTATCACTGTATTTTTATGACATAAATACATTGCATGACATGACATAACATAACATTATAATATTATAAGCGACTTCTTTCAAAAACATTAAAACAATCTTACACACCCCAAACTCAACTCACATTTACCAGCAGTCAGTCGTTATCTGCCTAAATGTCAAAACTGTCAAATCCGACATTTGTGCAGTTTAACAGATGCAATCACTTGCTACACTTCTTACAGAGTTCACCCACAAATTATATTCCGAATCCTATAGGAACTTCATTGTAAAAGCTCGTTCCAAATCAGCTTAATTCAACATAATACAACAGCCAGTTTGACTATAGTGAAATTCTAGGTGACACCTCGTCTTTGTTCACACCACACGGACTATCATTTCAAATTAGACTAGCAGCACTATCCATAGTCTGGATAATAGAGGCGATTATCAGATAAAGGCCTACAGAGCTCACCGCTCACCATCTTATTGCAGTGCCGGATTCATTTCCTTCAAGGCGCTTCTTTTAGACACATGGTGCTTTCATTTGCAGAGGGAGGGCCGGTCCACATGAGTCATATCCCAGGTGTCTGACAAAGCTCATCTTGTCGTCTTTTCACTGTTTGAGAGAGGTGGTTTGTCACATAGACAGGGGCTGAATGAAATAAATAATGCAGTTACAATTAGAAACTTAGTTATTTCAGTCAATTCAGATTCTGATTCAGAACTTGAGACAATGATACTTGATACAAATTGTTTCATAATCGATGGATGCTCATTGAACTGAAGACTGTTATTATACTTTTGCTTTTTGTAGAGCTGCTTAAAGCAGAATGGAACTTGTTTATAAACTGATGTCATATTTAAATACACAGTTATTGAATTGAATCAACACTTAACTGACTTAAACTGAATAACGACACTTTTGTCGCTTTACAACCAAATTTGAATTTGTCTCATATTTGAAGTTTGCATGATTGGTAAGTGTTCAATGACAAATGTATGGAAGCTTGTTTTCGCCACGGAAGAAAACATTTAAAAGTAATCGCGACTTCAGAATTCATAAATATTTGTTTAGTTTTCAAAATTTTGCCTTTTCACAATTGCAAGAAAAAATAAATAATATATATTATTACACTTTGAATACATGTGTGTGCACTTGGTAATTATTATTTTCAAAAGGTTTTCTTCAAAATAATATTTTTACAATCTTTCTTAAAATATCAATGCATAAAATTTCATTTTTGATTAGTCATTTGCATGATTGATTCTGTTATTTCCTGCTTAGAATTGTGCAAAGCACTATATTAATAAAGGTGACTTGACTTGACAAAACTTGATATTCAAGTTTAGCCCTGTGTTAATCCCCTTAACAATGAATGTTAAGAAGCATTAAATGACCCACTTTTGGTAAGTGCTTGTCTAATGTTGATGACGTTCGTTATTACATTCATTTTGGATATTTCATCCACAACTCCTCTCCCAAATCAGATAGGTCTGACAAAGCAAACTGTTCCTGAGGCTTATTTGATCTATTAGGTTTATTCATGGCATGAAACCACAGTTGAGAGCTTGTGAAGAGGAGCGTTAGCTTAACTGAACACATAACTGTCATTTGAATTAATGTATTTGCGACTCGGATGAACTTTTAGCAGCCACGTTTTCTTTGTTTGGTGAAATATTGTGTTTGGTGAAGGCTGGTGAGTGGGATGAGTGGCTTTAGGCATGGCCTGCCTGTGTTCAACTCTCAAACACACACTTGCTCTCTCACGTACTCTCTCTCCTTCTTTTTGTCTCTCTTTTGAGCTGTTTCCTTCTATGGTTCCACTGGATGCCTTTAAAGAATCTTATTTTGGTGTCCTTTTTGTGTGGGAGCCTCATTGGCTGTCAGTTGCCTCAATGAGATTGAAGGCTTCACCTCTTTGTCAGTCAGCTGCATTGTGTCAAAGGATTTGCAGGTGCAAAAAGAACGCCTTTATAAATGAAATAGCAGAGATTGGGGTTATGTGTGTGTGTGTGTGTGTGTGTGTGTGTGTGTGTGTGTGTGTGTGTGTGTGTGTGTGTGTGTGTGCACCTGTATATGTGTCTATGTGTCCAAATAAACATTGTACTTAAGGTCAGGGTCAATTTCGAAACAAGTGGCAAGCAATTCACAGAAGAATTTTTGCAAGTCAGTATAAACAAATGTATGGAAGCTTTTTTCTACCATGGGATAACATTGTTTTTTTAAAGTAATTGCAACCTTTTATGTCAGAATTCAGAAATATTTTCTATTATGTCTATTTTTCATAGTAATTCAGAAAACAAAAGCCATAGATCTAAAGTCAGATTTGCAAAATAAAAATTTGTTCGACTGAGAAAAAAGTTGTGAGAAAAAATGTGAGATACAAATGCGCAATTTCAAGACTTTTTTCTTGCCATTCCCAGTGTACATCTTGCAATTCGGAGTGTATATCTCGCAAATCTTATATTTTCTCTCAAAATTATGAGAAAAAAAGTAACGATATATAGTCCTACAATTTAAATATGTGTGAACACATTGTGATCATAATTTTTGGTCAAAATTTTCTAACCTTTCTTGTCATAATAAGGTCAAATTATCTTCAGAAACCTATTGATCTTGATTCACAATCATGAGGGTCTGCGAGGTCTTCACTATGATTTGATTTAAATTTCAAGACCCATGTGTTTAATTTATTCATTTAATTTCATTTCGTTTTTTTTCAAGAATCAAATAACGTTTTGAATGTAAAACGTTAGTAAAAAAAAAAAAACGTTTTGAATGTTCAGAAATGTAAAAACATGCTCATCATGCTCAAACGTCACTATAGGTATGAAATACATCGATCAATCAATAGATATGGATGAAAATATGCAACTGACCCTGGGATTACTTTTACATCAGCTATAGTTTAAGGCAAAGTTGACATCATCATCTGTTGAAAACATGATACGTTCTGCTAAATGAACAAAGTTCAATCTTCATACAGTACGCCTTCATTCTTCAGCCATTTACTTTGTATCTCTCATACCTAATACTACAAAAACAGCCAACACCTTCCCTAAATATTGATATAGATGCAACAAAGAGGCAAGTATGGACAGCACCTGTAGCCCGGGCCAGTTTTTGGCTGACGTATCTGGCAGGAATCGAGGCTGTGTGACTTTCTTATCTAAAACTGCTGTGTGATTTCCTCTATGTGGGCTGAGACAGCTGAAAGCCTCGGATTTATTTTCAGAGCTCCATACTGACAGATATTGGCAGGAATGCCAATGTGTCACAAGACCAGCTGTTTACACACATACGCTCACACACATGTGTACAAATCAATGGGCTTCAATCAATAGCGTATTTAGCAAAAAAATGGTTTGCAGTAGTTAGGATTAACCTGACACACATTGTACCTCTTCTCCACCTCTTTTTCAATACTTTACTACCTAACACTGTTGGGGTGTTTTACAGCGTTCCTTCTTTTGCGGTCAGAGTGTGTGTGTACACATTTAGGCCTTTGCCAAATGGAATAAAGGTGGTTCTTTGCTCAGAGTGGAGGAGTTTAGATCAAGGCGCTGCACTGCTGCTACGATATAGCTTTGCCAAACAGACAGATATAGCTGGGGCTGCTGGTGTGGATCACCTTTCCATAGGAAAAAAGGGAGAGAGTGACAGCAACAGGAAAGAACATGTGTTAGCCATCTGGATGAGAAGTAGATGCAGCGCATCCTGCCATATGCTCACACAAAGGATTCATTTTACTGTTTGCAAAGTCTAATTTTGCATTCTGCTGCTTTTAAAACTGCTGCCGTCTGTTTTGGTTGACACGAACAGACTGGAACGAGCCGTGGTTACATAACACAATCCATCCTGCGTTCACTCAACACAATACCTAAGCTTTGAGAATATTACTGCTGCACCTCTGTGCTTGCATTGGCATTCTGTTCTAGCTCTGCAGACAAAGCCCATGGCCAGTCTTGGCACTACAATACCCAAACACTTGTTTTAAAATGTGGAACATGTTGCCTGAATACCAATTCAGGAGGGTTTGTGTTGGCCGAGAGGTCAAGGCACCCACATTTTACTTGGTTTGGACAACAGTGGATTTGCCATGTATTGTTTCAGCGAGGCAGATTTTCTATTCATGTTGTGCAGGAATAATGCATTAGAGTAGAGCAGATCCCTCTCCCACGTTGCATGTATTAAACAGCCTCCATCCCTCTCTGGGGGGGAAAAGGCCAACAGACATCTGCTGAAGTCAATCCAGGCCTGTTTTACTGGAGATGTCCTGCTTAACCCTTAAACATGCAACTTACTTGCCTTTTCTCGTGTTAGTGATATGACACTCTTTTTATTGAGATGTATGAATTTATTTAAAAATAGACACAAAATTATTACATATAATGACTTGAATAAACCTTTTATATGATGAGTGTGTTTTTAATTTCAGTCGCACTTTATTTCAAGGTCCTATTCTCGCTATTAACAAACCATTAACATGACTTTTGCCTCAATAAACTCCTAATTTGCTGCTCATTAGTAGTTAGTAAGGTAGTTGTTAAGTTTAAGGTTGGATTATGGATGTTGAATATGGTCATGCAGAATATGTGCTTTAAGTACTAAACAGTTAAATATGTTAATAATAAGCAACGAGTTAATAGTGGGAATTGGTCCCTATATTGATGTGTTACCTTAATTTCTGAATTAAAATGTATTTAAAAAAATGTTGGGGTGCAAAATGTCAGGGTGATACAATATAATCGTAGTTCATAGAATTAAACTCATGTGGTCTTATATGATTATTATTTCAATAAAAACAGAAAAAATGTCATAGAGAGGACCCCAGCAGACCTCATTAATTAGACATTTCAGAAAGGGGTCCCAAATCCTATGAAACTTAAAGGGTTTAACTCTTAGTGCTGTGAAATAGGCTTCTTTAGGGATAAGTCCCTTAGCCATACTTATCCTCTGGGCCACCAAAGGGTTATGTCCGTTATCCATTGCAATAAAATGCAATTATTCATTTTTTATACTCTTATTTGTATGGAAGCTTGTTTTCACCTTAGAATAAAAAAATGTGTATATGTAATATACAATCTTGCAAGTCAGAATAACTCTAACTATATAACTATAACTAACTAACTAAAAACATAATTGCAAGATATTATAAAATAAAGAAAAAAAATTGCATTGTGAGATGTAAACTTTGGGGGGGACGGGGGTTCAGAATTATTCCTCATTGTTTTGACTTTTTTTCCCCTGAAAGACACAATTACCTTTTTAATATTGTTTATGCTAGAAACAGGCTTCTCCATACATTGTCCAGCAAATTGGTGAACGGAATATATATATATATATATATATATATATACACTGTTATATCACGTCCAGCATCAAAGAGTGATCTGAAGACTATCACAACTTTGACTTGAAAAGATTGTGGAGATTGTGTAGTCTATATATATTGTGTTTAATTAAAGTTCATGGTTAGACTGCATGTTGAAACAAGGAAGAGAATGGCAGCATGGCTTGAAGGCAACTATGAGTCACTGGTATTATTTTGGCAGTGGCAGTTGTGTTAGGCCTCTGCCTTTTTCTGTTTCAGCAACTATTGACCGGAGCCAGTTTCTGTTTCTCAGGGCTTTCTCTGCCCTGCCCTGATAAATACACACAAGGCACTTGACAAAAGAAACTACTCCAGCTAATAGAGCAGCTATATTCTAAAAATGATAATTTAGGGTGGGATAATAAAATATCGCCACAATCTGCTAACATAATTGAATTGCCATGTGGTGCTTCTTAACAAGGACATCTGCAACAAGTAGCTGTTATTTAAAGGTGCGCTGTGACTTACAGTATCAGGTTTGTCTGGTTCAACATCATGTCACTGTCAACAGATACCGTAATAAATGCCATAATGTCAAAAGGCTGAGGGTTTACAGGACTTAGTTGGACTTGCATGCTGTCAATAGGATTTCATGCATTTTACTCACCATCATGTACTTTTATTTCAGAAGGGACTCACTTACATAATTCTGTTAATATAATTGGCAAAACTTGTTTTTGTTTTTTTTGTATGCAAAGTTATAATTTATCTGGCAAAGTGCAGTATTACATGTTTAAAACCCCCAAATCTCTAAGCTTTTTCTGCCCTGAATGCTGCATTTAGATCTCAGCAGGGAGTTAACTGTCCCACAAATTACTTTCACATGTCTGTTATTTAGTGCCAGGATACGGATACCTTTTATGTTGTTTGCAGGATTTACTCCATCTTTAACAGTTTCATTGTAATAGGCAAGCTGAAGCAATTACAGTCTAATTTTACAGCTAGCGATCAATAATAGTGTAATTTAGCTCATCGGAACTTTGCATTTGACTCTTAGTGGCCGGTAGGATATCTGTAAGTCATTTTCCTGTAATCAGCTGTCTGTGGTTTTTAATTAATCTGGACCTCCACAGTGACATTTACCCAGCTCATTAATAAAGCTGAGTGCATTGAATAGAAACCTGTTTAACATCTCTCACTAAACTTTCCCCAGCACATGTAACCATGACATGTTAATCATAGCACATGGCATTGTTCTGTTTTTACTGCAACAAAGGTTAACTGCTCGATAAATGAATCCCATATAAAACTGCTGCAACTCCAAAGTAAAACCATGAATAATTCAGATGTACTTCATTCAAATATTGAGTCATGAATTAATTTACTTCTCTTTGTTGATCACTTTAAAGCCTGCATAATATTGGCTAATAATTACAGCAATGTTTAGCAAGCATAATTAAAACTTCAAAAAGCTTGAGGAATATTAAAGTTAGCATTCTACTCAAGTTCAACAATCATATCATAAAGGGATAGTTCACATTCTGAAAATTCCATCAGCATTATGTTAGTGCAAACCTGCATGAATTTCTTTCTTTTCAGAAACAAAAAAGAAGATGTTTTTGCCTATACAATAAAATTTAGTGACGCTGAATATTGTGTTGAACTACACTGACTTTAATTGTGTGGATAGAAACATATATATATAAGGCAACATACTTGGACTGAAAGCCACAAAATGCAACATTAATCAGCATGTTTTATAAATGCATGTTGATCTTATTGTGAACAATTAATGTATGACGTTTGTTTGATTAACCCATTATTTTAAAGGGGCTATGTCATGAAAATCAGACTTTTTCCATGTTTAAGTGCTATAAACAGGTCCCCGGCGGTGCATCTACCAACCCCAAAAACCTGAAAAAAGACAACCCAGTAAGTTTGTTTTGGCAAGCCTTTCTCTGCAAGCTTGTGAAAAATGACTGCTCAGATCTTATTGTAATATTACCACCCCTTAATCTGCACATTTCCACCTACAGCAACATTATTTCGTTTTCACTGTTACAGCGGTGTACCTGTTCTAAAAAGTTTGAGCAAAGCATGCTAACTGTTCTGTCTTTAGCTGCATAGACGAGCACCTCAGAGGAGATGAGAGCAGTTGATTTATTGATTTATTTACTGTATATTACACTCCTGCAACACAGATCTAATATAAACAAGCTTTACCTTTACAGACTGTTTTGTAACTTATGTTTTTTCTTAACAAAAACTTGTGTAATTGACAGTTTAAGTGCAATAAGACATGAAATATAACTTAGCTTAGGACTCACATGCAGTGTTACATGCATATTGTTTTAAAATGTATGATTTTAGTCGAATAGACAGGATAATCAAAACCAAACAGATGTTTTTGCCAAAGTGTCTGAGGTACAAGAATAGGCACAGACCTATTCTGGAAAAGGTATGGTGGCCGAGAGAGCTCAACGCGCTGCAACTTCAGAAAACACACGCAAATAGAAAAACCACCAGCAAATCAAGAAAACATCATCAGTTTGACAGCAGGTGCTGCAAATGCTCACAACACAAACAAATAAAGAAACACACTGCAAATGCTCACAACACAACCAAATAAAGAATTGTATTTGTTGCGCATTTCTTTGTTTGGTTGTGTTGTGAGTATTTGCAGTGTGTTTCTTTATTTGTTTGTGTTGTGAGAATTTGTAGCGCGTATGTTGTAAAATTGATGAAGTTGTTTTATTAATTTGCTTTTTTTTCTATTTGCATTGCTTTTCTTTATTTGGTTGTGTTTTGAGCATTTGCAGCATGTGTGTTATCAAATTGATGAAGTTTTTCCCTTCGATATTTCACTCGTACTGCATCGAGATATCGACGTAAGTATGGGAAAATCCCTTTTTTCCTCTTCACTGAAGCCTTTTTCAATCAAGCAGTTATAGTGGCGAGCCAATGGCTATGCAGCCCGCCATAGCCCGCCAAAATGGGAGGCGTCTGGCTATATAATCCAGTGCCTGCCACCACATCTCAGATTTCTTCTCTTCAGCGACGAACTCTCTTCTTCGCTGACGCCGGGATCCGCCGTTGAAATGCCTCAAATAGCCGGATTAGGACCTCGCAGTAACCAGCTTGCGGACTCTGTCATCCCCTGCAGCCCTCAGCGGGACTGACTGCTCCCATTTCGAGAGTTTCAGTCTATGCTCTCAGATAGCTTTCTTTTCAGAGAGCGACTCCGTTCCTCGCGCCCTTTCTTCCTCCCAGGGACTTGTGAGGAAAAGCAGCAGGGCAGAGGATGCCTCGCCATCACCTCAGAGAGAGCATTCATAGAGGTGATGAATCTTCTGGCAAAAGGAGCCATAGATATTGTTCATCCAGCCCAGAGTGAGTCAGGCTTTTACAGCCGCTACTTCCTCGTCCCCAAAAAAGACGGCGGCCTGCGACCTATTCTAGATCTCAGACTCCTGAATTACGCCCTGATGAAAGGTCGTTCAGGATGATCACTTTGAAACAGATCCTCCCGCAAATATGCCCAGGGACTGGTTCATGTCGCTGGATCTGAAAGGCGCGTACTTTCACATCCAGGTAGCCCCCATCACAGACGATTCTTGAGATTTGCATTGAAGGGTTGGCATATCAATACAAGGCACTTGTAGGCTCCCCGCACTTTTACACGATGCATGGATGCATGGATGCTCTCTCCCCTCTGCGACAGATGTGAATCTGCATACTCAACAACCTCAATGACTGGCTCATTCTGGCCCAGTCGCAGGCGGTTTTAGCATCGCACAAGACCCTCCTCCTCAGCCACTTAGATTGCCTGGGGCTCAGGGTCAACTTTGCCAAGAGCATTCTGTCACCCAGCCAACGAGTTTCATTCCTGGGTACAGTTATCGACTCTTATAGAAGAAAGGTTGTCACGACAGATGCTTCCAACAAGGGTTGGGGAGCGCTGTGCAAGGGCAAACCGACCTTCGGCCTGTGGTCCGAAGAGGAGTCGGGCCTGCACATCAACTGCCTAGAAATGCTAGCAGTGTGTCAGGCCTGTCAATTCTTCCTGCCGGACATTTGGGGACACCATGTGCTAATACGCTCAGACAGGAGGTCTGTGGTGTCATACTTAAATCACGAGGGCGGCCTTGTCTCAAAGCGACTCTGCACGCTGGCGAATGACCTTCTTGTGTGGGCTCAGAACAATCTGCGCTCACTAAAGATGACACATGTGCCGGGCAAAATGAACCAAGGAGCAGACATATTGTCAAGGAACAATGTCTCTTCAGAGGAATGGACGTTCCACCCACTCTCGGTTAAGAGAATTTGTGAAATCTTTCGCAGAGCTCAAGTAGACCTCTTTGCCTCCAAAGACAACTCTCACTGCCCAATCTTTTTACAAGGAGCACGGATGCCCTGGCCCACGAATTGCCCAGCCTTCCACTCTATGCTTTTTCCCCAGAAGCTAGAGCCCCCAGTTGCTCCACTACCACAGGTACTCAGGAACAACGGCACAAGCTGATTCTAATAGCCCCCCCTCTGAAGGAACCAACCATGGGTGTCAGAGTTATTCCAGCTGCTGGAAGCAGCCTCGTGGCTGATCCCCTTGAGACGGGACCTCCTCTCTCAAGCGAACGGCACGATATGGCATACATGGTCCGAGTTATGAGCCCTGCATGTGTGGTGTCTCAACGGGTGTCTTTCGTCCTCCCAGAGCATGTCCTAAACACTATGGCAGAAGCTAGAGCCCCATCTTCCAGACGCCTCTACACTCTGAAATGGGCCATTTTCTCAACTTGGTGGGCAGAGATAGTGTGGTAACTCAATTTTCACGAGGCGCCAGGAGAATGAATCTCCCGCGTCCTCGTACAGTTCCACCTTGGGACTTACCAACCGTACTAAGGGCCCTAGAAGGGCCCCCGTTTGAACTTGCAAACCTCGAGCCTCGAAGTACTCTCGTTGAAAACCGCCCTGCTGTTAGCACTGGCGTCGGTCAAGCAGTAGGAGACCTGCAGGCCCTTTCCGTCAACCATATTTGCCTGGAATTCAGGCACAATGACTGCAAGGTTATCCTGAAACCAAGGCTGGGTTATGTACCTAAGGTGCTCTCCACTCCGTTCAGAGCCCAGGTCATAACGCTTTCCGCGTTTTCCCCCCCGACGGGCAGCCAGGAGTCCCTGCTCTGCCCCTTCAGGGCACTGAGAATATACATTGAGCGTTCTGCCTCGTACAGAAAGTCATAACAGCTTTTTGTTGGCTTCGGTAAACGCGCTAAAGGTGGCCTGTTACGAAGCAGATAATTTCTTGGTGGTTAGTGGATGCTGTCACATTAGCATACTTCTCCTCGGGGTTGCAGTGCCCCATCGAATTCAGAGCCCATTCCACCAGATGCATCGCCTCGTCTTGGGCATGGTCCTTGTGCATGGACATTTGTGAGGCGGCTGACTGGTCCTCGCCGTCCACATTTGTAAGGTTTTACAACCTGGATGTCCCCGCCTTGCAGGCCTGAGTACTTTCTGCTTAAGTAGCCATCTTTCGGGGTCACTTGACCAACATTGTTCAAGCCCCTCTTTTGCTTGGTCTATCCATAACTATATGGAAACCAGGTATCATATACGGGATGACACCCAGGCCACGGATGACCCTCAAGGCTCACCCTGTGCTTTTTATATTCTATTGACTCCCCTGGGCCTAATCCCATGTGAGTCTTGGTTTCGAGTCGTTCCAAGTCATAGCACGGCGTGATTGGACTGGTTTCCATACTTACGTCGATATCTTGACGCAGTACGAGTGAAATACCGAAAGGGAACGTATTCGGTTTACTATCGTAACCTCGGCTATGGGAACGAGTACTGCGTTCCTGGCCGTGCTATGAGCTGCACGCTCGGTTGCTTCCTTTGAAGAAATCTAAGATGCGGTGGCAGGCAGTAGATTATATAGCCAGATGCCCCTCCCATTTTGGCGGGCTATGGCGGGCTGCATAGCCATTGGCTCGCTCGCCACCACCGTGGATTGGTTCGTTTCTTTCACCTTACACAAACCAATCAAGTGCAGTTATAAGTGCGTGATTGAAAAAGGCTTCAGTGAAGAGGAAAAAAGGGATTTTCCCATACTTACATCAATATCTCGACGCAGTAATCGTTCCCATATCTCAGGGAGCCGAGGTTACGATAGTAACAGAGTACGTATCTTAATTTACAGGTGGTTTTTGTTATCTATTTGCAGTGCCTTTCTTTATTTGTTTGTGTTGTGAGCATTTGCAGCGCGTTTGTGTGTGTTGTCAAGTTGTTTTCTTCATTTGCATGTGTTTTTTTCTATTTGCAATGCAGTTTCTTCATTTGCATGTGTGTTTTTTTCTATTTGCATGTGTGTTTTTTTCTATTTGCAGTGCGTTTCTTTATTTGGTTGTGTTATGTAAATAGAGTTTTACAGATTATTTCATCACTTTCTTTTCATTTACCTTCCTGGTATCCTCATACGCATACGGATACCAAACAAAAGCAAAAATATTTTTTTAGTTGGTGACATGATGACATGAGTTGAAATGGATGCAACTGTGCACAGACAGGGATGGTAAGAGATTAATCAAATTTCTAAACAGTATGATAGCATATTTTACATGTCTATTCACTTTGCTGCACACTTGCTTGAAGTGTACTGTAAACACCTTAGCCTCTCATTTATACAAAAATACATTATCCGTTATTCTATCTGCATGCCACAAATGTTGTACATAGACATTAGGTTTTTAAACGGATAATTCCTGGAAACACACAGATATTTGAATCACAGACCAAACAGAGCAAAGCTGGATCTGATTGATTGTTAACACTCTCTCAACAGGAAACTGATTGAGTTACAGCTCTTAATCCATATCAAGCACTACATCGAAACAGCAGTCTATAACGCATACACTGCGTTAGAGCTATTGGCAAAAGAATCTGAGCTCCTCCAGCAAAATATGCATTTAGACAACATGTCATTTTCTGGTTTTATGCTTTTTCCTTGCCTAATTAAAAGTGATTAAGTCTTAAAGTGTTTCGAGGAGTCCTGCCAACTCAAAAAATGCTTTAAAATCACATCTGCAATTCCACATACAGAGTCTTGCACCACTAAATACCTGAGCCACTGAAGAGTGTCATGAAGTGCATTAGCATGGATCTATGAGACACAATTATTATTCAGAACCTGCATACTCCAATCTAAAGGATCCGGGCCAAATACATTTTATTTTTTTGTCCATCACAGCTCTCAGAGCAGCTGGCATCTTCCGTCTCCCGGATAGAGAAGCTGTGAAGAATAGTGAAGGGTCGATAATTGGCTTGCAGCTGAAGTAATTTTGGAAAGGAAAGAAAGGACGTACCCCTACAGCTGTGCATACAAGACTCTGCAGGACCCTCCTCCAATCTAACAACACACCCATTAGACACTGAGAGAGAATGGTATGTCACTCACATGAATCACTGCTTAGTCACTTGTTGATTCTTATCTCTGCTACTCACACGTTTGTAAGATAGATTTAATTTGTATGCTAATCAGTAGTATAATTGTCTGTGCGATGTCCTTGTTATATAGTAGTCTATGTGAAGTTGTTATATATTTTCCATGAGTTGGATGTGAATGTTAGAGTTGATACATGCAGCAAATGCTAAAACATAAATTAATATTCAAATTCAAATTCCATTCACATACATATACACACACACACACAGGACACAATAAAATTATTCTGTTTTAAATAATCTCGGCTTTATAAAAGGAACTAAAATGTGTGTGGGTAATGTGGGTAAAAATATAAACATTTGATAACACAAAATAGCAATTAAGGATACTTATAATACATATTTTAGTTCAAATTCAACATATAAACATGATTCAAATCTGGCTCTTCCAAGAGTTATAATGGCAGTGATTGGTGGTCAAGATTTTAAAGCATCCATCTCTCCATTATAAAAAGTGCTCCACATGGCTCCAGGGGTTTAATAAAAGCCTTCTGAAGCAAAGCGAAGCATTTATGTAAGAAAAATATCCATATTTAAAACTTTATCAACTGTAATCTCTAGCTTCTGCTAACTTCCGTACGTTCACTAGAGTGGCGTTCCAGTCGGATGATGTAGGCGTAGCAAAAGCTGTGAGAAGTGATGAACGCGGAAACACAGAGGCAAGAGCAAAACAAAACACTTGTCAGGAGACAAATGTGAGAATTTTTTATTACATTTTGTTAAATAGAACTCTGATGGGATTCGTCTGAAAGAAGAAAGTCATATACACCTAGGATGTCTTGAGGGTGAGTAAATCATGGGGTCATTTTTATTTTTGGGTGAGCTATCCCCTTAATTGATGGGATTTTATTGTAAAGGGACTTTATTGGGGCAGTCGTGGCCTAATGGTTTGAGAGTCGGATTTGTAACCCAAAGGTTCGAGTCTCGGTACCGGCAGGGATTGTAGGTCAGGGGAGAGAATGACTAGCGCTCTCTTCCAGCCTCAATACCACGACTAAGGTGAGACCCTTCAAATCCTTCAAAAATGGCTGCCCACTGCTCCAGGGGCCTCATGTATAACACCAGGTAGTGTGTGTGTGTGTGTGTGTGTGTGTGTGTGTGTGTGTGTGTGTGTGTGTGTGTGTGTGTGTGTGTGTGTGTGTGTGTGTGTGTGTGTGTGTGTGTGTTTACTATTCATACTCATATTCATACTATTTATGTTCCTGTGGCTCAGTGGTAGAGCATTGTGTTAGCAGCGCAAAAGGTCATGGGTTCAATTCCAAGGGAACACACATACTGATCAAAAAAATATATAGCCTGAATACTCTGTAACTTGCTTTGGATAAAAGCATCTGATAAATCTAAATGTAAATTCACTGCTGTGCATGTCCACTTGTAGGGGTGAAATGCCGAGCACAAATTCTGAGTATAGAATGCCACACGTCATGTCCTTTCCTTTTCCTTTCCTAAAGTGTTACTGATATATGTGTTATACCTTCTATTGGTTGCATGTTAGATGAATATTACTGCTGAGAGATGAAGCAAAAATAAGTAAATAAATAAATACCTTCTATTTCAAATTCTATTCACACACACACACATACATACATGCGCGCACGCACACACATACACATATATGGGTAGTTGACGTATCAATGTGTCCTATGGTGTGACAAAAAAAACTAAAATGCAAGATAAATCTCTCTTGTGCTATTTGTAACTCTAAGAATGAAGATACATTTTTCTTATGTTATTTGTATCTTAAGTTTTTTTTCCTACATTTTTGCTATGTCACACCGTGGTACACAGTCCAATTTTTATTTGTCAACTACCCATATATATATATATATATATATATATATATATATTAGAGGTGGGCATAGATAAATTTTTTTAATCTAGATTAATCTAGATTAATTTTGGAATTGATCTAGATTAATCTAGATTAAAATGGCTCATTTGAATTCTGCCGAAGGCATTCAGAATATGTGTGCTACCCAAATAATGACTAAAAAAGTCTTTGAGAACGGGTTTCTCAAGCCAGGTGGCACATTAGACTAGGGCTCATCTCCTGTTTCCAAAATGCATCACAAACTTTAATCTCTTCCCGTCCCAATCCCACGAAAAAACTGGAGGAAAATCCGTTCCACTCCGGAAGAATGACTCCCATTCCCTCCCACTCCCGTGTTGTTGTTGTTGTTTTTGCCGATAACTGTCAATTACAGTAAAAATATAGTACAGATCACAGCGTGCCCACCTTATTAGTTGAATAAAAACCCAAAATGTCGTTTTTTGTTATTATATTGAACTGAAAGCCATCTTATGCACAGTGTTGCACAGATTAAATTTCATGTAAATCATCCATGCTAACACACACGTCTTCTATTTTATTTTTTGACATTTCACTCTCTATAGATATATTTTTCAAAGACGGAGTTTCTCGCTCAAGTTCACATGAGACCTAAAGCGCATCCTGTTTGCTTAAAAGCGCAACGCTTTCGTTGTTATTCTGGTACACACAAATAGCGTAGAGTCTTTACAGATTCAAAAGATGTATTAGGCTACTTTTATCTGTATGACCAAAATGATGGAGATTTTAAGAGCAAGTGAGCGCACGGAGCCTGTCTTGCAGCAAACACGCTTCCACACAAACACTTCAATAGCACATTTCTCTAGGTTAACATCATATTGAGCGGCCATGTAAAGTTGCTACTACATACATCTTTCAGATGAAAAGCCATATTTGAGGTTGATGAATGATAGGTGAGCGTTTGGATGTCCTGCCCGATTGTATTACCACATAGACCAGCCGTTAACAATCTGTCCATCACGGACTGCGAGCCTCTAGTTCAAGACTCGTTCGCCCCCTACAGTGCAATTCGGCTAGGTATACATCCGGCTAAAATATCAGGGTGAAAGTCATCATAGCTTGCGTAGTATAGACCCAGCTCCCAACCCAACTTTGAGAATAGATTAACGGCGATATTTTTTAGCGCCGATAAGAGTCTCACGTTAACGCAGCACGTTAACGCCCGATAACGGACCCACCACTAATATATATATATATATATATATATATATATATATATACAAACAAACAAACAAACAAACAAACAAACAAGACACAATAAAAAGGCTCCATAAAATAAACTAACAATTTGAAGACATCAATGGCTTTTGCTATTACCATGCTATTACCGTGGTTGCCATGGCAACAAAGATGACAGCAGCCAGAGAGTCATTTTGAGGACTCCCTTTATATGAGCCAATTCTCTGAGAATCCACAAAGTTATCATTCCATCAATGAAAAAGAAAAAGCCCTATACAACCACTAAGATAACGTGCCTAACCTCCAGCGAGGTTCCAATACATGTTTGGCTTAATAAGTAGAGAAAGTAAAAATCTTTGTTATATCTCTCGAGGATTTTGCCCCATTAATAGACCTATATCTGAAAAGCTATTTCATTCCATTAAAGGAATAACCTGTCCAAAAATGAAATTTCTGTTATTTTAAATCCATATGAAATACAGTGTGATGTTAGGACACAGAATGTCTATCTGGCTGTAGAACTGTTACCACGGCTGTCAAGAAAGATTTTCAAGGCAATTATGTCTGTAAATGACAAGTTAAAAAAATGTCCTCACACATACAGTATAGCTCCAGTAGATTACAATATAGTGCACAAGTCATATGGAGCACTTCTGTGGATGCTTTTCTAAAGATTACCAGTGCATAGTTCCCATCCTATGGTGTCCCAGTAGTGCACAGAACAACAAAATCTCCACAACACAACAGAAACAAGCCACAACACAATTCAATTAACACAACACAACAGAAACAAGCCACAACACAATTAAATTAACACAACACAACAGAAACAAGCCACAACACAATGAAATTAACACAACACAACAGAAACAAGCCACAACACAATTAAATTAACACAACACAACAGAAACAAGCCACAACACAATTAAATTAACACAACACAACAGAAACAAGCCACAACACAATTAAATTAACACAACTCAACAGAAACAAGCCACAACACAATGAAATTAGCACAGCACAACGGAAACAAGCTGCAACACAATGAAATTAATTTGGAACAACACAAAGGAAATAAGCCACAACACAATGAAATTAGCACAGCACAATGGAAACAAACAGCAACACAACAAAATGTATTTAGAGCAACAGAAACAAGCCTCAACACAATGAAATCAACGCAGCACAACGGAAACAAGCAGCAACACAACATAATTTATTTAGAGCAACACAACGGAAACAAGCCACAACACAATGAAATTAGCACAGCACAACGGAAACAAGCTGCAACACAATGAAATTAATTTGAAACAACACAACGGAAACAAGCCGCAGCACGTCTAAATTAGAAAAACACAATGGAAACTATAGCCTCAACAAAACAAAATTAGCACAACACAACAGAATTAGTCCCATCAGTTGTGTTGTGGTGATTTCGTTGTGTTGTGTACTACTGGGCCACAGTACATCCACTTTTACTGTATGGGAAAAAGAATATCAGAAAGTCTGTTGTTACTAATGAAATCAAGTTTATATATATTTGAAACAAAACTTTTACTTTTTGTTGAACTGCTTCTTTAATTGCTTACATTGTATGCTGATTCATTATATTTTTTTTACCACACAAATGAGTGTTCCAACTGTTATAGTGTCTTTTGTATTCATTATAAGATTGTTATGCATTCATTGTAAGCTTTTGGTCCTGGAGCCAACATATTTATTATGCTCCTTTCAACCAAATTGCCTACGTGGTAGTCATTTTCATTTTGATCAACTCTAGTTTGCCTCTGGATTAATTCTAATTGCAGACCATACTCATCTGTAGGTGCAAAGTGTGAATTAAAAGCACATACTGGACTGATATGTCTGCTTAAGAAACATCTAACATTCAGAGCTTTTAAGCCAGAATGTGTTTATATAATGAGGCATTGAACATTCAGCACCATTCTTCCAACTAAAAGGTGTTCGCTTATACACATCACCGCTGGCTGCGGCTGATAAAGTGAATGTGATGATGCCTCCTAGCACTCCACATCAGTGGTTTGTGCTGAGCAGAGAGGGTTAGACAAACCCTCAATCATACGGATAGATCAACATTTTAAGTCTAGCATTTTCCTGTGTGTTGTGGGAAGCTCCCTCCAAGAGGCACTTGTCTGCGTTTATATCTGTTCTCATCCATTTCTTTTTCATTTTCTCTCAGGGCCACACATTTCATTTAGTGTTTCATCAAGGAGGAAATTACACACCGGTGAGAATAAGCTAAGGTGATGTAAGTGCACTGAGACACAGCGTACCACTGATTCTTTGCCTCTTTAATTCTGCAAACGCTCCTGATGCATAATGCATGTCTAGGCAGTCATCAATTGGGTCTGGGCACAGCAGCTATACGCATCGTCTGTGCATGCATGTGTGTGTGTATGATATACCAGGATTCGAGAAAAAACAACAACAAAAAACACAATATATGGCCATTTGGGTCACGAAACAAACATGGAATGTCTAATGCAAATAGTTTAACGGTAAGCTAGAATAGGCATTACATAAAGCATTGAATGTTTAGTTAAGAGACGTACAGGTAGGTGAAATTTCCATAAATTAAACCAGTATTACCAGCTTAGTCCTAGAATGCTTTATTTTAACAAATGGATGTGTAGCAATTACAAAGCCACTTTGGCAGAGGCATCAGGTTTAATTTATATTCTCCTGCTTATATGCTGTAAAGGTTACGATCAAATTAAAATTTGGGTTACAGAGAGGGGGAAACCAAAGAAGACCGATGGAATAGCGTGCAATGTTCCCTCTAATTTTTATTTCTTGCTGATAAAAAATGTTCTCTATTGGGCGGACATTTCAGCCGCCTGACCAAAAGCATTCTTTATACCAGACCTGTACAGTACAGCGCGCACAAAAAAAGTGTGTAACTTTTAACTTTAATGTGCTAATTATATTTGATTTGACCCTTGATGTAACTAAACGATGCACATTTTAGGTTACCTGAGAAAACATTTTTACAGAACAATACACTGCCGTTCAAAAGCTTGGGATCTTATGGGAGAAGTTTCTTAGGCTCATCAAGGCTGTATCTATTTGATCATTCAAAAAATTATATTATTTCACAAAATAATATTTTGAAATATTATTGCAATTTAAAATAAAAGTTTTCTATTTTAATATACTTTCAAATATAATTTATTCCTGTGAAGCAAAGCTGAATTTTCAGTGTTGCATGATCCTTCTAACATGCTAATTTATAATCAATGTTGGAAAAATGTGTGCTGTTTAATATTTTTGGGGACCTGTGATATTTTTCATGATTCTTTGAGAAATAAAAAGTTAAAAAGAACTGTGTTTATTCAAAATATAAAATGTTGAGTTACAATAAACACTACTATTCAAAAGTTTGGGGTCAGTAAATTTTATATTTATTATTAATACTTTTATTCAGTTAAATTGTTAAATTGATAAAAAGGGATAGTAAAGACTTATATTGTTAGAAAATATTTATATTTTTAATTAATGCTGTTCTTTTTAACTTTTTATTAGCCTAATCAAAGAAAAAAGGTTCCAAAAAAAATATTAAGCAGCACAACCGTTTCAACACTGATAATAAATCATAATACTAGAATGATTTCTGAAGGATCACGTGACACTGAAGAATGGAGTAATGATGCTGAAAATTCAGCTTTGCTTTACAGGAATACACTATATTTTAAAATAGAAAACAATATTAGAAATTGCAATAGCCTAAGTTCACAATATTAATGGTTTTATTTTTCTGTATTTTGATCAAACAAATACAGCCTTGATGAGCATAATTGACTCCATTAAAAAACAAGTTCAGTTTATTAGGTTTATAATAACATGATATAATATCAAAACAACTGAAGCGTTTAAACTGAGATCTATAAGTTCAATGTTATTTTAAAAAGTGAACGTGAATTCTATCTAAACATCGCTATGAAGTACAGTTTGCACAATACACCTGTGTGACTGTAACGTTACATGTCTGTGTTTTATTACGGTTCTGTGCCCATCATCCGCTGTTTCCAGCACTTAATCAAGCCATTCTTCTTTAACTCTATAGTGTAGGGGTTAGTGTAGTTGACAGTGGCACATTATTTTCAAACTTGATTCTTATTAACCATTTCAGTGCCACTTAGCAGACATTTCATTTCCAGTAACGATTTGTTATGTACAACAACCATCACAAAAAAAAGAAAAACAACATACAACAATAAAAGCCAGATTCATATTCATCTGTTTCAAATAAAACTGAGCTAACTGGACATTTCATTGGATATTTCTTTTTGAAAGTGTTGTGAATTGTGCAAGAAACAGTGCAATATAATTTTATAGAAATCTCACCACATGCACATTTTTCCAATAAGAACCAAAATTGAAACTGAAGAATTTTAATTTTTGGTCAACTGTGCCTTTAAGATAAACTTATAGATGTAGATATTTTAGATATACACTCATTTCACCTAACCACTGCATTAAGGAAGCTGAGATTGGACCTGTTCAAAGCATGAAGATTGTTTTCTCTTTCTCTCAACTGATCATGTTTCCACTCACATTTAACTTGATCTATCCAAAACAAGCAATGATTTCTACGAAAAGTGCATAATTAATAGCTATTAACTTAATCTGAATGTATAAAAAGTATCATCTATAATGATCATGTGAGATAATGAGATAATGGGAGCTCTGTATTTTTAGATACAGTCTTAGCTAAGTAATTATAATCACCTGGCACCTATTCTTGAGGATTAGGTTGATGCATTATGCATGAAGTCTAAAGAAGAGGAATTATCCTGATATGCGCTGTGGGAGAAAGAGATAAATGAAGGTAGTTATTTCAGTTGACACAGCAATCACAGATGGGGGTGTTCCTACCGGGCAGTTCTGGCATATTTGTTTGGAGTTTCTCTACGACATGCTTTGGCTTCATGTCTCATTAGTTATTGCTGAATCACTGAATTACCTTATCAGCAGGAAATAACTGATGACAGGGTCAGTCAAGCCGATCTGTTTGAAGTTGGTTAGAGTAATTTTAAAGTATCCGACTTTGGTTATGTGACAGTATATATATATATAAAAGAAGATCAAAGATATAAAATCAAAGAAGGCTGTGAAAATGAATCTGCATTGTTAATCCTTTTGATATTTTCACAAAAATCTAACCTTTCATTGGATAGTAAGAATTTAAAATGGGGGAAATATCATTATGAAATAAAAGTTTTTTTCTCAAATACACGTTGGACACAATTATTGGCACCCCTAGAAATTCTTATGAGTATAATATCGCTGAAGTATATTCCCATTCATATTCACAATTTTGAGCACTCCAGGGTGATTATGAACATGAAATTTATCCAGCCATGGCTTCCTGTTTCACAGAAATATAAATAGTAGGGGAAACAAATCCCAAATTCCCCTTAATCATCCATCACAATGAGAAAAAACTAATAATATATTTCTGATGTGCAGCAAAAGTTAATTGAGCTTCACAAATTAGTGAAGTGGCTTTAAGAAAATTCCCATTTCCACCATCAGGGCAATAATTAAGAATTTCCTGCCTTCCAGTTAAGAAACTGCCTGGAAGAGGAAATGTATCTATATCATCCCAATGCACAGTGTGAAGGGAAGTTTGAGTGGCCAAAGACTCTCCAAGGACCACAGCTGGAGAATTGCAGAAAATAGTTGAGTCTCAGGTCAGAAAACCTTAACAAAATTGTCAAACAGCACCAACTTTACCACATGTTGTTTTCGAGGGTTTCAAGAAAAATAACCCTAGCTCATACAAAAACAAACTCCAGCATATTCAGTTATCAGACATGACTGGAACTTAAAATGGGACTGACTTCTATGGAAATTTATTAAACAAAAAATACGCTTTCTAGCAACAAATACTCAAGATAAAATTGGGCTGTATTTTTTATGTTGTGGGCCTATATTTCTGCTGGAGGTCCTGGAAATCTTGTTTAGACACATGGCATCATGGATTCTATCAAATGCCAACAGATAAAAATCAATAAGTGACTGACTCTGTTATAAATCTTATAATGGGCCATGTTTTGATCTTCTAACCGGACAATAATAATAATAAATTAAAAAACAACACAAAAATGGGTCACTGAGCACAAAACCAAGCTTCTGCTATGACCATTCCAGTCCTCTGACCTGAACCCTAGAAAATGAGTGAGGTGAACTGAAGAGAAGAAGCACCGTCATGGAGCTGTGAATCTGAACGATCTGGAGAGATTCTAGATGAAGGAATGGTCTCTGATCTCGTCAGGTGTTCTCTAACCTCATCAGGCATTATAGGAGAAAATTTAGAGCTGTTAAACTGGAGGTTTCAAAAAGTATTGAATAAAAGGGTACTGTTAATTGTAGCCAATGTGTATAAGATAAAATAATGTATTTAATAATGATATTTCCCCTCATTTAAATTATTATTATCCAATGAAAGGTTAGATTTTTGTGATTTTTATACAATATAAAAAGTATTAACAATGCAGATACATTTTCACAGCCTTCTTTGATCATATTTACCAAGGGTGCCGATCAATATTTTTGGCCATGTCTGTGTATAAATTACAGTATATATATATATATATATATATATATACAACATACTTATATTATGATGACAAAGAAAAATATATGTAGATACAGATCTCCTGTTTATAGCCTCACAAAATATATTTTCAACTTACGATATTGGTTTAAAGAAGTATGTTTGCTTAAGATCATGTTGTGATGATTGTCCTCTGCTATTGTGAGTCATATGATGGAAGGGTTGATGAATGTGACAAATCTGTTTGCTTAACAGTCCCGTACAACAAATAACTAGGAATGTCCCTGCAGGTAACACAGGGATGACTGAGAATGTAAACAAACCTGAATCTATCAGTTCTATCGTAGTCAGAATTTATGAGAAGCAATAAGAGTCCACAGATGTTTATGAAACCACCTAGTGTGTTTCTTATCAAGAATAGTCCTGCTTACAAATAGTGTGAGACTCCTATTAGAGTTTTCATTTTGAAAAAATTGACATTTTTAATAACTAAACAACTTTAACATGTCCTTTCCCTCATATTGCATTTGTATTCATTACATGCAGACTGAGGTCGGACATAATTAACCTTAAATTGCTTTGTTGTGGGCAAATGGAACTGGTCCCACAAATGCACATCTGCATATATCTCTATATAAAAGAATTGAAAGCATCTTTTTAGCTTATTTTCAAGTGTGCATTAAAGCAAGGCACATTCAAAAGCATTTTAAACTACACACATAGTGAGCAGTGAAGAAGATAACATGGCGACAGCGCTGTTTAAGCTGCGATTTAGAAAGCTTAGTGCGGATATTCACTAGCCCACATATATGCTGATAAAGTCCCTCTCTAACAAAGGGGGAAATGACAGTCTAGCCATTCTTTCAACTTATCTACCTAATTATACCCAACACAATAGAAATTAGATAAACCTTCCTTTGATCATACTTTCGGCATTGTTGTAAGCATTCATCTCAAATGTGTGACCATGCTTCAGATCATAGCAGGCTCTTCTTACACAAACACTCATAAAATAAACATTGGCTATATTCACTATGCCTTTTCATGAGACAAATTGGAAAATTAATGGTTTTGCCCAGACCAGGATCCCACGGTCTCTTTCCATAATTACTGGCTGGAATACCTCACTCTCTGGCAAGACTTATCCTCACCTCAAATTCTTTATAGTGGCCAAGGCTTTAAGATGTGCCTAAAACTGACAGAGTGTCTATAATGGATTACATGAAACATAATGAGATTGGCACTCGGAGTATTCAATCATAAAGCAAATGAAAGGAAATCAAGGGGAGCAAAAAAGGAGGGGTGTTATTGATTTTTCTTCATTTTGGTTGTAATAACTACAGCTGAATGTATCTGTTTTTGTGTCTGAGTGAGTAACCACTGAAATCAAAGTCATTGTGTTAGGTCAAAATATAATAAATCTGTGTTTTTGTTTTCATTTAGTGCATGTGTGACATCCTGTTGCTGTCTGGCCCTTGATGTGTTTTCTTCTTCATCTTCTATCTATGTTATGTGGTTTTCTCTGTCTGACTCATTGCATTCTTTATCCATTACTATTTTCACTTGTGTTTCTCTCACAATTGTTTTATTATTTAATGCTGTTACTTCTTTCTTTTAAACACTCTCATTTGCCTGGGTCTTCCTTCACAAAATATCCAACAGTCCTTTTCACCTTTTATCATTCATATTTGATTTATATATTTTATATTTTTTATAGCAGTGCTAAATTTAAAAGATGCATTCTTACAGCTACAAATCTTATCGCTCAGATGTCAGCCAAAACGTGTATCAACTAAGCACATAGCTTTAGCAAGCCTGGTCTGTTTGCCCTTGTACCACACCCCCACAACCCTCCTCTTTTTGTCCTCCGCCAGCTGTGTTTGAGGTGGATGTCCAGCATCCGGCTGTTGGAAAGCCATTCTCTTCACACCAGGGTGGAAACCTCTGCCTTGGAAACTAGCAGATTAATGTAAAAGCGATTTCCCTCAAGCATGTGTCATAGTCATAGTGGCCAATGTCAAAGATACAATATGTTACTATTGAATAAAATATGTTATTATTTTATTATATTATGTCAAAGAGCATTTTAGGTTATCAAACATTACAACAAACAGTCTCAAATGCTTATGATCAAATAATTCTCATGTCAATTTTCAGTAGTACTAGATTTTTTGTGCTTTTTTTAGGAAGCAGAGGGTATTTTTCTTTCTTTCTTATGTGCGCACTCCATCAATTTTAACTCAGATAGCAATTTGATTGATTTGATATGCAATAACTGCACTGTAACAGCCCAATGTACACCCCAAGCAAGCAATGCTTCAAAGACCATTTAGTTTGTTTTTACAATGGCCATTCATTATGATACAGTTTGTACTGAGCTTTTGTTCACACAAAAGGCATTTTTGCATTCCACTTCACGTTTCTATTGTTTTTCTAAATAAATATGCTCAACGGATGTATTTGACCATTGCGCTTGTATCTTTACATGTTTAGAAGTTAAAAGAAGTTCAACTTTTAAAAATAATGCCAGCTACTTTGTCCATTGTTGTTTAATCAATGAAAAAGTTCCCAAAAAGTAAATGCCTCCATTTCCAAGCAAGTGCTCTTTTGTCCCCGAATGAATGAGAAACTTGAAAAATCCCCACCACTAATGAAATTTGCAATGCCAAACTGTCAAATGAAGTAATACATTTAAAAAAAATACTTTTTGTATTAATGAGCAGTCCAGTTACAAATCTCTGTTCACATTCTTAAATACACTAACTATATGAAAATTCGTAATCTAGCCCTCCGCCTCCCCAGCACCACCTGTCTAGATCTGCTAAAGGGGTCTCCCTCTTACATGTTCCATTAGGTTTATGATATGAGCATTTAGCAGAAGCAAGTCATACTTGCTCTGCTGTAGCAGAAACTATAGCTCCAGCAGCAGCAACGTAGCAGATCTACTCCACCCACCCACTTTGTGAAACCAAACCCATGTACACTCCATTTACATTAATACAATATTTAGAAACTATCCCAAGAGTTGTCATGGCTGAAATATTCATATTCCCTAATTGCTAAATTTAACAGGACTTGAAAATGTTACATGCATATGGGATTGGGATAATGTAGACAGGTCATAGTATTTTATTTCTTGAGCCTAAAACTGATAATAGGCTCAGCCCCTGACACTGACAGAGTTTAGTCATTCCCAAACTCTGCAGTTAACAGGACATGACTCAGTGCATCCAATCTTGTTTCTAACCATTTGAGTTACTTCCTGGATCTGTGCCATGTACATTTAGACTGTCTAATTACATTATTTGTACCTTGACTGCTTTTAGTATGAGGTTGCATGTAATTGCACCCAGCAATAAACCAAGTCTGATTCAGTTTGTTTGTAGGACATGTTTGTACGACAACTTTTAAGGATTTTCTTATATAAATACACTGTAGCCTGAACTTTTGATTTGCGATCATGTTAATGGATCTTAAAATTGGGTTTCATCTGATTCAGTAGGTTCTCTTGTTTAATTTGACATGTAGGGGTTAGAGGGTTTGAGAGCCAGACTCAAACCTGGGTCCCAGTGAGCCAACATCTGCTGGGCATGTGCACAGCTCTGATTAGAACTAGTTTTCCAAAGCTGCATCTGAAATTGCATACTTCCTATATAGTAGGCAAACAAACAAATAAATACATACATACATACATACACATGTGAACAGAGTAGTATGCCCAAATTCGCAGTATTCATATAGGCAAAAAGGTTCTGAAGTCTGCATGTGATATTTTACTATCCCATGAGGCCATGGGAGAGGATTTGTGAATGGCAGTGAGGTGACGTATCTGACACTGATAGGTCACACAACAACATGATGAATACAGTACGTCCAGACTACATTTATGCTACTCATGGGCTCTAAATAAGTACTTATTCAGAAGAAATACCTACTCAGAGAGTATGCGATTTTGGACATATCCCAAGTGTCAGTGTTATCTCTTTCACTCCTTCTCTGTGTGGAAAGTTATAAGCGAAAAAGCCTTGAGTCGAGTGAGTACTGAATGCTGTGAGAGGAGTACTGCTCCAGCTTTCAGTCTGTGTGTTGCTTGGTAGGCTACTACTCAAAGCCTGATGCTTCTGCAATTTTCAGACTATTATTGTTTGCTGTAGTTGATCAAATAAGAACCTACTAGTCTTTTTTTTTTGTCTGAAACATATTGTATTTGGTTATAATTTATTTGAAGAAAGTAATATAGTGTGTGAACAGCAGTTGCATAAATAGGCTATACTGTTGTATAAAAGCAATATCACACTCGCAATATTTATTACATGTGATTCTGCACATGTAATTTGATGACCACATTAAATTAATACACACACATTAAAATGTCCATGTTTTGTATTGCTGTTAACGACCATCCAGTATGGATTGTGACAACAGCACACCATTAATTTACACAGTTTATGGATAAGTAGTGGATTGGGTTGCTGCTTCACGTTGTAGCAGATAGGTATGGTAATTATATCTAGATGTTTGACACACACTAAATGTGTTACATTCTAATCTTAAATCGTGGTTTAACAGACACACGCCTGTATTGACTGTGGCAGTGTGGGGAGTTCGAGACTGCACTGCAGCGCTGATCACTGTGCCTCACACTTTCAAACTCGTCATTTCACAACACTGAGGCGAGGAAACGAGCCAGCGCTATCAACACTGCTGCCCGAGGGCTCTTCCTACTCAAGTCCTGAGAGCCACAGGGGAATCTTGGGAATACTACGGCAAAATGAAGAACACTATTGATTCGAAAACATTTCCGAGGTTTTCTTTTTTATCGTTTGTGTCTCGATAAATTGGTTGACGGATCGGATCGTAGCCTACCTTCATTTCCAGATCACGACACCGATGAACATAACATCAGACACCGCAAGTAGATTAGCAGCATTTAGATAAAACCCTATATCGCCTTTTAAAACAATATATAGCTAATAAACAAGGGACATCATGCAGGGACGACAGGAGTGCTTAACCTTTAGTTTTACAGCGATGTATCGGCTTAAATAAGAATTTCGGATTACTGATACAAAGCACGCCTGTACTCGCTTCAGTCCGGATTCGACCCGCAAGCTTCATCCCGGTTCTGCAAAGAAACTCAACCCAAAAGTGTTGAAGAGCTCCATGCATTCAAAAAGGTGGGTTCTGGTTGATTTCTTGAGAAATAACTTTGATTCTTTTAAAACAGTATGCAGTGGTTAGCTAGTGAATTCTCTTAAATGGTACAGAGAACATTATATTGCATTGTCTCATATAGTTTTTGACTTAAAAGTCTGCATCACATTGTTTCCAGTTCTTTGTCTTCAATGCTGATCTAAGGATTGTGTTTAATATTAGGAATAAAACATTTTCGCATTGTAATTAGGATAGAATAGAGGGAGAACGGGATTTGTAGATGTGATGCATAGCTGCTGTCACTATAATGAGTGTTATTTTGCTCTGTCTCTAAATTTTTATATTTTAGCCTCTGTCGTAAAAGTCATAGACATGCTGTTAATGATAAATTAAACTCACAAATGGTTAGAGAACATCTCTGTTGTTGGGTTCACAACACCATCTGTATCTTCTCATTAAAGATAAGGTATCATAATGTTATGTTTTGGTTTTACATACCTCCAACTAATTTTCACTAATCTCAATAGAAAATGAAGACATCACAGTTGAACTGTAAATAATATAATGGTTCTTACAAAACCTTATCCAGGAGGACGCATCTCTGGAGATATCTATCATTCATTCTCCACCACTGTGCAAGCGCCATCTGTTGGACTGCAACAGCTGACCACTAAAAACAAAACCACATAGCCTGTCCTAACAAATCCACATTCCCTCCTCTTCTTTAGGACCTTTCGATTACCTTGACCTGTCAAAATCTCAACAAGACTTTTATGATCAGATTGTTTATTTCTTTAATTAATAGCTTTTTACTTTATTAGCAAGTATTATTCATTCTTCATCTCATATGTTCACACAAATAAAAAAGTAGTCATATATGATTATGTATATTATATACATATTTCACATTTTATAGCAGTGCATCTTGTTAAGGTAATCTGTTAGGGGGATTTAATGAAGCAAATGCATTGGCATAAGCTTGTTAGATCTCTCAACTGGTGTCACATCACATGTAGGCTAGATGTTTTAAAATCCCTATGCATTGATTATGCTAATGCTTAGGTAGATGCAGTTATGTTGACAGAGACAGTGTACAATATGTAACAGGTGATCATACATTATACCAATTCCAAAAAAAACATTCGGGGTTGGGGATATATGGGATTCTCTTCCGTTTGTAATTTGAAGGTTTGGACAGAGGCTTCTGGATTTCTTCCTAAAATCAGTCTACGGTATAAATAAAGCATACATTCCAAATTCAGTTTTAATCAGAAATTGATTCTCTCTTTGGCATTTAAATGACTATAGACTATGTAACACATAGGTGTCCTTCCAGTCTGCTCCTGTTGGGTTGAAGGGGGGGGGATCTATACTGTCCTGCAGAGTTTAGCTCCATCCCAATTAAACACCTGAACCAAAGAAACCAAGGTCTTCAGAATGACTAGAATCTTCTAGGCATGTATATTGGGACAAGTTAGAAGCTAAACTCTGCAGGACTTTGCTAAACTCTACATCAACTCGTTTTGTGCTCAAATGGAGATGCACTAATTGGACTAAATAGTCAGACTATTTGGTGACTTTATGTATAAGACACAAGTAAATGCTATTTGATTACCATGGTAATTTTAGCAACTTGATTTAAAAACATTTTCAGTCTCATTTTGATTCTCTCCGAACTGAAAATGTATACAACTACACTGGAAAGTAGCCTATTACACTTTAGCTATTCATTAAAAGTAACAAGTAATGTGTTCGCTTTCATGAGTTTGCAGCCTACATTGCAAACGGGTGAAGTACTTTTCAAAGCTCAGGCGTAATTTGAAACCAGTGAGGGGTTGGTGGCGAAACAGTGACTTCTTATTGGTGCACTTCGCAGTGTAGGCTGCACCCTCTTGACTCTAGTGAACTGGAAGATCGACGGCATGTTTCTAGTGAGGGTTGGGAATGTGTGAACACGGAGAATACCTGACAAAAAGCAGCGATATTTGTACGACGGAAGGGCGGGCGGCATGGTTTCGTTGTGTCGCGGTTCTTCAGCAACGTATAATCAAACGGAAAGTCGCAGCATTGCTCTAATTCGACTTTCCTCACATTGCTGGTGTAAATAGGGAGAGGAGAGGAGCGCTGTCCCGTGCTGGATGGATGGTTATGGGGAAAGGAGCAGCACCATCGGCGCTACACGTCTGCCAGTTCGTTGTTGTGTTTCTCTGTCTGTATCCAGCAGGTAAGAAAAACATGTATCATGACGAATCTAATTCGAGTTTTAGGACTGGAAATAAGGATGTTTATTTGTCGAAGCAATTGTGTAGCCTAACCTAATCGCTACAAAACAGCAAACACTCAAAGCAGTTAAATAAGTTGAAATAATGCAGACAAAAGCATGATTTGTTACTTAGGAGCAAATTAAACGCAGTTGGGTGTATTTTGTGTAGTCATGACCCAGTTATGTCTGGTAAAAGTTAGGCTATTTATCTTCTGAAACATACCAGTTTGCATTCCTTCATTATGCACGCTTGAATAATGTTGTTTATAACTTTCACGTTTACGCTACACATAATACATTTAAGTTAAAGGTGTTACTTTTCCTTTATAACTTTTTCGCATTAAAAAGATGCGAAAAAACAAGTATGTTTACATAGCTAGGGTGATGGTTTGTTGTTTTAGAGCCATTGTTAAAGCCGTGCGATAAAAGCGTAGCGACCCGAGGGTTCGGTTCGATTCTGCTGCACTACCGCAGTGTTTCCCACAGCTCTGGCGGAGACGTGCTGTTGTGTTTGGGGGAGGGGAAGCGAACCCTCCACATCTATTACATGCCTTCACTGGGCTTGTGGGGGAAAAAAATCCCAAAACCATTTCACAAACACAGTAAGGACTTTTAAAACGCGTGAGCTGCACTACCGCGGTGTTTCACAGCTCTGGCGGAGACGTGCTGTTGTGTTTGGGGGAGGGGAAGCGAACCCTCCACATCTATTACATGCCTTCACTGGGCTTGTGGGGAAAAATCCCAAAACCATTTCACAAACACAGTAAGGACTTTTAAAACGCGTGAAGACCGTCTTCACTACATTTACAGTTATTCATTTAGCAGACGCCAAGCGACTTACAAATGAGATTAGTATGGAACGAAAAATAGTTTTTAAAATCTAAACATGTCAGAAGTTGTCTGTATAGATAGGCTATTTTAAATAGATATGTGTGTATGGTTAAATTCACACAAACTAGTCTGAATTTACAGTACATGTATAACTATGCCTTGACTTTACAGTGAACAGTAGTAGAACACGTTAAAGTGTAGTGTTGTAGGATCACATACATTATCCCTGTCTGCACTGTCTTGTGTTTATAGATTAACTGTAGCCTAATATTTTGATGTCCACAGTATTAAATTAACACGTATGTCCCCAGCATACACTATGGTATGAATGAATGTTGCTGTAACTGAAAGTTATGTTTTGTAGTGTTCAGTTTTTTTTGTTTTGAAAATTGATTGTTAGCATTATTTATATTTTTCTATGCCGAATGTTTATAATATAATATGGTATTAAATGAAAAATGACTTTTTTATTGTGGAAAATTCTTGTTAAAGTCCTGTCCTTTTTAACAATGTAGTAGACCTATATAGTGCAAAAATAAGTCTAATTTCTGTAAAAAAAAAAAAAACAGTCTGCAATTCCTAATTCCTAATCTCACTTTAATGGAATATACATGTGTGGTTTTGTTCTGTCAGAGCTCTGATCAGTTGTAAGTAGTGTGCAGTTGGATTTCACACCCTGTGTCCCATCTTCTTTCAAGTTATTTAACGCCAAACAAAAGGCAATCATGCAAGCACTAGTCGTTGACATCTAAAATTAGCCTATTGTCTCTTATCAGATGGATGATAAATGTCCTTTGTAGCTGGTAGGTGGAAACATTTGGAAACAAATTTGTGTATAGTTTTTCCATGGCCTTGCATTTTATCAAACGAAAGTGATGAAAAACCACATGATTGAAAAGCCTTCAGATTTCAATTCAGCTCTTGTAATCTGAGAAAGGGGAATGTGCTTGAAATTGCTTTTGCCTTTGATTATGGCCTTTTGCTCTGGACAGGTGGCTATCTCATATCCAGTTTGACCTGTGGAATGGTGAGACCTACTCTGTGTTCCGCCCATTGGTCCTGGAGCCAGTTTCTCTCCAGAGATCCTGTTTCTTTAAGGCAGTCCTTAGCCCCCCTTCTCTCCTGCCCTGCATGGCTGATGAAACTCTACCTAATCCCTTTACACAGGGCTAATTTATGACTCTGCTGGTTTCTTCTCAATGGCAAATTGCATTGTCTTCATTCAGAGTCCTAGGACTACACCCTCCCACAGACACACACACACACAAACAGCTACCCCCTTCTGTTAAGGCCCTAAGTGATTTTTTTCAGATGTGAATTTGCCTTCGGTCACTGACACCCACAGTGCTTTACTCAAAAGCACCCCCACGATCTGCTTAGCAATGCAAAGAGACAGCACAAGGTGTGAATGAGTGTGGATTTGATATGAGATGATTAGCACTCCTAAATAATAGACTTTTGCTGGTGTCGTTGTCAGTTTGAAGGCTTTCTTCCCATTTGTCTTTAATTGCTATTAATTTGTGTTGCACCTTAAACAGTGTGAAATTGCTAAATATCCAACTGGGATCTTGGAATCAGTCAAGTATTTTTCAATAAAGCATATACAGCCCAGTTACTAATATAAAGTGATGTCATTCATGGTGAGGTAATGAAGTTAGATAAGCCTGTCGAGAGTTCATAACTTTGTAATGATGGCTATTTAAATGCTTATTGCTTTACATTCTGAATTACAATAGCTCTTAAGTGTTGAGCTTTTCTCCCCTGTGACAGACATAATCACAATATTCCATTAACATTTTGAATTTCACATAAATCAACAAACGTTGATTGGCCTACTTTAATGTATTTTTGTTGTTGTTTAATTTAAGTCGACAAGACAACAATAGCCTTGCTTTATACTACATTTAGAGCACTTAGACTTGATGGAAGTTGGCAAAACACAGAAACTCAGAACTTGGTTGGAATGTTGTTTTTGTATTACTGATGGAATTAAAGCCTCACTTTGTCCAGATGTAGAGAGAATTTGTGTGTTGTTATGAGAGCCTTGAGCAACTGGCATCCATGAACATAACACAATAAACTGAACTTCATTGTTCCGTACTGACATTATCAGAATAAAAAGTATTCCTAAATTAAATATGTATAAAAAAGTGCAAAGAGGGTGTACACTTAACTGTAAGAAATGAAAATGGGCTGTTCTTGAATAAAAATGTAAGGGATGTTGTTATTTTACAGCACTTTCTCTAAAGCCTTTGTTTTTATTTGAACTGTTACTTTTCAATTTAAAAGCTTAATCAGTTTTGTCAGCTACTCTGGTTGATGCTTATTTAATTTAATGTTTCTGTAAACTTGGTTTGTCCATGGCAATGTGTTTATGCTATCTCTCTTTTGACTTTACAGCAACTCTCCAGTGTAAGATCCTCAAGTGTAACTCCGAGTTCTGGGCCTCCACTTCCAGCTCTGGCCCAGAAGAGGAGTTTTGCACTGCGCTGCGAGCGTATAACAACTGTGTCCGTCGCACTGCCCGTACATGCCGGGGTGACCTGGCCTACCATTCAGCCCAACATGGTATAGAGGATCTTATGAGCCAACACAATTGCTCCAAAGAAGGGCCCACTACACAGCCTCGTGCCCGCACACCCCCACCCCCGGTCCAGCCACCCCAGAAGTCAATGTTCCCTCCGACAGGCCAGATGTGTGCCATTACGAGCGGAGTCTACCACGTAATGCTGCGCCTCCCAATTACACTCACTGCGGCTTTTTTGGGGACCCACATCTCCGCACATTCAACGATGACTTTCAGACCTGTAAAGTTGAGGGAGCCTGGCCACTGATTCACAATAAGTACCTGTCTGTGCAGGTTACGAACACTCCTGTTGTGCCTGGATCTTCTGCTACAGCTACTAGCAAGGTAAGGATATTTTGTACCTCACATAAAAAACAAGTATGCTAAAAGTCATTTCAGCATTGGTCTCGGTCTCATTTCACCAGCTGATTTTCAACCATAGCCCAACTTTAAGGAACGGTTTCAGCATGGAACAAGTTAATGGTGAAATGGTGTGTAATGGTGTGGTTTTACCAATGGGAAGAGAAAGCAGACTTTGTAAGTGCAGACTGTAGTTAGCGTTTGGATCTGTTCCAAGACAGATAAAGACGAGATAAGACAATTGGCGAAAGTATGATAATGTTTTTTAAAGAAATGCCAGGAGCAAAAGAGAGGTAATAAATTAGAATGTTAGCAGGCTCACATACCTTCATTTTATTCCGACAGTCAGAACTAATGCCACTATATCTGTGGCAATCCTTGCCATTGTTTGTGTGATTTAGGAGTCTTGTTGTTTTAACTAAGTGCCCAGTCCATACAGGAAACTGCTGATATTTTCTCTGCATTAGTTGGCCCTCATACCTCATAAATTATCATTGTTTTGCTTTACGGCCCATTGGACAAACTGGGAGCTGCCTTAGAATTGGCCAGCTGTGGAGCTAAGGTGAAAACACAGGACTTCAAGTTTATGTGTCCGATTGCCAAATGCTAATTTTACTATGCCTGATGTCCTTTTGGCTTCTGTAATTGTGTGACCAGGGTTGAATGTTTTTCAGAGTTTTTCATTGTGGCAGAAAAACACAAGAACTTTGTACTCAGTCACATTAGGAAACAGAGCAATTTTCCGCCATCAAAAACCTCTAATGATTCCCCATTAAGTAGATGGACCCACAGTTCTTTCTTGTAGGAGGGAAAGGGATTGTGATATTTTTGTTAAGCTGACTGTTTTTTGAATAAATGACAGTGGCTCAGAGGTCATTCAGCTCGGACAAAAGCGCAAACAGGTCTGCGGGCAGATGGCACCTGTGCAAACAAGACGTCCCTTGTTTATTGATAGACCCTTTGCTTTAAAAAAGCTCCTGTTGTCCTGCGAAAAACTAGGGTGGTGCTAACAGGAGGAGATCACTGCACCATTAGTGATTATTGGATGGTTTGGCTTAGCTGAGTCTCCAGACATAGACACACATACACACGCTCATATGCATCATTTGCAAGATCAGAGCAGCCTGGACATCCCGAGGTCACATATGTGTCAGCAGTCCATTGGCCTCCTAATGGCAGCTTGCTGGAGGAGTCAGAGGTAGGAGCAGCCTTCTCTAATTAGCCCCTGTGCAGGCTGTGCTCTCTAGCTGGCGCGAGTCCACTCCCTGGAGCTGAATCCGGGGTTCACAGGCAGGCTCTGAGCAGCATGAATGGATTGTCTTTGTGTCTGCATACTGAAGCCTGCTGTAACATAGACTGGACCTGTGTTTCTCCAGAGTGCGTTTACATTGGCCCCCTGTATCTTGAGCTGCTGCTGAAATGTGACATTACGAAAGCTTCTGGGCTTGGAGGGTCTGCACTACACAGTCCTCTGGTTTTATAAAGACAAGGCTTGGTTATGCAGAATGGAGTACTTAGATACCATCTTTTGCCATACGCAGTGGTGCATAAAACACTTTATGTCTGTGTTTGCTGTTTCTTGGCTGGTTTTGATTGAACAAATATAGAATTTTCAACATCAAAATTTTGTGCACTTTAAATGTTTTCTAGCCTTTTTTTCCCCCTAGAATTGTTTTGTTTTAAAGTATTTATGTCCAAAACCATAATTGATCTTAATACTGTTCTCACTTGTTCTCACCCTCACTTTTACCACAGCTAACAATCATCTTCAAGAACTTTCAAGAATGTGTAGACCAGAAGACGTACCATGCAGAGACTGACGAGCTTCCTGCTGCATTTGCTGATGGTTCAAAGAACGGAGGCGACCGCCATGGCGCCAACACCCTACGCATAGTAGAGAAGGTGCCCGGACAACACGTGGAGATCCAGGCACGCTATATCGGCACCACTATTGTAGTTCGGCAGGTTGGCCGCTACCTCACCTTTGCAGTGCGGATGCCAGAGGAGGTTGTGAATTCGGTGGAGGACCAGGACAACCAGGATCTTTACCTCTGCCTGCATGGTTGCCCTACAAACCAGCGAATAGACTTCAGGACCTTCAGAGCGCGGGCGGCGGAGAGCCAAGGCTTAGGCGGGGGACGGCCAGGTGCTCAAATTAATGGCTTCACATACCAGTCAGCCATGGCCAAGTGCAAAGAACGTCTACCAATTGAGGATTTGTATTTCCAGTCCTGTGTTTTTGACCTGCTATCTTCTGGGGACATCAACTTCACCCTGGCGGCCTACTACGCCTTTGAGGATGTTAAAATGCTCCACTCCAACAAAGACAAGTATCACCTCTTTGAAAAGAATACAATATTCAACTCTGCCTCAGAAAAATTGGTTTTTAATGTCCTAATCCTCATCAGCCTTGTTGTCATACAGTTGTGGACTGAGTCATTTTCCATTCGTCTGTAGTCCCCATTGGACATCCTTGTTAGATGGTTGTAAGATGCTGTATGCATGTGAAATGCTGCTCTCACCGTGTTGTGTTCCATCTACTAGAGGCTGGGCTTCTCAGCTAGAGCCTGAGCTTCTGCTGAGGGCTATCACACTTGTGTGTCTTGTTTCACACCATGGACTCATCTCTCATTATCATCACGTACGTTCATTCATCAGGCCAGAGCAGAAGCGTTCCTGGAGATCCAACCATCTCTGTGGTCATCCTGCTGATCTCATAACTGCTTCATGACAGAGAACGCAGTGCTGAGAGGTCCTGAGACCCGAGTCAGATTAAACCACCCTTGTTCCCACCAGGGTGATGTGCCACTGACAGGAGTGAGAGGGGGATGATCCTTTGCAGAAAGAAGAGCTTGGAGATGTTCTTCAGTTCACTTGATGCCAAGTGAGAGGTGAAGTATGTCTTCTGGAGCCAGGCTGGAGGACATGACAGGAGCTTTTATTAATGTCTCCAAACGATGGAAGGCCGGCAGGAGTTCTCTCTTTGAAGAAGCTCCAGCTTCGGAACAATGTTAGCTTTCTAGAGAATACCCCCTGGCCAAGGCCATGTCAGACTAGTAAGTCATGTTGTCTACAGAGGAGATTAACAGGCCATAACATCAGGCCTTTTGTATAGTTTGTCTATGTGTGTGTGCAAAAGAAATATGTGTTATTGTGTGTGTGTGTGTGCGTGCGTGTGAAGTGTTTCATTATATCTGTATATTTCCCCTGGGTTCTAATGTAGCTCTGGTGTGGTGGTTCATGGGTCAGTAAGAAGTTTTACTACCTGCCAAGAGCTCTTTCCTACATTTCATATAAAAAGGGTGTCAACCATTGTGTCAGACAGACTTTAAACTACACCCATACTGCTTAGATTTTATAATTTCAGAATATATTTAATTCATCCATTGTAAAATTTGGTGTTCAAAATCAGCCTGAACAATTGAGAATATGTTTATTTTATTTGTTCACAAAGTAAAAACCATTGAGTAAAAAATCCACGTCATACAATGGTATAGCCCAAGACAGCGATGTCTATGAGCCCACTTGCTTCAGAAAAACACGTTAGTGGGAAAAAATAATCATATCAATTTGCAGTAGGTAGCATAACCATCAATATATATATATATATATACAGGAGAGAGCCAAGTTCCTCCATACAATGTTTTCAGTTTGAGATGGGACCCACAAAGCAGGTCCATCAATCATCCTTACTGCTTCTTAAAGAGCAAAGCCTTGCTCTCCATTTCAAAAGGGTGTCGACGTGGCTGTGCTGTAGGCCCAGTTTAACTCACGACTCTGTAGATCTGTGAATTTATGGTGGAGGCGTTTTGCCAAAGAACAAGCCATGGTGCCAACAATTTCCCAAACAGCTGAATTTTCTCTCTCGCTTTCTCATGGGACCCTTTTGTGGTTTACTTAAGTATTTGGGCTCAAACCAGATGTCCTGATTGTGTATAATATTGGAAGGTGCTGCTAACTACAGTGTGGTGGATGGACCAGTGCAGGAGCTATTGAGAACATCTGCCATGCATTTCTTGTGACATTTGAAATGGGGGCATTTGCTCTTCAGCCAATAGCAGGCTCAGGATTACTGGCACTCAGTATTGTAAATAGCAGTAGTAATATCGGCGAGCTAAAATCAGACGATACATAGCACCACTATTTTGAAGAGTGAAACTGCACCCTTGGTAGCCTAATAGTTTTATAGGCCATGTCTAGAGACTGTTGGAAAGGTCTTTTTCGGAAGATGAAGCCCACGTAATTTAATCTTCATCATGTCCCATGTCTTCTAAGAACACCAATCCCAGCTGTCTATAATCAGTGTTTGTTTTCTTAGTAAAAATGTTGAACTATGAAAATATGGTTTAAAATTAATTACACATAAAGAATCCTCTGAGAGACTTCACAGTAATTTATTCTTACACTGTAAAGTTTTGCAAGCCTTACTACTGCTAAGAAAGCTTGTGTTGTTGGTGCAGTTCATGGCTTTGAGGAGACTTTTGAAAGCATACAAAATGATTGTAATGACTTTTGTGTTCAGGTGTGCTTGTGTTGTCAGTGCTTTTTGGATTTATCTGTGTAATGTGACATGTATATAAGTTTGTGTGATTAGACAAATAATATTTTGTGCTGATTTTTGGTCAGAGGGCGTGGTCAAATTTACCTTTAAATGTAAAGGGATATTGTGTACACAAACACCACAAAAGCATAAGATAAGGGACTTACAATCTAATTTAGACATCATGTCCTTTAACTAAATACTAAGTAGGAAACATGTGACTTGTGGTGTTTATATGTTGTTTATTACAAAAGCACTTTATGTTTTTATTGTATTTTTTAAACTAGCTCTTGGTTTTAACTTGATGGTGAAAGAGGTTATCAAACTTGTAATGCTAAAACAAAGTGAATGATAACATTTTCAAATGTATTAACATTGAATGGGAGAGACCAGACAGCTTCGTCTGTTTTTGTATGTAGGACTAAAGCGGTGCCACACACCACCTGTAAATACTGTAAATTATTTATTGAAGAAAAAATAAAGTGTCATGTTGATATATTTCTGATGTTTGGGTTTTTGTATTCAGCTGTGTTTCTTTCTGTTGGAATTCATGTTTGACAGTGGAAGTGACTTCACCACAGACTTAATGCAAGTACGTCAAGCTAAGACTGCCACCTAATGGTACAATAAGTAAACTCAATTTCCTGAACCATTTTATACCACAGCCATGATTTTTATCTAAAGAGGACCATGTACAGGCACATCTAAAAAAATTAGAATATGGTGAAAACGTTTATTGTAACTTATTTCAAAAAAAGTTAAACTTTCATATATTTTAGATTCATTACATGTAAAGTAAAACACTTCAAACGTTTTTTATTTTGATGATTAGAGCTTACAGTTAATGAAAGTCAAAAATTGGTATCTCAAAATATTAGAATATTTACATTTGAGTTTCAATAAATGACCATCCATACAGTATAAATACTGGGTATCTCTTGTTCCTTGAAACCACAATGATGGGGAACACTGCTGACTTGGCAATGGTCTAGAACAGCCATCATCTGGACCATTTCTGCAGAGTTTAGCTCCGACTCTAATCAAACACACCTGAGCATGCTAATCAGAGTCTTCAAGATCATTAGAAAATCACAGCGAGGTGAGTGTGATCAGGGTTGGAGCTAAACTCTGCAGCAGATTGAACCTCCAGGGAAAGATTTGAGGAACCCTGGTCTAGAATACGATCATTAACACCCTCCACAAAGAGTGTAAGTCACAGAGGGTCATTACTGAAAGGGGTGGCTGTTCAAGGAGTGCTGTATCAAAGCATATTAAATGCAGAGTTGACTGAAAGGAAGAAATTGGGTAGGAAAATGTGCACAAGCAACAGAGATGACCGCAAGCTTGAGAATACTGTCAAGCAAAGCTGATTCAAACACTTGGGAGAGCTTCACAAGGAGTGAACTGAAGCTGGTGTCATTCAGTGCACCAAGAGTCACCACGCTCAGACATCTTCAGGAAAAGGGCTACCAAGCCACTTCTGAAACGGAAACATCATCAGAAGCATCTTACCTGGGCTAAGGAGAAAAACAACTGCACTGTTGCTCAGTGGTCCAAAGTTCTCTTTTTAGATGAAAGTAAATGCTGCATTTCATTTGGAAATCAAGGTCCTAGAGTCTGGAGGAAGAGTGAAGAAGCACAGAATCCACATTGCTTGAAGTCCAGTGTGAAGTTTCCACAGTCAGTGATGATTTGGGCTGCCATGTCATCTGCTGGTGTTGGTCCACTGTGTTTTTTGAAGTCCACAGTCAACGCAGCCATCTACCAGGACATTTTAGAGCATGTCATGATTCCTTCTGCTGACAAGCTTCATGGAGAAGCTGATTTCATTTTCCAGCAGGACTTGGAACCTGCCCATACTGCCAAAGGTACCAAAAGCTGGCTCAATGACCATTGTGTTACTGTGCTTGATTGGCCACCAAACTCGCCTGACCTGAAGCCCATAGAGAATCTTGTCAAGAGGAAGATGAAAGACACCAGACCCATCAATGCAGATGACCTGAAAGCCTCTATCAAAGCAACCTGGGCTTCCATTACACCTGAGCAGTGCCACAGGCTGATTGTCTCCATGCCACGCCGCATTGATGCAGTAATGCAAAAGGAGGCCCAACCAAGTATTAAGTGCATAATTTGTACATATTTTTGTAAATATTTCATTCTGTGTGTAATGAATATATATAAACTATTGACCTTTTTCATGATATTCGATTTTTTTTAGATGTACCTGTATATTACCGTGTTTGAGCTCTATTGAAACTTTTGCTTTTTAAACGGAAAATATTCTTTGTAATCAAAGGTGCTAAACAATTATAAACAAAAAGACAGAGCAATAAGATTTAAAGGTTTTTAAAACGTTTCTTATTAATTCGCCATTATGATTCTAAAACACGCGTTTCATGTAGGTTATATCTGACGAACCTTACCAGCGCAATAACAATATCCCCTTTAATCACTTAACTCTGGTATTAATGTTAAAGCCTGTTGAAAACAGCATAAAATATGAAGTTAAGGAAAAGTGTCTCACCTTAGCAATGCCTCAGACTCCCAGTGATTGTGATGAAATAAGGCGCGTGAACAGCCGGACCAATTAAAGGTACACTTTTTTTTTTGTAATCATTAGGGCATTTTTCCTAAATATCACATTGAAAGAATGGAAATAAATTAAAGTTGGTCAACTTGTTGAAACTGCATGAAGACTGCAGTTGACAGATCACAAACTAGTTATAAAAACGCAATTTGTTTTAATTATCACTGAAGAACAAAAACAGATTGTCCATGATGTAGGAAAGTTTAATACATATAGATCTATAAACATATGTACAGAACAATTAATCTGAACAGTGGCCTTTCACAAATATAAATTACTTTAAATTGGCTTGTTTCAAAGCTTAACACGTGTCCGTGGAGTGTGAGCAGGAGCTTGGGTGGGAAAGATAACACATCTTCAGTATCCCATTGCAGACTGGTCCACATTTCACCAGCTCACCTGCTCTCCCAGTCCTGCCACCATGATCTTTTGGAATTGAGCACACCACATTGTTCCCCACTCACCAGAGCTGGCTTTACATGAATCTAGTTAAAATTCCATCCTGGCAAATGTTTTGAAATTGTACACAACAGTATAATACTGCATCATTTCCGACCGCTTAACATCCTTATACCAATCCGGTGTTTGAATACACACAAGAATAAGGCACAGATGGAAAAACACATCAAATAAACAAATCAACGGACAGTATTTACCAGCATGCCAGTCTGTCAATGTTTTGGCACAAAATCTGGTTCACCAAAAATAGCTTGTGACACCTGCCCACTCCTGAAACACGCATCTGTCCATTCATACAGTACTCACATTTCCACTTAAAGGTCAATGGTATCAGCGTTTCAGCACACTCATATACCGAGAAAACAACTCAACAAAACATGAAAATCAGATTCGGGTAATGTCTACCATTACTACATACTCAAAATGAAGAAAGTACTGTCCTTTTAGTGCAATAAAAAGATGCTACAGTACAAGCACTGACCATAAAGTGGACTTAAGTGGTGCCAAGTGTTACAGATCTAAGAAAATAAAAACAAGGATAGCTTACGTGTTACGATTATCTAGTGTTCTGACAAGGTCTACATGGACCCTGAATACTGTTTAGCCATTTTTTTCCCTTTGTTTTTTAAATAAGGCTACTGTCCTCCAACAGGGCATTATTAACAAGTGGCGGGTCTGCAATAGCGAAGACACATTCAGCGGATTTGATCGAGAAAAACAATTCCAGTAATTGTTGCAGTTGTTGCTCATCACATATGTGACTCCTACATAATAACAATATCAAAAGACAAAAAACGTACATGTAATTACTTTTCTTTCCTCAAAAGGATGTACGATCACAGGGGTCTGGGTATTTCAGAAAGCAAAAGCGATCATTTCAAATAGCTCAACAAAAATATGAATCAACATCTGAAGGTGCAATTAAAACGATTCCTTTTTTTTCTCCTCCCACAAAGGCTACTTTCATGAAATAATCCTTTTTTGCACAAACCAAAATAACACGAAACAAAAAGACACGAACATCAAAGAAAAGTTTGCTTTGGGGATAGTCCCTTTCTGCTAATGACTCTCAACAAAGACCAAATACAGGAGGCACTTTCTAACATAGGCATACTTGAACACTTTATCAAGTTCGATCATAGTCCATAGGACTAACCACGCTTTGTCCGGTCTCCTCAGTCCAAAATGTAAGTCTTAACCTGGTTGTGAATCCTAGAAGAGAGCGAAGAACACAGTGGCGATAAAGAGGAGTTTGGTTGAGGCTCCATTTATTTCCTAGGTGGCCTTTCTGCCAAGTCCTTTGGCAGTACAGACCGTCTCTGCACTAACCAAGTATTCACCTCACGTCTTCCTGTTGTTCCAATTAAAGTCCGTCACAGGTTTCTGCTCTGCAGTTCTTTCCATAGCAGGTGAGATGGGCTCAAGGGGGGATTTATGAGACTGAGGGGAACGGGGGTCAATCAGGGGTGGGGGTTTGTCTGGGTGGAAGGGGCGGTAGTGATCAGGCCCCATGGGGCCATGGTTTCCAGGGGGTCCCCTGTGGTCCGGCATCCTTCTGAAGTCCTGTGGATGCCCTCCTCCCCCTGGGTGATAGTTCGGGGAGCGGTATTCATCTGAACGCCTTCTCTTAGGGTCTGGATGTCTGAAAACAAAAAGCTACATTTTAGTCCTACAGCTCAACACACAACAACACGGGTTTGGGTATGAGGACAGGTTGTAAACGTTTACAGATTTAATAAAAAAACACTCTTGCTCACCTGTCATAATAGTCTCGATGGCCACGATGATCTCTATCGTTATCATAATCATAGGGTCGTTTGCGAGGGGAGCTACTGTTACGGTAACCTCCTGAGCTGCGGTAGTCACCATGAGGACGTCGGTCACTGTAATGATGGTCCTTGTACCTGTGAGTGTCATACGGGTGATGCCGATCCCCTTGCCAGGGCTGATTGCTGTTACCTGGGTAGCTGTACTTACGGTCTCTTTGCCAGTCTCCCCTATCTGTTGAAAGATGCACAAGGTACCAAATGAGATGGTTGATCATTAAAAATGACAAAATATCAAAACCATAAGTATAGTATCTAATCAAACTGTGATATGATTATGTCATGATGAAGTTTCTGGGTCCAACCCTCTACTCCATTTTAAGTGAGAATACTAAATCAGTTTAATTTTTTTAACTTGTTTTTATCGGTTTAAATTTTTCTAGACTCTGTTTTAATGGTTAAATTAAAATAGTAATCAAAGAGCAAGTCTAATTAATTTAATTCATGAAACCTACACAATTTAATGTTTAACAAAAAATTAAAATTTTAAGGCCCTATGAAAAGTTATTTTTTTCTTAAACTCAGATTCAAAATATTTTTTTTGTTTGTTTTTACCAAATAGGGGTTTCCATTTTATGTTTTCATTAAATTTTAATAATCAAAAGCATCTCTAATTAATACTTTTTTTAAAATCTTTTTTTTCAGAAATACTGTGTAGTGTATTTACATAGTCCAGCTGATAAATAAATTCAGGTAAATATTCTTTAATAAATAATGTCTTAATAATTATTATTAATATGTTTTTATAATAATAATTATTAGTAGTAATACATATGTAATAAAATAATAATTATAATAATTATTATTAGATTAAGTAATACGTGTCACAGTGTCTTCAATTTAATCCGAACTTTTATTTTGACGGGTTGCTGTGAAGACCTTTAAATTTCTGAATGTATATGACTATATTTTTTTCTCAAAAGAAATGGTAAAATCCTCCTGAAGTGACTCTCAGAGCATGTGTTCATGTACTCATATACTGAGGCAACAGAGGCTGAAAACATTGCGAGCATCACATGCGCTTCAGTATATGTAGTAAACGAAACCGCGCATCTGCGTCATTCATTCACACAGCGACACGCAGAATATGCAGGATTCATATTTAAATAGTTTATCTTCAGCTTAATATTCACAGACACTAGTCCATATCGCATTTTGATTGAACTGTGCTGACTTACTTTTAATTTATCCATCCAAAATTTGGCACATTCCGCGACATTCTGCGTTATGCAGCAAATTACATTTTTATTACTGGATTCCATGATTCCGTCTGCGTTTTCCGCATCGTGGATATCATACGGCCCTACTACACAATGTGAGTGCAATAAGCTGTTTTTTTTCTCTCGCTCTCGGACTGAGTTTGGACCCCAAAACAGTGACACTTGATGGATTGTTTCATCTCTCACCGTCATTAGGAAAGTGCCTTTTATTGGACTGGTTGTACTCTCTGTGGTGGCCGTGAGGGGGAGGTCCAGGCGGATGGTTGCCCGAAGGATAGGGTTTGGGAGCAGACTGGTTACCTGTAGAGTCCCGGCTAGATCCAGACGCTTCCGGTCTGAAGTGTTTTTTCTTGGAAGGATCATCTTTCTTCTTTTGCTCTTTCTGTAAGAGGAGCAAGTTAGTAAATGGTACATGAAGAGAACAATGTCACTGAGAACAGTGGATTTAAGATGAGCTTACCTCTTCTTCCTGGGAGCGCTTCTTTTGAGCCATCTTATACAGCTTGTGCAGTTTCCGGGCACCAAACTCAGTAAATTTAGACACAAAAATCCAGAGGTTTCTGACAGATTAAACAAAAAAAGGGGATGAATATACTGTCAAAATATAATGGGAACTCTTGAAATCGGATGTGTAATGTGTTGTTGAGATACCTGCGCCAGGTCTTGACGTGGTCAGGGTCACTGTACAATTTAAGGCACTCTGTGATGCGGTCTCCGATCTTTAGCAGGCAGGTACGAGTGTGCTGCAGCTGCTCCTGCACCGACAGCCCCTCGTCTGGCTTATCCAACTGCTTCAGAGCCTTCTTCACCGGCCTCATCCGCTCCTTACACTGCATACATATTACACATTATCAACATATATCCGTGTACATTACGTCTAGTAAAGGAAAGATTGAAATGAAGAAATTCGAATTTTAACACTCACAATGCTGAATGTGTCCTGGTCCAGCTCATCGTCTTCCTCTCCAATTGGTACAGGATCACTTCCTTCAGTGATGTGCACAGGGCCTTGAGCTTTCTTCCCTTTTCCTCCTGGTTTGGCCTGAAAATGTGAGAAGTTGAGAAGCACATTGACACATGATATAACTTTATTATGTACAGATTTAGTCTGATCCAACCTGGATTAAAAAAAAAGTAATCTAATTCTCAAAAACAGACAAACGAATAATTTTATATTTATAACAGAGAATTTAATTATAATAGCAGAATAATTTAGGTCTAAATTATGAGCTTGAGTCAACCTGTTGATCTAAGAAAATAACAGCCATATTGTGCACAGGATGACAGTGAAACATAATACTTAAATCCAAGTTTCTAAAGGAAATGTAATCATGCCGAAACACAATACTGCAGACTCTGATGCCATATTAAAATACCTTCTCTTTTTTGGACTTGGAACGCTTTTTGTCTTTGTTCCCCTCCTTCTCTTTTTTAGGAGTTCCTGTTTTTTCTTTGTTCTCTTTGTTATCCTTTTTCTGTTTCTTCTTTGTAGGCGATTTTTCAGCTCCATCGTCCTGGAAAATGAGAGAATTGTAAATATGCAGCCTTACTGGTTAGTGCTGTGGATTCGGTATCTTTATATCTCTGCATTAACAAATCTGTTTCTTTATATAGGTGATACGATGCAATAAAAGGAACATACCTTCACCTCTCCCTCTTCTGACAGGTTGTCGGAGAGACGAGGAGACGTGATTTCATTGACCAGATCATTGTTAGGGGCCTTGTTCTTCACTCGAGGTTTCCTCTTTTTGGGTTTGATCTGGGAGGTGGGAAGATACAAAGAATGAAAATGTCATTAAATATAGTGGCTGAAACTGATCTTTAGTACATGATAAGACCACCTATATTTTAAAATGTCTTTGCTAACAACTTTTTTGCTTAAAGCTGCATGGCCACCACTTTCCTATTGTTTTACAATATCGTGTTGTTCTCCAAACCACTAGGTGTCGCAAGTCTAAAAACCTGCAAACCTGAAAACCCCATAATCCTTACCTCGTCTCCTGTTTTAGCAGCATCTTGGCTTTCTTGCTCCTTCTTAAGCATCTTAAGCAAGTAGTCCGCTCGCATCTGTAACTGCTTTGCCTGAGGTTTCTTATCAGGGTCATCTAGGAGAATCTACAAGTAAAGACAACAGGACATTTGAGGTCAGGTAAGGCAAACTTGCACATTATTGATGCTGCTTATTTAACCGTGAGCAAGCATTGACTCAATGTACCTTCTCAGAAAGTTTGAGATCAGGATCGGTCTTGATCAGGTCCCAGTTACCGTAGCCGTGTTCATAGATACCCAGTAACAGCTGTGTGTCATCATTAATATCCCAGTCTACGTCAAAGTGTGGAGTCTTTACCCGACAGGTCAGCTGAAACCTAGCCAAATGGGGAAACTCTTTCAGTCTTGTTTTATTCCTTATTTATAAATGGATCAGTGTTGGGAAAACTTCATAATCAAATCTTTTAAAAATGCATTCGATGCAACTAGAATTGAAATTGGCCATCTATCATAAAAACACAAATTTGACAGATATTTTAAAATGACACAGAGAAAATCCATTAGTCCATTAGATTATGATTTTATTTTGACTAATAATGCCCTTTTTTCTTTTAGATATTTTCAATAGTCAAAATTTACCATATTATGTTCAGACAACTTTATAGATTTTGGCAGACAAATATATAAACACTGGCAACAAAATCTATTGATTATATAATACTGAGTAAATTGGATAATTCTTTGACAACTGATTTTCCTATATGTCTTAAAAATAAAAATTTAAAAGTCACATAATTATGATACTGCAATCTAAATTATTTAAAACTACATAGTGCAGTTATCTGATTTTATTTTCTAATTCCACTTCCTTAAATTGGATTCCTTAAATTCTAGATTCTGTTTTCTACCTCAATTCAATAGCTTCAATTGAAGTGGGGTTTAAAAGACATTCTCAAATCAGTTTTGAATGGTGCATTACCCTGGAATGGATATCTATTTGGACTGAAACTGAAGTTCCCCAATAAACCCATCAGATCATATTCAAGTGGCTTGATTAAATCTCCACCCAGAGAATGCTTGCAACGGTTTGAAACACTGCAGTTTGTGTCTGCAACTCAATTATGTACTATATTATGAAAAATAATCTATAATATAGCTTTAATTAGGACTCACTTATTCCTTTCAGCAGGATTTGAAGGCACAGCTTTATTAAGTGGTTCAAATTCCTCTTTGTGCTGGATAATAGACTTAGCGTTGACCTGAACTCCAGAAATCTTTATGTTAATGCCTCGTCTTTTCCCTGGGCCTTTGGCTGCAACAAAGAAACGATGCAAATAATTAAAAGATGATAAAAAAAGGACACAAATCACTATTTACTCAGCACTGCTATTAACATTAACACACACCTTCCACTGGGTTTTCTTTAATGTGCTCCTCGTGCTCCTGCACTGCAGTAACACAGGTGTTGTGCAACAGTTCCCCCAGTCGCTTCAGGTCTGCAATGGACTTCTCCACCAGCTCAGAGTCACGGGCAATCGCCTCCAGCCTGTAGAACACACCATATCTAGTTCAGTACTACTTTTAATTAGACTACATGTTGTTGCTGTTCATTAAAAAACTAAATTAATGTTAATTGAAATAAAGCTGAATTGAAATATAAATATTGGATGAAAAATATAAACAGGTCAACGATTCAAATTTTTGTTTACATTTTAAGTTGAAGTAATAAAAACTAAAACTGTAATAAAAGTAAACTAAAGCTAAATATTTTTTATAAAAACAAAACTCATTTATATATATAGCAATTAAATATAAATAAATATTATAAGAGTATTTAAATAATACTAAAATAACATTGTTCGGTACTGCTTCTCACTGTACTACATAATTAAAGAGAACTAAAAACATAACTCATTTATTAAAGACATGGTTCACCCAAAAATTGTAATTTCTTACCTCTCAAGCGGAGCTCCAAATTTCTTGTATGCTTTTATAAACCTACAATAAATAGACCATTAAGTAAATGAAATGTTTACAGCAAAGCCCTCTTAAAGTAGCAAGTGGAAGTTATATAACCTGCGGATCTCTGCGTCAGTAAATCCCTCCACATTGTTTTTGCGAGCTCTCGGCCTGCCTCTTCGCTTGGGCCGTTTGTCATCCTCACTATCATCCGTTTCACTGTCTGAAGCCGAGGATCTGTGCTTCAGTTTGGATCCCACATCACTGTCGCTGTCATTGGCCTGCGCCTAAAATCATCACAAAACAGCTTTTACGAAATGCGCTATGGCCATATCTTTGCCTAATGTATTTTTCTTGCATTCTCTCCACGCATAGTTTAAAAAAATCAATTTTAAGGAATATTAAAACAGTGATTTCACTGAATATTTTGTGAACTGGATTAAATCATCTCTGCTGTAAAGCAAGAGTAATGAGCATGTGGCTGCAAACACACACATGGCCTTATCGCCGGGGAGTCCACTGCAGTCTAAAATGTAATGACTCATTTCCAAAAGCTACGATGCTGCATGCTTCAACATGTGCTGCCATCACATGGGAATGCAGCGTGTGGCTATAAAATCTAATGAGTCATTACAGCCTGCACAAGATTTTATGGATCCAGCTCAAGGAGAGGATAAAAGTGCTGAAAAACCACAGGGAGCACTCCACACAACTGTGTTATGTACATTTATATTACTGATACACACGCTTAGTATAAATGCATGCTGATAAGTGAATCATATCTGTTTACAGAGCTGAAAACCATTTTATGCCTTGTGTAAGACATCTATGAAAGATTATTTCATCAAACCCCCCAAAAAAAAAAAAAATTAAGAAAATCTTACATAGGGTTGTATACAGATTTAGCCTTTATTTTCAAGGTTCAACAAGACTGCATTTAATATAGTAAAACAAAATATTGTGAAATAGCATTCAAATGTAAAAAGTGTTTTCCATTTAAATATTTTTAAACAGTTGTGCTGCTTAATATTTTCCTGGAAACAGTAATTGTTATACCTTTTCTTCATTCAGGACACCGTTATAAACAGAAAATTCCAAAGAATGACATTTATTTAAAATATAAATATTTTGTAAAATTATTTTTGAAAGGCAGTGTGTATTTGAATTAGAAGTATTGAGACGAGTAAATGTTTTTGCACATTACAGTAAGATACTGGGAATTAATATACAATTAGAGTGTTTGTATGTGCTGAATAGTCATATAAAGTATGTATTTCAGTAATATTTTAGAATTTTGGTAAAATATCACCCCTTTTTAATTTACCTAGATAACACCCATATACTCCACTACTGTGGATTCTGTAAAATAATCCCCAATTTACTCAATTTGAGCTGGAACAAGCCTTGATAGTACACGAATATGAGTGGTAGGCCGACATTTTCCATTTTTCAAATATCGGCCGATACGTTTTTCTGTTTGGCCGATTTGTTCAAGGCGGGACTTTTATTTTGACGGGGCTGAGATGAGCAGCGCCTGCACACACAGTGCTCACATTCTCCCTCTTGCTCGCTGTCGTCGTTCAACAGTTCTGTTTAATATGGATAGAATTCTGTCTAATAATCAGATAGAACTGTTAAACAACTGTTAAATAAAATGTATACAAAAAAGTATTATAACGATTTTGTATTATTAGTAATAGAAAGGCAAACATTATACTTCCTCGTTTGCCGTCAGCATTCAGAAAATACGCATTTATATAATTTAAACAAATCTTTTATTGACTAACAAACATTTAATTTCACAAATCTTGCAAACTTAGTCGAAATCAGCTATAAGCTCTAGTGAAGTGTGCATTTGTAAATTGCCTGATCACATGTTCTCTGTGTGACGGACGGTCCGTGTGAACTGAATACGGACAGGAGGAGAGTTCAGATTCACTGAAGATGCGTAATCAACCAATTTTAAACTCATGATTTCAAACTATGCTGCGCTTTATCCATGTGCCCACTGCCATATTCATATAATTTTCACTGTGTGCTGTATGTAAAATTAGTATTACCTTGGCTTTATTTGAAAAAATTTGATTCCTAATGCACACAAACTTCCTAGAATACGGAGTTTTTAATTATATTTGTATTAAATATTTATGAAAAATACTTAATCTAAACAATAAGTATGTTTATTTTTAATCCATGTTCAAATGATAAAAAATTACTTCAAATATTAATTCAAATAGATGAAATTACATCAGCTTTAATCGGCCATCCTGCTCTCCAAGATATCGGTATTAGGACTGTCACATTTTTTTTCCCCCGAATATTCGTGAATTTAAAATAAAAATCCACATTTGAATTTTAGGTGTGTCAGGCAGCCTTATCAGTGGCACACAAGATGTGATGACGATATTAGTGTCGTTGAATTTTAATGTTTTTCTTAGCCTATGCAGTTGAACCCACTGAATGTGGCGCTGCTATGTTTTTCATTCAAAATATTGTGGAAAAAAGAACATCAATGCGGTGAAGATGAAGAACAAATATTAATCGCTTTTCCTAGAGGGACATCTATCACGGTTGCATTCGCGTCTCGCAAAAGAGAGCCGCATGTATAGAAGCTACGTAAAATTAATACAAGTTCATTTTTTTTAAAACCTGTCTCGAGACTTTATGGCGTTTTTTCCTCATCCCATTGCATCTCATGTTTTTAAGTGAAAAAGTACTCTTTGTGATTGGTTTTCGGTCCTTTGTATTAAACTATACATGCATACATGATGCTGTTTTGTTTCTAATTGTTTAAGCAACTTAATTACATATGGTTTATAAACATAAATTGAAACATTATGCACTTTTCTCCGGAGATAGTTGTTATTTTATTGCTTTGAAGAAACGTGCATTAGTAATATTTTGCTCGATGCATCCTCTTATGGCCTAAGGAGAGAAGCCAAAAGCTTTTTCCCCCTAACTGAAATTATGCCTTTTAAATTTGAATATAATACGAATATTGATAATATTTTAGTACAAAGTTCAAATTTAGTGTTTCAGCCATTTTGACAGCCCTAATCAGCATTGGCTATCAAAAAAACTAATTCCGTCAACAAGTAATGAAAATACAGACAGTATTCACCTCAGGTAACCTAGAAGACCTGCTTACCCTCTTTTTAGATCTGCTTCTGGGTAGCATGTAGATGTCTTCCATCTCCTTCTGCTTTTGCTCTTCCTCCACCTTCCGCCACTGCTCCTCTGGAATTATGTTATCCCAGTCGCGTATAGGCTTCTCCTCAAGATCTGGTTTGCTTTCATCCATGGTGAAGTTAGCAACCTATCAGGAAAAGGAAACACAGTTCATGCTGGGCCAAGGCTCAGGAGAAAATATGCTCCTTAACATTAAAAGTTTTAATAGACTCATGAGTACCTTAAACTGTGACAGAAGCTCATCTGTAGCACTAGATCCTTGATCGCTCTCTCTGGTTTCAGCAAGCCGCAAGATCTCCTCAATGTCCATTTCCTGTGGTTCTGATTCCTCCCCCTCAGGTTCCTTAAACAGATCCTCTGCACCAAACTTCAAGATTGCTGTCAATTCTTCTTTACTGAAGGGGTTTGAACTGGAGATGGCCAACACACAAGCATGCATTATGTGTTATATGTTAAATACATGCTTAAAAAAACATTCTGATAAGATACATTTTATTTTTTTCTACTTCATTTACAAGGTTCTCACTTTGTATTTTCTGAGTTGTTATCCAGTACGGTTCGCCCAGTGGTGTCCATTCTCTGAATCACAAGATGGTCTAGTACCATCTTCTTTTTGGCTCTTTCAATAATGTCTTCCTCCACTGTGCCTTTTGTAACCAGACGATAGATATTCACCTATGCAAAGAACCCCAAAATATATTTAATTGCAGTCGACATATGCTACATATGACACTATCTCATATTGTTCCAGAAGTGTGTGCGGTTACACATTAGGTCAAATATTCGTGCTCTACTTACTTGCTTTTTCTGGCCAATCCTGTGGGCTCTGGCCTGGGCTTGAAGATCATTTTGTGGGTTCCAGTCCGAGTCAAAGATAACCACTGTGTCGGCAGAGGCCAGGTTAATCCCAAGCCCTCCAGCCCGGGTGGACAGCAGGAAACAGAAGTCCTGTTAATGACCGCGGACAGTGTGAACAAGAGCCAACTGCAAGTCTTGTGATGACAAGATTTTTGTATTATTTTTGGTGACACTAGTGGCACAGATGTTGCATCACTAATTAAATACAAATCAAAATTAAATATAAAATCAATCTTATGCAACCTCAAACATCAATATATTGCATATTTTAAGAGTTAGATTACTTGAAAAGCATTATTTTACTTTGTGATTTTTTGCCTATTTTTGGTGATGCTATCGTTGCAGAATTTACATCACCACTTAAATACATATCTTGTAGAACATCATTTCACAAACTTACGAAACATGAATTTGTTGTATATACTGTATATTTAATGAGTTTACTGTAGAGGTTTTGAACACACATGGGCCTTCTTGTTTCAATCTGACAGAACTGTTTTGACTCTTTATGAATTACATTTACATTCTTCTGATAATTACATAAGGCCTGTATTTCCCATGGATTAAGCATTCCCAGAACCAGTAAAGTGCCTTGTCAACTGAGCTCTGACGCAGAGAGCTGACTCGAACATCACATCTATAGCAAATGTCACCAAACTGTGCAGCTCTGCCCAAACAAAACAAACACGCATGCCATAGTTTAGGATCTTACCTCAGAGCCTTCTGCATTAAAGTGGTCCAGTGCTTGTTTTCTGAGCTCTCCCCTGATGGAGCCGTCAAACGCTGAACATGAGAGAGAACACAGATGCGGTTAAGGAATGTCAAGTGTGTCACATAGACCAAACTAGGACACCTCAGCTAGATAAAATCCTAAAACAACCGAAGTCACCACAAATTTATGACACTGAAGACGTTTTGCCAGACCAAAACAACATTAGGACGCAAGCTGTGCTAATGCTCAAAGCTGCACCAATCAAAAAATAACCAAGTGATTAAAAATAGGCTCGGGGAACTTGCTGTCTGAGCAGACATACTGCAAGCCTGACACATGATTCCCTAAATCACCCGAGCCAAGTCCATACAAGCTACACCTCTGAATGTCTCCCTCAGTCAAAATCACAAATTGTCAACTGTTCAAGGACACTAAGCAAGTGTATTCACATAATTTTGTAATCGAGTACTCGGTAGCACACAAAAACAAGTACCACATTTTCCTGGAAAACACATGTGTAAGTGCAGCACCGGGTCAAAATTTCACTGAAGAGAGAAAAAATGTGCCTCGGGTTGTGGAAAATATGGTAATCAATTTCTTAAAAGAATTCAAATGCAACTTAAAAACGACCTTAAGTATGCAATGTATTTTGTTTTATTCAGAAATGTTACATGACTTATAATGGTTTTCATTAGGGGTGTCGAAATTAATTATTGCATCGATGCATCGCGATGCAGATGTGGACGATTCTGCATCGATGCAGTAATAGACCATAATCGATTATAGCCTACTGGCGTCATTCGCATGGCGCTTGTCACGTAAGTATTAAAAATGCACTCTCTATTTGTAAATCTGAGCTTGAAGATACGTATTAGATGCACAAAACTCACGTACTGACAAGTGCGCTTTGTGTTTGTCCTGAAGCTGGCGGCTACTTTTATGAAATTGATGTAAACATAAGTTATGTTTTAAGAACAGGACAAAACATCTGATATGTCGAAAAAGATCTGTGCATAAGTGTGAATGCAGCCTATTAGCTGCCACTGTGTATGATCTCATCAGTAATAGGCTAATCAATTGGCAATAATGCGGAGGAAAAAAGAAAAACCCCTAACTATGATTGTCTGTAAACTTTGGGATACTTAAAGCACTCTTAGATAAAGTGCTTTTTGTTTATCACTTTATGGTCTTTTTTATTTATCACTTTATGGTCTTTTCCTCCTTTAATACTTTATATTTGCTTGTATGTTTTGAAGCTATATTTACTTTGTTTAATTCTTAATAAATAAATTATATATTAAAATATATATATATTACTAACTAATTTAAGAAGTAACCAGCTTATATAATTTAATAAAATGCGCAAAATAAATTTGATATAATTGTGATGCATCATGACATGATAATTGTAATCGAATTGAATCGTGAAACCAGTGCCGATTCACACCCCTAGTTTTCATGCGATTCACACCCCTATTTTTCATGCAAGCTAACTTCAAAAACTTGTGTATGATTAAAAAATTAAATGATTACAGTCCCCATAAATTAAAAAAAGAAAAGAAAAATACTATGGAAGTCAATAGTGCCCCAGAGCTGCTCTGTTTCAGACATTCTTCAGAATATCGTCCTTTGTGTTCAGCAGAACAAAGACATTCAAACAGTTTTGGAACTAATTGAGGGTGAGTAAATGACAGAATTTTCATTTTTGGGTGAACTATCCCTTTAAGGGTATCTATAATTAGAGATTGACCAAGAATATCTAGCGATATATCGACCGATATATCGGTTTACCGATATTTTTCCCGATATTTAAGCATTTTACCATAATCGGTTTTGAAAATAAATAAATATATATATTTTATTTTTTTTTTGTCACATACACAATTATACAGAGTATAACTAGCAGTGAAATGTGTTCTCTGTATTTGACCCTCCAAGTGCACACACACTTGGAGCAGTGGGCACTGTTCACTGTAGCACGGCCACCGCATGTAACTTTATACAAGATTCACTTGTTTGAAACACGCTAAACTATATTAACATTTACTATAGAACCATTATTTCGCCAATAAACATCTCTATCGAAATTAATTATTTATTTTCTCCACAAGCGATCGCAGTTTGAGTATAGTTCTGTGTAAATAGATAAACCACACTGTCGGCAGTTTTCATAATTTAGAATGACAAAAAACATTTTAATAATTCTGATAAAACATGCCAGTTAAGAAATGCAATAAAATACGATGTTTTGTTTGTTATAGCTTATTTCAATATTCCAGAGAACATTATTCAGTTAATTATTCTCACTCTTTAGTCTATTAAACAGCTTATAAACCTAAAACTATAGTTTTAAAATGAAGTTGATATGACTTGTCCTTTATTTTCTCCATTTGAAAACATTAGACATTCCTTTGCTTATTGTTAATATCAGTGTTGCTGATGATGCTAAAATAAAATAAAATGTTTTTATTGTTGTAATTTTAAAATAAAATTTTACATGAATATTTTAATTTTCAACAGTTTTTTGTTGTTGTTAAGATGACTGAAAGGAGGAAAAACCAAAGTGAAGAATGGACTTACTACACTCTGTTATTTATTTACTTTATAACAGTAAATAAATATCGGTTCTGCATATCGGTTATCAGGTACATAAACGTACAAATAATCGGTATCAGTTATAAAATATCAATATCGGTCGATCACTGTGTGTGCTCCAAAACAATGACAAAATTCGCATTTACAAGATAGAAGCATTCAAACTTACAGTCTCTCACTTCTGCCAATATGGATCAACAATTTTGATGAGATCACCCTGCATTCAGCTTCTCGTCAAACTTTGTTCAATCAAATTCTCTCTAGAATCCAAAGCATCCCGCCCCATACACTACAAATAAATAGCTGCGGCTGAAATCTGGTCCCTTGTTCACATAATTAGTATTTTCTGTATGGTGCATGGCACGTAGAAGTTATTCTAGATTCAGAATAACTAAGGGGTTATAACTTGTTGATATGAGTGCAATAATTCCAAATGAATGCCCAAAAGATCATCTAAAACATCGTGTGTGTAGAGAAGAGCAGGGGCTCAGGACACAGCCCTGTGGGGCTCCTATGTTCAGGGTGATGGAGTTGGAGGTGAACTGGCCGACTTTCACCACTTGTGGTCTGGCGGTGAGGAAATCTTGAATCCAGTCACAGAGTGAAGTGTTTAGGCCGAGGTCTGAGAGTTTGACAGCTAGCTTGGTGGGGACTATAGTGTTGAAAGCTGAGCTATAGTCAATGAATAGCAGCCTGACATAGTTGCCATTTTTGCTGTCAATGTGAGTGAGGAGATGGCAGTACCTGTGAGAGGGTCTTCCAGCATGACAATGACCCCAAACACACAGCAAGGGCAACTAAGGAGTGGCTCCTTAAGAAGCATTTCAAGGTCTTGGAGTGGCCTAACCAGTCTCCAGATGTGAACACAATAGAAAATCTATGGAGGGAGCTGAAACTCTGTGTTGCCCAGCGACAGCCCCAAAACCTGACAGATCTAGAGAAGCCCTGTATGGAGGAGTGGGCAAAATCCCTGCTGCAGTGAGTGCAAACCTGGTCAAGAACTACAGGAAACATCTGACCTCTGTAATAGTAAACAAAGGTTTCTGTACCAAATATTAAGTTCTATTTTTCTATTGCATCAAATACTTATTTCATGCAATAAAATGAAATTAATTATTAAAAAATCATACAATGTGATTTTCTGGATTTTCTTTATAGATTCTGTCTCTCACAGTTGAGGTGAAAATTAAAGATCTCTCCATTCTTTGTAAGTGGGAAACCTTGAAAAATCGGCAGTGTATCAAATACTTATTGTAGCCCCACTGTATATCACCTCAAGTTTACAGAGAAACCAATTTGAAAAGTAGACTTCCACCATTAGCATAATAGAAGTATACAAATGTTGTCTCAATACAAAGTTTAAACATTCTTATTCAGAAAAGCAAGTAGTGAAAGTAAAACACTGATAGGCAACCAAGTATCTTTTCATCTTTACCACAGATCCTCATGTTATTATTAGTGCTGTCAAAATTAACGCGTTAATACAAGCGATTCGTTTTTTTAGTTTAACGCCGTTAACGCAGGGGCGGGGCTAAGGTTGGCCACCCCAGTCTAGCTGCTACTTCCGTCTCTCTTTTCTTGACAAGGAGTGCATTTCGCAGCAAGCGTTTAAGACCACACCAAACTGGAGACGTTTTAGACGCGCGTCAAGCCCTTCCATTTCACTTCAGCGCCAGGCGTGAGTCAAACGAGCGTGAAAACGGTCCTGTGCACTGTAGCCTTTATCATTTCATATCAAACCGCGAAATAAACTAAGAGCATGCAATGTCGTGGTCAGTTAAGATATGAAGTTACCAAAAAGCGATATAAGCTGCCTCAAAACTGTGCATGCATGTAGTATGTTATATATGAGTTACATTAAGAACATGTCTCTGAAATGGTTCTCAAAACTATCCCGGAGCAGCCCAGCACCATCTCCCTCATCTAACACACTCGATTCAACCCATCAGCTCATCAGAAGAGACTGAAATGGGTCCGAACTGAAGTGGGTCAGAAAAGGTCGAGTTGAGAGAAAATACGAGAATACGTGTCAGATCCGCGTCATGTTCAGCAGCAACATCTCTTAAATAAATAGCAGCCAAAACAACCTAATAACCAGCTGCTGTGATATCTGTTAATCAAAGAAAAAAGGAAGATATCAATTACTTTTATAGCTTCAAGTGTTCACCTGTATTTCGTTTAGAATGTAGTGTTTGATAACTTTATTCAGTTTCTTCATATTTCTACTGAGGGGCACATGTAGCTAAATATGACATTTATTGTAATGGGTTTATGTGAAGATTGTTTAAAGTTCACTTAAATTAGAAGTTATTTTTAAAGTCTAATAAATGTAAAAAATTGATAGCTCTTAATTATAATGTAATGTTGAATGACTATAGTCAATGGTTAAATATTAAGGGGACGTTTTTTTATAGGGAAATCAGTATTAATTGGTATCAGTGATACTGGCCTTCAGTCATAAAAAATATGACATTACATTAAAAATATACGGTCTTTGTTGTTTGTACATTAATTTGAATTTTGAATGTGAAATTATTGCAATATAGAAGTATTTTTAAAAACTTTAATGTTAGGTAGAATTAATCAAGATTAATTCCAGAAAAATGTGCGATTAATTAGTTATAATCGATTGACAGCACTAGTTATTATTACTTTTCATTATATAGAAATATTGCCATATGACTTCATCTCTTATCACCTTTACGGCACGTATCCACAGCACCACCCAGTGCATTCAGTGATCCCTGTGAGATTTAGGTACAGGAATATAGTTTAAACCAGCATCTATGCTTCAAGACCTACCTAACCAGCATATGCTGGTTTTTTTCAACAGGTGGGGGAATATTTTTAAATGATGTTTACGCCAGGTAAAGACACAGGAAAATCAATTAGAGAACAACAAATAATGCTTTAACTACTCGGCCAGTCAATTACATTTGCCTAGTAGACATCTTTCTAATTAGGGTCCATGGGTTTGCTTTGATGCAGTGCATACAAACAATTTAACACTCGGCAATTCAGATCATACCTGAAACGGATATCGTTTCAAAGCCAGGTATTCAGCAAGGATGTCCAACATTCGGACCATCTGAGAGAAGATGAGTACGCGGTTGCCTCTCTCCCTGAGACGCGTGAGAAGCTTGTCCATTAAACCAGTTTCCCGCTGCCTCGCACCAAGCTCTGAACAAACATTAACAAAAAAACTCAAAAAAGATGTTCTAAGAACAAAATCATTCTGTTCCAATCTAGGGGAGTCATACCTGTAGGTGCTCTTGTGTTTTTTCATTCTCAATCTCCTCTGGTTGTTTGATGAGGTAACCATGGTTGCAACATTTCTTCAGCTCCATGACAATGTTCAAAAAGCCAGAAGAGCTGCCTCTGGTGCCTTTAGACAAGGCTTTGAAGTTTCTTGTTAGGATCCATCTGAAAAGGTCAAATTATAAATGAACAGCGATGAGATGGGAGATGTTCTCGGAACATATGCATTCCAATTGCATGCAGTCTTAAGAGTCTGGAATCAAAATTTGGCTCAGTGAAAGAGTTACTCGATTTAGAGAGCTATTGGAAAGAGGCATGAAATCGGATAAAACAGCGCTCACTTGTAGAACTGTTTTTGGTGGGCAGACATGTCGACTCTGAGGATTTGCTCCACTTTTGCCGGCAGGGATTTCTCCACATCTTTCTTGACACGACGCAGTAGGAATGGCTCCAGAACTTTGTGGAGGCTCTGATAACCATTATCCCTGGCTTTACCATGCTCATCCTCAAAATCCTCCCAGAACTCAAACCTAATGCGAGGCAAAGTCAAAAACAGGGGTTTTAAACTTTTTGATGCCAAGGACCCCCAAATATGATGACCCCCTAACTGAAATATAAAGGCAGCTACTAGGGCTGTGCAACCGCGTCACCGCGGTGGTTGATTGGAACCGGCAGAAATGCGTGTGACGTCACACACTCGCGGCATGACAAAATACAAAAGTCAATAGAACACAATACATATAATCAGTGATGTGGTCTACACTGGATGCGGTGTGGCATGACTGACTCGTTTTGTTTATGACATGCTGACACAAAGTTCAAAGGATTTTAATGGTCACTTTGTCACGTCCAGTGTAGAGAGACTTCAGCTGTTGCAGTGCGGCGCGTTAAGTGGGCAAGCACTTCATATCTCAAGAGCCGTTTCCAGTTGGTATTCACGAGAGAAGACCAGCGAAGACCTGCTTGCTTGGTGGTGGAATAATGAGGCAAGACCTGGCCAAGGTTGCTCAAAATGCATTTGCGCAACAAGCACATCATCTGAACGCGTGTTCAGTGCAGCTGGAAACATCGTAACACCAATGAGGTCCTCTCTTAAAACAGACAATATCAATTAGGCTACTTTCTTATTTAACGGTATTATTTATTTGATTGCCTAGTGTTTTGCAGGCTGCGTGTTGCCGTGTTCACTGACAGAAGTGCTCAAAGAAAAATTTACGTTTGTTAATAGATGTTTGAGCCACGCCCACATTTATTTTTTGTTTCAAAATTATATATAAAAACACCGCGTCACTGCCAGTAGTTGGTTCAGTGGTAAAAATCTGCCACCGTCACAGCCCTAGAAGCTACATAAGTTCATGTTAAAAGACCCATTTATACTGTGAGAAGATAACATACTAAATATAATACTATACAGAGTACTGCTTATTTCTTAAAGTAAATTATATTTGAATTCAAAGGAATAGCTCAGCAAAAAAAATATGTCATCATTTACCAAACATCTGACGGCAGCCATTGACATCCATAGTACTTTTTTTCCATACTATGGAAGTCAGTAGCTACCATCAAGTATTTGGTTACCACTATTCTTCAAAATATCTTCTTTTGTGCTCAACAGAAGAAAGAAACATATAAAGGTTTGGAACAGGTAGAGGGTGAGTAAATGGTTACAGAAATTATTTTGGGGGGGTGAAATTTACCTTAAATAATGATCTAAAAATACACTACCATCAAAGATTTTCTGGTAAAAACAAATATTTTTGTAACACTCTTCGATAAGTTTTCATTTTTTACACATTAGTTAACAAACTAACAATGAAAAACAATTCTAAAGCATTTATTAATCTTAGTTAATATTGATTTCAACATTTGCTAATACATTATTCAAATCAAAACATTTTATATATTCAATAGCATCCGATTAACTGCACAGCCTTAATATTCATGTCATTTAATGGGCCTGAGCTAACATGGACTAACAATGAATGGTTATATTTCTAATTAACTAACGTTAACAAAGATTAATACTCAAATGTATTGCTCAATGTTAGTTAATGCATTAAATGTGGTTAACAAATGGAACCTTATTGTAAAGTTAAAAAAAACATTTTTTAAATGTGTGTGTGTGTGTTTTTAAGTCTATAATGCTCACCAAGGCTGCATTTATTTGATTAAGAGCACAGAAATAAAAAAGTAATATTGAGAATTATTGCCATTTAAAATAACCAATTTATATTTTAACATTTATATAAATGCCATTTATTCTTGTGTTGGTTAAGCTGTATTTTTAGCAGCCATGTTGATCTGTAATGTAAACAGTATATACAGAAGCATTTTCAAATCAAATGTATTTGTACAGCATGTTTTCAATATATATTATAAAATCTAAAATACATTTACTAAACGTCTTAAATTAACATTTTAACTGTGACATTTTTATTTTCTCTCAATTTTTCTGGTGGACCCCAAATGACAAAAATGAACCTGCAAACCCATAGTGCGAGTACCTACTTGTCAGGCATAAGAAAGTGCAGAAGGGACCACAGCTCTTTGAGCGAATTCTGCAGTGGGGTCCCAGTAATGAGCAGCCTGTGATTGGATCGAAAGTCGATCAGAGTTTTATATAGCAGCGAGTCATCATTCTTAAGCCGGTGAGCTTCATCAACTCCGAGGACAGCCCAGTTTATATTTCCCAGCACTCCCTGCACACACAGACAAGTCTTAATCATTTGTAAATAATGAAGAACAACTCATTTATATGACACACAATCCAAGTACCAAAGGTTAAATCAAAGATATATGAATATCATGCCTTGTCCTTCAGTAGAATTTCATATGTGGTCAAAAGTGCATTAAACTTGATCCTTTTTGTCTGCGGGTGGATCCATTCATAGTCCCGGATCTGGTCAAAAATAGAGAGTTATGTCTCAAAATAGCATTATTATAACAGGTTGGATTCTTTGTGATTGGATTGTCTAAGCAGGAGTGCTAGCTTACTGTCTTTCTACTCATGACGTCTCCCAGGTACACCACTACATTCATGTCCGGGGCCCACATATCAAACTCCCTCTGCCAGGAAGTGAGGGTTGATAGGGGTACCACCAGGAGGAAGGGACCATAAAGCTGGTGCTGATGAAAAAGGTAGGAAAGGAAAGAGATCGTCTGAATGGTCTTTCCCAGGCCCATTTCATCCGCCAAGATAACACTGTTACACCTACAGAACATAACAGAAACCAGAGATGAAGAAAGCATGGTTCATTCAAAATATTCCAAAACTAATACTTTTTAAAAAATAATTTCTGTTAATCATAACAATAAGTACTAAAACTGAATTGAATTAAAATAAATTAAGCTAAAAAGAATAATAGTAAATACAGAAAGAGAAAAAAAATAATAGTAATGCAAATATAAAAATAAAATTACTATTAAAAAAAAAGATATGCGGTTCCAGGTAAAAAAAAAAACACATAATTTTCCATATACTGTACACTATTGTTGCTCCTCTATCCCCCGCCTTCTGAAACGCGCCAATTTTTACAAAGCTCATCGTTCTGAGAAGCGAGGTGTGCTCTGATTGGCCAGCTATCCGGTGCATTGTGATTGGCCAAATACCTCAAGCGTGTGACGTAAATGTGATGCCATGTCCCGGCCTTTTTTACAGTCTATGGTCCCGGTGCGACAAGACTAAAAAAATAAAACCCCCTATAAACGAGGCATTTGTTGCATTCAGTGAGGACATAATGACTGATTATAATGATTTATACGGTCTTTTTACGTGTTACACCATGTCTGCATTTGTGATCGTAGAAATGACAAACAAGCACCACTCTATACAGCTCAAAACTCGTTTGAATCGTCATTAGCAAATTCTTTAAATATTGAAACGTACTCGCGAGTCAGAAGCACCAGACTGTCCTTGCGACGTTGGAATTGCCCCACTTTATAGTGTTCACAGCCATTCATAGTGTAGAGGTCTTCACGGGTCCAAAAATTTGTACCCAAACCCGAAGAGACCCGTAAATATGCTGCACGGAACCGACCCGGACCCATATTTTAATTGAAAGTGGGACCCCAACCTGTGCAGACACGAGAAATGCCTTAAATGTACTACCCGGACCCGACCATTATTCGAAAGTTGGACCCGAACCCGGCTGGGAAGACAGACCCGACTGTACCCCTCCCGATCGGCACATATTGCACAGCAAATGCTATTAAGTCAATAAACAAGCTGCGAAAAAAAAGTTTTTGCCTTAACTACTGTTAGTAGCCCTCGACTACGATGCATACAATCCTGTTTTCCATCCATGTTAGGCTCTTATTCTCTCTTGCCGACTGAAAGAGTCTTAATCTACTCATTAATCCAGCTTTAAAAGTCTGCTTGCTGTCACAGAGACGGATGACTAATGCAACTTCGCAGTTTATTTTTTCCATCTCGAGTCAACTTCGACTGTTACGTTTAACCTTTTGAACTACAATAACGATACGGTTGTAATAAAGACTGTGAGCTATTTTATTTTAGCAAAAAATTCACATATTTGGAAGTTCGTTACACTTTACTGCGTGCATGCTCAATAACAGGTGCGTCTCTTCAGTCTTGTTTCAGCTTTTTTCCTCACATCACTCATGAAGGAATCCATGATCACAGTCTGCTTGCAGTACTACATTAACTCCACCTGCACTCTGTTTCTGGCGGCTGAGGTAACGCCCTGTTTTTTTTCTTCCACCTTATTTCCCGCTCACACTTTTCTCATCCTAGTTTTACAAACTGCAAGTTAAACACACGATTGCTGACTGACGCTGATCTCTGGCGGTGCAGTGTTCTCCAATTGACTCGGGTATTACACATACCAAACATTTAAAAAGACCCGAGACCCGAAGTAATAGATTGGGACCCGACCCGGACGACCATTTAAAATATAGACCCGAACCCGTACGCGTCCACACTCTAATATTTGGGTTGAACTGTTCTGGAACAGTGTTGTAAATATAACTTAACCACTGATTTTGTGTCCTCTTTTGGAAGCCCAAACAAAGTAGTTTCATTTTGACAAATCGAACGCCAATGCCTGTACTTCATCAGTAATAGAAAGTATTACATTCCTGACTAAAAGCTTCACTTGTATGTTACATACCTGCACCAGGAGTGAGCGAGCCAGTTCACTCCATCTAACTGGTAATCTCTGAGTTGAAGGACCTCATTTCCAATGTAAGAAGGCTGCTTCTTCAAGGCCAAAAATCTTGGCCTCTGTTTCAATACCTTCCATTTGGACAAAAAAAAGACAACTTAAACACCTTTTCCCAAAGAAAGAAAGAAAAGCTCCATCAGTACACAATCTCAAACTCACCTTACAATCTTTGGAAGGAATTGTCTTACAGGCATTTCTGTTTTGGAAACTATCAACGCATGCCTGAAATTTCTTTCCGATTAATGCGCCATCCTCCCAAGTGCACTCCACATACGGCAGCCCCATCCACTTAGACATATACTCTGGCTCGCTGGAACTGGTTTTATGGGCTGTTGCGACATATCAGAAAATTCTTAAAGTAGTAAACATCTCTCTTGAACAAGTAGATCAGAAATAGTGCAATTTCAAAAGCAGCAAACTTACAGGGAGTGTCTGAAGGTGGTTGGGATTTCCCAGTTCTTGTTGCTGATTAAATGAGAAAAAGAAAATGAATCATAGATCGTAACAGTTTTTTTGCTTTTGAAATACTTTACACCGATCAAAAGTGAAAGATATCAAGCTGAACTTTCGATCACTCAAAGGATCCTAAAAATAAATCTCTCTCTCTCTTCCACTAGGGGGTGTAACAGTACACAAACATAATGTTAAAAACATTTTGGTACAGGTCTTTTGGTTTGGTACACATGTATCATTTTTTTTTTTATGGATATCAGACAATAAATGTTTTGGCGCTCTTTGATGTGGCGTGACAGAATGCTATATAAACGCTTCAGTTTAAACTGCGCGAGTCAGCATCATCATCCCTTCCCTTATAGTTTTAATGCGAAATAAACCTGAATGAACATCTTATGCCTCATGTAATCACCCAATCAGTTTTTCAATCGTGGAAAACGTCATTAAAACAGCTTGTAAACAAAATATCACATAGCGTTTATTCAAGAAATATTTATTGAGCACAACATCGGCATATTAGAATGATTTCAGAAGGATCATGAAGACTGGAATAATGACTGCTGAAAATTCAGCTTTGCAATCACAGCAATAAATTATATTTTTTTAAAATATTAAAATAGATTAGTAATTTTAAATGGTAATAATATTTCATATTTTGATCATATAAATGCAGCCTTAACATGCTAGGAGAGATGCTTACTACATTTCAAAAGTGTGCGGTTGGTAACCTTTGTACATTTTTTTTTAAAGTGTCTTCTGCTCACCAAGGCTGCATATATTTGATATAAAATACAGTATAAGCAGTAATACAGGTGCATTAAAATGAAAAAGTAATTAAAATCATCAAAATTAAAAGAACCAAAGACTTAAACTAGTTCAGTCTGTGTGCATTGAATTTATTTAATACACGAGTTTCACAATTTTAGTTGAATTACTGAAATAAATGAACTTTTCCACGACATTCTAATTTACTGAGATGCAGCTGTATATACACATATACATATATAACGATTTCAATGCAGCCTTGGTGAGCAGAAGACAGTTCTTTCAAAAACATTGAAAAAGCTTACTCACACCAAACATCTGAACTGTAGAGTAGTTTATCAGCGGTAAGATTGTCTTACACGAGTCAGCACTTACCAATCACTCTCTCTATTATATGAAATTGCTTGCTCAGGTCATTGGTTAGTTCTTGCTGGCAGTTGTAATATTCTAAATCTTCAGGTGATGCTTTCCTCAACCTAAAAATACATAATAGTAATTTAAACGTTTGGTGTCAATTTTTAGTCTGTAAAAAATAATTGCGTTCATGTTTGGCTTCAAGATGCCAGTTTATTCCAAAGATCATATAAAAATGAAAATATAGCATTGTCAGCACTGACCAAGCATTAAGCTCATCGTTTTTCTTCTTGAAGTTTTCCAGCTTTTTCATCCCTTTGACTTTCTGCTGAGTCAGGGAGTCTACACTCTCCCAGGTGCAGTGGATATACGACCAGTCTTTCCACTTGATGAGGAACTGAGTTTCCCCTTCATCTTTCTCAGGGTCAAAGTCTGCTCCAGGGTCCCCATTTTCCTCAATAGCATAGAGAGTTGTGGAAGCTCCAGTAGCTGTAAACAAGGTGGAGAAAAATTAAGGGCTTTAATAAACAAGCACAATAGCTGATGTGTAATCACAGAATATTATGTATAAAAACAAGTTTTTTACCTCCTTTTTTGCCAATTTTGGTCTCAAGGACCTTCTCAATGGTCTCACTGTCATCGTCCTGTTGCTCCTCGGCTCCTTCTGCCATTTCAATAATGTCATCAGAGTCCGTCTCGAAATCATTCTGGTCCTCCTTGTAACTGCAACACATACTTCATAATTACTACTCTGCCAAGTCATAATACTTCATGAGTCAATCACAAATAAGAATGGCAATGAAGAAAAGAAAACTTACTGATTGCTAGTTTGTATGGTTTTTAAAACCAATGCCATTTTCAAGAACAATCATTTATTGACTCTGAAAATGTAATTTGGTGTAAGTGTGTGTGTGTGTGTGTGTGTGTGTGTGTGTGTGTGTGTGTGTGTGTGAGATAGAATGAAATGGAACAGGAAAGTTTGCATACGTGTTTTCTGTTGAATATAATTTTTAAATCATAAAAACGTATTTAATCTTAGTCTATTTATATAAAATTAAGAAATATAAATTATACGATAAGGATTAAGCGATGTAAAATGAATGTTTATCATGTGTCATATTGGCTACATTTTAAATTGAACTAATGGGATTAAACTAAAAGAAAAAAAATGTACCTGAAAAATATACAAATTCAGAAATATATAGGTGTAGTATTTACTGTATGCATTATATATATATATATATATGAATAAGTGATCATATATCTGACAAGTACAGCATCTCCCATACATCAGCTCTACTTAAACTCCTTGATAAGATGAATCCTTACCTGACTTTAATCGCTGCTCGCCGCCTTGTTTGTCTTTTTGGGGTATCATCATCATCATCCTCATCTTCTTCATCAGAGGACTCCTGATTCCTCTGTTTCCGTCCCTTTTGTGACTGCTGCTTACCAGCAGATGATTTGGTCTGTGGCCTGGGAAGGGAAAGAGAAAAGTACACACATACATAGACTCATTTACCATGGTAGGCGTTTTGCATTTCGTCCCGCGTCCCTGATGTGTTTGCTAGCGTAGCGACTCGTTTTCACACCTATCAGCCTGACTCATACGCCAATAGCCTTGAGACAGCTTTCGGACTTACATAGCAGTCCTAATTCTTCATATGTTATACATATTAATATTTTAATGATTATATTGATAATTATGCCAAAAGTACATGCTTTAACAATTTAGGACACGTGTGATAATTTATGATTTATGAAAGAAAATCACACCAATATTTTTAGTGCAACCATAGCAATTAAAAATGAGCCATCATCATTTGTTTTTAATAAGACAGCTCATTTAATAATTCACGATGCGCTGTCTGAAGGCCAGGCTTCGCTACACTCTTACCTTCTAGCAGGAAGTCGTCTGGATCTAACTTTTTTCTCTTCCTGCTCACTCTCTGAACTGCTGGCCTCATCCTCATCCTCTTCGTCATTTGAGTCATCATCTTTCCAGGTATTTCTTTCAACACAGAAATACCACAGGTTCATCTATTGGACCTCGGTTAGCTTCTACTTCTAGCCTATCGTAAAGGTGCAAGCCGGTCCGCCTCACTTATTACCCACCGCGCAGGCAATTCAATTAAATCAATTAAACATTCTGAGACACTGCAGTACTGTTCAAAAGCTTGGGTTGGTAAGTTTGTTGATATTTTAAGTCTCATGCTTACCAATGCTGCACTTATTTGATCAAAAATACAGATAAAGTGTAATATTGTGAAATATTTGTACAAATAACATTTCTGATTTAAAGGTTTTATTTATTCCTGTGGTAGTTATTTATTCCTGTGGTAGCAAAGCTGAATTTTCAGCAGCAATGACTTGTCTTCAGTGTGACCTGATCCTTCATAAATCATTCTAATATGCTGATCTGGTGTTCAGGAAACCTTACTTATCAAAGTTGAAAACAGTCTTAGTATTTTTGTGAAAACCATGAACATTTTGTCAGAATTCTTTGATGAACAGAAAGCTTCAAAAAGCTGCATTTATTTGAAACAGAAATCTTTTATAATAATTGAATTGAATGCATTCCTGCTGAATACACGTAATTAAAGAAAATCTTACTGACCCCCAACTTTTGAATTGTAGTGTACTCAGAACTTATGCATTTCATTTTATAATAAAACAAATGTTTAAAATCAACATATGGTATACAGTTAGACAACTTGTATTTTATTCTATATACTTAATAAATGAATGCATTATATACAAAAAATATATAGCCTTTTATACAGTTATCATTTTAACAAGCAAATTTTATATTTTTTCAAGTACTTACAAAATAATTACTTAGAAAGTGTTATGTTTTTAATACTTTTTAAATATAAACAATGTTTTTTGTGTAAAGAAAAGCAACTGCCCAAAAGACATTTACATGCAAACATATGGGTGAACCTAAATGTTATAAATGGAGAAAACAACAGAGGCACACATTCGTATATAAAGAATGGAAAAAGGAGAGAGACCTACTGAAATACTTCCAATACACTTACTCTTTCTTTTTCTGCCGTGAGCTTTTTCGTTTGGGACTTTCGCTCTCTGAATCACTGCTGCCCTAAAAATCCATGAAAATCCATTTTGAATACGTGGCACTGGATTACAAGCCATGAAACTGTCATGTTTCAGATTAATCATAAGTAAACAAAGCGGTCAACACATGGGAGTATGTTTACACGACTTGGGCTGCCGAGCCCGATCAGTTCCGAGTCTAGAGCCAAACATAAATGTTTACGCTTTAGTAAGTAACCATGTCTGTAATTACTTTAGTCCAAGAAGCAGAACATGTTGTCAACTTACTGCAAATGTCAACAGTATGTGAAAGAAACCACTAGGGGTCAGTGTTGAATTAATCTTTGCACATCCAGCCTACCTCAGCTCCAATGTTGAGGCGAGCAGGCTCTTGTCTGCTGCGACTGGATCTTCGAACACCATAAATATCTGGATGTTCCTCCCACATCTATGATAGTTAGGGATATAATTCATTTTAAATCATAAAGCAATTGATCAGCAGCTAATTTTAAGCTTCCACTGGGAATAACTGATTGATCCTAATGTTGAAGGCTGGCCTATTTTTGTACCTTCTTCACATCTGCCAGGCTGTCTTTCTTCTTGACTGGTTTGTCTTTGACCTGCGCTGAGGTCTGACGGGATTTGGACCCAGTGGATTCACTGCCTGACTCCGAGTGGCTCTCAGAATCAGATGCGCTGTTGGATTCGGAACGCCGGGAACGAGCTTGGTTACTTCCTTGCTCGCTCTCCGACTGACTCCCAGACTCCGATCCAGAGCGGTTAGATTCCTCTGATGCTGAATTGCTATAACATTAAAGACGTGTATGTTGAGAAACAATGAAAACACAGTTGCTCTAAACAGTAAAATAGGAATCACGTCAACAAGTTTACTTTTAAATCTGTTATTGCCAAAAATATCATTCAGCTCTTATGAATTGTCAATAGGTCAATTTGTAGTTTATAACTTTTAATATTTTTACTTATTTCATTCTGAATCACTTAATTATGCCACATTTTCTTTTCACCGATTTTCAACTGACTAGTCGGTCTTTTAAGTCAAATGTAATCATCTCGAGTCCTCAAATGGGATGTCTTCAACCATGCTGTGTCTTTGTCAATGTAAATAATAGCATTCCAAGGATTTGGAAACTACAGTACAATGGATGGGAAACTTTTTGCAGTAAAAAGCTCAAATTAACAATTTGATTATTTAAAAAAAGTGCTACTTAAATGACAAACAAATTGACAACACCTGTAAAATTTGAATAATTCATTTAATTGACAGAATTAAGAATCTTTGTACATGTGCAAATGAGCAAATGTATAATGAGACATTTACATACAACCTGGTTTACTGATTTTATTTCAAGTTAAAGATGTCTTTCAGTGTGTAAATCCAAAATGTAATAAATAAATTTTATGAAATGTAAAAATTTGTGTTTGATCACTTCTGCTGTCCTTTTTGAGTCTAAAAATAAAAGTAACAGCTTATTTTTTAAACAAGCCCAACCCCGCTTACTATGAAACAATCTCAAAATAGAACACTTATCTTCCTTCGATGGTTAAAAAATGTTACTTGTTTCCTTAAAAAATGTTTCCATAAACCTGTTAAAAGCATCTCAGTCAGTAGTGCTCTTAATGCTGATCCGGATGTGAACGCTAGCACATTGAGAACTATAATGGAATGCACTGCTAGAAACAAACACCCTTGTCATGTGCTCGAGAGTGAGACAGCAGCTGATGCAGCAGCTGTACCAGCCAGACTGTCCTTATATGGTTGCTGACATCACATATGGGCGGACCTAACCTCTTAACTGAATTCTCATTGGCTGCTTATTGCTAGCCAAAGGAAGGGCCAATAAAAACTCGGTATGAAATCATCTGACCTCTACAAGACTTCCGGCTTCCGCTTCCTGTAGTTCCAAGAAGCTTTTATGTACTGCAGCTACTAATACAAGCTATGCAGCACAAAGCAAGAGCCATTTTGTGACTTTGAGGACTTTCAGCCATTTAATGAAACCAGTCTCATAGTGTTGAAACAAAGCAGTGCTTTTTATTGTAGAGCTAAGCCGTATAAGCACCTCAAAGCACACTGGCTGTACTATAGGAAAAATATCACATTTAATATCTTTGTCAGCTCTTGTTTCTTTTAGTAATATTTAGAAAATGGCTGCCACAGCTAAAATCAGCAAAGATATTTTTACTGAAGACACTGCATTGATTTAGGCTCTAATGTGCATCTTTAATAATGAAAACATTATTTGCAACCTATAAAAGTGAGCATACATGTTAATTTGACAATTCATGTTCACATATACAGCATTACATATAACTACTGTTTGTGTAATTGTGAAAAGATAACATACATTTGAGGTTTTTTTCAGTTTAGACTGGTATCTGGCACATATGCAGGAACTTCAAAGCTGTCATCAATTCAGAGGGAAATTCTTGACAAACAACCATAAAAATAATGACAGATCCAGTCATAAGCACTATACATAACATCAAAACATTGTGCTTTTTTATTAGACTGATATAATGACCCACAGGGTAAAACCCTCATCGGTGAGGTCTTATGTTTTTAAGAGTTGAAGCAAATTGTTAAAACTACACAATTTGTGTGTCTGTGTCTAAGTGAATACATTATTATTAAACTTTCAAAACTGAATAAGTGGTGATGAAAATAAAATATTCCATTCAAATTGTTTTCTTTTATATTTCCTGAAAAACTGGCATCACGGTCTTATTTCAAAGTTCCCTGTAAAATCCTTATATTGTAATATTTTAAAGTAATAGCCTAAATAAATAATGCATATGTAAATAATCAATTTCTGTAAAAGACAAATTACTCTTAATATAAAATAACATTATTTACAACTCAAATAGTTCCAGTTTATATATGGAAATAAGAGTAACTGTGAGTGTAGTAAAGTAACCAAAATTAGCTTTCACTTGCATCTTTGAAACCAAGACATCCTGTATTTTTATTTGGTTTGGAGAGGGAAAATGATATAACATATATACATATTCACACTGGAGGACTACTTTCATTTTAGATGGTACCTTCAGTCTTAAGGAGCAACATTTGTTTTTTTCCCGAAGGTTTTTAAATGCTTCTCCCAAAAACTAGTTTTCCTGCTGAAAGTTATACAAACTAAACCAATTGTGACAAAATGGGAAAAAAGTTTGTCCTCTACGACGCTTAAAAATAATAAACACTCTTTTATAACAAAAATAAAGAGTGAAAGCTAAAGTATTTTTTACAAAGAGCTACAACACATTATTTCAGAAGTGGTGAATTATGAAATATGTGATAGAGTGCTAAGCTAGAAGTGTACTAATATATGAGCTAATATACCCAATGTCATTAGGGAATTATAAATATTTACTCCATAAACATTTAGTACCCTTATAGCCAATGACAAAGATTGTAATTCACATGGGTCATTCATGTGTGACCCTAAAACATGTAGTATTTTAGGATCAGATTTTTTTTTAAATAAAAACAGTAAAAAAAACACAAAAGTGATTCATATTTCCTGTAATAAGCAACAGTTTGTCAAATAATTACATATACAGTTGAACAGATTAAGTTAAACAAACAAGCAATAGTTTTGATGCTATTACAAAGAGTAAAAAAATTAAAATGTACAACATAAAATCATGCCTATGTACAATAATACTCTTCATTTTGGATAAAAAAATAACATGTTTTAAACATTTTATGTGAAATGGGATTTCATTAAAATATTTCAGGCAAATCAGACTGAACAGGTTCTCTATATAATTACTGCAATATTAATTCAAAGTTATTAAATGCTAAACTAAAGCAATGTAAAAGTGTTTAAAATGTAATTAACCTTACATAGTGGTGCAATGCAGCACATACTAATCAGACAAGGTCATTTCACACGATCACTATTAAAGTGTAAATATTAGAACTCTAATAACTGCATAAATCTGTGTAAACACTGTGCATCTTGACTATAAATTGGGGTAAAGGCCCATAGGCCTTGAATTCACTTTTAGAAATACTAGAAAAATCAGGGTGTGGCTATACATCTATCCCAAGGTCAATGATCCGAAACCCATATATTTTACAGACATTGTGGTTTAAACTTCTGCACAGGTGATCAACCATGCTTGCAAAGGTAAACAAACAAGACACATGTTAAAAAAGAGAAAAATACGAAAGATCGTACCTGGAAGCATTGCTTTGAGTCGAGCCTTCATCTTCCTGCTTTTTACTCTTATTCTTCATCATGATTCTGTCTTGGGATGTGTTAATGATGGTCTTTTATCCAGGTATTAACTGTCAAAAGTTTAAAGTGGGATGAACCATCAAAAAAAAAAAAAGTCCTGCCGTTGCGATATATGGAAAAGGCAAGTTGGGCTCGGATAATTTAAAATAAATAAATATTTACAGTATTTCTTAAATTGAAAAGCATTGGAATTTAAATGACACCTGCTCGACTTTATTCGATGTCAAATGTGTCTATGGCATTTCAAGGCAACAGATTCAGAGCCACATGCATAAATTCTTACTGCGTCATCAAACAAAGGACGATTAAAACATAACGATGATAGCAAATAAAATCGACAATGCAAAAGAAACGATGTAAACATACCTATTGCATTGACAGGAGGAGGATTGATGCAGTACATTCACATCTGACAAAATATCCGATTTGTTACTTTGGCCATAACATGAAAAAATACAAAAATATTCCAGGATTAAGACGAAAATGACAATCGGAATAATATTCGGAAAGAAAAATAATAGCAGAAATCCACCTATGGCTATTTGAATGGAGAGAGAGAGTGTGAGAAGAGCCCAGCAGAGCGCACTAAAAATGGAGGACCGCCATGGCTGCCAGCGCAAGGCAGGGAAAACAACGACTGGCCACTATACGCACACACCACAGCCGTTCTCGACGAAACAAAGTCGCAAAACGTGCGCATTAACGTCTCTACAGTCCAAACGTAATAAAAACGAACTATTTCGCTCGATTACGGTGACCCAGGAAGCACTCAAAGTTCACCAAAGTTGAGATACAAGTGCTATCAAGAGCCCTGCGAAGCTCAACGCTCTCCCCTTCCCAAGGTTCATCCGCCATCTAAAGCTCCTTCCCAGCTCTGAGAGCTTAGCCTTTGATTGACGTTCTCTCCATTTACCCAGGGCTCAGGTGATGCACGAAAGTCCCACCCCTTCCATTTTAAATACATACTAGTTGTTTTAAAGATAAATTAAATGCTCAAGTTAATTTTACCCTATAAGGATAGTAGCTAAACAACTGATGAGTGGTTATGAAGGGCAGTAGTGATCTTTATGTTGATAAAATTATTTATTAAAGCCTTCACTTCCTGCATAGACAGGAAATGAGACAACAGACTGCCATTTTGCAGTGAGTGCTGGACTCCACTGGACACCATTTTAAACCACTTAATTTGAACCCTTTTACACCTGCTCTGTATATGTAATGTACTTTGCAAAGGTGATATTTGAAAGAGGAAAGTTGTGTGCACCAAAGCTTGCAGGATGGCTCCTGTGAGTAAATGAGTGATCTTAATTCAATAAGAAGTGAAAGTAAATTAAACTAAAATAATTTGCGAAATCCTCAGAATTCTAGAATACAACTTATGAATACAAAATAAATAAAAAATCGAAATAAAATAAACCATTAAGGGCAGTTAAAAATTACATAAACCCTGTAATGTTTGAAAATATCACCCAGCTTGTCATTTAATAATTAATAGTTTAAGTAAATAAAGCAGCAGACCTATATATATTTTTTTTTAAATAAGAAAATAAAACCTTAAGCTTGGACAAGCCGTGTTAAACTTCATCGTAAACCGCAAAGTAAATTTTTTGTGAAACTTCATCATATTCTCCATCCAATAAGAGCAACTCGATATTGTTCAATCACGATTTTGTTTTATTTTCTTTTAAAAGGGCAAATAAGCATTCTTAAAATACAGGCATTTCATCAACACAACAATGCAGTAAAATATGAAAAAATACATACAATTGTTGAGCACATTAGCGAATTAATTAAAATAATCGCAGCAAAAATATGAACAAATAAAATCCAAATCCAACAGCAAAATATGAGCCGCCATCTTCCTCATTAAGTAGTAGTGTCCACTCGACTGTCCAGAATTGGTTCTTAATGAAATCAAAAAGGAAAAGGGAAAACATGTAAACCCCAAATGTATTCTTTAAGATGCGATGACAGCTTTTCATATAAACTGTAACATACAACTATGGTGTAGCTACGAACAAAACAAGTTATTTTATCAGTACCCCCTTTTATATAATTCTCTAACTAACAATTATCAAGTTTAAGACAATAGTCAATCTCCCAAGGTGATCAATTAAGACAACTTCAAAATTAGCATGCAAAACTTGTCCATTCAATAATAGTAGCATAATAACAGACAATAACAAGGTGCATTATTTTTAGTATATTGATGGTAAAATGCTACGTAGTTGCCGCAGCTTTAGCATGATTTTGTTACATTCACCTACATTAGTAGGTGCAAAAAGACTATTCACACTATTTCAGAAGCATAAATCACTAGAAACAACACTACTAATCCTTTACTTTCAACTACCAAAACAAATCTAGAATACCTGGATTTGGTTCACTTCTAAGTTTACTTTTTACATTGCTACTAAGAAATAGCTTTATGATAGACCCAAAGTTTAAATGATCACAATGTAAAAAAAGAAATATAAGCATTTTGAAATCCAGTAGAGTTACAACATATGTCTGTCATTAGCTATCATTTTTCTGAATGTGCTTCCCAAAAGGTAACTTTATTCCAATCTTTGTAATAATAGTCACTGATACAAGAACAAAGATGTATCGAATAGTCACTGATACAAGAACAAAGATGTATGGAATAGTCACTGATACAAGAACAAAGATGTATCGAATAGTCACTGATACAAGAACAAAGATGTATCGAATAATCACTGATACAAGAACAAAGATGTATCGAATAGTCACTGATACAAAAACAAAGATGTATCGAATAGTCACTGATACAAAAACAAAGATGTATTGGATATAGTCACTGATACAAGAACAAAGATGTATCGAATAGTCACTGATACAAAAACAAAGATGTATCGGATATAGTCACTGATACAAAAACAAAGATGTATCGAATAGTCACTGATACAAAAACAAAGATGTGTCAAATAGTCACTGATACAAAAACAAAGATGTATCGAATAGTCACTGATACAAGAACAAAGATGTATCGAATAGTCACTGATACAAAAACAAAGATGTGTCGAATAGTCACTGATACAAAAACAAAGATGTATCGAATAGTCACTGATACAAAACAAAGGGCCAATAATAAACATTTATTAAAGGAAATTATAAAAAAAGCACAGTAAAACTGTTACATTTGTGTCATTCTAAATGTTTAAGCTGCAGAGCATACATTTTTTATATATACATACAAATAGTGTCACAAAACTGTCCTTGTGATAATGTTATTACAATGTGTAACTTTGGACAATATTAAAATATCTAAATGAAATGATTTTAAAAACTGTAAAATTGTTACATTTGTGTCATTTGGAATGTTTAGGCTGCTGAGCATTAATTATAAATATATATATATATATATATATATACACATACATATCACACAAACATAAAAAGGTGTCACAAAGTGGCTTAATAACCACCAAAAATGAGAAGTGACACTGCAAAGGGTCCATTCATAAAGTCAGGCTTCAGAAAAGTGATTAAAAAGACTCCAAGTCACAGCTCTCAATGAACATTTGCTTACTGAAAATGTCAGTAGCTTTATTCTCAAGTTAAGATCATTTTCCTTCTAAACTGTTCGAATCCCTTTTCATCAACTGTCATTACCATAATTAGGTGGCAGCTCAAATTAAACCGTGTCTTAATATGAAGGAAATGGAATAATGCACGTTACTTAATGTGTAATAGCAACAGACCATGTTTTCTGGTCTGTCCTGTTCTGAATACTGATCCCAAAATGAGAAAAGTTTCAGCGATCACTCCACACCACGCAAGGAAAATGGAAATGTTGCTGTGTATTCCAGTATAAAAGTGGCACTAGTGCAAATGATAGTGAAATCTTCAATCATAATGAAATATGCAATAGCCAGTGAGAACAAAAGGAGGCCATTTGTGGCAGAGAATCAAGAAAGATGTGTAAAACAAGTTACACATGCAGAACAGATTCCACAAGAAACGAGTCGCTTTTCTCAAGAAAGGTTTCCACTGAAGAGAAGATGAAGTGAAGACAGCACCCAAGCAAGCTCAGGTACTGAAGACAAGTCAATGTAAAGGTGTAGTCATCAATACAAATCAAAGCTGAACCCCAAGCTATCCTTAACCTCATTTTATTAAGCTTTGAATTTGTTCTTTACCTTTTGTAAAATTATGGAGATCTACAGAAATTCTAAATTATGTTGATAAAACTTACATTTCATGCTGTTCACTGACTACTAGCTAAAATGACAGACATATGGAGTAAAACCTTAATAATAAAAATAACACTGAGGACTTACAGAGCAGTCTTCTATTCCTTGAAACTTAGCTGAAGCTTCCTCTTCAGGCAAACGTCCCCTGCAAGGAGAAAGACAATCAGTGAGATCAGAAGCAAAAACAATACTGTCAGTTGAGAACACATTAGCTGTTTTCAAGTCAAGTTATTGTCACATTGCCCAATGATTAATTCAAGATGTCATCGGTTTAGAGGTGGAAAAGCCTATTTATCTTCCATATACTGCTAAATGTATCTTCTGTTGAAAATGTGAGTGATGCCTCTTCCTACAAAAGTCACTGCCGTGATGTTCGAATTGGTTGTTAGAGTATTACTATGCAGTTGGTTGTTACCTGATTACTAGTGCCCAGTGAACAAGCCACAAGGGTCCACGCACAATACTGTGATCCCTATACCTGGCATTTATGAATTTTTAAATGCAACGGACGTTTAAAATTGGCCTGATAAAATTCTTGTCTGATCATCCTCATATGGAGCACAAACAGTGTAGGGTGAATTACTTACTGAAATGTAATACTTAAAATGAGCAATAATTTGTTATGTTTGCTTTGCGAATCATAAATAAAAGTTATCACTAATTATAGTCCATTACCCTGGCTGTAATGAAGTAGCTAACTTGCTATTAGAAACCAGTTTGAGCAGGATTCACTGTGCTATTACTGCACACTCAAACAGTAGATCCTTGCACTAGTAATGTAAGGTTGTGGGTTCGATTCCCAGGGAATCCATGAACTGGCAACTGTTGAATTAGAGTTTCTTAAACTTAAGTCAGAACTAAAAGGTATTGTAAAGTGCTCAATAAATGCAATGAGCTTAAGGTATGCTGGAAAATGTACAATAATAATAATTTGGTTTCAAGTAAAACAATAACAAATCCAAATGTAACGGGAGTGACAGTTGCTTTAAATTAAGTTTTATTGTAAATATAAAATTCGTCGTAGGTCGTGTGTCCTTTATTTTTATTTATTTTTTCATTTGAGGCATTAAAGCTGTTCACACCAGGGATGCTGATGTGTTCTCCAGGGGTGAAATATTAAAAAAATATATTGTAATTGAATGAATAATTTAGACAACTTAAATTAATTCAATTAGTAGAAGTCGCAATGTTCCAGCTATTAATGGTGAAATAAAAAGAAAATTATGCCATTAGGTATATTTGTACTGTGACAAAACATTTTTCCACACTATTCCCAAACAACATTGTGCAATAATATTGCCTTTAGCATTTTTCTGTTAATAAATTATTTATTTTTTCTATCTGTATTTCATCGTTAAGATGGATGCAAGTTAGAACGTCCATAGCTAGTACCACATAGAATGTCGCTGTTACATTACCAGATGGTATGGCTACCATAGCAAACTAGGGTTCTTTATATTTTTACATTAACATATCTTGAAAACATATGCGGCTTAGAATTTATTGTAGCTGACTGCATTTAGAATAAAAGCATTACTGTCGATTCGCTCAAATTATGTAAAAATTACTGTGAAGTAAAACTAAAGCAAATTTGAAGCTTTTTCAAAGCATTAATAAATATACCACATAACTATAAAGTCGCTAAAATATAAACTGTATGACGTTCAAGAACAGATCAGGCTTCTACAATGTTTCTTCAAGTACAATACTTACAGCGAAAATCATTTTCCTCATCGTTCTTTGACGTTTGGCAGATCAGGAACCTTTAACAACAAAAAGATTCTTCGTTAAATCGGCAATTCATCGAATAAATTGATTTAGAGCACAACCTAGTGGTAGTCAGTGATAAAGCAAACAAAGGCAAAAGATTGCCGTTTTTGTTTAACATTACATTATCGATACTTACATTTACATGATATGAGACTGAACGATACGCCATCATCTTTCATCCAGTTGTTCGGATTCCTGTACACAAAAAATTAACAATTAGTATTATCTCCTTTACATATTAACACTACTTCAGTGTCAAAATGTTCAAAATAACTATTTATTTCAGTCATGCGGTTTGTCTACATGAAATACAATTTCTTTAGCTAACGTCCAAGTATATGGAAAGTACTACTGTTTAAAATCGACTTCATGTACGTAACAATAGACCACCTACACCAAAAATATACATATATCAGAAACATCTTTGATATAGAAACCTCACTGAGGGCTCATGTTTTATTTTTTCTTACATGCAACATTTGTTTTTTGAATAACAGTGTAGTGAACAGTTGATTCTATATACATATTTAGCAAAGACCTCATAATATTTAAAAGTCAACATTTTGCACTTTAAATAAAGACATACTAAAGAGCATTACTTTCTGTTATGTGTTTCTATGATATTGTGTCAACAATCAAAAGGAAAAATAAATTCCATGTTTAATTTGGACTTTTTTATAAACTGATCAATCATTTTTGCACAATTTTAAGGCATTTAATACTTTAAAACAGTACTAATCAGGTATTAAGTACTTCACATAAATCTATGAGCAAAAAGGAAAAACTGAAATTAAGAAACAAGTTTCTAAATTAAAAAAATAAATAAATAGTCTTCTTGTGGACCACAATGGGTTAAAAGCCAACACCCTATTATTTAATGTCGAAAAATACAGCATAAATGTTTTTCAAAATACAAAAATACAAGTGTATACCTTTATTTAAGTTCACTACCAAGTGGAAAATAAGCATAAACTGAGCAAATGTTTAACAATGACATTTTATGCAGATAACAATAGAATCTTAAAATAAAGTAAAACATCAAAATGATGTGCTAAATCCTATGGTAAGTTGACATATTCACAATGTTCTCCTAAGAAGTTCAAAACAAGGTACATCAGGAAAAAAGAAAATATTTTTCAATAATTAACACACAATAAATGCATTAAAATGTTCAATAAAATTGTTTATTCAAAGAAAACACTTGAAATCAACAAAAGACACTCAAAATGTTGATACTAGAAATGGAACGTCCAAAATTGCATTATTACAACAATGTTTCAATTTAATATATATTTTTCCCCGCTTTCGAATGTTACAAGGACATTTTGTCCTCTCAAGGACAAAGCGAATTTAAAATGCGTAGACCGTTAAATCCTCGTTTCTCTTCGTTGCTGTCAGTTGAAATCTTCACAGTATTCCTGCAACACATCCATGCACTGTTTTCCTAACATTTTCGCGATGTTTTTGCCATATAATCGTCGACTAAATCAACGGAATCCCATTTTTCAGTACTTGGCAATGGCCCCATCATGGCCATTTTACAACACCTCGTCGAACCCTCTCCTTTTCCACCATATTGGTGCGTATGTAGCACTCGCGCAAACACGTCTATAAGTTAGAATCTATAGTGAAATCTTACCATGTTCCCACCGTTGCGATCTGAACGGGTCGACGCCATTCTCGTCGTTAATATTCTTCGTTTTAATGAGGTCTTGTCGCTCAGACCGCGATGCTTCGCCATCCTCACCATGTCCGCCGCCTGTTCTCTCCCGTCTGCGCTCCTCTTCCTCTCTGCCAACGCTGTTATACTGATCGAGTGGACAGCCCTGAGCTTCAGCGTAAGCAGAGACGACTTCCTCTCACTGCAGCATTCTGGGTAGAAGAAACGCAGCATCCATGATTGTCTCTGTAAACTAACGTAAAAGTACATTTTTACACTGGAATATTGACAACACTAAAATGTAACGACAAAGCGTTCCCAAACAACCACTTACCGTACTGTACCACTTATATAAAGCTGTGACATTTATATAACCTAACAACGCGAAACAAAAGAGCTCCTCAGTGTGTAGTTCTAAAACCAGAAGAGAATTTGCATCTTTGGAACCATGTGTTCTGGTTGTAAATTTATTTTGTTTTTAATTTACACGAATCCAAATTTGATTTATGCGTCTGTGGTTAACAGGCTAGCTACTTGAAGGAACAAAAAAATAATAATTTTGAATTATATTTTTATTTTTAGCTAACACTAGAATGTGAGACATAATTTACGTTTTTTTAAAACAGCAGCTTCAAAATTTATGTTTTGGATATGACAGTGTTAGGTTGTAGAAGTTTTAAAGTCTTTTATAAAAATAACCACAGACCATATTTGATTAAGTGAAAATTGCTTTTACACACACACACACACACACACACACACACTTAATCTATATCCATCTATCTAATAGGCATAGATAGATAGATAGATAGATAGATAGATAGATAGATAGATAGATAGATAGATAGATAGATAAATAGATAGATAGATAGATAGATAGATAGCCATTGAAATGTATAAATATATAAATATGTAACTCCAAACCTAATCTCATCACAATGTGATTAAAAAAAAAGCGCTCTCTGTGCTATTCTTAATTTTGTACTTCCATCTGAATATCAATGATCTATGATCAATGTATGATCTATTGTCTTCAGTATAGTCTGTGACCTTGTATTATGTTGAACTTCAACATCTTGTCTGTTTGCTGCTAATAGTCTGTTTGTTAATAAGGGATTTGTGAAGACAGAAATTGTCCCAAAAGGCCCAGAGTGCCATGTTACTATTGTTATTCTTTTTAATTTCATATTAAATAAATAATATGCAGTGTTATTATTCAGTAATTCCATGAGTTGTACGTTTCAGACATCTTCACTATTCATTAAAACGTGTAGGCTAATTGAGCAAAAATGATTCAACTTGAATTTGTGTTGCTATTATGACATCTTTAATAATAATAATAATAATACAAAAATCGAATTAATTATTTAACTAAATAGTCAAAACAGTAGATTTGATTATTTGGGAATTTTACATTATTTCATATAATATAAATATTATGTAATATATTAATATTATATGTTATAGTTACATACATATAAAATAACATTATCAATGCAACAAACAGGTTTCATGTACACGTTGCAACAGCCCAAATAAGACACATTGGAGTAATGCTATTGCAATGAATAACATATTGATCTAAAACTCATCTGCACGAGTTGTTTAAATATTTATAACCTTTAATTTATGAACAAGTATGATGTGTACAGTAGCAGAAGCTCAGCTCTGTTAAGGGCTCTTTTCTATCTTCTCCAACAGCTAGTCTACATGCCACAGTTGGTTACTAAGCAACAGTAATTGGATCATTCCTGGACTCCCTCCCCCTTCTTCTCTAAAGTCATGCCACGTACGCAAGCACTGGCAAATGCACCAGGTGGACTGTTCACGGAAGGCAGACGCCTCGAGCTGAACTCTATTGATTATTTGTGTACAACCAGGACTAGAATTATATATAAATTAGCCGAGTATAAATAGAATGTGGCGTCAAAGCCAAGATGACGTTATGTCTGTACTTTTCTGAAATAAATAATAAATAAATGATAATGTATGATATTATGGCCCCTAATATCAGAATACAATTTGGATGCATATGTTAGTGTAGTACTGAATAAAACAAAGATGTTAAATAAAATAGGAGCTGGTCTTAAAAATACAGAGATATCTGGGCCCTCTTGTGGCCTTATATTATCATATTTTTTTAGTCTGTGGATCTAAAGAAAGTTGCAGTTCTTCGAACAAAATGTATGCTGTAGAGTTGATTTATAAACATTAAATCTGCGCTTATGTTAGTTCACACAAACACACACACATTTATTTGTACTTTTGGTATGCTAAACTGGTATACTTATACTGATATACTGCTAAACTGGTATACTTATACTGATATACTGCTAAACTGGTATACTTGTACTGATATACTGCTAAACTGGTATACTTGTACTGATATACTGCTAAACTGGTATACTTGTACTGATATACTGCTAAACTGGTATACTTATACTGATATACTGCTAAACTGGTATACTTATACTGATATACTGCTAAACTGGTATACTTGTACTGATATACTGCTAAACTGGTATACTTGTACTGATATACTGCTAAACTGGTATACTTGTACTGATATACTGCTAAACTGGTATACTTGTACTGGTATACTGCTAAACTGGTATACTTGTACTGATATACTGCTAAACTGGTATACTTGTACTGATATACTGCTAAACTGGTATACTTGTACTGATATACTGCTAAACTGGTATACTTGTACTGATATACTGCTAAACTGGTATACTTGTACTGATATACTGCTAAACTGGTACTGATATACTGCTAAACTGGTATACTTATACTGATATACTGCTAAACTGGTATACTTATACTGACATACTGCTAAACTGGTATACTTGTACTGGTATACTGCTAAACTGGTATACTTATTGACATACTGCTAAACTGGTATACTTGTACTGGTATACTGCACAAAACTGGTATACTTATACTGACATACTGCTAAACTGGTATACTTGTACTGGTATACTGCTAAACTGGTATACTTATACTGACATACTGCTAAACTGGTATACTTGTACTGGTATACTGCTAAACTGGTATACTTATACTGACATACTGCTAAACTGGTATACTTATACTGACATACTGCTAAACTGGTATACTTGTACTGGTATACTGCTAAACTGGTATACTTATACTGACATACTGCTAAACTGGTATACTTATACTGACATACTGCTAAACTGGTATACTTGTACTGGTATAATTAAAGTCTGCTAAATTGGAACAACGAATTTTGTGTGGAAGTAGTGCAGAAAAACCACATGAATTTCACATGTTTTCCCCATGTGATCACATGTGTTTCACGTGGGAATATAACACGTCTTTCACATGAGAATATACCATATAATTCACATGGGAATTTACATGTATTTCACATGTGATCCCAGGGTTTCACATAGGAATGTACCATGGGTTTCACATGGGAATATACTTGTGTTTCACATGGGAATATACATGTGTTTGACATGTGATCTCATGTGTTTGATCCCGATTATTTGTACGATTATGTACCCGATAACTGATATGCTGAACCGATATTTATTTACAGTTATAAAATAGATAAATAACAGAGTGAAGTAAGTCCATTCTTCACTTTGGTTTTTCCTCCTTTCAGTCATCTTAACAACAACAAACAACTGTTGAAAATTAACATTTTCATGTAAAATTTTATCTTCAAATTACAACAAAAACATTTTATTTATAAAATTGCATCATCAGCAACACTTTTATTAAAAATAAGCAAAATAATGTCTAATGTTTTCAAATGGAGAAAATAAAGGACAGAAGTCATATCAACTTCATTTTAAACTACAGTTTTAGGTTTAAACGCTGTTTAATAGGCTAAAGAGTGTGAAGAATAATTCACTGAATAATGTTCTCTGGAATATTGAAATAAGCTATAACAAACAAAACATCGTATTTTATTGCATTTCTTAACTGGCACGTTTTATCAGAATTATTAAAATGTTTTTTGTCATTCTAGATTATGAAAACTGCTGACAGCGCAGTTTATCTATTTACACATAACTATACTCAAACTGCGATCGCTTGCAGAGATAATACATTTTGATAGAGATGTATTTATTTAGATGTTTATTGGTGAAATAATGGTTCTATAGTAAATGTTAATATAGTTTAGCGTGTTTCAAACTAGTGAATCTTGTATAAAGTTACATGCGGTGGCCGTGCTACAGTGAACAGTGCCCACTGCTCCAAGTGTGTGTGCACTTGGATGGGTCAAATACAGAGAACACATTTCACTGCTGGTTATACTCTGTATAATTGTGTATGTGACAAATGTAAAAAAAATATATATATACATATATATATATTTTTTTTTTTACCGATAACCGATTATGGTAAAATGCTAAATATCGGGAAAAATATCGGTAAACCTATATATCGGTCGATCTCTTATTTATTGAAATTAATTCGAATGAATTAAGGAGAGAGAGAGAGAGAGAGAGAGAGAGAGAGAGAGAGAGAGAGAGAGAGAACGAACGAATGCATGCACCCATGTGCGAGTGATTGTGAAGCATTGCAAACAAGCTTTTCGGTTTAATTACAAAAACAGCTAAGTTATCACCTCATTGCTGAGAAATATAATGGAACTTTTAGCAGTTGTATTTTCAAAATTCACGGGGCAGGGGTTGAAATCCAGCTCCTGAATGTGCAATTTCTTAGCTAGGCTTCCATTTCAATATAATGCGACCGCATACAGCATGCCGGCATTAAAATGGCATTAAAAATCTGCATGAGCAAACGTGCCGCCCTCGCATGGGAGTTCTGTGGGAAATCGGATATGTGCGTTTAATAATAATAATAGTTTAATTATAATAATTGTTACATTTATATAGCACTTTTCTAGCCACTCAAAGTGCTTAACATAGTAAGGGGGAATCTCCTCAGGTTGTAGCATCCATTTAGACGTGGGTCGGATGTCCAGATATCGGATATGTATCTGATTTAAAACCACATTTGTAAACGGCTCAGATTAGATATGAAAAAATCAGATCTCGTGCAGATTTTTGTGTTTACACGCATGCATCAAATTCCGATGTGTCAGATGTGGGCAAAAGATCAGATTTTTTTCTGGCAGTGTAAACGCAGCCATTCTTGTATACATCTGCTCCGGTGGTGAAACAACAGCTCACTCAGGGGGTGGGTCTGAGGTAACACACCAGTGCAGTCTGTGCTAAAATGCTACTGTCAATCAAACTATAGTGGGAGTGGCCTTTGTCCATGTGACATCACACAGACAGGTATCTGAGATTGGCTCGAGAAAGGGGTAGGGGTATTTGAGAAAGGGGTAAAGATTTTAGTAGATAAAAACACTGGGTGGATTTGTATAATTATAGGGTGGTTGTGTAAACACATTGCCAAGTGCCAACACAAATTTCAGTTCAAACAACTTGTAAAAGTGCATGTAGCCTTATTAATTTTTAAAACAAAGTTTCTTTGTTGGTGAAAATACTAATGGCCTACTGTAATATATATATATATATATATATATATATATATATATATACAGTGCACAGCATAATTGAGTATACCCCCTATAAAACTTAACAAATTCAGCATGCTCTTTACTTAGATGACATGTTAGGGTTCTTTGGAGATATAATGTTCCATCAAGCCTGCTTGATCAATTACAAATACAAATTAAAAAGTTATTCAGCAAAAAAAGATTTTCTTATCAAAGTGATAAAATATTGTTTTGCAAAAATGAGTACACCATCTTGAAAGTTACAAAAATAAATATATATATAAAAAAGTGTATTGTTTAAGGTGATTTTTGATCAACAGGTAAGTATATTGAACCAAAACCTTTAAAGACCAATAATAGCCTGACAATTAACAGTGTTATATAGCCCACTGAATCATACTCAGACCTAATGCTGGCAGCAGTGGAACCACTTGAGAGAGTACTGCCAGCTGACTTAGTTATTTCTTAGCATAAAAGAGGACATACTAAATTATTGTGTTAAGTGTGAAAATATAGCAGAAGTAGCACCAACATTCAAAAACAATGGACTTGTGACAAGCTCTTGAAATAATCAGATATTCACTTTAAGTTTTCATTTAGTGATGAGTGAATTTTTGCTAGAAGAGCAGGAGAAATACAATGCAAGTGTCTCAGAGACGGTGTTATGCCCATTTCTGACCCCCGCCAGATTATTACCCCCCTAGTATTGGTATGTTTAGGGTTAGGTGTGGGGGAGGGGTTAGGTCAGGCAATCAGATAGCGATTTCAACGAGAGGGGTAATAATTTGGCAGGGGGTCAAAAATGGGCACAACACAGGCAAAAGCTATGAAAAAGGTGACTCTTTATCTCACAGAGTATGACGGAGCCTGCAGAAGTGACATGCGTGGTTGTTGTCACCACTAGAATTACCTACTGTAGCCAAAGCAAAATAAACTAATTTAACCTCTTCCAAGGCCCATATTTACTAAATAGAGACTTCTGGGAATCCATTCTCTCAAGAGATCAAGTCAATCATTTCGGATACAAAAGCATCCAAAATGTTCTGTTGTTGCTAGAGGAGTACAGTGAGAAGTGCTTGGTACCCACCATAGACTGTAAAAAAGACCACAGTGACGTTCAGTGTAGTGAAGCTCTTCTATACGGATGTATGAGTGCTGAAGGTGTGAGGGAATTGTGCTTTATCAATGCTGTCATGAATTCAATGTGTGATGTAATACAAAAACCTAAAACAGAAGATGTTCTTGTGGCTCAGTGGTAGAGCATTGCGTTAGAAGCGCAAAATGTTGTGGGTTCAATTCCCAGGGAACACACATATTCATAAAAAACATGTATAGCCTGAATGTACAGTAAGTCGCTTTGGATAAAAGCGTCTGCTAAATGTAAATGTAAGATGCTACCCTCTCCTCATTCCCTGCATTGTTGGCATTTTTTCAGCATGACAATGAAGATATTCATTCTCCCAAAGTGAAAATCCTTCAGTGGACATGCATCTTAACACTCTTGAGCAGATGTGGTGATTCAGTAGAGACGAGCGGAGCAAAACTCCCCATTAAATACCAGAGAGGTCATCCTCAGGAGTTAAACAGGACAGATGTGAAAAATTCTCATGAACTTGTGCACTCGGTGCCAAGAGGGTCAGAGCAGTATACTTAAAGTTCAGAAGGACATACTAAGTACTATACATTTGCTGAATTATATCTAGGGTGTACTCATTTCTGCAATCCTTCATTTAAACAAAATTGGCTAATTTACTTCTCTTACAGAAAATATTGGCATATATTTAGTTGTTTTAATTAAGTATGTTTAATACATTTCAATGTTGCCATCTTTCCATGAATTATATTAGTGATCATTAATAAAACACATCTTTATATTTATTCAGAGGGGATGTACTCATTTATGCTGTGCACTGTATATATATATGTGTGTGTGTGTGTGTGTCATGTAAACATATTCTCAACCATTGTCCAGTACATTTTTGGTTTGGGGTTCCAAAAAATTAAAATGTGTCCACTGACTGTAACAGTGCGCCATCATGTGGCTAATATAAACTATGCACTTCTCTTTTCTTTGCTTTGGAAGTATTCAACTTTGAGAATAATTCAACAGCTCCCCCAAACAAATCACAAACAGGTTTACATAACTCAAGTTGACAGTTTAGAAGTGTGATACTCCAAGGTGTGTCTGCTTATGATTAAACGATTTTAGGTTATCAAAGTATTATTATTATATTTTTGAATAATTGTTTTGTGGTTGGTCTTTTTTTGTTATTGTATTGTGGTTGGTCTTGTGGAGTAGGCAGTAACAACTGAATTTACCCAGTGTGGGATTAATACATTATATCAAATCAAATCAAATAAAAAACATTGTATTAGAATGCATTTGATTTATACATTGATTTGAATGCATATTACCATGTATATATTATATAGTATCATATTATGTGCATTTTGATTCAGTAGACTATATGAACTGATTGTTAAATATTGTTAAATAACAGGATGTAACACAGGAAAGCCAAAGCCTAATCCAAGAATAACCCATTTCCTTTACTTATAACCTTATGGATCAAATCATACATTTATTCTTTTGAGGTCCACTTATAAGTTTTTTTTGCAATATAAACGGTCTCATAATTTCTTTTCATGACCATTTTCCACTTTCTCTCAAATTAAGTAGGCTGTTTTTGTGCTGCAGGGTACATTTAATGCGCTCTGATTTTAGAGGCAGAGATTTTCTCTGATAAGTGTTGCAGGTTTTCTGTTGAGGTTAAACACAGTACTTAATGAATAATTCTTCAACAAAAGCCTCTTTGTAACGTCTGCATCCCATTGATTTATAAAAGAATCTGTTCCTTGTACAAACTGTTCAAATTGTCTGAAATAATTCAAAAATAAACTTTACCCATCTGTATCTAACATTGGCTCCTTTTTGAAGAGGAGTTATTGCTTTGGACGGACGTACAGAGCCGTGCAGAGACCTTTGGAGGGGCAGGTGCTCAAAGTATAAAAGGGGCACATGGAACAAGCTGTGCTCTTTGCTGATATGTGTATCGAAATGGATGCTTCTGTATTGATACAGCAGCAAATGCCAAGAAACACAGAACAGAAAAGATCATTTTAAGTTCAAATGTTAAAGACATTTTGTGCACCTCTTAATTACTCTGGAATTATATTATTATTATTATTGTTGTTGTTATTGAGTTTACAGGGTATGGTGGTTTTGCCGTTGTAAACACTACTGTTGTTGTTGTTGTAGAAAAAATATTCCTGTCTTATTTAAAATAGAATTCTATTCTAATCCTGTTCTGAATTTATTCATTTTTTGAATGATAATTATTATAAAAACAGGATTGATAAGTATAATTCAGAGGACGAGAAAATCAGTATAAGCCTGTTTTACCAGTGTTGTGATAATTATTTTAAGGCACTATACGTTTTTATATATATAAATACTGTAATAATAATAATAGTTTGAATAGTTTTTAGTCAGATAACATAAAAAACAAGACACCTCAACGTGCTTTAAACTTTTCCCAGCTAAACAGCAAGAGAACCTGCACCTTTGTTTTTTATTGCTGTGTGTAGAACTATGTTACCTGTATTTTTTATATTTAATATTCCTTTTAATAAAATGTAAATTCGTCCCCCGCACTTTATTCGAGCTCGAGCAGGTGTTTTCACATAGAGGTTTCTAGATTTAAATCTAGATTTAAATTAAAAGAGACATGACCTGTCATTTTATTCGTACCCAAAATGAGGAGATGTGAAGTGAATATCAGGAGAGCTGAACACTCGCGTGCAGTACATGTTTCATTCATACTCGAAGCCAGAGGGCGCTCTCGCGCAGAAACTTATGACGTACAGAAATGGACAAACACACACGGCTATCGCTGTAGCTGAATAAAAAGCAGAAACAGTTATTTTATTTGGAATAATGGCGTTATACTTTATAAAAGTAAATCCTTATTTTTCCCAAAATTGGGTCAATAATAATATTATTCTAGTTTCTCAGTTATTAAACTCTGATGGTTACTTATATTCTTATTCTGAATTCCTAAATACATATAATATTCCTGTCACTCCTCGAGAGTTCGCCATTGTAATGGACGCCATTCCCTGAGGGGCCATAACTCTTCTCAAGGGCTCCACTAGATCCCAGTCTTCTTTTTTAAAGATCCATCCTTTTGATACAATGATTGGGAAGATTTGCTTTTTATCTCCCTCTTCCGGTCGTAACAAAAGAATTAGACAACTGTTTCAGGCTGAGATAACTTCTCTCCCATATATTGTATCCCAGTGGAATGGCCTATAAGATAACATTCCATGGAAGAAAGTGTGGACTTTGTCATCTAAATACTTAATAACTAATAAGGTTAAGGAGGTTTCTTACAAATTGCTTCATCTTTTTTACCCTGTTAAGCTTTATATGAATTTTTTTTTCAGATATTGATTCTTTGTGCTCTTTTTGTGAGGCTGAAGATGAATCTATGTCCCATCTTTTTTGGGAATGTACATATACAAATTGATTTTGGAATGATTTTTTAATTTTTGTTCATGCTTTTTCTTCACAGAGTTTATTTTTGTTATATAAAGATGTCTTATTTGGTTGTCATAACTTTACTATAGAAGACAATGACAAATATTTTCTGATAAACATTCATTTTTCTTGCAAAATTCTTTTTGCACAAATGTAAGTTTCAAGGTGCTAAGCCCTACTTTCCTGTTTTCTGTAAGGACCTTAAATCTTACCTGGATACTCTTCTTACATCCAACAATTCCAAAGCCCTCAAAACGGTCTCATTGTGTCATTTGAATAATATTGTCATGATTTTGTAACTAAAAACTGCATTTCTAATTGCATTCACCCCTGGCATTGGTTTTGTATGTTCTTTATAGCATTCAATAAAAATAAAATAAAAACATTAAAAAAAAAGACTGATGAAACGTTAGGACAATAAACTGACGTAAGACTGACGTAACTGATGAAACGTTAGGACAATAAACACATGATTGCAAAAATATGGTTTGTGTGTGTTTATCTTCAGGTAATAAATAAATAAACTATATAAAAAATGCAGTGGCCTACTGATTGACATATAATTTAGTATAGAAAACTATAAAATATATTTCCTGAAATATTCTGTGATACAAATGGGAAAAGGGTGTTCGTAGTTGCCTTTATAAACCAATCATAAAATTGTCATTAGGAAAACATTGAACACACATATTGTAGCCTCATTGCTGCAGCTAACCTTGCTTCAGGCTACACACAGCAATGTAAACAGCACCTGTGCATGATCTCTTCACGCCGTTCTCGTAAAATAATAATAATTCAATAATATAAGTTTACAAGCACACCGCTCCGCTGAGAACTCCTTACTGGCAGCCGCGGGTGTCTGAACGTGATCGTCCCGGATGAGATCGTCAGGTGAAAGGTCATCGCGTGGATAATTTAATATACGGATAAACTATTATTCATTCATTTTTACTAATATTTAGATTGGGCAGGCCTCCACAAAAGGGCGTTTAATAAAAAATGCCTTGACAAAAGGGCACCAAGGGGAAAAGGGGCAGGTGCTCAAGCACCCACCTCTGCACGTGCCTAAGATAGATGGATAGATGTTTGCAATGTGTATATAATTTATAATAAAATGACGACACATAGGCCTACACAGATACAAATTCATTATTAAAATGTCTGCTGTAAAACTGACTGATAGGCTACTCTCGTGGAACAATGCAATAACTCACCACCACAACTATCAACATGCGCTTCTCCCATAACACCACGCTTGTGCCAAACGCTGATGCGCATTGGTTCCTCGTCTGTTTGGACCCTCCCGGAGCGCTTCCGGGTGTGGATAAGCCACATTTCCTCCTGCCGAGTCCGACAGGCATTCCCAAGAAAACATCCCGGATAACGGCCCGAGCTGCGTGTGAGTGCAAACCATCGAATGAAAGCGAGCACTCGAGGTGGAAGACAGATAGTTCGTGAGATACAGGACGTGTTTAACGACAGACTCTAGTGGGAACCGTGGACTATTTGAGATGTCAGCGCGTCGTTTCCGAGCACCATTCATCAGCCAGCTGTTGTTCACGTTTCGAGTTATAGAACGCAGACCTTCTTTGTACTGACTCTTCTTTTAAATATACAAGACATTAAGCAAGCAGTTTATACAGGGAAACAACATGTGGCTATATACTTTGGCTATTGCTCTTGTTGTCAGTGCGTATGAGGTGAACGGAGAGCCACATATGCGTCCATCCTCAGCGATGCCGCTCAATTCAACATTAACGTCAACGTTACCCCCTCAAGAAGAACATTCATCACACAATGAAACCGATTGGGCGGAAGGATCTCGTATTTCTACTATTTTAAGGGATCTTCCTACCATCAAAGGCATTTCGATTTCCATCTGCGTATTAACAGTCTTGCTAATCACGTGCCTTGTCATAAAAATATGCAGGTAACATAATTTGATCTATATTTAAATGGTTTACTATTTTGTTGGTCTAAGTGTTTGTGCAAATGTCGTGTTAATATTGTTGTTCCCAAGAAAATGCCACCTTGCTCATTGGAAATGGCGTAATTTTCGATTCAGTGGTAACGTTAACTTACGTTAAATGTCTCTGTAGTTCAGCGTCACTGTTCTTCTGATATATATAGCATATGCATAATTCGTTTATTTCGGAACATTCTAGATTTCTGTTAACGTTATCACGCTATCCCTGATTTAATCCACTAACGGCTTTGGAAGCAGATGGTTCGCCTCGCCTGTAGGAACCCGAGAACCGACTCTTATTCAGAACCTTTAGTCGAAATATTGTTTGTCGTTCGGTTCCGTTATCAGATGCGAACGAAACTAAAATACTCTGATAGTGTTTCCAGCACCGTGTAACTTACAGCAGAAATATACAGAGCGCATATAGTGCGCTTTCTGAACAAACGAATCGTGACTCTCGTGAGCCGGTTCTTTTTAGTGATTCAAAACACTTAATGAACGAAGTGTGTTTTGTGCTTTAAACGAGACCCATACAATGCAGTTACTTAGTGTCAATAGAACATGTAATTAAATACAATAAGAGTTTTGTTGAAGTGGTGTTTTATTAATAAATGAATGACATGATAATATATAAGCAGGATCATTTGCATGTGTCATATAAAGTCTGTGAAAATGCTGTCACTATAAACACAACCTTTTATAGTAATTGTATTATTCACGATTAGTTATAAAATTATCTAATTTGGCAACAGACTGTGAAGGGAAGTGAGTGACCATTTCTTTTTAGAAAATGACTAAATATGATAATAGCGAAGGAATTGAAATGAGAATTTCCCATTGCCCAATTGAAAAGCTCTCATACACTATTAAACATACCTTACTCACCTGTTCTCTCTATCCCTGGTTTGATTAGATCCGCAAAGAAGATCAGAAAAACACGAAAGTATGACATCATCACAACTCCCGCCGAGCGTGTAGAGATGGCACCTTTAAATGAAGACAATGACGAAGATGAAGACTCGACCCTGTTCGATGTCAAGTACAAGTGAGTACTTTACCACAACATTTGCTTACAGCATTGCATAAGATCTTGCGTATTAACTTTTTTGTCATGTTTTGTATGTAGGGTGTTCCAATGCTTTTTAAAATGGAAGTTTTAAAAACAAGTTGAAGGGAGGGGGACTAATGCCTAAACTAGTGGCTTGTGTGTTTGGATCATATTGGATTTGTTTCCAAATCTGCCTGTTAAATACCTTCAAGCTTCACAGGAAAACACTATTCAGTTTCTTCCCAGATGGTTGCCAATAAATGTAGTCTGTGCAGTGCAGCTACATATTTGTCTCTAGTTAACACATTTTAAATATGTTTCAGTAAACCGAGTAGCAACATAGTGGGACAAGGAAGTAGTGCTAACAAAGACTGAAATGTCTACGGACTTTCGTCTCATTAGAATAGAGTATTAATGGAAAATGCCTCCCCAAGTACTTAATGCATATTTGAACATACTGCTGAGGAAGAGTGTTTATGTGCTACCTTTCTGGTGGAAATGTTTGGTTTTTATACAGACTTAAGTTGTTAATGTTTTATGCTTCCCATGTTTGTGTTGCTGGGCAATATCTATTATAATCTAAAAAGGCCAGTGTTTTAATGTCCAGTATGTGTTTATTGGCTATATGAATGTTTTTGGTGTGTGACCTCTCTGGTCACAATGGAAATAGTTGTGTTATTTGGAGGGCTAGTGAGCGTCAAGACTTGACTTCTCCCTTCCGTCCAATTGTTCTTTGACTGAGAAACTGCTTCCTTTTTGCTGGGCACGGCTCTCTGTTTATCAGCTTTTATTGGCAATGTAGCTGTTAGATAGTGAGTAAAACCAGCTTAGACCAGTTTGGCAACCGGAAACGTGATATTTTTGTTAGTTTTCTTAACCCTCTCATTTAAAATCTTTGCTTTTTCATAGGTGAATTACATTCTGCGCTCCGAGTCATTGTTGAAGATCTCTTCTAACCCCCCCTGGATACCTCCGTGTGAACACATCTATACAGGAATTGTGCTCGGCTTGAATCTTCAGTGGAAGAAGTGTTTTGTTTTGTTTGTTTTACATGTTTTGATATTCCAAACCAGCACGAAATCTGATGTTTCATGAAAGCTTTTCTGGTGAAAGCACATCAAGTTAATCAAAGATTAATTATAAAAAATAAATGTTCTTTGCTCCAAAGAAATGAGACACTAAAGTTATTCCTCCATAAATTAATTATTGCACAACTTGTCATATTTTTCCTTTTGCCCAAAAACATTCCAGTTGTTTTGTAAAAGTTGGTAATTCAATATAATATATTCAACATTGCCCTTGAATGTATCCGGCAGCTTGAACATTTGTTACAGTAGATCACACTGAAGCGATTTTAAGTAATAGTTTTGAAATGTATTCATAATATAAATGTTTTATATAATTTCAGACACTTATTAAAATTGATTTAAAAACTCTACACATGGAGCTTACTTTAAGTGATTTAGCTGTGCTTGAATCAACTCAGTTTCAAATGAAAGGAATATAGATATATTTGTGATGGACAGACTTTGTTTTTCCTGAATATGATTATTGATGATGTTAAATGAGTGTTTATGTTCCAATACTGAAACTGTCTTTATTATATACTATTGTTTGTACATACTGAATGCAAATGATTCCTCTGAAATAGTTTATTTTTAGACGAAAAAAAAACGTATTTTGATTTAATAAGAGTAATATGTTTCAAACCTCCCTCTATTTTGAGAATTATTAATCTACTAACCACTAATAGTGCATATTTACTGTATACGGTTTGAATGTATGTGTGAGAGAGGATGTGTGGAGAATATTGTTGCCGTATTGCTGCTCTCTTGAGGTTGGGATTGTTTTTTATGGTCGCATATGCACACCTCCTTTTTTAATGAACTGGGGTTTACAGTGGAAAACTGCAGTGCCACATACCATGAAGGGTTAAACATATATATATAGCTACTGTATCAGATATATTAAATTATATTTCCCAGGTTTAGAGCACCATTGAAAGAATATCTTAAAGCTACAGCGATATATTGTATTGTGTGACTTTTTCTTGATTCTCCTATAGATGTTAATGTGAAGGACATATGTCCAGCATCTAAGGACCAATATTAATGTTTATTAAATAAAAAATTGTTTATGATGTAGCTGTAATTTTCTGACTAGAAACTGAAGTATGTGATTTGCTCTCCTGCTTTAAATGTTATGTATTTCATGCAAATCTGAATGGAGAGGAATGGGAAGTAAAAAGTATCGATTGCTGATTGCTGTAAAACTGCATTGTTAAGATGAAGTGTTTTGTTTCAGGTGTTTTTTCTTCCTTTAGCATTCTGCAATAATTGAACATGTCTTAAAATGCATGCTTTAACTTTTTCCTGGTTTTGTCTGACATGCTTGCTAGTCTAAACACTGGACCAAAAAAAAGTTTTATTTAAACAACCATCTTTCTTTCCACAAAACCTGTCTTTGTGTGAATTGTAGAATATTGTTTCTGAAGAGTACCAAATCATAAATGTACTTTTTTGGGTTCTTGATTAATAAAAATACTTTAAGTACTTATTGAAAACTTGGTTTGAGCTTGAATGTGAGTTGGCATATCTTAAAATCTGCCTCAAACATGTTAATCATTCACTTGCAACTGCTCGAGAACAGAATAACATACAAGTCAGTATTAGTCAAGCTTTAGCTGCAGAATATTTCGGCTAACTCAACAAAAAATGACATGTAAAAGACACGTTTCAAAAGTGGTGGTCCTTCATTGGTGTACACTCAGAAAAAGGTACAAAACTCACTGTCAAAAGGATTTTTTTTTTTAAGTGCTAATATGTACAATTCTGAGCAAAATAATGTACAAAGATGCCACAGTGACAAGTTTGTGCTTTTTTGTTTTGAAGTGTACATCTAGAATGTATCCATGTTGATAGCCCTCTTAGTTTTTTTAATTATTACTTCATGTTAAAACTTAGATTCATGTTTTTGTGGAGAGTTTTTACTGAGAGTAAGTTTCACTTAATCACGTGGATGCATGTCACTTCATTATTTGCAGAAGGCAAACACATTTTGTTCCACACAACACAGTGTGGGCTTTAAAAATGCTATTGAAGCTTTATATGGAATTTTGGTGTTAAATGAGCCTTCCATCCATTGTGGCTGTTCCCCTCTAAAATAAGTTGTGAAGCAATTATAAATGATCTTTTTGCCTGACATGAAAGGTTTGTTTTTAAAGTATTTTCCTGTGATAAAGTCTTTTAAAACTAGCTTTGGCTGAGCCGAGTCTTTCTATGGCTACAGCTGCTCCTCGCGCATTGGTCGCCCACAAGCCTTTAAAACACGCCACATTTCCAGAAATTTGCCTGACAAGACATCCCACCACATACTTCTCCGAAAATGCTGTTATGTGGCTCACAGATCATAAACTATTTCGCTTTTCCCAGACTGGATCCATTTTGTGGCATCTCCTGTTTTCTCCGTTCCTGTTTCTCTTTTTATTTCAACTCACTTTATTAAAAGAACAGTTCACCAACAAACGAACATTTGCTGCAAATAAGGCCATCGAAGATGTAGATAAGTTTGTTTCTTAATCGGAACAGATTTGAAGAAATTCACATCAGTTTTTCATTAATGGATCCTCTTGAGTGAATGGGTGCCGTCGGAATAAGTGTTCAAACAGCTGATAAAAACTTTAGAATAATCCACACAACTCCAGGTCATCAATTAACATCTTGTGAAATTAAAAGCAGTGTTTGTAAAAAACAAAAAAATCCATAATTTAAGGCGTTTAACTAAGCCATCGCTTGTGGCCAAAATACGGATTGCTTGTGGATCATTGTGAGGTTTTTTATCAGCTGTTAGGACTCTCGTTCTAACGGCACCCATTCACTGCACATGAAACATTTGTGAGCAAGTGATGTGATGCTAAATTTCTCCAAATCTGTTCTTATGAAGAAACAAACGCAGTAAAAGTACATTTGCTACAAAAGTTTAATTTTGGGTGTTATCTATTATTTGAAAGTATAACAGTTTATCAACTGCATGAGTTGCTTTAGCTCAGAGCTTCTTAAAATATGTATTCAGACCTAAAGGACAAGGATTTTGCACATCCTGTGACAGTTTTACTATACACTGAAGACAAAGAAGCTCTCCACAAACATCTGGGCTATTTTGGGTGTAAAGTTAATAAGGTCCCTAACCACACAGGTCATTCGGTTAAAACAGGAACAAAAGGATCCCCATTTCTCCCGAAAAACCAGACTCTGTGGTAATCATTAATACATCCTGAAAGCAGGAAACATGGACATCTCTTCCGAGCGTCCTCCAAGCTGTGACCTGCAGTCGGTTGCGGCGTAATTAAGTTTAGTCATATTGGTTACAGACCGTTTCTATTTTTTTTTTGTAAACACAGGGGTGCTTTTACGGATAAATGCATTCATTATGTCGGATAGCCTGTTGACGTCTGCGGTGAGACAATTATCTATTTTTAACTTAACTGGAGACATAATAAGAGCAACGTGTAGTGCAGCAAATGCTCCATGTCAAAAACACGGCAGATCACATGGTTCAAAACGCACGAGAAGCTCCTCGCTGGGCTGGTGTACATACAGAAAAATATTCCAAACATTTCCCTAATTCTGATGAACTGCATGCCTCCAGAAAACCTCTAGCAAACAACTTCTAGGAACACGTCCTTTTATTAGACCTCAACGCAAATGTAATTCTGAAGTTTAAAAATAAGCAATTAAGTATTTTGTGAAGTACTTTTTCTAATAAATGTTGCTGCTTTTTTAGGATTAATTTTGTATTATTTTATTTCTGCATTGCCCTTACTTCATGGCCCCAAAATATCCATTTCAAAGTCAATGTTCCCAACATTTCCAATTTTTGAGGAAAAAAATAATAACGAATGCATGAATTTGACCAAAAATGAGTAAAAACGTTCACATTGTTGAACAAATATTAATGTTGTTCTTTATATAAAAAATAACACTGAATAATTGCATAATTTTAGAATATATTAAAAAAGAACAATTCATTGAAATTGTAATATTTTACAGTATTACTTTTACTGTATTTTTTATTTAAATGCATTGGTAAACATAAGAGACGTTCAGAAACATTTTTGAAAATCTTACAGTCCACAAACTTTTAAAAAGGATGTTTAATCTGTATGAAAAATGTTATAAATGGAGATTGTTATTAAATAAAGGCTATTATATGTTGTAATGTGTTTTAGTGAATGGCAATAATTTTTAATGATTTTGTTAAACTATAAAAATATATTAAATGTAACAACTAGTTCCTAAGAAATTTCTTATGATGCCCAAATAATAAATCTTAGTTAAGGTAAAATATAAAACACGGAGTATATGGTTACATTTTTATTGACATAACTACATAAGATGTAGTTTTCTAAATGTTTGACCAATTAAAACTGACCATTTTAGCAGAATGGACTTTAAAACTAGTTCGGTAAAGAGCCAACTAAAAACTAACAATTCAGATAAAAATTTGAAGTCAGAAACTGATAGAACAGAACATCTGTGAAAATAGTTACTATACAATGTATGCATTAATAAACTGAATAAATCTTTGATCACACTGGGCAGATGAGTACAGCAGTATGTTCTTTACTTATAAGTTATCACAAATACATTCACTTAAACATGTAATATGTGTCACATACAAAAGGAATCCCCCACCACAAAAAAACCCTGCTTAGATACAGAAACACCGCTACTATGCGGCTTTAACAAATTCCAAAGTTTACACACTGAACATCCTTCACGGTCGACCGTCCTTGAGTACACGAGAGTGTGTGAACAGCTGGGTGTGTACTGGATTTGCCTACAGTATCTCAGCGTGGTGCTGCACACTCTCTGATAGCTGCCTCACTGTGCAAACATGTTCAACTACACCAGTGTTCAGACGGTTGCAGCTCCTCAAGTATTACTGCACATTCATTCAAAAGTGTTAACGCCTGCTAATAGTCACAAAACTACTCGCTATGTCTTTCTAAGGCAACTTTATCAAGTGTCACATGATGCAGCAACATCATCTCCTACTTGAGGCACTAAATTGTCCAAAATATCGTCTAGAAGAACGCATGTAGCAACACAGTAAAACCCCTTTAACCATTTCAAATGTTAATTCTAAGTCTAAATTGTATCGTGTTAAATGTAAAAACTGACAGCAGTCCTACATTCAGTCATGCTGTCTGTGGGCTCAACAGACATATAGACTGTAAAGGCAACAAATAAATGGCATTCTTTCTTTTTTTATACATAAATTGTCCCAAAAAGCTAAGACTATAAAGACAAAAAGAGCCTCTAATTGTATCCTCTCGGATATGCTTCCACCTTGTGGCCAAATATGGCATAAATCTGAACAAATAAGACACTTAATGTTAAAAAACATGGGATATGAACAAATAAACAATGCCAATGGAGTTTTTATAAAATAGCCTTGATTAGAAATTAAAAACCTTCTTAAGGTTGAACACTTTAAATAAAAATTAAAAAAACTCCCCCGTTCATATATTGCAGTCTCACATTTGGTCAGAAATGTACCTGAAGTATTCAGGTAATCTATATTTCCCACAGCATCTCTTAGGTCCAGTGTACGAAACCATTTGGAATGAGGCTGCGAACGCTCATGTTGGAAGTTTACATGGTCCCGTGTGCAGCCGCAGCGCCCCCTGTCTGTGAAGAGCACTTAAAGTTCGAAATTCCAAAGGCATTGTGTGTGGACTGGCACTGGACGTGTAGTGGTAAGTTAGTGTGTCGTAGTAGTGGTACTTGACTGGTTTGCCGTCAGGATCGTGAGCGAAAGGCCAGAAGCCGTACAAGTGGATCTCATCACAGAAGCGTGTGGCCATGGTGTACATCAGGAGTCCGGTGGTGGGTCTTTTGATCTGGACATGATTGGTCAACCAGTATCTGAAAGAAAATCAATGATTACAAACATATGACATTCTTACAATTATGATCTATACTGTTTTATATTTGTGGATCAATTACATTGAAGGGGTAGTTAAGAAATCTGAGAGCTATCTAACCCTGCATAGACAGCAACACAACTGACACGTTCAAGGTCCAGAAAGGTAGTAAGGACATCGTTAATAAAATAGTCCATGTGAAATCACTCATTCAACTTAATTTTATGAAGCCACGAGAATACTTTGTTTGAAAAAATAAATAAAAATTATTCAACAATTATTCTCCGTGTCAGTCTTCAATGTGCTTTCAGAAGAGTACCGTGATTTTTGTTCTCTTTGCACACAAAAAGTATTCTCTTAGCTTCAGAAAATTACAGTTGAACCACTGATGTCACATGGACTATTTTAATGATGTCCTTACCACCTTTCTGGGCCTTGAACGTGTCAGTTGCGTTGCTGTCTATGCAGCAGAAAGATCTTGGATTTCATCAAAAATATCTTCATTTGTGGTCCAAAGACGAACAAAGAATTATCATTTTTGGGAGAACTATCCTTTCATAAAATCTTCAGAAAGATGGCAAACTTGAATTTTTAGCCATTACTCAAGTCTTCAGTGTCACATGGTACCTCAGAAATCATACTATATGCTAATTTGGGGCTCTAAAAACCTTTATTCCAATTATTTATATTGAACATTTTTGCGACTTAGAAACTGATGCTTTATTTTTTATATATATATACAAGTTATTTTGATGAAAGTTCAAAATGACAACATTACCTTTAAATTAAAAACATTAATGTCTTTCCTACCACTTTACCAATTGAACGTGTATTTACTGAATACAAATAGTGATTCCTCTCAAAAATTGAAAAAAGAAAGAACTCACCCAAAACTTGAACAGTAGGTGTATAAGGTGTTTAAAAAGTGCCAATCCAAATGTAACAGGGATTATAAAATCCTAAGTGTGTTAACAGCTAAGGTTACTAAAAAGGGAACCTGAGCTCAGCTGCTGAATTTAGGCTAAATCCCCTTTTTAAAATATTCTCATGCTAAACTCGCCCACATCCAAACCTGACGGCTGTGCCGCTCTTCCACGTTTAAAAGGAGAAGATTAGACAAGTGAACAATGTCCATTAAGATGCACTGAACCCTCTCCAGTCCACTCACCCCTGAATAACCCTCACAATGGGGCTCTCTCTGTGTATCCGTGAGGTGTCATTCATTCAGAGCGCTTGAGGAAAAAGGGGGGCCTGGAGGAAAGACGTTTCAGATAACAAACAGGATCCTATATCTTAAAGCTACCTCTGGTCTTTGTCCTGCTTTCTGGTTCATTTGGGATTTAAAAAGACATTCTAAAAATTATATTTTATAATATTTTAACCTGTAATTTATTCCTGTAATGGCAAAAGCTGAATTACCAGCAACCATTACTCCAGCCGTGATTGTCACATGGTCTTTTAGGAATCTTTCTAATATGTTAATTTGCTCAAACAGATTTCTCATTATCATCAATGTTGCAAATAGGTGTGCTGCACAGTATTTTTGTGTAAACTAATCTCTCTCTATATATATACATAGATAGATATAGATAGAACAGTATTGTATCAATTAAATATTGTCTGCTAGTGCTGTAAATTAGAGCAGGAATTGATTCAGACCTATTCCAATTGGTAACTTTATAAATGAATGCTATCTTTGTGAATTATTATTTGAAAGAACCAGCTCATATTAACTATTGTTTTGGCGTGCATCCTACAAGGACAACTCAATATTAAGTATTGTACCACATTCAATACAGACAGCAAACCTACACTGAAAACACATAAAAATGTAGTTTATTTTGCTGTAACTGATGATTCATCAACAAGAACAAATACATTTTCATATAGATACTGAAAATAAGCATCATCTATTTACATTTTTATTTATTTAAATAGAATGCACCATCTAAAGCTATTTAATGACTTAAACTTGCTCATCATTCAAAGTTGTGAAAATATATATATTTTTCTACTCCGAAATCTAATGTTTAATTTCTGAGGTTTTGAAAATGATTTTTTTCATTGTAGATCTTCCCATTTTTTCCCATTTCCAAATAAGTGTATGCAGACGATATTTTTAAATGAGCTATTCCTTTACAAATGTACTGCTTTTTATCATTTAATCAACTACAACATATTATAATGGTATATTTCCCTAAATACACCATTCACTGAACAGCTGTCTCTTGCCTGACCTTTATTCTGGCCCCGGCAACCAATGTTACACAGATGGATCTAAGAAAAACCATCCTCGTCTAAGTGCATTGTAAAGATGGTGGGCTCCAGCCACTCTGCTTTGAGAGAGGGCTGAATAGCAGACTTAAAATATGCAGAGGTCAATGAAAGAGGCAAAGGTTCCGCGCTATTTAAAGACAGCCAACTACAATTGAGCCCAGAGGGGCTTGAATTCATTGAGTGAACTTACAAAGACCTTCTGTAAAAAATACAGATTTATAAATGCCGGTATGCACTTAGAGGAACAGCCCCACGCTGTGGTCGCAGAGTAGGATGTGAATGCATTGATGACTGAAATATAAATAGAGAGAGGCTTGATACACCTGCTTCAGCGAGCATGAGTGTCGAGCAGGCTTAAATACACGGACACGTACCCTCTGACAGCATGGAGCAGACGCAGGGAGGGGAAGGCGGTGCGGACGTTCACGGTATGCAGAAGAATTAGGCGGATGGCCCACTCCACTCGCTCCTCTCCTCCTTTAGCCATGAAGGCAGGGATCCACAGAACACTCCCGCTGAGGCTCTGCAGCCTGTGGACGAAGCGCTGTACCCACTCCTCACTGTTCAGGTCCTGAAAAGCACGCTGCACCACAGAAGGGTTCATAGTCACCAGACTGGTGCGCAGGCCCACATCAGTCGCATACTCCTCCACTGGAGCCAGGTTACACCTTGGAAACACATATATTCATACGGTTAAGTAAATAAATATTATCTCAAGTTAGTTCCTTTATATATTGTATATGTTATAAGTGCTTATGCCCGTGTGTATTCACATGGTGACATATGATCAAGCCTTAGTTTTCTAGTAACAAGCTATCAGGGGAAGTCGTGGTTAGAGAGTCGGACTCGTAATCCAAAGGTTGCGGGTTCGAGTCTCGGGCCGGCAGGAATTGTAGTTTGTACAGCGCTCTCTCCACCCTCAATAGCCTCAATACCACGACTGAGGTGCCCTTGAGCAAGGCACCGAAACCCCACCTGCTCCCCGGGCGCCGCGACATAAATGGCTGCCCACTGCTCCGGGTGTGTGTTCACGTGTGTGTGTGTGTGTGTGTGTGTGTGTGTGTGTGTTCACTACTATGTGTGTGCACTTTGGATGGGAATGTTAAATGCAGAGCACAAAACATTTTTAATTTGACTCATTCATAATGATTAATGGGATTGTAGTTATTTCCCTCATTAAAACTGCACACAGTCTTGTATATCTTGTCTTTTTTGGCTTCAAATAGCATTTTGTGATATTTTGATTCACCTCAGACCTGGCAGATTTTGCTCATAATGCTTTTGGCTTATATTACTTTAATGAAGACTTTTTAAAAATCTCTATGAAAAAAGAAATACTATTCCAAGTCAACTACAGCCACAGTGAAGCAACAATTTGAAGTGTTTTTAGCAAGTAATTTAAAGGTACTGTTCACAGCACATTGCTTGAGTAATAACACATCCGATTTAATGGAACAGACCTTTAAAGTAACTCTGCTGCTCCCTTCATGAGTACATTTTTGTACGGGGACAGGGATAATGAAAAATACATCATGCCTGAGTCTGTAAACATGAAGTTAACAGAGTCCAGAGACGCTGAAGCACAAAAATAAATGTACAAAAAGAGAAAATGCTGTAGCAGGCATAGCAGCTCACGATTCACGATGCTTGAAATATAGGAGGAAAATATGAATGCTGAATTGGAGTTGAGGTGTTATATGAATGCATCACTGAAGGGAATGTTCTTCAGAAAAGTTTCGATGACAATTGCATTTCCTTCTCTGTGTTTATAAGTGCAGAACTGCTTTGTTTACAGCAGTTACCAAAGAAACGCTATACTGCTGCTTTTCCATAAGCGCCACCTGCTGTTAGAGAGTGAATCTGCATTATCATATAGTCCCCTATGTTGTTTTTGTTTCATGCAGATGTTTTATGTAGCATCATTTTACAAAGATAAAGTCAGACCGTTCTGTTTCTGCTTTAAATATCGAAATTATACAATCTAATAAAATAAAAAAACTCCTGCAACAAGTGTAGCATATTTATTTGGATCAAGATTAAAATGCAGTGGTTACAAAAAAACTAATATATCTGCAACCAGTATTGGAAATGGCCAATTTGCTTGTTTAAAAAAAACTAAACAAAAAAAACCCGGTTATGACAAATTATGATTGGTGTATCATTAACTGCTGTATGACCAAAAATTTGTATCACGGTATTTTTCTAAATTATACTTAATTACTATATGACGGTATTTATTTTTTTCATGCATGACTCTATCTCTGTATTTAAAAAACGTATTTAGAAGAACACTTGAGTGTACTTGAGTATGAAAGATGGGTTCAAGTGAAAAATGTTTTGCTACTGAGCATCAGCTGAAAAGTAAGAAGAGTAAATGACCTTCACTCCAGACTTGCTTCATCTTAAAGCAAGTAATTTATCTTTGTATAAACCACAACATTAATACTACATTAGACATCTTCTCATATGCAGAATACTCCTACAGACTAAGCAAGTGCCTTTTAAAGCTCATCCCATCATTTAACTGCAAAAAAATCCATAGACACACAGAGGTGACTTTAAAGCAAATACTGAGCGCAGTGTTGGCATTATCAACTTGCCACAATACCTGAAAAACCTTTCAACACTGGCACCATGCCGACTGCCGAGGCTTAGCTGTCACGGTCACACTCCCACACAGTCTTGTCCTTGCCCAGCAGAAAAGCCATGCCAAACACACAGGAGGGATTTAAGTTCCTCCATTACTTAATCTTCGAGGCTCTATATGTCCCTGGACTGGTGCTGAATGACATTAATGTCCTAAGAGCACAGCTGGGCTGATGAAGACTCATTTAGGATTGGGAATCTCTCAGTATTACACTAGTAAACCACACTGCTGTAAAGGATTTTTCAAGCAAACAGCTTTCGGCTGTAGGCAGAGCACTTTACAGGCAAGTGAACTTTAGTCACTTTAAGAAGACAGCCTAATTACGTTTCCAGGGCTGTGGCTTAGTATGACTTATACAAATGTCATATTGGCTCAGCTGGTCACTAATCGCAGTATGTATCACCCTTAAGTTCTGAAAGCCTTCTGACAGTATGAGTCAAGCCAGGACATAGTACTCACAGCTATTTCAAAAGTGCATTGTGATTATTTATTATTACGCCGGAATGAGTATAGTTCCTAGCCAATGGGCCTAGAAAATCACAGCTTTTCATTTTCTGTCAGTCTTGGTACACTACACGAGGTAACTACAAAAGAGTCATGTTTTAAATAGGAAAAATATTGAAACTCGTTGGTCCTTTTTGAACACGATGCTAACGGTCTAATCAGATTCAATTATATATGCTAAGCTACGCGAAAAGTGCAACCGCCAGACCCGGAGATCGGCTGAATGGATTCGAAAACGGTAAAACTAAACCGTTTAACTCTTGGGAGTTGGAAAATGAGCCTGTTTTGAAAAAAAAGTGGAGTGTTCCTATAAAGAGGTCATATGATGCGATTTCACGTTTTGCCTTCTCTTTGGAGTGTTACAAGCTGATTGTGCATAGATAAGATCTAAAGCCTCAAAACCACAGAGATATTCTTTATCAAAGTTAAGACTCTGCCTCGCCCACTAAAACGGCTCGTTCAAACACGCCCCCACATGTCTACGTCACAATGTGGCAATATTTGCATAAGGCGTGGTTTCAGTAACCGCAGTAGTGTTGATGCAGCAGTGTCAGGGAGAAGCTGTGTGTTTCTAAGCAAAAGCACTTTATTTGGCCTTCCGAAAGTAGATGCATTTAGGAATCATTAAGATTGCTTACAACAACATAACAGCACAACCCAGATGTTATCACAATGCATTTTGTGGACGAACGTTTCTTAAACATAGGAGAGGAGGTAATTCTGACTTTGCTATGACAATCTGGCACTTCTTAATCAGTGACTATGTTTTGTTTTTAGTTTAAGTATTTGATATAGACTGTTAAAAGGCAGAGTTTTGCGCATTGTGTTTATGTGTGTGTGAGCGAGAGAGAGACAGGGTCACATCCCAGCACATCAGCCATCTTAATCGCGGTGTGTGTGTGTGTGTGTGTGTGTGTGAGAGAGAGACGGTCACATCACAGCGGAGTGCACAGCATGTCAGAAATAGTCTTAATCGTGGCTTGTTTGCAAACACACATGAGCATCATCACTGTGTCTATCACGCGACTCTGTTCCCCCTCGGGCTTGAACTGAAGGTAAAACTAAGGACATTATTAACGGTTTTAATTTTGAAAGCTGAAGCACATGATTATGGAAAGGGGCGTTACATTTCCAATGTGGCTTGTAGTGTTCGGCCAATCACAATGCACTATGCCAGTTGGCCAATCAGAGCAGACTGCGCTTGTCGGAAGGAGGGACTTTGTAGAAAACAAAGCGTTTGAGAGAGGAGGGCATAAAGAACCTACAATAAATGTACAGTATTTGAAAAATAATGTGTTTTTTTAACATTAAAACATGTCAACATATTCTGTTAAACCAAATACACAAAATAATGATCTTTAAAAAAGCATCATATGACCCATTTAAATAAATCTTGTGTTAAGGACCAAAAAAATTCAAATTCAAATTATTTATTTTAGAGAGTATTTTAAATCAATATAAAAATGTATAGTTTTAGGACATTGTTTATAATTATTATTTACAGCTAGTTTAGATGGATGTATCATTTGATTCAGGATGAGAGTTTACATCAACAGCACAAACTGTTGAATGCTACGACACAAAATAGAAGAAGAGTTGTTTACCTAATGACAAAGTCATGTGAATCAATCTCTCTGCCGCAGCTGCTATTCAGTAGTATCCCAGAGTTCCCTACGATGGCACATTGTTTGTAATGCTGGTTCTTCATGGGAGACACCGTTGGCAAAAGGTGGTACAGGTTCTCGGAGATGTTTGTGGTGCTCTGGCGGTCAAATATATAATGAATCACATCCCCGAGTTTAAAGGTGCTCTTAAGAATTGAGATATCCCTCTCAGCATCCAGGAACCTCAAAATGTTTTTCCTGGAAGGAAAATGAAAAAATAACACTATGAATGATTAAAAATTGAGTATTAACAGGGAACCACATTCTTTAGAAATGCCATACTGTGCATTTGATTAAATTCAAGCAGTACCTGATGAGGTTAGACAAAGTTATATTGAAAGTCCATTCTGGTGAGGATGAATTGCTGGTTTTTCTCTTTATGCCTGGCAGTGGAATTGGAGAAGAGACTTTGCTCTTTTTATAAGTGACTAGTGAAGTAGGAACAGCATTCAGGACTGAATTTCTGATGGAGGAAAAAAAGACCATGTTTACGTGCATGGTACAAATAACAACATCTGTCACCTCAAAAATACTGGCAGCTATGTTTAATGAATTATTGAAACCCTGATAAATCAGTAATATGAGAAAGAAGATTTTAAGTATGTTTAAATAATTAACATGCAAATAAACTGAAAATAGAATACATTTACATTTAAAAGTTGTTGCTTTAGGTCTATAACACTGAGAAACTCAAATATGTGGTTGTAAGCATCTATGACATTTTCTCATGAAAACACCATAAAACATAAATGATATAAATCAGATTACAAACCTGTTGGACTGAAGGACAAAGCTTTTTAAGTGAAACTTCTGTGAATCCTCAATGTTCCTAAGAGCAGAAGGCATAAAATATTCACCATCATTATCCAGTAATGACCATTAATAATGCTCTCAGAGTAGATAACTGAGGTAAAGGCAATTAGACCCTTTACTGGAAAAATATATGAAATTGAATTATGATGATGTTTATTTAGGACTTAATATAAACCGTTCCACTTCTAAACTCTTAAGAATATTTTGATGGTACAAACACAAGGTTATAGTTATTAGCGATTAATCATTTCATAAAATAATGTGTTAGTATATATACTAAATCCTAGATGAATCACCTTAAAATAACAGTATACTCACCCCCAGGCCATTCCAGATGTAGATGAGTTTGTTTCTTCATCAGAACAGATTTAGATCAATTTAGCATTGCATCACTTGCTCACCATGTTGAATTTGTTAATTATGCAACTTTTTACATTACAAGATAACTGATAGATTGGTGTCTTGTGGATTATTGTGATGTTTTTATCAGCTGTTTTGACTATTCGGATGGCAATCATTCATTGCAGAGGATCCATTGTTGAGAAAGTGATGTATTGCCAAATTTCCCCAAATCGGTTTTGATTAAGAAAGAAACGCATCTACTCCTTGGATGGCCAGTGAGTGAGCAAATTTTCATTTTTGGGTGAACTATTCCTTTCAAACATAACTGCAAGGATAATAGGTAACCAACATCATGTCATTCAAACTACCTCTAACCGCAGGGTGCACCCCTTCAAAGCAGTTAGGACAAGATAGCATTGTCTCCTTGAGCAAATCAGTCCAATTTGTCTACCACTCACTGTAATGTTCTCCATGTCTCGCATAAAGTCATGGCTACGTGCATTATTAAATAGACAGAGCACAGATCTTTTAAAATTCTGGGAGCATCTTCAAATGCAGATTTAATGGTGGTGTTGCTTCAAAGCGCTTATAACTGCTCGGAGATATACCCTTTAGATCCTTTGTTTGATATGGAATTATATTCTAAATTGCAATAAATTATACATCTCGCCAATAACTTAAGCACAAATTAGATCATAAGCATCATCTAATGCCTTCTGACAGCTAGTAAATGAGGTGTGAGATTTCCAAATTAGGATTTTACAATTATATTTTGTCTCTGGGATATTTTGGGATAGCAAATATGAGGGAGGAAATATTCCCTTTCCACACTTAATGGATAAATAGTAATCAGTGCAGCAGAAATGTGAAATACAATCTCACGGTACACAGAAACAGGCCAAATACTTTGCATAAAATGTCAAATGTGGCAACTCTAGGCATGATCCATTTAGAAATTAAGCACTGTATGCACATCTTGGCAGCAAACACTTGTGTTTGAGTGTTGTTTTCTCATGCAATTATTCTTGTAATTAATCCATCTACACACAAACATTCTTCTTGCTGAAGAGCTTTAAAGTGTATGTCCCGAGACAGCAAGATTTTTGCAATTATGTAAGCCTGAGGATTTCTGCTACAGGGTTCAATTTTAGCTGAGGAAAAGCAAACTGTTCATTTTTGTCTCCAGGCTGTAGCTTTAAAGTCACAAATCAAACAGTAATCCCCTAGCTGCCACAAACCACAGACCAGACTGTCTTTTCACTTGCCGTGAATGGACGCAAACAGAAGACACTCAAGAGTAGAACAAAACCAAAAACCAACAGCCATCCGTTACAGAGCACCAGGGTCAGCTGCATTTATCTGACGACTCTCATACAAGGTTTCACACTCAGCAAAGTCTGAAGGACTCGTTTTGGAGACCTGACAAGCATTAATAGTTTGAGACTATACACATATTAACAATATCAGCAAAATCAGTTCCAAAATGCTATCACTCTGCTGGTAAGTAACTCTGTATGGATACAAAGGTTAACTTTAAAAGCTTCAAAATCTCACACATCCCTCCAGATTCTACAGAATTATCAACGACATCAAACTAACATAATACCAAACACAATTTGTTCCCTCAAATTGAAGTGCCCAAAAACAGGCTGTGGCTTTGCAAACAATAGTCTTCGGGACAACACATTGTCTCCCTCTTTTGACTTAGACACAGCATTACCCTGTTTGATGAAAGACTAAACCAACCCAGCAGGAAGACACAGTTTAAGATGTAGTCTGTGTTTTAGAACATTGTAGCTGGTCTAAGATGGTTATTTGCGGTTCCAAAATGGTTATTATCTGGTCCAAGCCAATCATTTGCTGGTCCAAGGTTGTAATTAAGTTGGTGAGGTGGTATATCATCTAGGTACAGCAACAAATCAGCTCAGCGGGGTGGTCAGGCTGGCTTTTTGGAATATGGTATCTTGTCAGACAGCTACTGAACAGCTAAGACCAACTAATGACCAGCTTGGACCAACTAGAGACCAGTTATTTTCCAAAACACGGCTCCAAATTAAGATTGATTTTTCCAATAGAAAAAAATATAATAAAGTAAATAAAATGCACAGCGCTTTGTCATTTTCTTGTAGAATAGAATGCCATTTTCTTGTATATGTATGTATATAGGCTAGTAATGGTAAAAACACAAGCCAATGAAATATGCAGCTCAGGCTAGTCCTAAATGGACTGTCCATTGTTTGAGCTCCTACAAAGTCTCTCGAGACCATCAAAGCACGGAAGACAAAGCACATCACAAACATAAATAGAGTGCAACTGTGCGTTGAAACAAATACCAGACAAGAATGTGATGTATCCATCTGTATTGTTTATTGTACGTCAATCGAATTTACTTACGCGATTTCTTCCTCCACTTCCGATATATCAGCTATAATCACAAATATGACCAGGGCTGTCCCGATTCCAAACATCAGTATTCGGAATTCAAAAGACATGACTTGACCGATATGTGCGATTCTACAGATGCGTTGAACTAAAAGCGCAATAGAAATCTCTTCTTCTTTCACCCTGCTTGCTTACGCAGGGCAACACATGCAATGTTCCTCCGTCTCCTCGACAAAGCCGGACCATTCTAACTGGCCGTGCAGGTTAGCGAAGAGTTGTCTGCAATAAACATCACGTCCACCAGCTTCTTCCACCTTCACTGAAGTAGTGTAGAGATGAGGCAAACGTGAACGTCTTCTCTTCTACTCCTGCCGCTACTCCTCGGAGATCTGGTGGGTGGCAGTTCCCTTGAAACTTTGCCTGCAAGGTGCATAAACTCACAAATGAATGTTATACGTTCAGCTAAGAAGGCGTGGATTTGAAATTGAATATGACATTTGATTCCCCCTCTCCGTCTTGCTCTCTTTGTTTCTATTTGACAAAGACACTATGGACTTTCCATTGACTTCTATTGTTTTTATATCGAGCTAATGGTCTTTTCTAAATTCTAATCCTAAATCCTTGTCCTAGCCAGGTGCGACACGACAGGGTTACAGCGACAAGCCGTTTGTCTGTCCCCAGTGAACCTGAAACAGCTGCTCTACGCGACATAATCAATCACAAATCACAGCCAATCAGAGCAGTTCCCTCCGTCTGCGCGCTTTCTGGTGCTGCGCAACGTAAAACACCTTTTATCTTCACGACTTTCCTGCTGTTTTTTAGGGCTGCATGCTTCTTCTTTTTTACTTGAGGGATTGGTCATATGACATGCAATATTTCCCAACTTCCACAATCAGCCTCACCTGTCATCTCACTCATATTTCATGTTTAATATGCACGAGGAGCGTTAATTCTGTTCAATGATAGTTTTTGTGTGGGCGGAGCTACGCAACGCTGAATTTTATGCAACATTTTATCTATTTCCTGTTAATGTAGGAGACTTCCTAATCAATAGACACTTTATAAATAACTAGAAGAATAACAGAGTGCAGTAACAGTGTGTCTTACAGTTTGTTTATGATTACAATACCCTACTAAATTAAAATGATATCATAACAAATAATAGTTTGCAATTTGAGTTTAATTTGAGAGTGAGAAATTTTTCACTCAGATTTCACAGCAAGTTACAGTTGATCACAATTATTTACCACAAAAAACAGAAATCTTCTTAGTTTGAAAGAAACTTCTGTATGAGCTGTGCTTTATACATTAATACACTGTTGACAAATATATATACATATATTTTTTTTGCCGGTGATATTTCGCTGCAATTTTGAAAATTTGACTACATTACAAGACTGTTTTTGTACAGCTAAAATGACAGGAAGTGGCTGACAAACCTTGCACATTAATGTTAAAAATGTCTGCCTCAGCTCTTAAAAATATTGTGGATGTGGCCATATATTTAATGAAAGAAACAGTAGGCTAAGTGTAGTAAGTTAGCTAGTATAGTCCTGCTCGTCGCCTTTCACAGTCACAGCTGGTTAGAAAACAAATTGAATTGCTGGAGGTCATAATGTCAATGTGCTAATGGGGTTTTGCCTTTGTATAGGGACATTTGGTCATTTGAACCACACACACACACACACGCACGCACGCACGCACACACACACACACACACACACGCACACACACGCACGCACGCACACACACAGAGAGAGAGAGAGAGACACACAACACAAAAGCACCTGCTGCTTCAGCCAACAGTCCTTTCATCTTTGATTCTGGTCGTCTCTGATTTATTTGAAAGGTAGTAAAACTTTAATTTGCTGGTTGTTTCAGTGATCTACAACCCTATACAATTAGGCAGCGTAATTGTTTTTTAGTCTAAGATTGACTGGTTATAATGATCACTCACCAAGTGTTTCACAACACCAGATGTTATGACAGGTATTCAAATGTGCTGTCTTTTTAAGAGTGCACCCAGCAGACATAACTGGGAAAAAAAAAGCTGACAAAATGTTACATACGAAGAATGTGCATGACAGTTTTCACCGTCATCCAGGCTCAGAAACATACTGAAACAGTCCTGGCATATCATTTCTAAACCTGCAAATGAAGAAGATTCTCGCACTGTGAAATATGTACTGTTTATATCACAGTTTCCTGTCAGGTCTAACACCCTCACTGCTTATCAAAATGTGCTTGTGCTGGCAAATGTAAGTTTGCATTAGAAAATACTGATAGAAAGTGGGACACTTTGATATTTTATGTCCATTTATTATATTTTCATGATTCAAATATCATAATATATTGCTGTCATCCAATAATTGCATGCATTTAGGATGATACTGTTTTTAGAAATTGAAGAATATACACATAATGATAGTAAACTGAAAGTGTCCTATACTGTACATCCAGACTATTAACTGATTGTTCATGGTCATTTATAATTCCTGCATCAAATTAATCTTGCCATTAAAGGTTATGTTAATGTTAAAAAATAAATATGACCTCACGTTGTGTCAAACACATTTACACACTGCCTCAAAAACTTTCATCCGTCATAAAAAAAAATTGGACCAGGTTTGATTTGAAAAAATAAATATGACCTCACGTTGTGTCAAACACATTTACACACTGCCTCAAAAACTTTCATCCGTCATAAAAAAAAATTGGACCAGGTTTGATTTGAAAAAATAAATATGACCTCACGTTGTGTCAAACACATTTACACACTGCCTCAAAAACTTTCATCCGTCATAAAAAAAATTGGACCAGGTTTGATTTGAAAAATAAATATGACCTCACGTTGTGTCAAACACATTTACACACTGCCTCAAAAACTTTCATCCGTCATAAAAAAAAATTGGACCAGGTTTGACACGCAAATGAACCCACAAAACATTGTTTTGTGTCCACAAACCAATAGTGCATTTCTAAAAGAAGCAGAAGGATTCTTATTTCAATCATTCTGATACATTAGTGTTCTTCGTGCTGCGAGAGATGGCCTAGAAATCGTGGTGTCCGTGGAGAAAAGAGTAAGGAAAGGAAAAAGGGGGTCATCTTTCTGCCATATTTTAATTTGTCCTCACAATTGCTTTATAGGAGTCTGTATGCATGATGGGTTGTGAAAACCTTCTAAAAACATTTTGTTTATGTATGAGCATTTTATTAATCAAAAATATCTTATTTTGTGTTCAAAGATGAATGAAGGTCTTACAGGTTTGGAATCACATGAGGGTGAGTAATTAATGATAGAATTAAAAATGTTGGGTAACTATCCCTTTAAAACTGTCTATGTCGTGTTGTGCTGTGTCCTCCAGTATAAACGGACTGCTCACAAAAATGGTTCTATGGCATCTCTGCGAAAACCCCCTTTAGGACGTCAATATAGTGTAGTAAAGTGAAATAAGTAAAAAAGTAAATTCAATTCAGAATAACCATCTTAAAAGGTATTTCAAATTGTGTCTAGGTCTTTTTTCATCTTACCAAACTTGGACCAGGCTACTGAAGCTGTTGGAGAGTCAGCAGAACTGCCTGCAAATAAATGTGCAACATTTCATGTCAGTGAGTCACAGCAGTTCTTGAATACCTTGAGCCAATATAATTCATCTGCTGCAGCATTAAGGTAGAAAATAATACCCATATTTCCATCGACCCAGTGTGCCATTGCACCGGACACAGCTTAGCCCTGCATGTGCAAAGTGTATATCAAGTTATTCAATGGAAAATGACCATGCTCCATATCCAATCTGCTTCTAAGGATTTCATGAAGGCAAGTAATGGTTTTTTGTAATGCTTTTAAATAATCTCCTCCTGCCCACACACACACACACACACACACACACACACACACACACACACACACAGACAAGGAAGGGAAATACTTTTGCAATTAAATTTTTATGTAAGATGGTATTTCGAAACAGTCCAAGGAATAAGTGAAAAATGCTTTGGAGGAAATCAGACACTTCTTCATCTGGAAAATCTGTTTTTCTGTAATCTTTTCATGTATCGTGAAAAATTGTAAAGAAAGAATTGCTATTGCACAATATGCAATTATATATTGTAATGTTTACAAAATAACTGCTAGTACATTAACGGAAAACAAATAAAGTTAAAATGAGAGAATATTCAAGAAAATTATTAAACATCCAGATTGTAGTTGACTTTTGCTTGCATAAAAAATATATATATATATATATATATATCCTTTGGTTTTGATCATAAAGCGTCAAGCTCTTGTTTTTCCCTGAACTCAGTCTGTATTTGAGCATCTGCTCTCAACATCTACTTTGAACTGAACATCAAAAATGTACAACACAAAGAGCCAACTGACAATCCACCCTTTCCACTTCCCTCCCAAATATTATGAGTGCCATTTGAAGAGTGTTATGCGTATTTTGGATTTATATTTGTGACACAGCAGGGTATATATTCAGCTGAAGACGATTAAGTTGTTTGATTATTATGGACAACTTGAGCAGTGGCTCCGAAGGATAACTTTCAAAACATTACATTCAGCATTTTTTTCAGTTGAAGCAATGCAGCAGAACATCGACTCTTCTTTGAATGACTTATTTACATAAAATATTCTGTGCATTTTCACACAAACGCATCAGTCTCCTGAGAAATTAGGCCTTGTAATGAATCCTCAAATTAATTATGCACAGTTTGATGGGATAGCCATAGCAGTGATGGATTATTATGTGAAACAAAGCGAAACAGATGCAATGTGCATAGAAACATACACACAACAAATGCCAAACCAAACCCTACTAATGTACTCCATGGTGAGGGAGTAAGTCTTTAGGGAAACGTTGTAGATATTGTGAAAGCTTTGAATTCCTAAACAAAAACACTTTTCATTTTAAGAGTTCCCCCCCTCCATGTTTCACAGGTAATATACTAACAAAGGCTTCTGTACTAGCAATTAAAGGAATAGTTCACCCAAAAGGAAAATTTTCTGAAAATGTACTTACCTTTAGGCCATCCATCAGAACAGATTTGGAGAAATTTTGCATTGCTTCACTTGGTCACCAATGGATCCTCTGCAGTGAATGGGTGCCATCACATTTTCAAGTTCAAACTCATACTGAGAGATACAAATATCACTATCAGCTATACTATCACTAAAAATATCAGTCCATCGAATAACATCGTATGAAGCAAAAAGCTGCATGTATGTAATAGACAAATCTATCAAGACGTTTTTAACTTTTTTAACTATTGATGCTGGCTAAAATGTGATTTTTTTCAGAGAAGAGGCTATCTTGTCTGAATCAGGAGAGAATTATGCACAGATCAAGCAACATTTACAAGTGAAAACAGTCCAGAGCAGTTCCAAATAAATATGAGGGGGCAACAGGGGACAATGGACAACAGGGGGCAACGGTCTAAGGTTATAACGCATTAGTGATGGGTTTGTTTCTCAAAAAAACATGCAGCTTTTCATTTAAGTTGTGTGGATTTTTCATGGCCTCTTATGCTGACGGCACCCATTCACTGCAGATGATCCACTGGTGAGCAAGTGCTAAATTTCTCCAAATCTGTTCAGATGAAGAAACAAACTCATCTACATGGATGGCCTGAGGGTGAGTACATTTTCAGCAAATTATCATTTTTTTTGTGTGAACTATTCCTTTAAGTGTGTTAAATGGTCAGTAATTGAATTATCTCTCTCTTAGCTGTGTTATTGCTACACATCAGTTTAAATAGCTCTCGATTTGCCGACAACAATAAGCCTGATAAATAACCCTGCACCGCAGCACATAAATGCTTCATATCCCCATCCCTCCTGAGTTTGGATCCTCTGAGATGTAAGGAAGAGGAACTGAACTAGTATTGCACCAAAGACATATTTGAGATGTCAGTCTTGACAACAGTGTGTTCCGTGAAGCATATTTTTAACAAGAATACACCTTTTGTAGTGTTGGCAGATGTTTTGTGTCTTCTGCAGGTGCTGATGAATAGGACATCATGCTATTAATATCCTCCTGAATATTTCAGGGATATTTAGTACATTATTCAGTGAATATTGCTCTGTTGTTGTTGCTTTCGCATCTGAAATGTGCATTGCTACTTATTCATTAGTTTTAATAAGTGAATGCCACTTTCTATTATATCTTATGTATTCAATATATATATAGAGAGTGAGTAAAAGTATATATATATAAATATATATGTATCAGACATACAAAAATTCAACTTTAAACTAAAGCATTGCATTTGCTTCACTATTAGTTAATGGGTCTCTTTCCTTTAAGGCTCTTATCGTACGCTCCTTCCAGTTCAATCGGTTCTTCGTTTATCTGTCAAGGCTGCAAAAGGGAATCTAAGCCACATCAAATAAAGACTTTAATCTTCTTACACACCAGGGCAGATTAACACATGGTATTTGTGTCACCTCACTTAAAGAGACACTGTTAAAAATTGATGGAAGATAAATACTCATAAATCCAACAGATGGATTTCAGTTCAGTCCTGCAAAAATCTTTGACGGTGATTCCAAACAGCCTGACATTTGGTGTCCATTCAGTTAAATAAATAAAAACGTTAAGGTTGTCAGGTTTATATACGACCTTTTGTTGTGAAGAGCATGCGTGTCTGTGAAGGATATCAAAAGAAAGCCTTTTCACCCAATAGCGGTATAGCCTCTGATGTTGGAGATGGTCCAGAGTTTAATTTCAAAGGCCCATGTTGAAGTATTGTGCTTTTCACCTTCATATCCACAATAGATCATTCTTTGTTTCAGGACCAGCTTCAGGTTCTATGAAAAAAAGCTTTGTGTCCATACTTTTAATATCTTCTTGGTTGAACTGCAGATTGTAGCTCAAGAGGCGAAGGTAAAGTAAGGAATATATTATCAGAAGCAGACAAACAGAAATGCAATAAGGTCTTTCTGAATCAATTCTCTTTTTCCATAGAGTGGAAATCTCTCTCCAGCAGTGAAATGGCTTATAGTCACATTCTCTCCATTTTGCCCTAGATTTTATAAATAACCAAATTGGGTCCATTTACATCTACACTAATACATCCTCTTATTCTTATTTTTATGTGAACCCGAAACTGTATGAAATAAATACAAAATCCTAGTGAATAAAAAATACATAATTTAGAGTAGATTCTGCATAATACTCTACTGATAAAATATCTGAAATTCTATTCCAGTAAAGAATAGTTCACTTTGCTGAAAATGTACTCACCCTCAGGCAAATCCAAGATGTAGATGAGCTTGTTTCCTTATACGAAAAGATTTGGAGAAATGTAGCATTATATCACTTGCTCATCAATGGATCCTCTGCAGTGAATGGGTGCCGTCAGATTGAGAGTCCAAACAGCTGATACAAACAGTAATCCACACGTCTCCAGTCCATCACCTAACATCTTGTGAAGTGAAAAGCTGCATGTTTGTTAGAAACAAACCCATCATTAACACAGTTTTATTGTTGCTTTTGGCCAAAATATGAGTCCATAATCCATAATGATGCTTCCTCCAGTAAAAAGTCTATCCCTTTCACATCAAAGATCACTAACATGTTTGTTTAGAACTGTTTTCAGTTGTAAACGGAGCTTTATCTGTGCATACCTCTCTCCTGAATCACTTTTTTCATGAAAACACGAATACAGGACTCATATTTTAGCCTGAAGTAACGGCTTGAATTTAAAAACGTAATGATGAATTTGTTTATTACAAAACACACCACAAGATATTAATTATTAGACTGTAGTTATTTTTATCAGCTGTTTAGTCTTTCATTCTGACGGCACCCATTCACTATAGAGGATCCACTGGTGATCAAGCAAATTAATGCTAATTGTTTGTTTTTCTGTTCTGATGTACAAACAAACTCATATGTATATCTTGGTTGGCCTGAGGGTGAGTACATTTTATACCTTTTTTTAACCATTTAAAATTCTGGGTAAAAATAAAGAACCATAGAGTCAAATCTGAGATTTTATGAAAAATAATTTATTTGCAGAATAAAATAAACGTTATTTTGCCATAAAAAAAACAATTATATGAAAAGTACACTGCTTAAATTTTTACCTGCAGTGACGCCCGTAAAACAAGAATGATATGCTATGAAGCTTTAGAGGAAATTCAAATAATGCAAAATCAGAAATTCGTCATGAATAGTTTTTATCCCAAAGTATCGTTTGTATCCAGCTCTATTTCTAATCTGCTAAGAACCCACAGTGCCATGTCTTATTGCAGTGAAGTGAAATAAAACAGTTTAATCTCAATCCAAAGCTGAAAAACACTTTACATATTACATTATAATTGTATACAATGTCATTCTTCATCCAGCTCATAAATACCAAGGCCCAGCCTGATCATCAGAACATTATTTGCTCTACAGCGAGATGAGACCACCACTCATGAATTACAATAGTCTTCTGCCATTTAATAAAATCCCCTTTTCCCAATACTTCTCATCTGATGTCAGTCATACTGTAGGTCACAATAAGGCTGTGCAATTAATCGAATTCGATTATCATGTGCATCTCGACAGTAAAGCCGGTTCCGTGATTGGCGGTAAATCACCTGTTTTCAGCTGGAGCGGCAGTTAATACACAGAGCCGTAGTTCACTGACAAGCTATGCAATATTGCATTTTTATAATTGAAGGTGATTCGTCTGTGATTACAAACACAATATGTCCTAGCTTGTCAGTGAACTACGGCTCTGTGTATTAACTGCCGCTCCATCTGAAAACAGGTGATTTACCGCCAATCACGGAACCGGCTTTACTGTCGAGATGCGCGTGTTAATCAAATTCGATTAATTGCACAGCCTTAGGTCACAATATTCCCAAAGTCTTGTCCCAAACATGTCATTATTGTCCTCTGAATATAGAAGCATTCCTACATGTATTAATAAAACTACACAAGAAAAGTCTCATTCTCTATCTGTCTTCATAATCCAAAACAAAATTTGGCTTGTAAAATACACTCTCCCACTATTGCACAAATGTATAAAGAAGCTAATAATGTACAGTATCAATAACCTTGACAAATTAAGACATTATAGGCCTTAATAAACAGTATAAATTAACAGCAGCAGAAAGCAAATGCTGCAAAAGCAACATCTCTCAAACACCCCTTTGAATGTTTTGAGAAATTATTGATATTGTTTTGATACATATATATTGTATAAAATTTCAGTATGTAGTATACAGTAGAATTATATATTAGTATTAATAAACTGGTTGTGATGTACTAAATCATCCCCATAATAATAACGGATTGGGACTGGGATCTTGAACATAACCAGCATCAACCAGTCGGATGAGAGATGACGAGTTCAATTTGTTGATCTTAGTAGTACTGTATATATAATTTTTTTTCTTGAAAAATTGTGTAAACGGTCATTTTGTGTGTGACTTCAGCTAATGCACAGCTGTGTGAAGTTAACAAACCAGCTACACAGTCAGTGAAGTAGACGCCTTCAGCTAACTACTACAACATTTTACTGGCACTGGTGAAACTCTTTTGAAAGTACTTGTAAAAACAAGATGGACCCAGTAGAAGAGTTTGAAGGAGTTTACAATAAAGCGCAACAACAGTCTCGCACATCCTGGAATAAGAGACGATCCTTCAGTAGAGCGATGCTTGAATTAGCACGAACCACTATAAAACGGACTCCATGTTTTCACACCACTCGTGATCCTCCAGGTTATATATAAATTTAGTCATGTTGACTTTACTCTGACTGCTGTCCTTTCCGAGACTGTCCAGATTTATGCTGGACGAGAACATTTCCGTGGGCGTAACGTATCCCTCGTAGTTTTTAATGTATTTCTTGTAGTTTCTGCGCAAGCAGTACCAGGTGGTTGTGTAGAGGAGGAACGCCATAACCTTGAGGAAGATGGCCATGCCGACGTACAGGTGCCGGTAGCTCACGTTGTCATAGAGCAGACAGGCGCCTCTGTCCCCGCATTCGGTGCTCCAGAAAAGGCACGTGGAATCGATCCCCGTGCCAAATATCAGAGGAGGAGGAATGAACCCTGAAAGATGGTTTATGTATCATTTGAGATTTGCATTTTGATCTGTTTAAACATATATTAAGTGAGAAAGTCTTAATTTTCTGATTAATAAAGCAAGTTGAGAACTTCTTAATTATGATAAACAGCTTTAAAGGGTTGGTTCAGGCAAAAATGAAAATTGTCATTAATTACTCACCCTCATGTCGTTCCAAACCTGTAAGACCTTCGTTCATCTTCAGAACACAAATTAAGATATTTTTGATTAAATCTGAGAGCTTTTTGACCCTGCATAGACAGAAACACAACTGACACGTTCAAGGCCCAGAAAGTTAGTAAGGACATTGTTAAAATAGTCCATGTGACATCAGTGGTTCAACCTTAATTTTATGAAGCTACAAGAATACTTTTGTGTGCGAAGAAACAAAAATATCAACTTTATTCAACAATTTCTTCTTTCTTATTCAATAATGTCTTTACTACCTTCCTGGGCCTTGAACATCTCAGTTGCATTGCTGTCTATGCAGGGTCTGAAAGTTTGTGGATTTCATCAAAATATATTTATTTGTGTTCTGAAGATGAATGAAGGTCTTACAGGTTTGGAACGACATGAGGGTGAGTCATTTTTGGGTAAGATATCCCTTTAATTTGACTGCTAGAAAACTATAGTATTTTTAACAGAAGTAGCAAATGATCTTGCCCTTGTTTTATGGCACTTTGGATTCAGAGGAAATTGACTCTGTAATATGCTTATTTCTTATAGGCAACCAAATGACACAATATACTGTGCAAGGATGTAGTTTGAGTTGTAATGTGGTTGTTCTGTGCTGCGATATCTCACCTAACAGTCGCAGTAGTAGAAAAAGAACTCCAAGAGCATATGACTTCAGCTCTGGGCTCACAGTTCTAAAAGAGCAAGAGAGCAAGTCAACATAATGAGCACAAAAACATATCTATATTCATACACACATTCATGACACTAAGAGACAGGGACGTTCAAAGTCTCCCCTCAGATTTAAAAGAAAAAGAAATCTGATATACATATGTATCAGATATATCATTGATTTATTTTACTTATCTACTTTAATAATTATTTAGGAATGATGCATTAAATTGATCAAGAATGAATAACATTATGTTTTAAAAGATTGCTATTTCAAATAAATGTTGTTCTTTTGAACTTTCAATTCATCTAAGAATATTGAAAACAAAAATATTAAGCTACACACTGTTTTCAACATCAATAATAACAAGAAATGTTTCTGAGCAGCAAATCAGGATATTATAATGATTTAAAGAATGAGGAAAACAGTGTTGCAGTCACAGGAATAACTACAATTATTGAATATATTGAAATAGAAAACAGTTATTTTAAATAGTAATAATATAGCAAAATATTACAGTTTTACTGTATTTGTGATCAAATAAATGCATTCTTGATGAGCACACAGTATATTAGTTATAAGTCTTACAGATAGAAAGATAGACAGACAGATAATAATGATTAGGTAAGACTAATGGCTCTATAAAAATATTAATATCATTCTAATCATATGAGAATATGGATGTTTACACCACAACTACATACAGGAACGCTACTGATGGAATCACATTCAGAACCATTTTTCCAGCTGATGGATAAAAGTATTGACAGTCAAATATAATTATTTTTAAACATTGAGCATTGATAGCTGCAGATGACAAAACTGCAGTTCAGGCTTATAATAAACAACACTACCATGGTCATCATTACAGTTATTGTTCTTGGCTTGCACAGGCCATAACACTGGAGCTCTGTTTCTCTCATTTCAGTGTGTAATAAGTGAAGGTAGAGTCACCTGATGAGGATGATGACGGAGGGCGTCTGGGCCATGGCTCCGATCATACTGCTGGCACAGATCACACACAGAAAGGTGAGGAAGGCCTCCTGGCAGCCGGGACGTGGGCATTTACCTGGCACAGCCGTGGCAATGTCATTGTATGCGGAGATACACACGCAACCCGATATATTCTGAAAGTAAAAAACATGATCACAATCAAATAAGGTTACACTTTATTTTAAGATGTTCTTGTTACAGTGGGTTAGAGTTTGAGTTAATATTATGCACAATTTATTGTTATTATAATAGTAAGTATATGTAACGTGTAACAAGGACACCTTCAAATAAAGTGTTACCTCAAATAACATTTACATTCTCCTCATAAAATAAATCTACTTATAACTTTTCCTTCTGATATGTGAAAATATGACAGTAAGCATAATAAAGTGATTTTAAATCACTCAATATATGCTACCATTGACCATTAAATTAAAACGAGGGATTATTTAAAAATGAAATAAAAGACTAGTTTAAAGCAAACAAGTCATTATTAGCTGTCTGAATGTGCTATAGTCAATTGTATCTACAGAGAACCAATGCACTCTCGAACCCTGGAAGAAACGGCTCATTAAACCCTCCAGTTGGTATATTCATGTCGTGAGCCAGTGCTCAATTACGGTAATGGTCCTGACTGTTGTCTTGGATTCATCTATTCCAGTTTGGACCATTCGCTTTGTATGGTAATGAGTGCAGAGGCCCATATTGCAGTGGCCATTAAGATGCCTGGCAAGCAGAGTGCTGTGTCCTTTCCGACATACTGTATATCTGATGAGCATTATGGGCTTCGCTTCTAATGACCCACGCTGGACATGAGCTGTCCAGAAAATGAGCGGAGAGCCAGAGAAACAGACATACAGAGAGTATGTGACAGCGAAGAGAAAAGAAAGAGCGAGAGACAAACATTGTTGTGTAAATGAGATGGGTAATGACCTGAGAGAGAGGAGGTGGTAGTCCGGTGCTGATGGCTCTGGTGCAGCCAGCGAAACAGGAGGACAAGTAGGTCACACCGTTGGAGCCACAAACAGGGCTAACGAATGAAGTGTAGCAGTTACAATGACTCATGCAGGGGGCTTCCGGGCTCTGGCCTACTTGCAGTGTCCTATATACACACAAACACACATTCACCTGTTTGAAGCCAGTTATTTTGTCTTGCATTTGATATATTGAGTGTCAATGGGTTCATTTGATTTATCACACACAGCCCTGTTTGTTTAGCAGCTTAGATATGAGCAGGCCCAGATGGAATTGTTTGACTTTTGGGGATGGAATTGGTCCCATTTTGGGGAAAACCAATAGCGTTGGATGGTGTACACAGAAATATTGAATAAATACGGAATGAGTCAGTGTGTTGAGTCTGAACAAATTTGAGCAGCAGTGTCATCTTGTTCTTGTGCGAGCTGAATGATTTGGGACGGCTTGTTCATGAATGAACTGAATGAATGAAACATCTGCTGACCGACTAAACAAGAGGAGCACGTGAGTTTGTCTAGTTTATCAATCTCACTCAGAAAAGAATGTAAAAAGTGTTGCATTAAAAAAGAAAATATAAAAACGATTTTTTTTTTTCCATTAAACTAGTTAAAACTGATTATAAAAATAGGGGGAAATCTTCGGCAAATAATTTAGAAAAAACAACTTGTAATAAATTACTGAAAAAATTATAAATATAAAAAACTAAAATAATAAAACATCAATACTTAATAATAATAATAAAAATGTGACTTTTTTCCCAATAAATAATTAGAAGATTATTAAATAAAAAAGTATTGTATTAAAATTTAATTATAAAAATAAAATAAATCAGATTTCACTATTTGAAATAAATAGTGTTGCATTAAAAAGAAAGACAAATAATAACTAACAATGAAAATATTGTTTTAAACTAGTAAAAATTAGTATAAAAATAGGGTAAAAATCTTATACTAATAATTTAGATTTTTTTTATCAAATTACAAAAACATTTAAATAATATAAAAATAATAAACCATCAATAGTTAGTAATAATTCTAAAATATGGAGAAATAGACATTTTCCTATTGATTAAACAAATTGTATTAGAAGAATATTATATAAAAATGAATTGTATTAAAATTAAATGATAAAACAAATCTGATAATAGGACATGTTCTGCTAATAATTGGCAATGAAAAAGGGTATTACAAAAAATAAAAATAAGTACATTTCAATTGTTTAAAAATGCATATATAAAAATATAATAATAATAAAAATTATGAAATAGACAATTTCGGCTAATAATTTGCAATGAAAAATGGATGAAAAAGATAGACCTGTAATTTTGTAAAAATTCTAGTATACGGCTTGTTTTGATTATGAATTATGTTTTAAAGAATCTGAGTGATTCAATGACTTCTCATAACACAAAAAACACTCATTTTTGCCACCTACTGGTGTAATGAGGAAAACAAGCAGAACGCATCACCAAATTAACAGATTTAAACATTCAAGTCACTGAGATCAATCAAAACCAATGTGTGCAGATCTATAAGCAAAGATTCCATGAAGGCCTGGAAAATATATTGGGATGTATTACTAATCCTATTCCCTTGAAATACTCAATACGAAAACCTGTGAAAATCTATAAAATACTGAAGCTGGCTCATACACTAAAAGAGAGGTTTGGGCATGCAGACTGTCATCCTCTAGCTTCTCTGCAAAGACATTATAAATGGCACAAAAACTAGAAAAAAGCAGCTGAGCCGTCCGTACTCGTTGCCATAGGCGACGGTCACCCCAGCGACAGGTCCTGTGTCACAGCCCAGGAAGAGGAAGGACACGTAACAGGCACTGGAGATCAGGTTGACCAGCATGGCCATTCGGATCGCTCCCAGAGCAGACAGGTTCAGCTTCTTCACCAGCAAACCTCCCAGGAATATTCCCAGACAGGCACACGGGATGGCCGTCATCCCTGTGTGTGAAGAGAATATGTGTTACATAAAGCCTGACTGTATACTCTTTTATCTTTGGTCTTTTCTTTGTACTTCAGATGTCGATTAATTGCTTTTGTTGTATTCCTCATTTGTAAGTGGCTTCGGATGAAACTTTTGCTGAATAAATAAATGCAAATGTTATAATGATAAATTATCATTTGTGCAGGTTTACTGGGTAAGAGTCAAAGATAAACGTGTTAAGATAAAGCGAGTTTCAGGAGACTGAGAAAGTCCAGAATCCAAATTTATTTCACTAAAATTGTTTTAACGAAAAATGCATAATTTGCAAAGGAATAAATGTAAAAAGGAATAAAATGGACAAAATATACACATTCACATTTGACCCATTTTCTGTGAATGATATGGAATTTGTTTTTACATTAAATTAGTAAAAATAATAATAATAAATACAGTAAAAATGTTATATTCATTTTTGGGGAAAAAACACAATTTGTAAAGCATTAGTAATTAAAAAATAAAATTAGGGGGAAATATGCTATAATTTACAATGAAACTGTATTAGAAATTTTTTAAAAATAATTTTAATTGCATAAAAATTTCAATTTGATTTAATTCCTGTAATAATCCTGCTATTGAATAAAAAAATACACATTTTAAAAACAGATTGTCTGTTAATAACTTGGAAAATTATAATAAATTAGTATAATTTGCACTCAAATTGTAATATAAAAATGTACAATTCAATTTTAATTACAATTAATATTACATTAGAAGAAAATACGAAACATGAAACACATTTTTGCTAATAATTTGCAATGAAAATTCAAATGATTTGTATTAAATCAGCAATAATAATAATGCTAAAAGTAAAAATACAGTAAAATAGACAAACTGCTAATATTTTGGGGAAATAATATAATTTGTAAAACATTAGTAAATAACACTAAAAATAGGGGAATATATGCTATAATTTGCAATGAAACAGTATTAAAAAAGATTTGTTTGTAAATATTTAATTTGAAAAAAAACCTGATATTTTTCTCTAATAATTTGCAATGAACTAGCTGTTATTGATTTATTTTTTTAATTCACATTTAAAAAATTGATTTTCTGCTAATAATTTTGAAAAAAGTTATATTAAATTACTAAAAATAAGGTAAATGGAAGTTTTTCTGTTAATAGTTTGCAATAAAACTTGTATTAGAAGAAATAAACTAATAAGTTGTAATTTAATTTAAAATAAAAAAATTTAGGAAACATTTTTTGCTAATAATTTGCTATGAAAATTTGCATTAGACAAAGAATTTCAATAAAAATTGCATTAGAAAAACGATTAAAACTGAATTGCAATTCAATCATAATGTAAAAAATTAAATGACAAAAATAAGATTAATACATTTTCTGCTAAAAATCTGCAATGAAAAAATAACAAGACAAAAGGATACGTTCTGACAGACTTTTGGAGCTCGTTCTGTGTGTGTGTGTGTGTGTGTGTGTGTGTGTGTGTGTGTGGGCATGTTTATGTGGTTTATGAGGACACAAATTTGTATAATGACATGGGTATAACATAGGTATTACAAGGAGAAGGTGATTTATGAGGACATTTTCAGTGTCCCCATAATTTAAAACGCTTATAAATCATACAGAGTGAGTTTTTGAGGAAAATAGAAATGCACCGTCTCCTGTGAGGGCTAAGTTTAGGTGTAGGGTAGGTGTAGGGCAATAGCACATACAGCTTGTACAGTATAAAAACCATTACGCCTATGGAAAGTCCCCGTAAACCATAAAAACCAACATGTGTGTTTGTGTGTGTGTGTGTTATACACACCCAGCAGCTGGTTAGCAGAGCTGGTGGTGAGGTTGAACTGCTGCTCCAGATATTTGCCCAGGAAGGCAGCAAAGCCAGCGACAACAGCAATCTCCATACAGGCAGCTAAGACTATACACGTGAACACTGGGTTTGACAGCAGGTGCATGGTCACCTTGGGAATAACTAGAGAGAAAAAGAAAGGGAAGAGTGGAAGAGAGACAGAGTTCAGTGACAGAGTAATGACAGACTAGCATTCAGTTAAACTTAAGATTGACGCTTGTTAGACTTGAATGAAGAAACAGATGATGTATGATGCAATCAACAGACATTCACCCACTAATTTCCCGTTTCTTTTCTAAAGTGCAGCAGAGCTGCGGATACATTCGAGGAGCCATCATTTTGATTGATATATTTGACAGATGTGTCTGAAGCATCACGATGGAGACTGTTTTTATGCCAGATGGCAAAACCTTGAAAAATCCATCGACTAAGTTGGACAAAACAGCTGCCTGTATTATTGCTGCACAGTCTTGTGTGTTTGCCTTTAGCTTGCCTTTGACTTCTTTGCTGGTAAAGCATCACGTTAGCTTGCATGTAATCAGATCTTACATGATTGATGGATGCTGTTGTACAAAATGAGAGTTGTACAATGCCAGCATAACAATTACTCTCTTTACAGACAAACAGATGAGAAACAAGAACGGCAGTATGAACCCGGAGAGTGACAGTTAACATGCAAGTCTTTCAGGCTGAAAGCTTTAGTGCTTCTTTGTGTTTGGCTGGAAACATATTTAAAACATTGACTCTAATAAGTAGATCCAGATGGAAACTAATGTTGTTTTTGCACATTACTCCAAATTAAATATGTTTTTCTTAATAATATTTTAAATATTTTAAATCAATATCAATCACATTTTGACCCCCTCTCCTCGATGCTACAAAAGGGCTTAAAAAAATAAATACAAAAAAATTAATACCAGATTTTTTACACTGCTCTAACCACCTTTATGCTGTTATATAATACAATATAATACTATAATACATGGTCGCGCCGTGGGTGTGCATTATTTTTCTAATAATTCAACGGCCCATCATCAATTATTCCTTACTTAAATTACACAATATACTTCACTGACAAAACATAACAGTGTTATTTTAGTATTAATTATATGACGTTTTTATTTTTTATAGTCAGTTTTCATTGTAATTTTAGTTTTAGTAATTTTATAATTGTATTATTTATTATGTTATTAGGCTATGAGCTTTTGTCATCCTTATTTTTTTATTTAGCTTTAATTTTTATCTTTATTTAATTTCAGTTTTAGTTTCAGTAATTTTACTACCTTTAATTCGAGTTAATTGCCAAAGTAACTTTTTAAATTTTTCATCTAATATTTATATTTTATTTCAGCCATTGTTATTTTAGTATAATTAGCGTTTTATAGTATTAGAGGATACTATTATAATTTTGTTAATATTTTAATTAGACTTCATATTTTTGTTGTAATTTAAGTCAATTTAATTTAGAATTTTAGTTACTTTTGTCTTTTTAAATAATTTTTTAATGTCTATATTATATGTCTCTCTTTTTTTTTTATTAGTTATTTTAGTATTTGAACTTAAACTGAATTAAAAAATATATTTTTATTTTCTTTCAGTTTAAGTACTAAAACAACAAAGCTCTAAAATAACAAAATGTAATAAACCAAAACTAAAAAAGGCAGACATATAATATATTCACTTAATGATTTTGTTTCCAAGTAATTTTCTAAACGCTGAAACATAAGTGGATGTGGATGTGTAGACGTTCAGTGGAAATCTGCTGAGCTTTCTACAAACTCCTGCGAGTGCAGATTCCATGTGGGCCTGCTAATAAGAACGACTTAAATCTAATTGTCTAATTACCTCCTCGGTGTATCATTAAGTGTAATTAGACTTGCGATTAGAGGAAGATGTCCGGTACAGTTTAAACAGACTTCAGCAGACCAACCCTTCAATTTAAAATACACGCAATCAAGAAAAAGACCCACATCAGGTGTCTGTGTCTAGCATTTCTCCTTATTCTTTAAAAACGAGTGTAACCGTATTCAGCTGAAGCAGACTAATCTCAATAAGAATACACTGACTGAACATCACACGGTGGATTTGGAAGTCATAGATTCAGTGAAAGGGAAGCGTTTAGCGGTTGTGTAACTGTGTATAGTGATTGGAGCCAGTTACTGGCACGGAGACCTCGGAGATGCTGGCAGCAGGACAGATTGTTGCTGTTGGGCTGGTAGACTCCATTGCTGGGCTTGGATTTCTCATAATCCTGGGGTAGAGACGAGGGCAGCATGGTCTGTTCGCTCTCAAGACCTCCCTCCACCTCCTTGCCGGGCAGAGACTGGGGGAAACCGAACATGAAGAGGGCCGAGAAGAAGAGTAAGACACCGCAGAGGAGAAAGCCGCCCCACCATGCACCGATCCAGCGGGGGTCATCAGGAGTGATGTTCAGCTTCGCTGAGAAAACAAATATAAGATGGCAAATACATGAATAATGTGTAGCGGAATTAGAAATCTCTCACACATGCAGACATTTAAAACAAATTACATGATGCAATTCACAGACATCTGACATCAAAACCATTGCGCTGTTCAGAGTCATTGAGCTATTCGGTAAGCCTTATTCTACTAAAAATGATTTTATTGCTATATTTGGTGGAATAGATGTAGCTGAAATGACCAAACCGCCAAAACACAAAGGGATGTCCATTTACTTTTGACAACATAATGCATCCGCAAGAAGGAATGAGCATCCTAAGTGTGAAAAATTCTTTGTCCTTTTCTTTTTCAGTTGATTCTCTCGCTGATTATTGATCGTGACAGTGAGACAGAATATGAGGCCTTGTGCTTTCAATTATTCACTAGATGCAAGAGCCATGTTGGTGGGAAACAAAATGCCTTGCAGCAGTTTTCTGTTGTTCTAAACTGAGTGTTTGTGTTGTATTTGGAGATACAGAGGACGAACTGAAACTCACTTGTGTCGATGAACAAAGCATCCACATAATAGTTGGTACAGACAGATCCCAGGATGAAACCGCAAGCCGGTCCAAACACCAGTGTGGAGAAGAGTATACCTGAAATGCAACAATAAAAATGATCAGATATCATATTTTGAAAATGGTCATTATATGAGTTACAAAGTACGTTCCAACATTTGTTGTTATGCGTGTTTTTTAAATATATTCTTTAATATTCTCTAAAATAACTATAAAAGGTTACACTTTATTTTAAGGTGTCCTTGTTACAGTGTAATTATAAGTACTGGGTAATATTAATTAACATGTACTATATCAACTATATGTTTAAGGTTAGGATTATGGTTTGGCTTAGGGTTACTTGCATGTGATTATACATATTATTTTGTTATTATAATAGTAAGTTAAGTACATATAACATTTAACAAGGGCACTTTAAAATAAAGTGTTACCAAATAAAATTGTATTTGTATAGTATTACTATTAAAACATCATTTTATATTACAAGTATATTATATAAAATAAATGTCAATATTTTCTAATCAAGTTAATGATACAAAACAACAGTGATACATTTTTCTCAATTAATATTATCCAAAATAAATATAAATAAAATTGTTGCTGTATGGTATTATTATTATTATTATTAAAACAATGTTTTTATAATATAAAAATATTATATAAAACAAATGTAATTATTTTATAATCAAGTTTATAATGTAAAACAACATATTTTCAAAATATTTCAAAAGTATGGAAAGATAAAAAAATTTTTTCCAGCCACAAGGTGGCGCAGTCAACCCAAGGAAAAGTCTCTTCTATAGAAGACATATTTATCATCAGAAATCCACGAAGGAACATTTTTATAGGAGAAATATTGCAGTGTGCATGCAGTGTTATGTTTGAATCCTTTTCCCATATCTTCCAAAATAACACACATTAATTCAAACACGCAACGGGTATCAGATGTCAACAGAAACTGTATTATTCCTTGATGCCATTGCTATATGAAACAGTTGCATACTGGATATGCAGTTATTTGACATTAAATGTTCCAAGATCAATAGTAATGCATTAAAATAAATTAATGAATACTATGTATAGTAATACTAAAATACAGTATAATAAGGAGAAGCATTCAAACGCACAACCTTCCCAAACTATGAGCACAAGCTGCCTGAACAAATATTCCAAGGGAAGGATGAGAACTGAATTTCACATAGTTAGAGTAATTCACCAGATCTTGACAGGTTTGCACACAAAGCAAGAAAAAAGGGATTTGCTCTTGAGTGGCGGACGATGCTGTGCTGGCACCTATCAGTAGCGGCAGACATCTGGGGCACAAATCCCTATTAATATGCTGTCAAAAAGTGTGACAGCGGCCCAGCAATAGCCCTGTGGGTCACATGCAGCTTCTGAGATTATGAAGCCTTTATCCAGGCACTCTCATCAGCTTTCCTCATCCTCTGCCATTCTCTTATTAAAACACACACAATATTGTTTCATTAGGCAGTGCGTGCCTGTGCTATCACAAAAAGTTGTATTCCCTTCTGAAAGTGTTCCCACAATGATTATTCAGTAAAGATAAAAGGCTCCAGTGATTGTGCCAAATGTGTCTCGCTGAGTGTTACGGACAAAACAGAACTGCAACAGTAGCAAGTCTGACACTCAGATTTAGCTGTGATGTATGAATGTATGAGTCAGTGAGGTACAGCAGGCTGAAAGGACAATGACAGAGAGCTAAAAAACACAAATGGCCAGTCTGTTACTGACAGGTGTTGAGTTGGACGCTGCTTATGTCAGCCTTTTATATCCTCAATACAGACCTCCACATGTTAGAGTTTGGGAGTAAAAGATGTGTAAAAAACATGTTCACCCAAATTATTATTATTAATATGTTATTATTTAATAACTTAATACAGTTAATATAACTATTTAATAACTTAATACAGTTAATATAATTATTTAATATGTTATAATAAATAAATAAACCAGATTAACCAGACAATAATTGACAGTACAAAAATAATAGAAAACCAACATTATGAAATATGCAATCAAACTGTGTAAATTACTCGCAAACATTTAGTGAATGTGATTTTCATAAAAGTATTTAAACATGATTAAGCACTCTAATAATTTTCAGTTTAAACTGATAACAAATTATAGACTGATTATTATTATATTTTTTTTTATATTTAACTTGATGACTTTCAAAATACAACACTGAATGGCTATAGTTGATTTTTATTTAAATAATAATTGATTAAATAGAGGTATAGGTATCTTAATTATATAGCAATAGTGATAGGTGTTTGCCATTAAAAATAATGACATTATAAATATTATTTAAAATACTCCTTTATGTTTATTCTACATTCATTTGGGAATTTAACATATGTATCTGATTACACATTTTAATATTAGACGTAATTCATCTTGAGGAAACTATGTTTTATTGATTGAATCATAGCCCTATAATTAAAAGATAAACTAGACAATAATAATTTAAGAAACAATGCAATTTCCCAAGTCATATATTAAAATAAATGATATAAAATAAATACAAATTAATTATTATAATTTAAATAAATTATAAAAAATAAATACAAATTAATTATTATAATTATAACAATTATAAATATTATAACTAACCATACAAACTCTATCATTAATTTATATGCCTAAAACAATTCATTTTTATTGATTCATAGCCTTAATTAAAACACAAGCTAATAATTTGACTTAAAAATCTAACTTTTTTTAAAAACAAACATTAAAATTAATTCTAAAAAATAATTGCAAATAGATGTTAATGCTATAACAATTATAAATATTGTAACTGGGAACCATGCAAACTGTAAGAAGAATATATATTGGACTAAAAACCCAACCCACGTAAAACCACACTCATCAACTTCTGAGAAACATCACTTTGATGTCGAAGCTGAAACAAAAGCTGCTAAGGTACGTGTTAGACTGGGACCTTTGATCGGTGAGCTGGAATTCCTCAAGTACTGCTTAACGTGTCTGAAACCGAGATCATTCTCAGACTCTACACTGAAAAACTTCACAGACCACACATTCAAATACAAAAGGGCATGAATCCTTTAATATAAACACACCCAACCCACATCCAGCGACACGTCATATCTGAGTACTGGTCAGATGGATGGAGCTGAAGCCACACTGAGGTCCGTCGCCCCAGAGGAAGTGACCTCACAGGACACGACGCTTCAACCACTTATAGGGCAGAAGCACAGCAGATGTGGCTCACGATCCTCCAGCAACCAATTAATGAGTCTGTCTGGAAAAAATGAGTCACTTTCACCAGTGCCTACATTACAATGCCTCAGATCAAAGCAGCAGTTTAAATGTGTGCATGTTTGTTTGAGAGCTGTTTCCTGAGCTTCTGGCCATCTAAGGGAGTGTGTGTACATCACACGTACACAGTGCAAACCGCATCCCGTTAGAAACCGCAACCGCAAGTTCTGTTCTCGATTTTTCAAAAATAATACACTATATATGTTATATATATATATATAAATGTTTTATCTTATCTAAAAAGTATGTTTTTTATTTTAAATTGTATACATTATTCAGTCAGCAGGTAAAAAAAACAACTATGAAAACACCAGTAAAAGCATGGTGTTGGATTCCCAAGAAACAGCTGCAGAGTTTCCATCCCAACGGTCGTGCTGCCCAGTGGAAGGCACTGCAGTGTTTTTACTGTGTGTTTGCTTAGAGACTGCATGTGTGTGTTTGCTTCTATGTATGCCGATTGCTCATAGCAACGCTTCAGAACTGACTACCCGAACAGGAAACCTCAAAGAGGCAGCAGAAATCTTGCAATCACCTTTAAAGTATTGTGACAGCTGGTGTGAGCTGAGGACCCTACCACAGTGAACACAGAAAAAACTTTCCACCGACTTCTTCAGAATGCAGCTTCTTTCTAAAGCAAAACAGCAGGTTTCTTGTGATAAGTTTCTTGATAAACAGCACTTCTTGTTAAACAAACGTCATATGTAACCATACCGAGGTGCGATGGCTTTGATAAGAACATCAAAACTGAAGTCCCAAGGACTTTTTTGCCTCATAATCTAATATATTTGGAGATAATCTGATGATTTAAAGGTCAAAAAGTGTTCACTCTTTCTTTCCTGATCTGTCTTTCGGCTGCTTCTCCAAAACTGTGTCGGTCCAGAGTGTCCTTTCATTTTTATTTCTCATGGGGATGTGTAATAAAAACCTCCCGACTTTCATGAACACAAACTGGGCCTTTAGTCACTGGAGGAATGGGCTACTTCCTCATCAACGTGCAGGTAATTATGTCCAATTTACTGCACAGTACAAATGCGGTGGTAAGCATTTTTAACTTTACGACTTAAATCATCATTAAAGAAAAGAGCAGGTATTAAAATGGCAAGCTGGGTAAGATCCATGCTTCACTTAAATATCTTAGAAATGACTCGTTTTTCCAGGAAGTCTTGTTTGGGTCCCAAGGATAAACATTTATGTGTGGCCTACTCCACCGTCATATTTAAACATCCACTTTCAGCACAGCCATGCTACAGCGTTTTATTCCCTAAAATATCTGTTTAGAGGACAGAAAAGAATGACGTTTACTGAGTGTCTATGATCATGAACAACCCTTCCAAAACTATCTTCATAAAAGGATTACATTTTTACTTTCCATATTTTATAATACATTCTATGTGTTCTAATTGAATTCAGAAAAAAGTTATGTTAAAAATTTATTTAGCAAGCGTATAAGAACTAAATTAGCATTTCAATATTTCCAACCATAATTTCGCTAATAATCGCTAATTATATTATAAATATACAGTATATACACTCACCGGCCACTTTATTAGATACACCTGTTCAATTGCTTGGTAACACATTGCTAATCAGCCAATCACTGATTGTGTTTGCAGTCCTGTGCCAGTTCGTCATCGCATGTGTCCTGTCTTGCCTTGCCAAGCCTGCCAGCTGTCCTGTTTGTCCCCTGCGGGGTAGTTTTTGTTTTATTTTTTATTAATAAAAGCCCATCACTCTGCACCATTGAGTCCTCGCCTCATCTCAAATGACACTTTGATGCTTGTTTTCTCATAATTCGATTTTGAGACTTGTGCCTGGATTTCACAGAGAGTGTCACATATACTTCATTCCTGTGATGGAAACTTGTAAATTTCAGTAGCAATTACTCCAGGCATCAGTGTCACATTATCCTCCAGAAATAATTTAAGGTAACACTTTATTTTAAGGTATACTTGTTACATATATTAAATGTATTTATTATAATAAGAATAAATGATGCAGAGTTGCATGCAAGTATTCCTAAACCAAACCCTAATCCTAACCCTATAGTAAGTACATGTAGTTAATTAATATTACTCAGTACTTATAATTACACTGTAATACCTTAAAATAAAGTGTAACATCATTCAAATGTGTTGATTTATCAATATACTATAGTTTGGATTTGTGATTTTTTTTTCAAGCAGGCATGAGTAATATGTTTTCTTACAGGTACAAATAAACTGTATAACTTTTAGCTAATATTAAATGCTTTTTGTTTATTATAACTTGTTGACATTAGATATTTTTTTTACAATCCAGAGTGAGCTTACGAAGCAACTCCACCTGTGTGCATTTAATTCCATCAGAGCTATGGTTAATAGTTAACACACACACACAAACATTTTATAACACTTAAATGTAACCTTTAGTAAATCTCAAAATGAAAGTTAAAATAATTTGTGCTGTGATCACAAATCAAAGACTCAAACAATAATCTGAACCGTGTGGCATGACACAGTATCTTACCTAACAAACCAGGGTGTTTTAGACATAGTCAAAAATGAAAAGAAAGCAAACGAGAGCAAGAGAATGAGTGCTTTTCTGTATGTAACGTGTGCCCTTTAGAGCCTGCTGACAGACTGACAGTGAAAAACATCCAGAGTGACACTGAAACGATTGGACTAGACATTTACACAGCGAAGGAACGTAAGAATTACGCAAACATAAAGTCAGGTCAGGGACTTATTCATGCTGTCCCTTTCTGTTCCTCCATTTCTGATTCAGAATGGGAATTTGCATTACTTTCATTTTCCATAGGGGAGATCAAGAGTTTTGTAACACGGCCCACGGGGTGAACTGCAACACAATCAGTTCAACTAGTCACATGTTATGCAAGGATGAAGTTATTAGCAAACATGAGAAACATTATAATATTTTAAAGCACATGACTGATGAAATGACAGTGTTAAATGCTGAAGGAAAAACTGACAGTACGAAATTGTGTCTAGCAGTTTCAAAGACCAACAGCAGGACAACGGCAGATGGCCAGTGTGTCTGATAAGCTTAATATGATATTTTTACCAAAGAAAAACACTATTCAATTTAAGTAAGATTGACGAGAGCATGTGCATCATAAATCTACATAGAAATCTAAATTTGGTGTATCCATGTCTAAGACAACAACTCGATAACTCTATATTCTTAAAGGAACAGTTCACTCAAAAATCTGAAAATATATTGTTTCAAACCTGTATGACAAGCTTTATTTGCATTGATCTTGGCATAAACATAAATGGGGTGGACGCTGCATGCCAAATGAATAAAAAAGAAGAAAGAAAGATGAAAAGATGAAAAGAATAAAATATTGTCGTATGATATTTATCAGAAGAATACAGATATCCACATATTTCGATAAGAAGGTGAATGGGGACAGATGCTGTTGAGAATCGGCCAAATTCATTAATGAATTAAGAAGAAAACCAAAAAGTTTCATATATTTTGCCACATGACTTGCACACAAATTTAAAATTATTTGTAAAAAACTATTGATTTATAGCTTTGTTTAATAACTCAATATTTATGTTTCATATATTTATGCATCACATCAGGTCTGATATCAGTAATTATAAGCCTTCAAGTTTGGTAAGTCACATTTAGTTATAAAAAAATATTATTATTAGAAAAATTATTCAAATTCCCATTCACTTTCAAGCAGCTTTTTACATTTTATTTTATTTTATATATATGTATTTTTTATTTATATAATGTCATGTTATAAAATCCTGATCAAATGAATATATGTGTATGAGAATATATTCAATTCTCCCCTGCTGTTGAAATACATCAAACTGTCTGTCACTCACAGACTAATGCTACACGCCACTGACCAGAGGCCTGTCAGTCTGAATCTAAGCTCGGACGTTGATGCCAGGTTTATGACAAAACAAAGATTGTTCTAGAAATACGTTTTAAATTATTGTAGCCTTAATCTCAAACATTATTCTAAATGCCAAAAACCTAATCCCATATGTCTAAATAAAGAAAATCTTTTATGCAATGGAGCCACAGTCGTGTCATAGCAAAACTGGTCAAATCAACCTAGCAACCAGTGCAAACTAATAATTTGAAGGTGGACCCAATGCAAATATGTGCTTTTCCTATGGCGCATTATGCCAAACAAACGCACACATCTTTTCTGACGCAGGGACGTTTAGAGGCCAGGAGGCTTTTGGTTTCTGTCCAAGCAGTTTAGGACTGTTTGGTTTTCCCAGGGCGTGGGAGGAATTTTCTCAAATTCCCCGTCTAAGAACTTTACTCTGTCTGGCATCTGGAACATGAGGCGAAAAAAGGGCATAAGCAATCTCCCAGATTATATAATTCACAACCTGCTCGACACACATTCTGGATTTATCAGAACACGGATTTCTATTTTAGACTATCCAGGCTGTTTAAATATCTATGAGTCAGCCACCTATAAATAAAAAACACAAACTAACACAGATTAGAATAATGATTATGATTATGCAATTATAGCTTGTGACATGAGGTAACTGCCTCATAACATGATCTGGAACACAACAGGTCTTTTATTTTGCTCTAGTCAGATGAAGTGAACCGGTCCACTGCTTCTAAGCATTTGAACGACATGCTTCATATTATCAAAGTGACAGTGAGGAATGAATGTTGGCATTCAAAATAGAAAGGAAATGTTTTCTCTGGTTTATGGACCATCATAGAGCTTGTGAAGGGTCACTGAATGTCCCCTTCAGGTCACTTTCCACATTTAATTTGAACAAGCAGTCACTGTGACAGCATCTGTGGACTCCTGTGGATTTGTTCCAACATCTCTAGCAACACATCGCAGGAAAGCAAACACACCCGAACATCTGCAGAGCCGGCGCTTAATGACATGATTACAGATCGCTCACAAACAATATCTCACTAGGGCATCGTAATATAATCTTTTCTTAGGACAACAATATATTTTGGCTTCAGTGTTTTTATGGACATAAATATGTCAGAAAAGGTAAACACACTTGTAATTGCTATTTATGGAGTTAGATGGGTGTTTCTTCAACTTCAGCGACTTTTATGACCCAAAGGTTGTTAAACATTTAATCTTTAGAGACTGATTCTAATCTTTAACAAATTTGACTAATCTACAACTGTAAAACTTCATCATATGATATATGTGAATATGTGAAAAAAAAGGAAAAACAAGTTTTTTAAACAGAATACTTGATTGTTCCATCATTTCACTTCTAGTTAACCTGTAATTTTGTCAAATTATGTGAAAAATCAAATGCATTTTTCCATTACCATCATTTCAATTACACACAATACGTTATTCGAGAATGACACTATAGTGAAAATGTTCAAGCCAAAATTAATAAAATAAAATTAAATTATTCAAAAGTTTTTTTAATTGAAAAATTCTGAGCAATTATAAGCAATAATGCATTAAACTGATTAAAAGTGACTGTACATACATTTATAATATTACAAAAGATTTATATTTCAAATAAATACACTTTTAAACTTTCTATATCACTATTTTGATATTGTGCAGTTGCTTTGTTACAATTTGTATTGTTAAAGCGCTATATAAATAAAGGTGACTTGACTTGACTATTTATCAAAGAAAAAACATAATTAATATTAACATTATTAATAAGTAATGTCTCTTGAGCAGCTAATCAGCATATTAGAATGATTTCTGACTGGAATGAAGTCAGGACTGAATGAAGACTGGAGAAATAATGCTGAAAATTCAGTTTTGCCGTCATAGGAATAAATTGCATTTTAAAATATATTCAAATAAAAAAACTGTTATTTTAAATGTAAAGACTTGGTAGAATGGTAGTGTACTGTATATAGATATACACAGCTGGACATGGTTAGTGGACAAAATAAATAAACTAGTCCACAGGGCCAAAATTGCCCATAGCTGAAGAAACACCCATGTATGGTTATATATACAGAACCCATGAAGAGTTGAGGACAAAAAAAAGCTTTGATAAGACCAAAGATAATCCTTTAATCTATTTGAGCCACAGAATTTAGGGTCCCATCAGCCAAAATGGCAATGGATGCTTATAGATTATGCTGCTTTTCATTGTTGCTGTTGATTACAGTATGGCTGCATCATAGTGTGAAATATAGGAGAGGATGACAAATAATTACTCTATTAAAAACCGTCTTTAAATGAGAAATAAATATCTGATTCTGTTGTACTTGCAACATGACCAGATTAGTTTGCAACAGACAACACAAAATCAGAGGGATATTCTACTATGACTCAAAACCAATCTTATCTATGAGGCAGCATAAGACGCTTGGAGCAAGTATTTTTTGGAACATTAGTGTGAGTTATCAGAGATTATATGTTAATTAACTTCTTCTCATTAAATCGATAGCGTTTCAGTTCTCCACCATATTGACCTAAATAATATGACAAAGCCAAAGAGAGTGAAAGCAGGAGCCAAATTCAAAACGCACACATTACAATATATAACAATTACATGCACTTAAGTATACTGTTCTTTATCTAATATTCAAGCAGTATAACACTTCTTGACTAACGCTTTGGTGGGGTTTAAACCTCTTGTAAGGTTGAGACCTCGCATTAGACTTCAGTATGAAAGCTGATGGCTCTTTAATGCATTGCGCTTCAGTGCTGAGGACCGTAGCCTGCAACAAATAGCACAGAGTCTATATCGCCGCAGGCAAGGATATAATAGTAACAGCAATTATACTTGAGAAATGGGGTCTTTAAAGGACAGAAGACATGGTTTAGACCAGAAGTGCTCTGTGTATCCATAGAAAACGCTTAAAATGAACAAACATCTTTTATTAAATTACAGCCTTTGTGTTTCGTTGGAGGCAAATATAAGCAGGAAACATTCGAACAACAGATAAACATATAATGTGATTATACAGTGGAGATGGATCACTTAAAAAAGAAAGCATTATTAAAAACACTATGTAGCTTTTTTGGGCTTTTACTCTATAAAACTTCTAAATGGCCCAAAGAAGAAAAACAATACATTGCTAATATCTTGCTTCGAACTGATTTGCCTTCTACTACTGCTCTTATTACTAGCTATATTTACTCAGTCAATCTAACAAACATGTGTGTCGATCCTGGATTTTCAGTATTTTAAATCTCCAACGTCTTCATCAAAACAGCTTAGCGCATACTTGGAAAATAATTCAGCGTGCCAGCAGCATCACAGGCCAGTGTTAACCTTAAGTCAGGTTCGCAGGAATAAATAAGCCAAAACCTGCCTTTTGAAGGAAGATAGAAATCAGCACATGTACACTTTTTTTGACTCACTTCAAAGGATCTCAAAAGACCCCGGGGTTGCAAAACCGACACAAATACAGGCCTATATATTCACAAAACAGATGCTAAAGTGTGAATAAAGCAAACATGCTCTTGTGGAGAAGTATTTTAGTCAATAATGATGTGGTCACAAGCCATATAATGATGTTTAGTCTTATTCATGGAGGTCTAAAATAGCTGGAGAAAGTTGTCAGTTGAAACGACCCCTCAAAAAAACTGAAGCAAAGCAAAGTAAAACAAAGCAAAACAAATGTGAAGCGCAAAAAATGTATACAAATAAAAATAAATAAATAATATATAAACTAAACACAATAAACTAAAATAAAATAGCTTGGCATAACTGAACCATGCAAACCAGTCCAGCCCAAACCCATAGTCTTATCAGATGACGGTCAAGCATTACATTGACTAAATCTTGCTTTTGTTTAAATACAGAATAAGGGAACAGATCACAATTTTTTCTGTATCTTCTGCATCACTGCACTTTCTTTGTAGCAGTTGGTTGTATAATAATAGCTTGTGGCAGTTTCACATTACCACAAATATGATAAAATTATAAAACCAGGGCTGGCATGTTTGCAAACAGACCGTCCTGACTGTTTATATTGCACCACAAGGCCAAAGAGTGAGACAAAGACCAAAAGATGGAACGACAGATATACAGTAGAGACAGAAGTCCAGCAGCTATGTCCTGGCCACTGGCACAACTAGCATGCTTTGGCTGCTGTGTCAGATGTTTCCCTTGGGCTTAGAGCCAGAAACACAAAAAGCCCTCAGAGAATATAAGCAGGCAGGGCCTTGAAGAAACAGCAGGCCTGAAGTCTCCATGGGCCTATTGGTGAAGAGCTCCAGCTGCACTGGAGGAGGGGCGCAGTATTGACTACAGCTGGTCCACCCTTCTCCAGCAGGTGCCTTGGCCTAATTATCAGTATAATGGTGCCAACGGCGGGTCTCCAGATATTTCCAAGCTGTATCCAGAGACGAAGCAGTCCACTGAATAAAGAAGCCCCTTGGCTTAGAGCAAAGCATTCCTGCTATTCGTAATTAGGCGCTGATTGTACTGCATCCGGAAGGAAAGAGGTAAATAGACCAGATCTGTATGAACTTTAATATTGATAGAAAGTTGAAACACTGATCTTTCAAACAAACATGACTGTGATGAACTGAGCTAAAGATGAATTGTAGATATATTGACCAATATGGTCTGATATGGGTTTTGTAATGGCAGATGTCAATACTGATATCTAAAGATGAGTGTTCATGTCGCTGATAAAATTATTTAAACAGAATACTTTAATGAAAACACATAAGATATGAAATGTTATGATTTAAATGCACAAAAGTATGCTGAAAACTATCAAAAATATTCTAAAACCAAACAGACAATAACCAAAATGTTATACTATTTTGTCTGAATAAACTAAAACTACAAAGACTAAAACTAGTTTTAAATCCTACGCCTGAATTAGGCATCACAACATTATAATGGATGAAAAACATCCAAAAAGATTTTCATTCAGCCATAGATCACATTTGACAGTGGTTATTGTATATATATATATATATATATATATTTGATCCCACCTGTATATACCCACTGACAAATAAATTATCAGTATATAATTTTAATGGTTTTTGTACTTGCTATAATATTTCATTATATTTTTGTTTATTAATTCAGCCCGAAAGACTTGCTTAAATCTTACCAACCCAAAAACTCATGAGCAAAATTTATCTCAGAATTAAGTCTCAGATTTAATATCAAAATGGCAAAAAATATATTTGCAATTTATTAACCTGACCAACATATCAATCTATCACCGGTCCTGACAAAGGGAAGAATTTATCCACGGCTAATATTGATTTTATTAAATCACTGTAAATACTTTTCCACTGACTTATACAGTGGATAAACAGCGGATTGTGGTTGGAAACCTGAGCTGTGCATTATCTTTGAGGTGTATTTAATGTGCAATCACATTCTGCATTTTTACTACCAACATTTCTTGTGTTACTCAGCTATAGGCATGTTCAGAGAAAAATGGAGGATGTCTCCTAACACTCAATAATACGATAGAAAATCTTATCCTGCACCTCAAATGACCATTGATGCAAAGTGCTGAACACACAGGAAGGAGTTTAGAGAACTACTACTTACAAACCACTCAATCAACGAGTCCAGGTATTTACACTAATGCCAGGGACAGCATGAATCTGTAAGAACAGGCTATTCTAATCAAATCATGCCTGATTTGAAGTTCCAAGACTGCAGTGAGAAATTATGTGCCTAAGGAGGGACTGAGCATCTCAATCCGATAGTTTCAAGTCCAGATGGATCAGTCAAGCCACTGATGTGATGTGTTGTATTTTATAATGCTACCATCCCCCCATGTTTTCAACCAGCACCAAAAAAATCCCCTTTGTAATCAGCAGAGACAGAGACTTATCAAGGTCATGACAGGTTATCAAGGTCATGGGGATTGGTGAACAAGTGGAAGATGATGCAGCTTGAGGACCACCATCAGTCCCATCAGAGGCTCTCTGGGTCTCATGGGATGTTCAGAGCTGGCCTGCTTGAAACATGACCAATATTAGAGCTTTCCAAAATTCCATCTCCTGTGACACAGTTGGATTCTGACCAAGCACTCTATACTGTAGGGTCATTGGACAAAAAAAAAACAAATCTGTGATGTGTCCAAAAGTCTGAGCAGCCACAAAATGTATTTGAACACTTCAGTTTCATTATTTTTTTATTAATTATTTTATAAAAATTAAACAGAAAATACAAGCTTATATTCACACACAAACTTGAATCTGAAGTGTGATAAATGCTTTTGAAGATAAACTAAACAAAAACTGAATCATACAAACCAAAAAACAAAGTACACAAAGAGCAAAACAAAATAAACAAAACCACGTATACAGTTTTAAAGAAAAAAAAAGAAAAAAGGCATACATTTTTTAAGTAAAATATTTGTTCTTTTTAGGTTTTTAATGATAAAACAACTACTAAAACTGCTCAGAATTAGGACGAATTGCATTTGAAAATTTTGTGGATTTCAGACATTTGTGCAACACGTTTAGAGTTAATGTGATTGAATAATTTATTATATCCATGAAAAAGTAACTTGACACTATTTGATTAAAAGCCAAAGCAAAATTTCCTTATGCAAAGACATTCGTACAATTCATGTGGTGGAAAGTTCCCAAGCAGTTATTTGGACTAGGTCATCACATCTCAAGCCATCTCCAACAAACCACTTTTGACAAGGCTGCAAGCATTAGCATGTTAACAAGAAATAACAATTACGAACAGCCAGTAGGATGCATATATCTGGCTTGTGTCTGCATGTAATAACACTTGACATCGCATCCTCTAAGGCTAGTGGAGTAGGATGGAAGCATTGAATTCAATGTGCAAAGCCATTTCTTGTCTTTTTTTAATAATGAGCATTATAATGAAGAGCAAATTAAATGGTCTGAGTGGTTATAACAATGAAACATGATATAAAACGGTCTCGCAATTCAAATATTGTATTCTGTTCCTCCACACGGCTGAATGACAGTCTGTGGTCAGCACAGATTGTTTGGAAGGGAAAGTAGCTCTTTTCTATTACTTAGGATTTGTTTCGTCTGATTGGCGAACAGGATTGACCAGTGATAGGATTAAGTAAGGCGAGTGACGCCAGATGACTCCAATGATGTTACTCAACATCATTTTAATGCAGTCTTAATGCTAATCTTGATGTCTGCCTTTGCTCCATTTAAATGAATCCGTTTTATCCAAGTTCAAAGGCAGTGCCTTCTATTAGGCTTCACCAAGGTTGGACAAGCTCTCCTCGACATAATCATCTTAGTGCTGCTTTCTGCTCACGTGATTAGTTTCTTTCTAAGTAGCATATCCCATCTTTACCTGCTAGTCTCTTTGTGCGGAAGCACAATCGCCATTCAAACTACCCAAACCCGAGTCAAGCGAGTTTATAATGCAACTCCCCCGCCAAAATATTGGCGTTTTGCTTCTCTGATTGTATACAATAACCACAAAAAAGTATTTGGACATGTCTTATGTAAGTGAACTATGGCTTACCTCCAGAAAATCGGTGCATGACGCCCCTGGCTATAAGCCACTGACAATTATTCTGAAAAAGTATGTGCTAAAGCACTTGAGACTAACTTAAAGAGATGGTTGGTTACATTTATAATGCAAAATAATGCAGGAGTTGACAGGAGATTGAAAAGAATGGGTTTATCTGAGAGAAAGGACTGCTGGTGTCTGTTCTCTCACACCCGCAGTGCAAGAGATGACAACGCTCATTGTTCTCAAATTAAACAACAGGAGTCAGTAAGGCGCGGTCTTGGCACGAAGCTAATCGGCGAGATGGAAAAACCCATTTAGAATCTAATCCTTCAAGATGACACTACATGCGCAGCGTTTCAGTAGCTTATGAGCATGCGTGGCTGATGGCAGGGGGTGAAGTAGAAACACTGTAGCCATGCTGACGTGTCTCTTAGGGATGCATCTGAGATTTCTAACCATCATCACTCAGATAAACATCAACATAGCAGAATAAAGTTCAATGTTCAAAAGATTGCATCTTATTGCATCGTTAATCATTATCATAAGTGTCTTGATAACTTCACAGAGAAGCATATGAACTTTTAAAGACCTGCGGACAACAGTTTTATCATGACAGAGATTTGAAATTAAAGGAATAATTCACCTAAAAAGGAAAAAAACTTGCTGAAAATGTTCTCACCCTCAGGCCATTCAAGATGTAGATGAGTTTGTCTGTTCATCAGAACAGATTTGGAGGAATTGAGCATTACATCACTTGGTCACCAGTGGATTCTCTGCAGTGAATGGGTGCCGTCAGAATGAGAGTCCAATCAGCCGATAAAAACATCACAAAAATCCACAAGTAATCACATGACTCCCTCCATCAGTTAATGTCTTGAGAAGTGAAAAGCTGTATGTTTGTAATGAACAAATCCATAATTAAGACGTTTTTAACTTTAAAACACTGCTTCCGGCTAAAATACAAGTCCTATATCCATAATATCTAATTCAGGAGAGAAATAAATCACAGATCAAGCACTGTTTACAAGCATAAACAGTCTAAAACAGTTCCAAACACAAATGTCAAAGGACTTTGATGTGAAATAACAACAGAGACAATGTTATTAGGGATCATGGAATTGTATTTTTAAAAATTTGATGGACTGTTTGGTGGAATACTTCTGGATTATGGTGGTTTTTATCAGTTGTTTGTCTTTCATTCAGACGGCACCCATTCACTGCAGAAGATCTATTGGTGAGCAAGTGATGTAATGCTAAATTCTCCAAATCTGTTCTGATGAAAAAAACTCATCTACATTGTTGGATGGCCTGAGGCGGAGTAAACGTACAGCAAATTTTCATTTTTGGGTGAACTATTCCTTTAAGTTCAAAGTGCACTTACCATATTATTATTTTGTTTGTTGTGCTGACTGCAATAATATTAAACAAGTTTTCAGTTTGTAATGCTGTTGTATACATGTCCTATTTCTAACTATATAATAAATATTTAATATTTTTTAAAGAGGAAAAATTACTGAGTTTAAACCTAAACGCACAATGATTACTATTTAAATATGATGCACGCATTAAATGTTTAATAGCAGGCACAAAACTTTAACATACATTAGACATGCCTCAACATAGTGCATTATACTAGTGCATGATGCCAGTGTTTTATATTTTAAAGACATTTGCCAGTGTCCTGCATCTAAACCTACAGCAGAATAAAGCAGGAGCTTCGTCTCTGCCTCCACCAGCTACTTATCAGTCATATCTTCTTTGGCCTTGGTGGTGTGATGAAGCCCAGAGCAGGTCTGGGTTAAGTCTTCCCAGAACCGCCTAACCAGAGACAAAAACAAACAGCCTTCACATCTGTCACTGTGTTAGCTACAGTCTGTACTCGACAGCATATTTTAGTTTTTTTATTGTTGACATTTTGCTTTCTGCAAAATGTTTTGTGTTCACACACACCAGTGTAAGGAATTTTTCCTCAGTGTTTTTGGTGATTCTTATCAACAAATCGGAGTTTCAGAATCCATGGTTCTTTGTTGCAGATTTGTCTGGAAATTTCTGTGAACTGTAAGTATTGATTTGTATTAGTTACTAGAAACTGGATATTCAAACACAAGCAGGTTAATGTGTTTGAATAAGCTCTGTCTACAACTGCTGTCCCCTCACTGTCTTTGAGCTACATGAATCCAGTCATCTACGTCAACACACAGGAATCATGTTACTGACACAGTAAAAGCTTGTAAAACAGAGAGCCAGTTTGGTGGGGTTCAAGCGTTCCTGACTGTCATGGCAATACCCTGATCCCTACATGTACATAGTATACTGTGAATTTCTACAGTCAAGTCCCTGTGGGAAGACCCAAAATTAGCTGTGGACTTCAAAAGGTTACAAGAGCTCTGGGAACAGCGTCCATTTTCAGTCCTGACCCTGTCTGCGTTTGTTTGCTTTAGTCAAATGCCCAAATGTTGAGGCACTAAAAATAAGATCGTCATACAAAAGCTTTGTTTACCTGCAGTTCTGCTTTAAAAGTGAAGTGTCATACATATTATGTCACAACTGCAGGATGTGATGACACATTGTGTAATATAAAGTCACATTTTCAGATATACAGTCACAATTCCGAGAAATAGTTGCAACAAACAGTCACTTTTTGTAAGATATTAAGAGCGAACTTTAAGAAATAGTTGCAATGGTGAGATATAAAGTCAAAACTGTACACATTATGAGATAAAGTTGTAGTGCAAAAACAATAATAGTCACATTGTGAAATATAAAGGCACAATTATGTCACTTTTTGTCTAATATAAATCAGAATTAGAAATAAAAGTTAGTAATGGTGAGATAGAAAGGTAAAATATTAAGAACTATAAGTTTCAATACCTTGCGATGTAACTTGACATCTTGCAACTGAACGTTTTTGTTTTATATTGTGATTTTATATTTCTCTTAATATCTCACAATGTGACTATATCTTGCAATTAAGTTCCAGTTTGAGATATAAAGTCACAATACAAAAAGATATACATTCACAATTACACAAAATAAAGTTGCAATTGCAACATATAATGTCATATATGAGATATTAAGTGACATTTTGAGATGATGTTGTAATTGTGAGATATAGTCACATTACAAAAAAAGGTCCTTATTACGAGAAATAAACTTCCAACTGAGAGATATACAGGCATTGTGAGATATAAAGTCAAAACTATGAATAATTGTGAGATCTAAATTAAAAAAATGCAAGAAACAAAACTTGCTAATGCGAGATATAAAGTCACATTTTGAGATATAAAGTCACAATCACAAAAAATAAAGGTGCATTTGTGAAGTGTAAAGTCTGGTTGAACCTGTGTTGCAGAAATGTTGTTACAGGTGAACTCTGACCTATTGTTTCTACTAAAGCTGGCTACTAGTAACACACTGCTTCATGTATTCTATACAGCATAAATGAGAAGCGGGACTAATAGTGACCTAATAGCTCAAATCTGTGCGTTTGCTGATGAAAAGCACTTGGCACGGCAGTTAGATTTGTGGGAGGTTTACTGTAAGGAAGCAGGAAAAGCCGAGCTCCCCCTGTGGGAGTTGTTTTTCATAGGGCTGTGCGGTATGCATGTGCTGCCTGCTGGGCCAGTTCAGACCCACCTCATGGCTGGCTGGTTGGCATTCCAGCCTCATTCTGTAATTACGTCTCCACACCTACAGAGATCATCCAGAAGCATGCTCTAAACGCACTCATGTCTGTCATGTGCTGGTCTCACTTGAACAACACACATGTAAAACACTGTGCTTGTGCATTCTATACTGATTTATGCTATTCAGGATGATTGATTTTAAGGCTGGGCGATATGGCCACAAATATTATCACAATATGTTTTATTTGTTTCCATATCAAACAATATCGATATATTTATTTCAATATTAATTTACCATTAATGGGGGAGTAAAATATTTTGTATTTTTCTATTCATGTTTTATGCATTAAACTGAAGTGTGTTTTTGTATAGTTTATAGTATTTTTTTAAATAAATATTTACATTTATTCCAAAATAATAACTACAAGAGCACTGTAACAAATTTCAGAATGAATGTATATTTTATTTGTTATCTGATCTTCTTAATAGACTATTTATTTTCAAATATTCAGTCAATCGGTCAGTTAATTTTATCAAGCTGATTACAAAAAAAACCTCACAGATCATGTTTTCAAATCATTTCAAAGTTTAATGTGACATGATATAAAAGCAGTGGTCTCTAAGTAGGTGAGTTATTTATTTACTTTTAATTACTTTATCCATTCATTTCTTTATTTATTAATTCAGATCATTTGAGGATACAGAACGGCATGAAAACGAGAGGCAGGTTTTATCACATGAACAGTGCAATACGCCAATCATAGTAATGGAGGCACGGCACTGCCTTCTTTCACGTGTCTTTAAAAAACAAGTTAAACATGTTTTTGATCATATTTCATAATTCAGAATGTCTGTGTTGCTTAATTTTTTCATACAGTGAATTTTTTTCTCATCTAAGTTCTTGAGGAGGTGCTGCTTCCATTGCCTCTTCAGAGGAAAAGCCCCTGAAATAGCTTTTCTTACAATTACATGTACATGTTATGGATACAATTTGCCCCAGTTCATTATTAGAAAACACTTAAATGCCATGCATGCATCTTGATCCATTTTCATAATAAGTTGTTTATTGAAGCAATTTGCATCACCATTTAGTAATTCAGTCATCTGTTGCCATGGCCAACAGGCCAACAGGTGGTAATTGTCTCATCCGACATTAGCATATTTCTCAAACAGCTTTCCTGAGGATAGAAGCTCCATTTAGTGTTCTTTTCAAATTTCAGCAGAAAAAAAGTGGGCTAGCACTTATTTAAACAAATTACTTAATGGATAATAATAGAGACATTGAAAGCTAAGGTGTGCAACATCTTCCACGAAGAGTCTTTTCTTCCCCGCTTTCATCCTTTAAAGCACTGAATCTAATGAACGTTTTTAATAAGATCCCACAGTGTGCTCCACTAATGAAGGCTTTTTACTGTGAGTGCTGAGAGTGCACAGGCGTGCAGAAACACATGAGTGCAATGTGACTTTCAGGCCTCAGGAGTGCAGATAACAACGACAATGTGGGTTCAGGCTGACCTGGAAGCCACATTCAGTGATGCTGACAGCCAGTAAAAGACACAATGATGCGGTCTGTTCGAGCTCATTAAAGGTAAAGGGTAACGGAGGCTATTAAAATGCCTATATATGGTTTTCCATATAAGGTTTGCCTGTTAGTCACTTATCAGTTCAGAATGGAGCTTTATAATAGAGCTAAAGGAATATTCTCTCCTTTTACTGGAATAATGAATGAAAAATACTATTTTTAATCTAATTGACTATAAATGATTACTATGACTTTAAAAGTAAATATATATATATATATATATATATATATATATATATCATTCAGTAACTACCATTCAGTTTTTAAAGCAAATTTAGAAAATACTTTTATAAGGATGCATTAAATTGATCAAAAGTGACAGTGATTTTAACCCAATGTCACAGCAATTCCTACATGTTTGACAAGGTAGCTCATTCGTATGAATCTGCATGACCTCAACGATTTGTGAAAAATAGTACATATTTTACGAGGTAAGCCAATTCGTAGGAATTCGTAAGAAGGACCACACCTAACTCCGCCCCTAAACCTAACTGTCCCAGAAATTGTACAAAATCGCACGAGTTAGGTCATACGAATGTGTACAAATTAACCATCTCTTAAAATATGTACATATAATGTTACAACATTTCTAACAATTCCACAAAAATAAGTTTCTTGTGCACCAATTCAGCATATTAGAATTATTTTAGAAAAATGATTTTATCTAAAAATTCAGATATGCAATCACAGAACATAAAAGATAATCAAATATAAAATATATTATTTAAATGTGTAATATTTCACTGATTTGACTGTATTTTTATCAAACAAATGCATCCTCGGTGAACATGTTTAAAATACATATTTATAAACCTGATTCTATATTTATTACCACTTTTATTACTATTTTTTATTAGTTTATAAGAGATGCTATTCAAATATCTTTACACTCTCATGAGTCATGCCATGACTCACGAGACAAGGAAACTAGTCTATTCATTAATCTATGTCTGGAAAACCAAAAGCATGCGTCAAAATCACTACAGTATTCACAATGTTGTCTAGTTTTATATTGGCAGCAAATCAGTACAAATATATAGCAAATATTCAATAAATAATTCGCTGTAGTCCACAACTCCCCCAACACTGAATGAAGGCTGACAGAACCACTCTGAAAATAACTTCACCAAATAGTATGAACCATGATAATAGACCACCATACATGTGGCAGAAACCACACGCATCAGTATGATAACTCAAAATACATTGCTTTCTCTTTGTACCACCTATTAATGTGTTTTTGAAACACATATAATGTTTAACTCATTTGAAGCAAGCATTTAGCCTACGTTTGTACACCGCAAACAGCACTCAACAGTTTCTACGAGAGGAAAAACAATTACACAAGCCATGTTGCTGTGTTACAAATTGATAATATATAAGCAGTGCATAAAAAAATTAATCTTGGTGATGTCTGAACAATCTGGCCCATTCATGCAGCACATGCCATGCCTGCAGCTTAGACGATCAGCTGAGTGCAGCTTCTACTACAATACAACATTGTTCTCAAACGAAACGCTGCTTGTTTGCCTTCAAACTCTGTTGTGAGGCTTATCAGAGAAGCACAGCTAAATCTCCTTCTGAGCTTGCAAACTGAAATCAGCGTGTGTCCATTTCCTACTGCTCACTGTCAAACAAGCACAACGCTTGCCCAAAAGCCTTCAGAAATGCTGATTTGTTTTGCTGCATGAGTAAAAGAACTTTGAACAGGAAGAGGTACAAACAGGAAAAGGAAGGGATCTTGCAACTTGAGAATAAACCTGACAGAAAAATAGAGAAACTGTAACTTGAATGCAATGTAAGTCGCTTTGGATAAAAGCGTCTGCTAAATGCATAAATGTAAATGTACATTACATAAATTATATGACGAAATATCAAAGCAAGTGGAATCTACTTTTAAAGCAAGACAGCTCAGGGACATAGAAGTTTAAATTATTACAAATATATTCTGAAACATTTTATAATTATTGTTATTATTAGCAGTACATATTAAATGTTAATCAGTAGAAATGTCAGTTAATCTAATATTTTGTATCTAATGCAATTACTTATATTGTGATTTATGACTTTTGCACCTGTTTGATGTGGAGCCTGTAAAACATCATCACGGCATCAAACAGGGACCGAAGGCACTTCCTTTTCAACACTTATCTTCTCTTCCTCATCACATGCATGTTAAACAAACCATGGCCCACTTTCTTTGAGACTTGGAAATCTGTGCGCTTTGATAAGAATTCCTGCCTGTATCTGTATGAGATGTATCTTGTTTTCAAGACAAACATGAAATTTATCTTGTTCTTGTTAGCCTGACAACTGCTAAATCAACCAAGTGAATTATAGTCCCATGTTTTTACAGAAGATAACATTTAAGTCGTGTTCTGTCTTCATATCTTCATATCTAAGACTGTCTTTCAGTCTTTGTGTATGGGTGTAAATATAATGTGTATGATTTGTAGTTGTTTTTTTTCGCCCACCAAGGCTGCATTTATTAAATCAAAAATACATAAAAATATTAATATAGTTAATTATATTTGTAAAATGTCATTTATTCCTTTGATGGCACATGATCCTTCAGAAATCCTTAAAATATGCAGATACTGTCTCTTATTATCTGCGTTGACAAGAGTCGTGCTGCTTAGTATTTTTGTGGAAACCATGGAACATGTTTTCATGAATTTTTGATGACTGTAAATGCATTTATTTTAAATAGACTCTTTTGTAATACTGACACAATATATACTGTATGCTGCACGATTTCAAACCTGCTATCTAATGTTCCCACAGAAGAGTTATTTGTGTTATGCTGTTTTTCCATGGCCCATACACAAACAAGATAAAAGTAATTATGTTTAAAACCCTCCAAGCACTGCTCACCTGCTGATTATATTGTGAAAGCTGTGGTCACAAACAATACAAAACATAACACGTTTCCACACACGCATATGCTTTTTTTCCTTATTGGTCTAGTGGTTTTGTGCACACGTTGCTTCCTGGCACATAACAGCTCAACCTTCTTATTTGCTGTTCTACTTTAATACATCAGTGGTTTTTGTCCTGCTATTGGAAGGCCTGAAACCACAATAAATCACTCTGATAATCGTCTACTTTTTACTTACTAAGCCGTAGGGGAGATACATGGTTTCCTTAAATAATTTTGGTGCAATTCACTTATGCAAAACAATTGCTGCCTGTGGCTATGTAAACTAAGCATGTAGCAAACATAAATTATGCTTACTTACCTATATAGAGAGATGAGTCTTTCTTCCGCACATGGTCGTCTATGTAAGACACACCCAGGGGCTGAACAGGCGTGGCACCAATACCCAGCAGCACCTGGGCTCCAATCAGAAGCAGGTACATCATGTTGGTGTTGGCTCTATTCCCACACGGTTCATCGGCTTTAGAGGTGTTGGAGCACACGTCTCGCCCCATATCCTTGCTCCATGTGTCTGTGACCTTGTATTGACTGACGAGGAATTCTGGTAATGCGGAGAGCAATGCTCCCAAAGCCATGACAATGCCACCGCAGCCAATTAACCGTGGGCGGTGGGCTTTAGCACCAAAATAACTAACGAAGAGAATAAGGGCCAGGTTGCCAATCTCAAAGCTGCTGGCGATGACGCCCACATCAGCGCTCTGAAGATTGAAGCGCCGTTCCAGCGTGGTCAGCACACTCACCTAAGAGATAAACAAAGCAGAATAAATGCCAAGTTCTGTCATGAAACTCAAATGGATGATATTCACAGAGTTAAACTACTTGACATTAGCTGATTGGTTCATGTTGCATACACAGCCAACGAGCTTGCTCCTTTATATTTAAATGGCTGGTTAGCGTTCATTAGAGCAGATCACAGAGCACTTTCAGAGTTTCTCTGAAAACCTCCACCTCCCAAGCTCCACCTGTATAGATCCTCTACAGGTTATTATATATATGCTATTTGTGCAGCAGCAGTATGTCTTAAATACTCACAGCATTGTATCAGTGTATGTATTGGCAGTAGCAAGTTCCTGTAATTGGCCTATCAGTAAGCCCCTCCCCTCGAACGCGGACTAGCCAATGGCAGTCGAGTATCAGTTGCAAGGGGAGCGGAACTCGGACATCTTTAGGTTTCAGCGCCATAGAGAAACATTGGAAGATCTGAAGCTCGCATTGGTTTTATGGGGTTTATGCTTCAAAAATGGAAAAACTATGTGCCTGGGGTACTTGTAACACTGATTCCAGGTATCCTCAGAGGATGGGCAATATAATTCATTTTATTACATTTCCTGAATCCAAACAAAACAGAGCAAAATGTCTCTAAGTATTCAACCCCAATACAAATGAAGACAAAAACATTCATTTTCTGGTCGTCACACACTCATTAAGTTACAATTTTTCATCTGTAGAACGTTAATGTTATCTTGTGCTTTAGCAAGGTATCTCTGGCTAAAACTAGCTAATGTTAAAGTTAGTGAGTCCATGCTAATATACAAACCTAAATAGCGGACTGTTCTCGCGTCTTGTACAGTATAGGTCAAAAACACATAAACGAATGGTCTACATTTCACTGTCTCTTCATATTAAACTGGTTAAATGTACATTAATTTAATCATACCCTGCAATACATGAAGTCTTGAATCTGCATGTTGTCATCTGCGATCGTGACGACCGTAATATGAGAATTTTCTTGCTTGCATTGTGATCTGTATACCCTCGCTTCGAGTTACCCACCGTATTAATTTTTTTATATTTTATAAATCCCTCCATGGAATATTTAATTCCCATTTGGTGGCCTTCTGTGTCCAAAATAGTGCAAAAACATCGTGGGACAAGGTTTCCACACTGTAGCTGTCATTACAAGACAGCAACTCCGTTTGTTTGTCTGAGGGAGCAACAGTAACTAAGGGGGGCGGGGCTTACCGATAGGTCAATTGCTTTGTCATATCATTGTCATATCTATTACCATGCTAAAATCTTCCATAATGGAATTACTGTAATGCTAATTTAAAATAGCTGTTTAATATCACCATTTCACATATTACAGTCTCTAGACGACAATTCTACTCAGCACAGGTTAGTGTTCAGGCAGTGTGACGTAAAAGTGTGATGTGGCATTATAACTGTTTAATTTTGTAATTCCGTTTAACAGGATGTATAACAAAATAAAACAATAAATAAATAAATAAATACAAAATTTTGACGTCTCTTTTGGTCACTCTAAGGCCTCATTTATTTGATAAAAAATTAAGTAAAATGGCAATTTCGTGAAATTTCATTACAATTTAAAATAATATTAAATTAAGTTTTTTTATATGTTTTAAAAATGTATTTATTCCTGTGGTGGCAAAGCTTTAACAACTAAATTTATTTCCATTACTTATTTTACTTTACTTTACCTTATCTTTCAGAAATAATGATAATATGCTGATATGAATCTCAAGAAACATTTATTATTATAAATGTCGAAAACAGCTGTGGTGCTTAAAATTTTGTGTAACATTGTAAACTTAAATTATTGTAGACCTTTACTTATTGCATCCTTGCTGAATAATGGTATAAAAAAACTATTGACCCTAAACCTTTGAACAATATTATATATAGCTCCAGTTTATTTTTGTTTTCTCTGTTTATTTGTTTTATTTGATATTGATACTTCATGATGCAAAAGCAAAAGGAAACAGGCTGAGGCACAGATCTACCAGCAGGTAGTTTATTGAAAGATCAAAGCAAACAAACTGGAAACACAATGAACAAGAACAAAAGCACAAACAGAGCTGCAACACTAACATTCAACAAAAGACAAAGCACAAGGGAAACACAAGGCCTGTTTATACAGAGAGCTGAGGCAACAAACTAATCAGTAACCATGGTAACTAACAGGGAGATGGGTGTGGTTCAATGAGTGTCCATGACAACAAACAAGCAGAGCAGCAGGAAAACAAGAGCAGAACTAAGTAACAATAGGTACACACTGTAAATACCAAAAAAAAAAATGTTTACACAGAATATTTCTGTATTTTGTACGTTTTTTTCCTGTATTTTTTAAATACGGGGGGACCTTAAAACGTGTTCCTGTGTGGCTCAGTGGTAGAGCAGTGCAAAAGGTTGTGGGTTCGATTCCCAGGGAACACACATACTAATGAAAATGTATAACCTGAATGCAATTGTAAGTCGCTTTGGATAAAAGCGTCTGCGAAATGTGTAAATGTCAAATTACAGAAATAGACTGTAAATATACATGTTCTATGTAAAATAACATGGCAAACCTGTAACTGTGAATAACCATAAAAGTTCAGTTTTTTATATATTTTTTCACATAAAAAACTATCGCGAATTTATCAAAACTTATAAACATGCATTTTTATTTAACAGATGACCTTATATAGTAATTTATAATTTTGAAATTGTATTTTTACAGAAATAAAAACTGTCAACTGTGATATCTGGTCCCAAATGAGTTACATCCTTCCTTATGAATTACTTATTTTAACGTATCATTATATATTCTTTAGATGGCATCATTTAGATGTGTGCCATTTAGACTTGGACTGTGTTCTATTTTTATATCTTTGACCTTTTATTGTGGCCAGCCTAAGGAACACTTGTGCAATAATCACGCTGCCTAATCAGCATCTTGATATGCCACACCTGTGAGGTGGATGGATTATCTCGGCAAAGGAGAAGTGCTCACTAACACAGATTTAGACAGATTTGTGAACAATATTCGAGAGAAAAGAGCCTTTTGTGTTCATAGAAAAAGTCTTAGATCTTTGATTTCAGCTCATGAAAAATGGGTGCAAAAACAAAAGTGTTGAGTTTATAATTTATTTCAGTATCCTAACAGTACAAACATTTATTTGGATTTTTGTAGAATTTTTAATTATCATGTCCTCCAAAGGAAGCATTTTTCAGTTTTCAGATACAGCCAGGGAATACAGACAGGGATCAAGACAATACTAAACAGCCAAAGGCTGGCATCATACAGAAGTCAAATTCGACTCTAAACACTGAAATACCAAATCTAATCTAATCTGTAAAGTGATACAAATATATACTAAAATGTATTTGAAATACATTTACATATTTATGCACTTAACAAAAAGATCCTGCAATTTTACTTTTGGTAAAATTAAACTGGTATACTTAAAGATAGCTAAATTTGACCTACTAATTTTGTACTTAATGCACTTTAATTAAAAGTAAGTGCTGTTGTGTGTAAGTGAAGTTAATTAAGTAAGTGCTGAATTCCAACTAAAGATACACTTAAATACACTTGAATGTATTAAAGTGGAACTATAGTAAGTATACATTTTACACTTAAATGATTAGTTAGCTTTCAAATGAAAATTTCCTGATTATTTACTCCCCCCCCCATGTCATCCAAGATGTTTATGTATTTCTTGTTTCAGTCAAAAAGAAATTAAGGTTTTTGTTGAAAACATTCCAGGATTTGTATCCATATAGTGAACTTCAATGGACTCAAAAAGGTTGAAGGTCAAAATTACAGTTTCAGTGCAGCTTCAAATGGCTATAAATGATACCAGACGATGAATTTTCTTATCTAGCGAAACCTAGCGAAAATGATCTGTCATTTAAAAAAATAAATATGCTTTATAAACACACAAATGCTTGCCTGGTCTGCGATGTGCATCCCAGACTTCACGTAATACGTAATGACATTGAAAAGGTCAAAATTAAGTTAACTAATCCTTTAATATTAAGAAATGTGCATTGTGCACAAGCAGTACTCCAAATAAACTTTAATTACACATTTTATATCAGTAAGTCTCGAGTGATATGTAGATTTGACCTATACTTAGTAAGAAATAAATGTATTTTGAATATAGTACTTTTTGACTAAGGTGAGAATGGTGTCGTGATAGTAAAGATCAGCAGCAAATTTCAAATAGAGGAACAGTCTTCACTTTCACCATTTACCAAATATAAGAAAATGAGATACAGTAATGGAACATGGAAAAAGGCATGTCAGATTAAAGTAATCAAGTTCACAATCAAACCAAACACATCTATTCTAACAAGAATGGAATAAAAGGACAATAAACCCATGTCAAAGAAGATAACTAATGACCCAGTAAAATAGTCATTTTGACAAATCCTTTCAATCTGTGAAAACATCAACATGCTACTTGTCACACATTCATTATCAAGGCTTATGACAAAAATAGCAGGTGGAAGTGAAAAAATGCCACCAGGCATCGTTGATGAGCAATCGCAAGGCTTAATGAAGCAGCTTTGAGCTGGAGCAACACAAATATGGCATGGCTGTGAAAAAAGCATGTTATTGAGGCCATGCTCTTTATTATAATCCTATTTCTCTAGGGTAGGCCTCTCTCAGATTCTGTGTAGTGGTCTTTGCAAATCTCCCCATGCTGCACTATAGATTCCTACAGACTGGGCCATTTTGATTTGATAAACAAGATAATATGCATGGATTCTCTCGATTAGCTACATACACAGTTCTCTGGAATACTTGATTCTGATTGGTCAACCGTGGCATTAAGCAACAATATGCATACATGTACAAATATTTATGTTACTTAGTAATTATTCATGTAAAAAAGGAGTTATTACAACAACAACAACAACAAAAAACTCCTTAAATCGCTGTCTTTCTCTCACTGCGAGTTTCTATTCAGCTTTCAATGCAATTCTATAAATGAAAATGTGTCCAAAAAGGATAGAATCAACTGCACGTGCACTTTATAATGGCTTTACCACTCTATCCAGTGTTATTTATAGGCCTCTTTGTGAATTATGGTGATTTTAGTGTCATCTGAACTTCTAAATAACACACCTCAATTGGTGGATTAATAAAACTGTGCAGTGTGAAAAGGCACAATTTCTGTTATCAAATAATCTGTCAATTCTGTGCAGAGGAAGATATTCCTGCACAGTTAAAATGCATGTTGTGAGTAATGAGTTTATTGCGAGCTCTAAACAGAGCAGTGATGTTTTTGTCATGGCTGCCTGATAACTCGGTTTGCTTTAACTGAATTTCTGTAATTAGTCTAGTGCAATTTAATTGGAAAGTACCTTGGACAGTCTGGCAAACTGCTCTATTTTGTGCAGAACTGTTGCCTGTGACACATTTGCAGTCTGTTAAAACCCTGACTTAAAGGTGTCTTGTGTTACAGTTAGTAATATGAAACATGCAAGACACTTCTCACTCGCTGACTGTTAAACTGTTGGTATATGACTTAGATAAACTGCAAGAAACACAGAATGTACTTGTGACACAACTTAAATATCAAAGCTACTTGGTCAACATCCATAACCATTCTTCACATTTTGAATATTGTTCTATCAAGAAGGTTAGAGAACACTTTACTATACAAGGTCTTTGTTAATGTATTTGGGTCTAAATTCACGAATTCATCAAAATTCATGAAATAATAACAGACTATATCTTACCAATATTTCCATTGTGCCAGTACAGAACTATTTTAAGATCTGGCCTAAAAGAATTGGCATGTTTCAATCCCAGAGTTATCCCAACATTAGCAACATTAATTTTAAGAGCTCATAATGTCAAGTGACAAACAGGATTTAAGCTTTAACACAGATTAATAACTGAACAGTGTATGTGTGTGTGTATACACAGTCAAGTTAGAAAACGGTATGATTTTAAATGTTTTTAATGGAGTCTCTTAAGCTCAGCAAGACTGCATTTATTTGATCAAAAATACAGTATAATATTGTGAAATATAATTTCAATTTGAAATATATATTTTTATTTGAATATATTTGAAAATGTGATTTGTTCCCGTGAATGAAACAGTTCAAAAGAATAGCATTTATTTGAAATAGAATCTTTTATAACATTCTAAATATTAGTCACGTTTGATCAATTTAATACATACTTGCAGAATAAAAGTATTAATATCTATTAAAACACACACACACATACATCCCAAACTTTGGAAATGGTAGTGTATCATGATATCTGCATAAATATTAAGTAGCACAACTGTTTTTGAAATTGACAATAATAATAAATGTTTAATGATAATAAAGTTGTATTGATAAATGGTTTGTATACATATTTAGTTCAGTGGATCCAGTCAAATCTTTACTAATAGGGCACCAAAATAGTGAGAAACAGACTTCAGAACATCTTGCATCATTCAGCAACTAAATCTGAAGCTTAAAGAAGCCAGGGTGATATAAATGATTGGAGAAGAAGAAGAAAAATAACTTTTTAATCCTAGTCAAGCACATTGTTCCTCTTGAATGACTGTGTGTGTGTTTGTGTACTATTCACACTGGCTCCGCTCAATTGCCAAGTCCAAAGATATGTGCCAGCCTACTAGTTCTGGAAGCATGACGAAAGGACGGGACAGGCCACATCCCCTATCTGCCTCCACTTTCTGCCTGCATGCCTCAGAGTCTCTGCCAACCTGCTGAAACCTGTTGCCTGAATAGCTGGGTCTCTCTGCGTACATCAGTGCCAGTGGCACAGTGATAGCACACATAGACTGCCAGCTTAATGCCAAGAAACATTCAACATGCCAGCAGTGTCAACTAATGCCAAATCTCTGTCGATAGTCCCGCCCATCGCCTTCTAATCCCTCAGCATGAAACCATATTATTAGGCAGACTATGAATTATTGAACAATGATGCAAACAATGTCTATCATGTTATTGTTGAGTCAAGTTGAGCTTACATAATAGTTGACAAATTCTTGAGTGCAGAACAACCAGTCTGTATCATTCAAGCGTGAAATGGTTTCTAGAACATGTGTGCTAGCAGGCATCCTCCAGCAATCTGTGTTTGATTTCCAACAGAGAGACTCAGCATTGCTTTATCAGTATGACAGGAAACAGAACAACCATAGCACTTTCAATTTCAATGGATTCTGTAAAAAGAGGGTGGACCAATAGAAAACAGTGATTTACTGTTTTCACAAATGAATTCCTCTGGTGCGGCGCAAAGCTCTTTTATTGATTTTATACTGTAGTGTTGTAATTTGAAGCAATCTACAGTAGTAAACTATATTAGAGAGAGTCAAAACAATCAATTTGTTTAAAAAAATATTGTTTAAAAGAATATAGAACATTAACACACGGCAGCTGAATTTTAAATACAACAATTTAAAATGATAAAATAAATAAATCACAGTGAAATATCTGGCTGTTCTCACTGCTAACAGCATCCATCACAACATTTCAAAAGACAATGTGATGGGAAGATAAATGAAAGCTGTCATTTACCGAATCAGCCCATTGTTTGCTGACAGGCAGAGATTGATTGTGAATCCTGCACCAACCACAAAAACACCCCTAAAGGAATGACTAGCACTTTTTACTTTAAAATCATATGTACTCATTTTCGGAAGCATAAAAAAGTCGCCATGAGACAAGCAACTGATTGTTTTTTTTTTCTGTATTATGTGACATATATCTGTATGGAAGCCCGTTACTGCCACTGAATAAAAAAATTAAAAGGCAATTTAAACTTTTTATCTGACTTTTTCTCAGAATTGTGGGATATAAACCCGCAAATTGCAAGTTAAAAAGTCAGAATTGCGTGATATAAACTTGCAATTGCGAGAGAAAAAAGTTAGAATTGTGAGTTTTTATTTCACAATTCTGACTTTATAAGTCGTAATTCTGACTATATAACTCACAATTGTGAGTTTATATCACGCAATTCTGAGAAAATAAGTCATATATGTGAGTTTATATCTCGCAATTCTTATATCTTTATAACTCGGAATTGCAAGTTTATGTCTCACAGTTCTGTGAAAAATAGTCCGAATTATGAGATAAAAAGTCGCAATAACCTTTGTTTATTTTTTATTCAGTGGCGGAAACTGGCTTCCATATATATGAGTGTAACAGATTATTGAAAAATACAAATGTAGAATGGGGACTTGAATCTGTACATCAGTTATTGATGGATTTTGAGATGTGGCTGTTGCTCTCAAAAGTGGATACAGATGAATAGAGACCTGCAGGGATGAAATATTTTTGTAGGCCAACACCCAGAAACAATCTAGTATTTCATTATAGCACTTTGAGTTCTATTGTCCTGAAGTCAATAGGCTTTTTGAATGTGTTTTTGGTTAAATGCTTGAAATAAGGTCAGTGGTTGACAAAAGCTCAAGATATGTTTATGTTTTATCCCACAACTTAAAAAGCTCAGGGCAGGGGCTAAACACAGGAACTGACACAATTCAAAGATGTGTCAAACAATCCGATTCAGTCTGGGAAATAAGGCCTGTGGTTAACACATGCTCAGTATATTTTCATGTTTTACTCTACGACATATATTGCATCAGTAATACTGCCTTGTGATATTTTTAATCTGTTACTTGTCTTGAAAAAGGCAGTTGCTAAGAAGTAGCTAAGTAAGAAATAAGGTACGCGAGACCATGCTGTTCTGTGAATATGTTGCTTTACATCGTGCCTAACAATGCCCTTCAGCTGTGACTTATTTACAGTACAGCACACCTCGAGTACTTTATTCATTTTATTAAATTATTACCACATAATGCAAATAATAAAACCAAAATGCATGTATTGATTAATATGTTACTTATTTAAAAGTAAATTCATTCAATGCTATCTTTCCGCTAAAAAAACAGTTCCCGATAGCAACAATAAATGGCAAGAGACAATGTTCGGATGTAACATGCCTCATCTTATGGAGCTCAAATAAAAACAAAGAATTTAACATTCATTTTTTTAACATCATATATGATATTTTCTCACACACATATATCTGCTTATCTCTCAGCATGAGAAACGCCTGTTCACTTTTTTTTTTAAACAGACCGTTTCTCGGTACAGCAAAACTGCTGGTGTCATTACGTGCTGACATCGGTATTGGACAGCTAACGCTGACAGTACACATTGAATTGAGATTGAATTTCACCTGACGTTCCAACCGAGATTTAACCAAATATCAACATCTTATGAAGTTGTGTGCCTGCTGGGTAGTTGCTAAGGGTGTTGCACAGTGATACACAGAAAACATAGCCATGACCGCTTCACTTAAGACATCTTTATCGTATATATAGCTGTTGACCAATCAGAATCAAGGACTGGAACTAACTGTTTCATAAATGGGAACATTAAATGTCATCACACCAAACAAACAGGTCATGCACTCATTATAGTCCTTGCTATGTTTATAATCACGCTCTTGCTTATTTAATTCAAACTTTTAGGGAAAATGTGTTTTTAAATATAGACTGAAACATCAACGTTGAAGTCACACAATAGTAGTGTAGCTTGTTTATAGCCTACGTTAATATTTTTACTTATTTTTATTTAGGCTTCAACATTCATAGAAGTTGTGTTTATTTGTAAAGATTATTATGATGAACAAAATGTGCAAGAATCATAAACTTTTGTTGATCACGGAGCTCATTTTCTGCAATAGTCCAAAAGCCAATGGAAATTTTTTTGTTGTTGTTGAGGAACCAGGGTGATGCTAACTTGTGGGATTGCCTACAGCACTAGCAACTAGCAAGAAATCTGTCACAGTAAGGTCCAGTAAACGTACAAATGAAATGTATGCATGGATGAATCATCCACTACAATTTAGAAAATGGAAAGGGTGAATTTTCATTTCATGCCTTTAAATGTTTTTTTTATTCCTAACAGAAGAATATTAACTACGGAAAGACTACCGTGCATCATTTTACATCTCACTTAACTGACTTTTTGAGACTGCTGCATCTCAAGCTCTGCTTAATATCACTTATTAACTTGTCTCTTATTCAAACAGCTAATCTCACAGGAGCAATATGGTGGTCATAAATACACCGTATACAGCCATCTACATGTTTCTGCTTACTGCATTAAGTATAAGCGAACTGAGCAGGCACAAAGTAAAGAGTTGAGGTTAGATGAACCAGATATATTTGTTTGGATATATCACGTGACACGTCTGCCAAAGGACATTTGCAAACACTGCCCCAGCATTTTTGCATTACAGTCAGTCAGGGTACTTAAATATATGCATTTTGAAAGCTATACAAAGATGTGCAAGTTGTGAGTGCTTTCAAGAGATTAAAAAAGACACTGGCTCTATTAGCACATGGGGAAGTCCAGACTGCCCAGAGTCAAGCTCAGGGCTGAGGCTAAACATAGGAAACTGACACAATGCCCAGGAATGAGTATGATGTCTGAAACAAGCCACTGCGTCGGTCTGTGAAGGAGGGTGGAGACTGGACAATTATAGTTGCTTCTGAGATAATCTAATTGAATCATTTAAAATTACATGGAAAATGTAATTAAATGTTACTACATGACCTCCGTGCTGATAAACTCTATTATATTTTAGCCTTGAACAAATAAAGGTGGATTTGAACAAAACATTATTATGTAAAAATATAGATATTGTGTCCTCTGTATAAATAACCCAATGACCTAGACGTTAAACAAGCACTCTCTCGGAGTATACAAACTTCTACCGTTTCACACACACATGTTTGCTTAAATAAGACATATTTGGAAATAGTTTGGAGAAATTTGAAGGCTGGTTTGTCTATGGAAAAAACCCAGGGAGGATAAGTTTAGTTCAACACTTTATCTATCTGTCAAAATAAATCTGGGCAATCTCTGCATCTTCCAGTCCCACAAACTTTTTTTTTTTTTTATGGCAAAGTTGTGTTGATTTGGTTTCCAAACATCAGAATTTCCATAAGCTGGGCACAAATCAGTCCACAACAAGTTTACCCTTTGAGACTGTTCCCATGATGTATTATGGCTTTCTGGCACAGAGCAAATAATTGTTTCCTTTCCAAATATGGTCTGAGCGAGCACAGACATCAGAGACGTCCCAAGGGTATGGAGGACATGGCTGGACAAATCTCTTCCTTATAAAAGATGCTATATAGAGCGGTGTCCCACTGTCCAACTCACTGACAGCAAGCAATGTGAGAATTTTCTTTTAGATATTGGACACTACACACAAAGCAGAGGCAACTGCAAAGCACTGTTGTGTCAAAATAGAAAAAGCAAACAAATCTTGCATGTTTGCCAAAATACGGAAAATATATTCTAGCTTCCTGTAATGCTAAAGAGATCTCAGATATCTAAAACAGATTGTTGTTATCCTGGCTGTGTTATCTGCATCCATAATATATATATTTTTTATTTTTATTTTGTAGAATATAGCAGCACTTGTTTCATCAGAGACTAAATTGAATAAAATTGCTTTTTAATAAAACCATTATTTTTGTCATGTAAGATTTTTACAAAGGCAATGATCTGCTGTGCTGTATTGTGAACAGTCTATATTCAAAATAAGAGGAACGTTTTTGCACAGTCTTGCATCTTTGCCAATATAAGGACAAAATAAAGACTTTGACATGCTCGCTTTCTGTAAAAAAGAGGTTATCATAAAGATATCTAAAATATATTGTTCCCATCCTGGATTCTGTTAACAGCTTCCATCATTATTTTTGATGAATAGCACTTGTTTTGAACTTATCTTTGAATGCTGTTATTTAATATTTTTTTTCTAAATACATGTCCTTATTTTTTTTCATGATGTAAGCCTAGTCTTTGTATAGAAACAATAATCTGCTGTACTGTATAGTGAATTATCTACATCCACAATAGTTTTTGACATGTTTGAGAAAATAAAGAGAAGATAAAGCATTTTCATATTAAGAGAGATACTCGTCAAAAATATCTCTCAGATACCTTAAATATATTGCTCTTTCTTGTCCTGAATTCTGCATCCTTATTTTACTTCAGTCTATCGCTGAAGCGTGAACTAGTGCGAGAAATGTAACACCAGGAGTGGATCTCGAGCGGAGTGATTGTGTGGTAATCTCTGTCGCTCCGTTCCACTCACACACGGTTCCCGTCCGGCTTAACACCGTCAAGTGCCTTGCTTGTTCAGTCACTCACTCACAAAGCTTGATGCTGTTGTTCCTTTTCGAACTATTTTCCTTGGCGTTGAAGAAATATCTAAACTAACAGTTGACTGAATTATAAGTTGTCTATGTTAATTAGTCTACTTTTTCATAGAGCTGTTGAATAAAAGCAATATCACACCCACAAACATCAGCAGATGTGTAATCTCTCGCTGCAGAATTACAGCAGTGCTGATATAAAGTCCACTCCCAACAGTGTTTCTGCGCGTGTGGTGTTGCTTAATGGTGTTTTATATTGATGTTGATTTAAAATGACTCACGTAACTTTATCTCTCATGGACATGTCTATTGGCCCACAGTTTACCATGCAACTTATTTATCAGAGCCTCACAGAATACTCTCTGTGTATGTCTACTGAGGCAGTTGCTTTATTGCATGAGCACTCATGATATTCACTATCTTTTCGCCTGTTTTTATTTTTCTTTGAACTTAGGGCATGGCATAGAATGAATGACTGGAGATCATGATATGATTATGTCACTCACATCCGTGTCACGTTTCTTGCCATGCACTATGTTGCACTCAAGTACAGGAAGGTTAATGTTGAAGAAAAAGATTAGCCCAAACCAAATGAGCCAAATAAGTTCAGCAAGTTTAATAAGAACAGAAAGTCATTCATTCTCAAAGCCTGAAGTGTAAAACGAATCCAAAAACAAAAGGAAACATCGCTTCACTTACCAAGTATGCGCCCACTGTGCCCTGTGCCAACATCAGAGCACATTCCGCCACTAAAAATATCTTAATATTTGAGAAGCATGAGGGCTTTTTCTTCATATCATCCCGCTGAGGGTCCTCGGAGCACCTCGGCTTTTTCACCTGCATCCTGAACAATCCAACAGCCTAGAAACGCAGCGAGAAACTATTGTAAACGGAGAATAAACGCTAAATCAAACGTGTCTTTATTTATCTGTAGCACTCTCGCTCTGTTGTTTACAGTCAGACTCTGTGCCGTGTGACAGGTTGTAGACTTTTCAATGAAACTCCGCCGATGAATGCAGCTGAACTAAACTCTCCTCCTGTGCACTCTATCGCGGAAACGGAGTAAAACGTCGCTGGTTTTACTCCAAACATCTTTCTTTCCTCTGACTCAGAGACTGTCCGAGCCCCGTCGTGTTAGCGTTTGCCCGTACTCCGTCACCATCGCTCTGGTCCGCAGGCTTGATTCTCCGCCTCGGTCGTTATGACTGATATGTGAGCGTCTCTTGTACAGTATAGGCTAGGCTACGGCGCATACCTCGGTAGAGGCGCTGTGCAGCATCTATCATAAGCGGAATGCTTTACTGACTACTGTATTCATAATATAAGCACGTGAATAGCAGGTAAATAGCATGTTTTAAATAATTTCTGTCAGTAGTTTTCTGGGTGTTTAGGTTCGTTTCACGCAACAAAACGTGTGACATGTTCCTGGGTCAACATCTTTGTTGACCCTGGAACAACATTGTTATTAACCAATCAGATTTGAAGAACAAGTTGATCATTTTTGTGAAGTTTAGGCTTACAATCAGTTTGGTGCTTGTACATCAGTATCATTCATCTATCAGCTCCTCTGATTTTAGGGATTATTCATGGTTAATGTTAGGTTTAGGTGTAGGGAAATGGTCAAGATTACATTTTTGAATATTATTTTTGAACACATCTAACTCAGTAAAATCAGGACGTGCCAACACAACACAACATCGGCCTTTTGACCCCCATAGCACACACTAGCGATTTTTGTAATATGTTAATGCGTAAATACATCATAAATTGCGTGACCTTCAAACTTTTGGAATATTATCATTATATTATTTAATATCTTTAAAATAAATAACTTACTCAGTCTGCAAATATATGATCAAAATAGACTACAGTAAAAATAATAAAATATGTAGTTTTAGGCTACATATTATTATAGTTTAAGCAGAATCAGAATGAGCTTTATTGACCAGGTGTTGTTTACACATACGAGGAATTTGTTATAGTGATAGAAGCTCCACAGTGCAACAGAAGGACAGTGACAGGACAGGACACAGACAACAAAATAACAATATACAATATAGGCCATTTACAAAATAGCAAAAACACAATATAAAATACAGACAATTATGTGTCAGGTCTGACGTGCAAATTTGAAATAAAAAATAAAGTTTGTGTGGTGAATAAATAATTGTATAATATTGTTGTGTGTTCCATGTTTAATATCAAGTATTCATGAGAACTTGGGGAAAGAAATTTTCTGTGTCTGGTTGTTCTGGTGCTCAGAGCTCTGTAGCGTCGACCAGACGGTAACAGTTCAAAGAGGGAATGTGCTGGATGTGAGGGGTCCAGAGGGATTTTGCCAGACCTTTTTCACACTCTGGATGAGTACAATTTCTGAAGAGTGGGGAGGGTTGCATCAATGATTCGCTCAGCAGTCCAGGCTACCCTCCGTAGTCTTTTGAGGTCAGATTTGGTAGCTGTGGCAGGTTGATCTTCCTCAACTGTTGAAGGAAGTACAGCCTCAATGCTACAGCCATCCTGGGCCATCCTGAATGAGGCCGATCAGTGTGGAGTCGTCTGCAAACTTCAGGAGCTTGGCGGAGGTGTCTTTAGATGTGCAGCCACTCATGTACAGGGAGAAGAGCAGTGGGAGAGAACACAGCCCTGAGGAGCTCCAGTGCTGATCATACGGTGTTGGATGAGAATTTTCCTAGCCTCACTTCCTGCTGGTGGAAGCTGGTGATCCACTAACAGACGGAGGTGGGGATGGAGAGCTGTGTCAGTTTATTCTGAAGGGTGTCCGGGATGATGGCATTAAAAGCGGAGCTGAAGTCTACAGACAGGATTTTTGTATCCCTGGTCTGTCCAGATGCTGCAGGAAGAAATGCATTCCGTGCAGGAAGATTGTTGACTGCATCCATAACATAACTGTTTGCTCTGTAGGCAAACTGCAGGGGGTCCAGTAAGGGACCAGTGGAGGCCTTCAGATAAGCCAAAACCAGTCGTTCAAATGATTTCATGACTACAGGCGTTACAGCAGGTCTGTAATAATTAGTCTAGTGATTTTGGGTTTCTTTGGGACGGGGATGATGGTGGATTTGCATTTGAAGCTCCAGGGCTGTGAAGATCTTTGTGAAGATGGGGGCCAGCTGGTCAGCACAGGTTTTAAGGCAGGCTGGTGACACACTTTCTGGTATTGAAGACCTGGCGCAGCATCTTCACTGATTTTCAGTGCAGTGTGGGGTAGAGGAGGGTTGCTGGAGGTGTTAATGGTTGTTTGGAGAGGTGTTCAGGGCTGGTGTGTGGTGTTTTTCCAAACCTACAGTAAAATTCATTAATAAAATCTGCCAGTTGTTGATTCTGCAGAGTGCTGGGGATGGTGTCTTGTTATTTGTAATGTATTTCAAACCTTTCCACACTGAAGCAGAGAATTTGTTGTTCAGAATAATTCCTCTTGCCACTCAATCTCCTTTTCCAGTGTGTATTTGGTCTGTTTATACAAGAATATATCCCCCTTTCTGTAAGCATCTTCTTTGGCCTGACAGAGCTGTCTGAGTTTTGCAGTGAACCATGGTTTGTCATTATTGTAGGTTAAATGAGTCCTGGTAGGAATGCACATGTCTTCACAGTAACTGATGTATGAAGTTACAGTCTCTTTGAGCTCGTCCAGATCGTTTGCAGCAGCCTCAAAAACACTCAAATCAGTGAGGTCAAAACAAGCTTTTAAATCTTGCTCTGCTTCATTAGCCCATCTTTTAACAGTTCTTAATACAGGTTTAGCAGATTAAAATTTCTGCCTGTAGGTCGGTATAAGATAAAACAAACAGTGATCAGATAGTCCTAAGGCTACCCGTGGCTACTCGTGATATGCATCCTTTATCGCTGTATAACAGTGATCCAATATATCTCTGGGACATATGATGTGCTGTCTGTATTTTGGCAGTTCGCGGGAGAGATTTGCTTTATTAAAGTCCTTGAGAATGATTAAAACAGAGTCCGGGTGTTTTTTTTTCTGTGTCTGTGATCAGATAAGCAAATTTCTGTAAAGCTGAGCTCACGTGCGCTATGGAGAAATGTAGACAGAATGAAGGAACAAATAACTGTTTTAAAATATATATTTTAAAATGTAGCCTAATCTATTCTCTTGAATGATTTTTCAGCAGCCATTACTTGAATCTTTAGGGATCTACATAATCCTTCATAATTAATATGCTGATTTGTTGCTCAAGAAGCACTTCTAATTATTATCAATGGATAATTTTTTTTTTTGCTACATAATATTTCTGTGGGAAATTAAAAAAAATCGTATTATCATTCCAAACTATTGATGGGTATATGTACACTTGTATATATATATATATAAAAAATAAACAGAAAAAAAAACTTTGGGCCTACATTAGAGACTAGGAATGTTTTTTATAAAAAAAATAGTTTGTTGATGCACAGAAAAAAAAACAATAACACAAAAATAACTTAAATAAACAAGGACATTTTTTACATGCTCCGTGGAACCAGATGATATAGTACAATATCTCATAACATACAATATATGATTTTTTTTTTTTAATACTGGATTATTATCAGACAGAATTTAAAGACTCATTATAAAGATATGCGTAGGACTATTTAATTGCAAGCTGACATAACATGTTTAACAGCTTGCTTCCCTAACTCAACAGCTGAAGTTTTTACGGACTAGCTTTTTGTTTTTGATGAATCGCTGGCAAGTGTGACCATTTCATATTATATGACTGCCACAGATATGCCTCACAAATACATTTTTGAATGAATGTTATTTGTCTCTTTGAGATCCATCTGGTGAACAACTAGTTTCATGACGTTGAACAGTAGAATGGCAGCTGGGGTTACAGTAATAACACAATGTTCTGGTCAGAGTTTTGAGGAAGAAGAATGTGAAATTCTCACTCATGCTAAGGTGCAGTTATGGGGTAGAGGCTGACGCTAGCCACACTCACACGGAGAGCTGCTGCACAGGCCAGGACCTGATGACACACTACTTGGTTACCATAGCAAACATGTTACAGCTGCTTTTAAGTCTTGAAGACCTTCTCTAACTTTTCTGATGATTTAGCATGTGTGTTGTTTAGACAAATGAGAAATCAATGGTAAGTAGATTAATAGTTAGTACTGGCTTGTCAGAATCCAACTGTATATTAGGTAGGGTCATTATCACTAACTAAAACTCCACCTATTCAAAATTGAATAAAATATATTAGATTAAATTAATAAAAACAAAACTGAAATAATAATGTCAGATAGTCAACACAGTCACCAAGCGACACTCACCAGATAGCCTGGCGGCGTCAGACTTGACTTCGCTCAATTTCAGTTCGCTTATGTACTCAGTCTAATATAGCAAACCAGCTCCCAGATTGTCTCCGGCTCCACACCAGCCTGAGTGGGTAGCACAAATCGTCAGAACACCGGCATTTGCCAATTGAAGCCCGAACAAGAAGAGTGTTTGGTTCACATTTTGAATGGAGGTGATGTTGTTCCCGACAAGTTTTGGGAAAAGTTTAATTTATCAACTGTTACCGATCATCAGCGAGAAACTGGGAGGCCAAAGTCTTGCAAGGCGATAATTGTGATTGTGTGATTGTTGCCCTCATGGAAGATCAGGTTAAGGAGGCAGCAAAACTTGGTCTGTGTGCTGCACAGCTTGGTCAGGAGTAGCCTTATTTTTGGTATCCGAATCCGATTCTCAACCAAAATGGCGAGCTATGTTGGCATCAACCCCATAACAAGACAACCTCGTCGCCATTGTCGTTGATGCACGTCGCATACAAATGGGGAGTTTGCATACACGGGTTTGATTATTAACTTCAACAAGTTAATTTATTTTGACATCAGCTCAGTTCGAGGCGGCTGAGCCAGCGCATAACATACGTCATAACCAAACATTATGTGATTGGCTTATGGGTACAGCAATGATTTAAAATTCAGACAAAAGCCTCGTATTAAAATATTAAGATCCCGATCCCTGATTTCTAATCACTATCAGCACTCATCAACTGCACTATATCCCTGCACTCCTCCGTTCACTCACTGTCTGGTCTCAAACATTCCATGTTGTCTTACCTGACCCACTTACCTTTTGACTACTTACTAGTTGCTCCAGTGTTCCTCTCCCCGTTCTCAACACTCCGCTGCTCCCTTTGGATCCCCTGGAATAGGAAAAGGACATTATCACTCAGATAAGCCCCTAGAGACTTTCCCATTCCCTGCCTGCTTACCTGGACATTCTGCTCATTCCCCAGTATTGTGCTTACCTCTGTGTCCTGTGTCTATCTGCTGACTATTAAACGTGTCATACGGTAATATTTAAAACTTTAAAAATGACAAAAACACATAGCAAAATTACTCAGATTAAAATGAAACCTGAAAATATAAAATACAAGCTAATTCAAAATATTATTACACAAATAATACTAATATTAAGAATACATTTCTTAAAGTATAAATATTACAAAGGACATATTTAGGAGTTTGATGATGAAAGATGTATTACAACAACAGACTGTATTAAAATTGAGCAGAGCAACTCGGGGGGTAAAATCCAAAGAGGAAATCAATGCTTGGCAGTTATTGTAGTGATGACACCAATGGTCTTAAACGGTATTTGATTTGTATTATGTTTCCCATGAGATCAATATTTCAGCAGTATTGTGAATGGAGCAATAGTGGTGAAACTAAATTTCATTTTAATGATCCAATCTGATGCTCCAGCAGGTCTGCTAAACTAAACGAGGCTGCGCTCACACTGCACAAATTATGTCTTTACTGCAAACTGGATGATATGAACATCAGAGATCACATCTTTTATCTATCATCCAATTATGACAGGACCAAGTTAGAGCATATTTATTTAGTTTTGTGCTTGTTGGGCTGCTGCTGATGACTCTGAGATGTGTGTAGGTTTACTGGGATTTCGCTCTTAATTGTGAAATCATTGATGATGATGACCACGGGAAAGTTTCTTGCAAGCCAGATGTGTCTTTTGAGAGCCTCATTGAAGAAGAAACATCAGTTTGCAATTCACTCAAGTAGTTCAACCAATGTGGGTTCAAGCCCGATAGGACACAAAAGCTTCAAAATACAGCTTGAGAACTTAATATGATATAAAAAAAACATGCTTTTACATAAATGGATTAGATACGGAAACACTCACCATGCAGTTCCTTCTTGCACATGAGCCAAGTGCATCATGGAACATTTTTAAATCACTTTTTCAGGCACAGACTTGACATGTTAGCATCAATTTGTAGATGCAAAACATGCATTAAGATGACTTACTGGGGAGGGGAAACCATCTTCACAGTACAAGCAACCTCTCTGACAATGTTCCATATGGCCCGTGCATTTTTCATGTGAATTTGAGAAACGATGTTGTTTGTTTACATTACATTGCTTCTTGCATGTTTTGCAACGCATTAAACATAAAATGTCCAGTAAGTAAGGTGTTATGAATGTTAGATGAATGTGAATCTGGCAACATTATATTGGCTGGTACATGTTGTAAGTATCGTTGGTTGTAAAATGCCCAATAAGTGGCGCTAAAAAGGTTTTTAGTTTGCAATGCTGTACCAGGTGGGCTGAGCAAGATTACTATACCAGAAAAACAAAACATTTGGAGCTGGTTATGTGATGCAAACATGAAAATGTTACCAGTTACCAAAAATGTTACCAGTTACCAAGATCGTGATTATTTCATGTAACCCAATCAATAGCAATTAAAGGGATAGTTCACCCAAAAATGAAAATTTGATGTTTATCTGTTTACCCCAAGGGCATCCAAGATGTTGGTGACTTTGTTTCTTCAGTAGAACACAAACAAAGATTTTTAACTCAAACCGTTGCAGTCTGTCAGTCATATAATAGCAGTCAATGGGACTCATGACTTTGAGAGAGAAAAACATACACAGACAAAACCAGATTAAACCCTGCTCGTGATCAGATACATTGAGGTCTAAAGACACAAAGCGACCGGTCTGTGCAAGAAACTGAATTTATATTGTTTTTTACCTCTGATTCGCAGCACGGTCCAACTGTCCTGAGCGTGTTCACAACAGCCGGTTCGTGACGCCGCTTCTTCTTTCTTCTTGCTTTACTGCGGATCGCAGACTTATAAGTGAATTACATCACCTATCTCTCAAATGGACCATTGAATCTCTATCTACAATTTCAATTAGGTGTCAATTGTCCATTTGACTTGTTTTCTTGTGTTCATGGAAGTCTTAAACAATGCCTTGATTATGGATTATGCATTTGTATATGATTTACACAAATGCGAATAAAAACCATGCAGCAATAAAGCATCTAAATGTAACTTTACTATCCACATACAAAATTATAAGAAAGAAAGGACATTTAAAGCCTTTTCTGGAATTACTGTTTCACTTATATAAACAGGCCAGACAAAGATTACATATAATCATTAGACAATTTAACAACAGCATGCCTCTGTACAGCTCGCTAAATTATATGCACAATATCCAAGACAGCCCAGGACATCTGAAACTAATTTGAATCTGTCTCCTAAGGAATTAAAGTACCTAAAGGTATGTTAAAAATACGTTATATAATAGATTAACTTCTGCACCAAAGGAGATTACAATTACAAAAATAAATTTTTGTGTGTGTGTGTGTGTGTGTGTGTGTTTATGAAACAAAAAAAAATGGAAAAATGGAAATGACATGAATGTATTGTGATAAACAAAATGATAAAAATGACCAAAGATACACAGATACACTCTCTCCTGAAAGTATTTCCACCTCCTCATTCCAAGCATGGAAACTCCTTTATACAAACAAAGAGATACAATACTTGACATGTTCTGCTCTCATGGAACTACATTATACAAGTGCACATAATATCATAACATATTGTATTTTTAGAGATTTTTATATTTTCTTTTTTCTTTCAATAATTCTATATTAACTATAAACAAAAATAATTTAAATAGTTTTGTTACATTCATGAAAAATGTATTTATATTGACACAGACTTTAGCTAAATTATTTTACAGCTCAGTTAGATACAGGATATCAAACAAAATGTTTTCATATCCATTAGTACATATCTAGGCAATCCATTGCCAGCACACATTATGGTAAAGGCAGTCAGCAGGCTTTTGACTTCTCCATGCGCTAAAAGGCTTGCTCATTACACTAATGTGCTTTATGGTGCACAAACTGCATGATATTATGACAACACCGGTGGCCCTATATTTTACTAGTAAGCACAAATTAAACAGGCTCCCACAGCTAAAATCAATTTACATTTAATTAAATGGCTTGTCTTGTGCTTCATAATGAAAAGTGGCACTGTAGTTTTCAAACAGATGCAGCAATCAATACTGTTCTGGTACATGACATTACAAATGGGAACAAATTATAAAAGAGATAAATTGATGGTTTATTTTTCATTTTTTCCTCATTTGAGACTTACTGATGAGCTTGTGGGGCTTCAAGATAAAAAAATAAATAAAAAATGCTGGTAAACACTGGCCTAGATTTCTCCACATTGTGGAACCTTACTTGCAGCCATCAGTCAGGTGCAGAGGAAATCTGTGTGCAACATAATTACTCACGCCAGCGGATGGAGTTTCACCTGGAGACTGAACATATGTGATGTCTCCAGATGCCAGCATTTAGCAGATACCATACTACAAGCTCCATAAAGATTGTACCATTGATCATGAATGAAGCCCATATGTAAATTATCATGTAGTTGTGCTGAAATTTAGAACCAGCTGAAACGTATGTAAAAATCACCTTGAAACAAGTATTGTTAAGAGAATATTGCTAATGCTTTAGATTAGGAACACATATTCATTATTTAAAGTTTTTCCTCAATGAACTCCTAATTTGCTGCTTATTAGTAGTAGTAGTTAGTAGTAGTTAGTTAAGTTTAGGTATTCGGGTTAAGGGATCTAGAATATGGTCATACAGAATAAGGCATTAATATAGGACTAATAAGTAATAATAAACTGTCAGCTTAATGCTTGCTAATAAGCAACTTACGAATGAGAATTGGTGGTTAGAAAAGTGTAAAAAACTTTTAGGCAATGTGGCTGTTCATTTACACCTCAAGCAGCGCCAGAAAACATAAGCAAGTTTTTGAAAAATACCTCTATAGCCTCCATGTAAACTACAAAAGGTCAATTTGTGAAAAAGGTGATGTCATGCATATGTTTATTATGTGTTCAGTCTAAAGTGCAGGCTGTTTAGTACAGAGTTTTAGTCATTTTTTGCGAATGTGAGCGAGGATTGTTATAAAAACATTGTTGTCTGTACACAAATCTATTCAAAAATGTAAATGAAAAATGTTTTTTTTTGTGTGTGTTTTTACATGATTGTCCTGAAAAGCTTTCCCCGACCCATTTTCCACTTTAGCAAATGTTATTCTCAAGACAAGATTAAAAGACATATATAAGACATATATTAGTATAAGGACCAATTCTCACTATTAACTAATTTCTTATTAGCATGTATATTACAACCATATTGGATGTTCAATATTAGCCTACTTATAAAGCACATATTCTGCATGACCATATTCCTTCTTAATCCGTTAACAGTTGGTTAATAGTGAGAACTGGGCCTTAAAATAAAGTCTGTCCAAAACAGACAAAAAACCACAGGATGGTGGAACCGGAAGTGCATAAAATGCTAAAATGCTGACTTGTTTCCAGGTTGAGGCCTAGAAAAGTACAGCATCCCGCAGCACTCTATAAACACCTGGTTTTTGAGTGTTTCGTATAAATTACTAGTTGTGGGCTGGCACTCATTCATTTAAAATAATCAAAATTCATTAACAGAATGAATTTATGTTTGCATCTGTTGTGAATTTGGCATGAAAACTTTTTCTCTGCACATAAATGTGACTTGCTAACAATTATTAATGAATGACGAGATTGAATATGTCTTTACTGATCAGCTTCTGCATATTGATTCCACTCTAGAAACTCCTCAGGTGTCTTGAAGTATACATATACAGCTTTTCAATCTTCCCAAGAAAGGAAAATGTCAAACATAACATACAACGAAAACAGGCTAATAACCTCAGGGTCCAGCCTTGTACTCTCAAACATTCATGATAATACCTCTGCCAAAAGCAACAGCTCCCTTGGGAAACATTCTGATTATAAAGATACCACACTGGCATTTGAAGGCTTAGCAGATGTTGACTGAGAAAATGTCAGGCGACTTTCTTTGTTCAGTTTTTCTGTCCTAGCTATTAATAGAGTATCAGTATCTGTTCTGTGTTGAACCACACACACACACACACACTCGCACACACACACACACACACACACACACACACACACACACACAGAGAGAGACCTTTTCCATCTATTTTTACCCTGGTATCAATAGAGAGCCCAACATGTGCTTTTAAACGTCAGTTGCACTGCAGTGAGAGGGTTTCAAATATAGAGGCTTCCGCCTGTGGAGTGATGGGTGTGATATCCTGCATGGGTAAATAACAACACTCTTATGCTGTCTCATGCTCTTAGAGGAAAGAATGACGTTAAACATTCGCAATCTCAACAGCGTTGGTAGTTCTGTAGGTGTCATGTAAGTATTCAGAGGTTCAATAAACTGGAACAAACTGCTCTCTAACTGCTTTCCTGGAAGGTCCTGCCATGCATACCGAATTGTTGACTCTGAACCGAATCTGCACCTTTACTTCTGGGAAAAGCAATAAAGCCACAGACTGGTGCAAGCAAACAAAACAAGCTTAAATGCGATGGGAATGCCTCCGCCTACTGATTCCCTCAGCAAGCAAACAAAAGAAAACTTTTTGTTTCAAAGGTGTTGAAGAAGTGACAAGCAATCTTCTACAGGTGCAGTTCTATGCCACTAGACTGGCCGGACAAGTTTAGCCATTGTGTAAGTCGAAGTAAAGCTATTTAGTCAAATGTGAGCTCACCATCTGCAAGTGAGAGAGGGAAACTCACAGTACAAACATTAGTAACTCACGCTGATGTGTGGCAAAGGCAGGGGTCTAAAGAGAGACATAGGGCCATATATATTCCAAAATCATACCAATGTCCTATTTCTATGAAATCTGCGACTGAAGTTATTGGACATGAGGCATTCGTTTTTGGTATTTCAAATCCCTCTTCTTGTCTGTTCAAGTTATTAATTATTCTGCCATAGCTGAGAGGAAGGTGCATTATTTTTGGCAGATATTCCCACTGGAAACAAACACTTCAAACCACCAGCAACAATAAACTAACATATTTAATTTAGGTGTTACATTTATTAATTTATATGAATTTAATTTATTATTTTTCCTGTGTTTCTGTTTTCTGTTTCAGTTTCTAATTTCTAGCCATGGTTTTTGATTAATCACTTCTTGTCACCTGTTATCATTTGACTCCCTCGTTAGTCCTCATTTAGTTTAGTACTTATAGTCCCTTGTTTTGCTATTTATTTGTCCTGTCTTAATGTAATATTGATGCTGTTTCACTCTTGTTCTTTGTTATAAAATATTATTTCCTTGGTGTTCCGTGTCGTGTGTCTCTTGAGAAGCACGGTCCGTTACATTAGGCCTGTTAAGCAATCATTTATTTATTTAATTATTTATGTATTGCATTGTACATCCGTATGTATTTATGTATGTAATTATTTATTTATTTTTCTGTTTTCTGTAATTTATTTCAATTAATCACATCTAACATCTAAAGTTTTTTTATTTACACACCACTGAATCCTCAAATGAATTCATAATCAATATGAAGAATGCATTGAATTAGTTTAATGTGAATCTCTTTAGTATCAATGTATTATATAAATTATATATATACAGTACACACACACACACACACACACACATATATACAGGTGCATCTCAATAAATTATAATTTCGTGGAAAAGTTAATTTATTTCAGTAATTCAACTCAAATTGTGAAACTCGTTTATTAAATAAATCCAATGCACAGACTGAAGTAGTTTAAGTCTTTGGTTCTTTTAATTGTGGTGATTTTGGCTCATTTAACAAATCCACCAATTTAGAATACTGAATTATGGGCCTTCTGTAAAGTATGTTTATTTACTGTATATGTACTCAATACTTGGTAGGGGCTCCTTTTGCTTTAATTACTGCCTCAATTCGGCGTGGCATGGAGGTGATCAGTTTGTGGCACTGCTGAGGTCGTGTGGAAGCCCAGGTTTCTTTGACAGTGGCCTTCATCTCATCTGCATATTTTGGTCTCTTGTTTCTCATTTTCCTCTTGACAATACACATTTTCTATGGGCTTCAGGTCTGGTGAGTTTGCTGGCCAGTCAAGTACACCAACACCATGGTCATTTAACCAACTTTTGGTGCTTTTGGCAGTGTGGGCAGGTGCCAAATCCTGCTGGAAAATGAAATCAGCATCTTTAAAAAGCTGGTCTGCAGAAGGAAGCATGAAGTGCTCCAAAATTTCTTGGTAAACGGGTGCAGTGACGCTGGTTTTCAAAAAACACAATGGACCAACACCAGCAGATGACATTGAACCCCAAATCATCACAGACTGTGGAAACTTAACACTGAACTTCAAGCTACTTTGGCAATGAGCTTCTCCTTCCTTCCTCCAGACTCTAGGACATTGGTTTCCAAATTACATACAAAACGTGCTCTCATCTGAAAAGAAGACTTTGGACCACTGGACCACAGTCCAGTTCTTCTTCCCCTTAGCCCTTCGCCTCTGACGACAACTGTAGCCAAATGTGTGGTGGCTCTTAATGCCTTGACCCCAGCCTCAGTCCATTTCTTGTGAAGTTCACCCAAATTCTTGAATCGATTTTGCTTGACAGTCCTCATAAGGCTGCGGTTCTCTCGGTTGGTTGTGCATCTTTTTCTTCCACACTTTTTCCTTTCACTCAACTTTCTGTTAACATGCTTGGATACAGCACTCTGTGAACAGCTAGCTTATTTGATAATGAATGTTTGAGGCTTACCCTCCTTGTGAAGGGTGTCAATGATTGTCTTCTGGACAACTGTCAGATCAGCAGTCTTCCCCATGATTGTGTAGCCTAGTGAACCAAACTGAGAGACCATTTTGAAGGCTCAGGAAACCTTTGCAGGTGTTTTGAGTTGATTAGCTGATTGGCATTTCACCATATTCTAATTTGTTGAGATTTGTTAAATGTGAGCCAAAATCATCACAATTAAAAGAACCAAAGACTTAAACTAATTCAGTCTGTGTACATTGGATTTATTTAATACACAAGTTTCACAATTTGAGTTGAATTACTGAAAAAAATGAATTTTTCCACGACATTCTAATTTATTCAGATGCACCTGTATATATATATACATATATAAAATATTACTTAAATTGTGTTCCGAAGATGAAAGAAGGCCTTACGGGTTTGGAACAACACGAGGGTGAGTAATGACAGAATTTTAAATTTTTATCCCGTTAAATATCGAATAGGCCTTAAATTATCAATATATTTTTTATTATGTATTAATAATTACTTCAGAACATGATCAATCTAATACAATTCAATTTAAACAAACTTGTAACAACTGTCATGTAAACCTTCTTTTATGCATCATTGTTCATGCTAAATAAGTCTTAAAACCACCAGTTAAAACACTTAGTAGCTTCGTTTAACACATTTTACTATATTCAAACCCAATCCACAGAAAATCCCCTTAAATCAGGGCAGATAATGTAAAAAGTCTGCAGATTCTGCACATTATAAAATCAGTACACAAATGAGCATCCATATCCGGAAGCTATTGGTTTGAAGTATCTTTGATGGTCATGCAACTGCTAAATTGTCCTTAAAATGACAGCCTTTAAGGCCCAATAGCACTGTTCTAATACTCTGTCCCTCTCAGCACAAACTGACTTTTCTAATCCAGATATTTATGTGATGTCTGTATTATGACCAAACGACACAGGATTAGCAATCATTAGCTGGGCACTTTCTCTTGAACATGATGTGTGCTTTGATTTCCGAGCGCTGACATTCAAATTTTGCACTTTATGATTAAAAGATTTTCAAAATGTTCAAAACAAATTAAACTTCAGTTAGATGAAAAGCTGGTAGAAAAAGACTAGCTCTGAGTTATCACAGTTGGCGCTTCTGCACTCTAATAGCATTGCTATACTCCGAGTGTTGGATCAACCCCCATTAAATTTCACTGGGTAAATAATCCCTTTAATTAAAGATTCCCACCCAGGCATTTAAAGGCTGGCAACTAGAAATAAACAGACATGCTATCAAATATCTCCACACAAGGGCATACACAGAAGTCGTAATCTTTATAGTCAAGTCAAGTTGAGCTTTATTTAACATGGAGTTATTTTGCCACTGGGAATGACTGAAAATCACATTCTGCTTATTTCTACCTGTAATTAAAGTAAAACTGCACAAGCAATAGGCTGCTTAATAATTCATAAGAGTATATCAATCCAAATTACTGATGTCTATGAAATGTCTATTGAGGTTTATTGCAATGATTACATAAAATAACTAAACTAAATCTCTGCAAAATTATGGGTTATTTGTGTTATGTAGTAGCTTTTGAAATCTTAAACCTTTAAAAAATAAAAAAGCTTTTTGTTGTGATTTCTATAAAATGGTATATCTGACTTTTAGAAATGTGCTTAAATGTAATAAATAAAAATTGCATTATTTACACAATTGCAAGATAACTTACAGGATTGAAATAAAATAGCTAAAAGCACAAACGAGACCATAAATTAATGAATGAACGAATGAATGAATGAGTTAATACATAAATAAATAAATAGAACGTAAAATGTAACATGCACTCAAACCAAATTCCAAAATTATTTAAAATTATGAAAATTCTACTAATGAGACTAAAATATGATTTATAACTGTGAATGTAATTTTTTTTATCCAGTTTTGTATTTAAAAAAAATTATGCAAACAATAATAAAACAAAAATGGCTAAAATATTTTTTACTCACCTCAGACCAAGATGTAGATGAGTTTGTTTCTTCATTGGAACAGATTTGAAGAAATTTAGCTTGCTTATCACTTGCTCACCAGTGGATGGCCTGCAGTGAATGGGTGCCATCAGGACAGTGCAATCGATCATTAAGGCATTTTAACTTTCAATCCTCACTTCTAGTTAAATTACCAGTTCATAATCCATAATAACACGTGCTCCAGTGAACACATCTACATCTTGGATGATCTGAGGGTTAGTACATTTTCAGAAAAATTCATTTTTGGGTGAACCGTTCCTTTAAGAGTGGTTTAAGGATACTTTTATCCCAGTGTGTGGCAAACTTTGTAACAGCCAGAAATCCAAACAGTTCAGATAAATGATACTGTTATTCTTACTGCGAGTGTGTTATTTATGCTGTCCTCTCCCTGACTGATACAGTTTTATAGGCATGATGGATTTTATAGCAAGGGACAGATAAATTGCCATAACCTCCTTTCAAGAGCACATAAAATGCTCTAAAGGGGCTCCGTTCTTTCTGCTGGCACAGAGTGAGTAGCCACCATGGATAGCCGATGGAAGAAATAAACAGCATGTTTAGCAATTCAGAGTTTCTCATTCTGAAAAACCCCAATAAATTCAGCTAGAGTTGAAAAGCTGCTGACTGTGCTTTCACAGGCCTGACTGTGACTGCAGTTTGGAGACAGGGTGCCGGGCCACCTCTCAATTCATTACAAACCCATTGGAAGTATGTGGATAGATGAGAATGCACTGAAGGGCAAACATAAATGTCTGTCATGACAGGAGTCACATATTTTATTCAAAGTGGCACAGATGTGGCGGCGTCTTAAATAGTTCACCTGAAGTGCTATAAAGCAACCAGATTTATTTTTAAGTGTCATGGCCCGAATGAATAAATGGATGGATGGATGAATAAGATTCAGTACATTTTTGAAAGAAGTCTCTTATGATCACCAAAGCTTCATTTATTTGATCAAAAATACAGTAATATTGAAATAGTGAAATATTATAATAATTTTTTAATTCTGTTTTAATGTATTTTAAAATGCAATTTATTCCTGCGATGCAAAGCTGAATTTTCAGCATCATTACTCCAGTCTTCCATTATTTTTGTTACTTAATTATTAATAATGTATCATTGCATTATCAATGTTGAAAACAGTGCTTGCTTATAATTTTTGTGGAAATCGTGATTATTTTTCAATACTCTTTAAATAATAGAAATTTCAAATAAATCATAATTTATTTGAAATAAAAATATTTTGAGATATTATAAATACTATACTGTCATAAAGTATTCAAATTATAAATACTTTACTGTGACTTTTGATCAATTTAACGAGTCCTTGCTGAATAAAATTATACAATTATTTTATTTTGTGTTTTATTTTTTAAATCATACTACACACATTTTTTAATGGTATCAGTATCGGTTTACACAAATATAAACAGTTTATATGTATATTGACATCATATAATTTGTATATATAAATATATAATGTGTTGCATTTTCTAACCACACAGAAATGACAGATTATAATAAAATAATAGAATACACTGTTTATTACATCTTTTTCTGCTTAGTTGGAAAATACTGTAGCTTGTTTTTGAAAATAGTTTTGTTTGCATTGCACACACCCTGTTGGCTTTACATCCTGTGCAGCTCTAAAGAAGGAAAAGACTCCTTGATTTCATTTGTCTTTTAAAACAATGCAAGCCAAGCATGTACTCGCCCTTTTGTCCTGGCAACCGCCTCGGCTCTCATTCAACAGTGACATTCTAGAGATATATATACATGTTAAATAGTTCTCCCTGTGGATACAGTCAGAGAAGATGCAATTCAAATAAGGTAAATGTGTCCTCTGAGAAAAATATCAAAAATACTAAAGGCGTCACGTCGTTCCACTATTCATGAGAATGAGCAAAGCCGCTAAATGCATCGGTGCATTCATGTGAGCTGAGAAATCTCTTAGCCAATTCTGTCGGAAGTTTAACTGGCAGGTTAAAAGATAAAAAAGTCTCTAAAACTGATTGCTATGCTAAAGATATCACTATTTCATCTGAACCAGTTTTTCTTCCAGTAAGAGAACTTTCTTTAAGCTTGGCCTTATCATACGTGATGCTGCATTATCAATTTTACAGTGTTTATTAAAAGAACCCAGAGTGCCACAAACAATGGTGATTATCTGGAAAGGTCTTTTTAAAGCATTATCCCTCACTTTCCCTAAGTGACATATAATGAACACCCAGGTTCAGTCATGTGACAATGTGTGTATTTTTTGATGCCATTGCAACAATTTCAAAATGGTGTCCTGTCTGGTTAGCACATGCTACAGTGACAGCAATTAAAAAAAAAAAATACTTGTTTTTGTAACTAAAGGTATGTTTCAACCCATGCAATTCATTTAAATTCAAGATTATTTACGAGGGGTTGTTATCATCTCTTCTCAGGTGTTCGGTCATCCGTTCGGTGTTAAAATGGTATTGAGCTGCTCAATAAATTTAGCTGATTTAATTATTTTAGTGTTATATATTTTCTGCTGCTCATTTCAAAGCATATTTTAACAAATCTACGTGCATCTTTAACTTTAACAGTTTGCACATCTTCTGAAAAACAACAATCTAAAAATACAATTAAACCATGAAAAGGTAGAATTTTGATACATTGCAAAAGAGTCGTTGTACAATTGAATGGTCACAGTTATTATGTGGTTTTAAAATATGCAAAAAAAAGAAAAATCTGTATTACTTCTGAAAAAGGTTTTTGTTTTATCTTCCCAGAAAAGTAATAATTTTCATATATGTTGTGGAAAAGCAAATAAACAGAAAAAAACTGTTATTTAGCAAACAAAAAAAAAGGGAAAAAAAGTATTTGTTACAATTGATAAATAAACGCCCAATCTGACATTTATATGTAACTTGAAAAATAAACGCGTATCATAAACGCCCAATGTCATATATATGTAACATTACAGATCGGTCACAAGGAGGGGTTGTGTTTCAAAAACAACTGCAGAAACATGTAATAAGTGGTCCATTTGGTCTGTTTTATACATCCCATAATTTTCCTATAAGGATAAATTGGTCTGGGTTCTTATGGGTTAATGAAGTAATGGCGGTGTTATACTGAATCAATCATGCATGCATAGCACATGCGAGTGAGTATAAAACAAAGGAGCAGGGGAGTATTGTAGTAGCTTTGATGAGCGTTTGGGGACCATTTGAAAGCACTTACCGTATTTATTCCATGAATTATTCATTTGTTGCTTTTCCCTCAAGCATGCACATCTGCCAGATATCTAGAGTCAAATTCAACTAACACGTAAATGCAAGTCATGAGATCACACATGCTAGTAGTGCTATGGTGGAGACAATTACAGCATTTTATTACTGACTGATGTCCCGATGCCATATTTTTGAAAGGGTTTCTTATTGCTCACCCATGCAGGCTGCATTTATTTGATCAAATGTACAGAAAACATTCGTATTGTGAAACATTATTATATTTAAAAAAAATTATATATATATTTGTTTCTATTTTAAGCTGAATTTTCAGCAGTCAGTACTCCAGTCTTATAATGATATGATGATTAGGTGCTCAAGAAATATTTTATTTTCAATACTGAAAATAATTTACTGTTTTAGGGCAGCTTAATTTTTATGTATGTATTTATGTCTTTGTGTATGTATTTATTTACTCAGATTTATTTTTAGTTTATTTATTTATTTTTTAAAGAACAGAATTTATTTGAAACAATTATTTTGCACAGTTAAGTCTTTGCTGTCACTTTTGGTCTGTCACTGACTCTTTTTATGAACACGAATAAGCAAATGAAAAATGGACCCTTTTCACATTTCTAGGCAGGGTTGCCAGATCTGCGTTATAAAATAATCCCCATTTACCCTTCGCAAGGGTTTTAATTGACAGGCGATCTAAACCAATCATAACGTCAAATCCGACATTTTGTCCTACAAACAAATCAGACAGGAGAGTAGATAGAAGTTCTGTGGACTTAAAATTGAAAAATCTGTACTTTTTAAACTACCTTCGGATGTCCATTTCATGTTTATTTCGTGCTTTAACTAGTAAAGAGGAAAAGATGATCGGTTCACGTTCTGCTTGAAGGCGCTACAGTGATCTGTCAGGACACATTAAAGAGCCATAAAATGGTATTTATTGTTGGAATTACATAAAAAAGAGGTATTGTTTCATAACTAAAGTAACCTACTCCTGTCAGTTTCCTCTTTGCTACCGCAATGTATTTTTAACTGCGTTAGAACATTATGTGTTGTGTTAGAGCGGCATGGCTTGTTACACATAGCAACAACAAAAAAAAAAAAAAAAGCAACAGAATAAAAATAGCCAAATTCTGTGGAAAACCCACAGATTGGCCAAACGGTTTCTGGGGTTCTCAGAAGCAGACATTATCTTCAATGGGTAAAATTATATAGTGGAGGAAAAAAAACTACAGTTTTTGTGTTCCCATTTGCCCCAATAACAAATAATGTTTCCATGATTTTCCAAAAGAGGAAAAACATTTCAAGAGAAAGACGTCAAATCTGCTGTCAGTCTATTGTATCAGAAATGCTCATGTAGCAGCATTAACCAGTTTTCTGTAATTTAATGCCAATGTAATAAAACACAAAGTACAATGTCATAGATTTACATTAATTGTGCATATTTTAAAATATAAAAAGCATGAAAATGGTACATAGTTTATTTACAGTATGATATTATCAAAGATAGTTACAAATTTTTGTCCATTATTAGTTCCTATAATACCTAATGCATTAACTGATGCATTATTCTTTTTCTTATGATTCAGTCGTTAGCGGAAAAAAGTTTTTTCAATTAAGGGAGGAAACACACAAATTACTCTTTCAGAAAATGTCCTCATGACACACTAACAGACTCTAGCAACAGGATGTCTCGTTTAAATTCGGCAGCAGTTTCTCATTGATATACACACAATGATAAAGGAACGGGTAATGGAAAATAAGACACGACACATGTATTAACGCTGAACTGATAACACTTTCTGGCACATTGAAAAGTGCAGGGAGCAGCTTCCACCCCCTTCCCACCAAAATACATCTAGTGGCACTAGAAGCAGCTGTTTGTGAAAGGCTGGGCTGTGCGATTCTGCCTCCTCGCTGCGCAGCTTGTGGCTCTACAGCAAAGCAGCTCAAGCGTTTCCTTCCTGAGGGGGATATGAAATAGCAATAACCCATCTTTTCCTTTTGTAACGGTTCCTCCACAGATGTCTAATGATGTCTAATGAAAGCTGCGCCTCACAAAGTACAGTGGTTAACATCTCAAGACAGGCAACATGTAGGGTCAAGAAGGGATCAGCTTTGACAGATGCACGGTCATGACAACTTTGTTCCTTGTCTATCTCTAAAATGTGCATAACTATGAATGCCCAAACCAGCATTTCACAAGAGGAGGCGGGAAAATAATTTATAATTTATATGTTTCTGTTTTTGAAATTAAGTGAATTTTTCACTTTTTTCCAGAAATTCTTAAAAATGTTGTTCAATTTAGACATTTATTTATTTTTTTAAATACATTTTTATTTCTGCATCTTTGGTCTTTCATAAATATATACATGGGGCTATTAATCGGTGATCTTGAAATTATATTTTTGACTTCAATAAACTAAATTAATTTAGATATTACCACATGGTGCACTCTTTTAGTATAGAATTAAGATTGACAGGTCACATTACAATAACAAAATCACTTTTAATTTCCGCATGGCATCTTCATGCACATGTAATAAAATATCAGAAGGGTTTTGAAAAAAGATACGGGGGGATTCAGTGGCCTGTGTTCAGAAAGGGGCAAACACATTACTTTGAAGATTATCCTGCTCGCTACTGAAATGGCATTAAATCCCATGCATCACTCACAGTTCAACGTGGGCAGTTCTTTGGACAGTTCCTTAAGAAAATCCATCCAGCTGAATAATTGAAGTGTCTGAAGCCAATCCATGAATATGCAAGAAGGGGATCTTCCATCATTCTCCTGCGGGAGTCAACAGCACATCTGGGCTGCAGAGAAGGAAACGCTCATCATACAGCATTAAACACCTCTGCCTCAGCATGATGGTATTACTGAAATGAAATGCAATCAAATTAAATCCCATCAAATGTGCTAATGGGTTGATAGCAAGATCTGGGAGTGCCACTGCTTCTAATAAACATATAATAACCATGCAGCAGCTTTGACCTGTTTGATTAGTCTAATATGCAATAAAGCTTGTACTTTGACTATCAGGCACATTGTATAAATTAGAAATGTGAAAAAATCAGTTAATGGTCCCTATTTTAATATTTCCCGTGTGTTTCACTCACAATTAGATTTAGTTTAAAAGTTGCACAACTTATACTCTCCAGTGTTGTTACTTTAAATACATTGAATATTTATTATATACAAAAAGCTGGAAGTCGTCAAATACGTTATTTGCTTTGTATAAATTGTAAATCCAACATAATTTTCAGACAGGCCTTTTGTTTGTTTTGTCTCATCTCACACATTTACTCAGCCAATATGCTTTAGACTTGAACTAGAAAAGAGTGGAATTATCAAACATGGAAGAGGGTTTAGATTAGTCCATAAGGAGATTCGTTTGCATAAGCACACACACGGACTCCTTACTGGAACTGGCTTTGCATGAATAAATGGCTGCTATAAGAGGAGGTTTAGACTAGGGTTTAACTAGATATCAAAGTTAATGCAAAACCCAGCAAATGCAAATCATTGGTCTGGTGTCAGTTATTTTAATGTCCAACACTCTCTCAAAAGCACACTTACTTTTCATGCTCTCAAATAAAATTGCGTGAAATATAACATCTACACTGCTGCCAACATTCTTAACCGCTTAACATTTTAATATGATTTTGAAAATATATTTTATTTACATTTATTTTATTAAAATAAAATAAAACATGTAAAGCTCAGTCTATATATAGGGGTAAATGTCACTCACCTGTGCAGGATATATGTCGTTTCTAAGACACTCCTGCAGTATTTCACACGTGTGTGTGGCAATTAGAGCAAATATAACCTCTGACAGCTCAGAAATTGAAGTGGCCCCAGGGTGCATACACTATTATCTATATTCCCTTTGGTGCCACCAGCATATAGGCCTAATATATATACTTAATTTCACAAGGCATTAAAACATGTTCCTAAGAGAATCGTAATGACCTTGCACACTGTGCTCTTCTAACCCTGCAGCGAGATCATAGAACAGAATATTTTACTGTCCGTCAAGCATGTAATGAGCTATATCACATTATATTGTGTCCATATGGCCCAGTTCTTGTCATTGAATGAATGAATGAATGATGCATTTATATAGCGCTTTATTGTGTATTGTTGTACACCCAAAGTGTGTGTGTGTGGGGGGGGGGTCTCTCCTGAACCACCACCAGTGTGCAGCATCCACCTGGATGATGCGATGGCTGCCACAGTACAATGACACCAGTGCACTCACCACACACCAGCCACAGGTGGAGAGGAGAGAGAGTCATAGAGCCAATCAAGTGGATGGGGTTTATTAGGATGATTAATGACAGTTCTTGTCATTACTTTGACTTTTCCAGATTGTTTTTTTAATATAGATGGCTAAAAATGGAAACATTCAACAATTCAGGTGAGACTAAGCTGTGCATGGATCATTCATAAGCAATTTCTTTGAATGTGTTCAAGAGAGCAGTTTTCATGGCACTGAACCCCTTTACAGTTTTTGTTTTATTTCAACAGAGTGGCCTCAAATTAACTTGATAGGGATTTTTATGAGGTCAGAATGGAAATAATAACCGTAGCTTTGGCATAGGGATCTAGGTGGGAAAGAGAAGAAAGGGTTGAGATGACATTACTCTTTTAGATTAAAAAGTAAGTTAAAATAAATTAAATATTTGAACTGTTTGTCTGCACAATTGTTTATTACAATTGCGTTTTTTAGTTCTATTTAAAGATAATTTTGCTAACACAACTTAAACATCCAAGAACAATAAAAACGTGTAAATAATTAAATTATGTTAGATGAATAATATACTGCTAATTAGCTGTAAGAAATAATTAACAAATCATATAATGTTTTGACTGATTTCAGGCTTAATTACTCATAACTATAATCCAGCTTATACCAGGGTTTAAAAATATG